>CM036943.2:11629004-12367004 GCA_020352615.2 Yoshiicerus persimilis
TACGGGTGTCATTTGATTAATTTAAACTGTATTTATCCCAATTCTTCACCATACTTTAGCATTTCCCCATTAAATGACCCTACAATGATCCTGTAATGTGATATGCAACCAATCAAGGTGATAATCATAGTAGCCAACAGAAAGTAAAAAGTACAATGTTGGTACACCTATTCTATTAGGACAAAACAAGATAAATTCCAAATATTTTTATGTAACAGTAGCATTGTGTATTGTATCTTTGACTTGATCTATCGTAGTAGTAATTTGTTCTACACACAAGTCTTGAGAATGTGGTGATGCTCTTTAGAGTTTTTGATATTCATAATAATGACCTTTTGAGTAAAATGTGCTTTTTTCGATCTTTCCCGTCATGTACTTTTCCAATATGTCAATTTTCGGTTTGATTCATAACTCAGGGGAAATGTATGTTTAGTTAAGGTATATTACAAAGGATCAAAAAGTGGTACTTATAATATAGTTTATGTTTTATGTTTAAGTCATATATAGAACTGCACAATATGAAATGCGTTAAGAAATTGCAGAAGAGTTCAAATTGGTCTACATATGCGATTTCAGTCTAGTACTAATACCACTCATGTTGTCTGCCACTTGTCTTAAACCTTATCTTCCATTCCCTAAGGACAAAGGGGGAATAAGTGGATTCGACAGTTCTAGATTCCTCGGTACAGAAAATCAGAAAATCCACTTTGTGAGTTGCATTGTATGTAAACAGGAGAATCTTTCTATCATGAGGTACTTAAGTAAAGATTGCATCCTTGTTCTACAAAAATAGGTATTGATAATCAAACATGAAGTAGGAAGTACTCACTTAATGTTTATACAAAGAACAAACCCTACTGTTTCAAAAATGCCCTTCAACATTACAGATGGAATGCATCAATGGAGAATTCACTTTTATTACAGAACAGCTTTAAGGTAAAAACTAATAAAAATCTCTTATCTTGAGGAAAACTGTGATGCACCATTCTTTATGTGCCTGCACTCAAAGTAACTTCTAAGTACTTTACTAAAATGTTGGTTTATGACTTTTCTAAAAGTCAGCACTATCATTTACAGTGTGCAGTAGTTATATTTGTAAGGAAGCACATGTTGTACAAAAGAAAAATGTATGACATAATATTATGTAACAATCCTATTAGTATTATGTCACAACAAGTATAATGATCAACAGATTAGTATTTGATTGCTTTTGAGTAGCATTAACAAAAATTATTCTTTGATGTCAGAAAAGGCAATAAAATCCTTCACCACTTTTTAATGCAACTTCATTCTGATACACTTATCTTTTAATCGTAATGTTTTAAACGATAACTCCCTATTATCCCTATACTATTGCATTAATAAAGAATGCACAAACATTCCTTGAACTACTTCGCCTGTAGACTTGTACAAAAAGTTAATATTATGTTAGGAACGTATACCTGAACACATTCCAAATTATTTACTAAATACTATGGAGGGGGATACAAATATGCAAATAAGATGATTAAATGGTGTGTACTTTTGTGATCACGGGAGAAGCAGACGAAAGCACATAAGTCTCATCACGTAAAATCCCTCCCTCCAATTTCATCTTTCAAGTTTATTGTTATTCTGTACTCCAGTTACTTGGAAAGCACGCAAACCTCACGCCCCAAAGCAATAGGTTAAGTCAATCACGAAACGACATTGCATTCTCTACTTTGGTATGCCTAATATTAAGTATTCGAGTACACTACTATCAATATTCAATGCATTGGCTTTTTATGACAGACGTAATGCATACTTGCAGAGAATGCGTACTATCGTATAATTATCTAACCTAAGTGACTTCAAGAAACAAATAAGCAAGTCACGTCAAGAATCAAGACAAATGAATTGTACGTCTTGTACCATGTAAATATTTACTATATTTAAGGAATACCATGTAGTTTGTAGTAATAACTTGGTTCTGTTGAAATAAATTAGCTTTTCAGTAAATCTTGTGTGAATAGCGCAGAATTCAATAGCAACCGAAAAAAAGTGTTGTAATAAAGAATGGTATTGAATTTCTAAGGCCTGAAGTCAAGGGATGAGATGCAGGCATAAAATAGCATAACGTGTTACGGTTTTTATCAAAATTGATTTTATGTGCATTTGGTAGATTTAAAGAGTTCAAAGGGGAGAAACAGCATTTACTACTTTGCGTTATGTAATACAGAGAGATAGGATTTAGGATTAGGATCAGAACATGCGATACAATAATATAATGCAGCAGACATACTTACTACTCACAATACCTTTCCTTCTTGCAATGCCAAGCGAAGCAAAGCCAAGAACTCACAGACTCGTTGATATGTTGCTGTGATCTCACTTGTAGATATGATCTTACAGTGTGATATGAAGAAAGCCGAAACTTATGATACTGCTTTCAATGCTGGCATGATTACCGTGAAGGAATCTTCCATTGTGCATTTTGTGTGTTATGTTATTTGACCGTCTGAGCAGAATTTCTCGTTTTTCCCGTCATAATAATTACATCACTTCACTAAAGCTGCAGTGAGTTACATAACTTTGTACTACATGCATACTGAACAAATCAACTATCGTATGTATTATACATTGCTGTCCATAAGGAATTAACATATCGGATTGTTGTTCCTATACGCAATATCAGACACAAACTATTTACTTAAATTCCAAAGGCAAGATCAACCCAAGATTTCAATTATCGTTCTAAATTTCAAATCCTAGAGGAGCTACAAACTAATTCGTTGTTATAATCATCCATTATCTATCTACATATCCTACTGCTTCTGTGTGCAATTAATTAGATATATTTCATAGATTATTTGACAATGAATGATATTTACTAAGGTACTTATGATATAAAATTGCAAAATTGTCGATGTTTCCTTGTATGAGCATATGCAGATTAATTCTTCAAAATATTTTCAAAATTAAATCTCAATTTTTCAGGGTGACATAGCCTTTGCCTAGTTTCATTGTCGGACACCTTGATGATAACTTCTCAATACTCAACCTAAAATAATACCGTTATTATAAAAAAGTTGGAATCTGAAATTAGTTATCAGTAGGTGTTTAAAAAAATCATACGAAAATAAAATGAAATAGGATGAAAATGCCACTTTTAGTGTAGTATTTACTCTAGTATTTATTACTATTCTTCGAAAACACGTCTTTTTACAATTTATGGTCTTTGAAGAAATAAATGGGGACATTAATAGAACCAATTGTGAAAATATTATGTTTATAGCCACGAATCCCCCAAAGGTCATGCTAAAAATTGGCTTTTTAATGACTTTTTATTTCAAATCAGTTAGAAGATCATTTTAAAATGGATTTTCCTACACTACTTTTGAGTAAAAATGCCTGCACATGGGAACGCAAGAATTACCACACAAAAAATGTCCCTCGCTCTCTTGACTTGACTCTTAAATACCACAAATCTCAAAAATGTCATAAAAAGTTCTTAATTCTCCCCTTGCATTCTTGACTTCCTTTCATTTGCCGTAGTACGTAGTAGTATGTGTTAACGTAGCAAAAATAAAACAAGTATATAGAAATTATACCGAATGCATAGTACTGCACATCTGTAGTAGGATCTTAAGAAAAAGTGTATAAAAGGGACCAACTATAGTATAGTACCATCCATTAACATTTCTATGACGTTAACTGAACTATTTTAAAGATCATAGTGGGACTGCTATACCCTTACTCTTTAGAATACGCTCAAGTATGCACGAATAGTAAGCTGAGTTGTCAGTAGTTAACAGTAGGGTTAAGGGAAACGTGGGCATTCGTCATTTCCATCGTAAAGTTACTTAAATAGACTGTAAGCAAAGAAAAACTTCATTGGCAAGGCAAAGCAATGGTATTCTAAATATGCCAAACAAATGCTCTTTTTTCGTGTGCAACTGAATCTACTTCTTTTCTATTTAACGCATCTAACAAGTATGTTAACCGAAAACGCTTAGAAAGGTTACGTTATATTACATCTGTCTCTAGCATTCACTCAAATAATAAACTTAGTATGTCTTGCATTTCTCTCCATTATATGGCAGTTGTTTAAATGTATTAACTTTGAATTCCTACCTACTTATGTATTTCTCAATCCTAGTTACTTAATTCTAAATTGACTTATGTATTTAGTATTAAGAAGTTCAGGTTTGCCTGATGTGCTCCAATGTCGAAGTGTCATTACGTAAAATAAGTTTGGATACTTGATAATACAAGTGCAAAAGTTCAATTGATATTTGCTTTTAATTATAGATATTAATGTTCTAGTAAAATAGTTTTATCATCAATCCAGTTTGAATTACCATAATTTGGTTTGCACTGGTTTTACTTAGTTATGAAAAAAAGTTTCTATTCATTTGAGCTAGCAAATATTTGCTGGTGTATTTTTCATTGAGGTAATATAAATGCCATAAGCAGAAAGAATGTATAGAAGCAATCACGTATTTGTGCATTTTCTATTTTTACACATGTATCACGTTTGCCTTGAATTGGAAAGTAAGGCATGGCTAACAATAATAACTTGCAGAATATCTAATTGAAATGTTGGAAAGACGTGATGTCAGGGAGAGTCAAGGCAAGCAATGAAAGAAACTCTTGTGCCACTGAATAAGTAATCCCTCTGGAAGCATTAATACAAATAGTTTCTGCTAAATGAATAACGAATGTACATTTATAGCTCAAGACTTCCGTTCAGTTGACATTTTTGTAGATTCTTCGCTCGTTGTAAGTTTTGTACAGCACTAAACTTCAAATTGAAGATCAGCCGGAAACTGTACCTGTATCTTCGTGTTATCTTCATTCCTTGAGGTTACTCTTGACATTCCACTCCCAGTACTTTTGGAAGAATATTAAATATGATCTCGTAGGCTTGGCCTTTGAATGATGTGCTTATACGCAATAAGTTGGTTCTTTATATCAATTAATTTATAATCTTGCCTGTGTAAATATTTCTTGTTATCTCATACATTTTTTAATTGTGATTAGAACAAGTAATACATAATACATAAGAATTTGGACTCGATAACCAATATTTTTTAGAATTACATTTATTCAGTTAGAATTCCTAGGTTTTGAATACTGAGTCACTGAAACCGCATAAGAGTAAAAGCTAAACCACTTACAGCAAACATTCCTATCATCTCACCTAATTGTACATGTGTAGATATTTCGCAGAAGTAAAGTTCATTTACACAATTCAAGAGGTTAGTTACTAGATACAACACAAGAAACGGGAAACTTCTTGTTTAACACAGATTGGTAGATAGGAACTTAGTAAATCATTCCGTGGAGGAAACGTACAGGTACACAGGTATGTATAGGTAATATTGAGTACTTAGCCTTAGCCCTGACTTTAGACAATTTATTACCTTAAGAAACGAAGAGGGCACTTTTGTACATAGTAACCTTTTAGACACATTATATCCTTAACATATACAGTATACTATTATAGCATAATTAAATTCATATTTTCAACTAAAACCATTCTAAGTATCAAAACAGAGCATTATAAACGCATTCTATATTCTCTACCCTTCACATAGAAATGCAGTGATTTCATAATAATATCTATGGAATAATGGGTTCAAGAATGCTTAAAAGAATGTACCTGTGGCCTGTTTTTGGTGGGGACCACGCGGAGTGAGAACGGATCGGACCCTTTTCACTTACTTGTTCACTTAACTTGGCATTGCCAGGCTGAGTCATGAAATAAGTGAGAGGAGTTCATGAGGGCCCATTTATTTGAATGGCAAAGCTAAGGCTGCTCAACAATTAAGGCTCTAATTTCCAACAAGTGTGTACACAAAGAAGGAGGGGGCATATCATTACTATTGTGCTACTCTAACATCCCGAAAATACTTTACTAGCTTAGCTCCCCTTCCTTCGTTCCTCCACGTTTCTATCATTCAAAGCACACGTATTAATATTCTTTTCTTCCATTTGATGATTTTGTCATTTTAAAAATCTCAAATTCAATCTCTTCAAAAATAATCCTAAATCGACCAAATTACAAATGAAGTAGCGATTTAGCAACAGTTATGAAATATAAGTCTTCCTTAATAGAATTCTCTCCAATATTATTAGATTACAATTTTCTTTTTCTTATTTTCATAAATAAAGGGTAATCGTTTATTATATTAACAAGTCTTCATTCTATGATGTACATGTACATTGTAAGAGGTAAACTGTAAACAATGTGTAATATATTAAAACAAATTGAATTGGTCACAAAATTGGACGCGTCAGTTAAATAGCCACAAAGCAACGTGTGTTCTGTAAAGAGACGGACTGACTTAAACTTGATTAGATAACGTAACCTTAATCTTAAGTTTAATACGGTTACTGCATTATAATAAAATACAATAGTATGTAATATAGTGACTAGATAGTAGCAAGGTTGGTGTGTGATGTTAGTTATGTGTGTGCTCCCCAAAGACTCTTTGAGCATTCATTTGATGAATTGTGGAGCGTATAGAGGAAAGAAAAGGTATGAAAGTTTCTTTTGAGAGAGAAGAGCACCTAGCCTTTATTATTCAAATTTCTCCCTGGGGCAAGAAAAATTCTTGTGTACTGACTGAGTTTGCCTTCACTTGGCTTGCTTGGTTTCGCTTAAGCAATGCCTTCCTTCTTCTCTTACTCTTCCCTTTTCTTACTAATACCAGCGATAAGGATTTGAATCTGTACATACATAATATCTGGTCAGACTAAGCCAAACTGGACTGGAGTCCCCTTGACTTACTATTTCTTTTACTTCACTCCAGTCCCATAAGCGTATAACATAACAGCCTTGTACTTATACTACTTAAATACTTTCCTGGGCACATTCAACACTAACTATCTCAGAGTTGAGCATAAACATACCTTCTTGTAATATGAGTATGTCAAGAGAGTAAGTACACTAGTAGAAATGGTAAGAGTACGGACTAAACCAGAAGGAGCCCATTTTACCCATTGAATTTTTTGTGCTCTTTCTTCCGAAGATATTCTATTCTATCATTTTACACTATATTCTATCCTTAAGAAGGATAATACACATTTTACTTACTATTCACTGACTGAACTTGATTACTACTGTAGTTGTATAGTGTTCCGTAGTTTTACTACAATATAAAATGCTAGATAATATAACTATTGCCTATACATGCTATAATATACAATACCTAAAAGTTTACGCAATAGAACACAACACAGTCCAGTTCATCAGTCAGTCTATCTGGGCATATCACAAAAATACCTACAGTTAGTAGTGTTAGTTAGTAAGTACTGCTACACTGCATATACTGGGTATTGTAGAAAGGTATGAGTGTACAGAATAGTTGATCACATAAGAAACCTCGTGTTGTGTAAAGTTAAACTGAAGACTCGACTAAGTTAAAAGAAACTTCTTTTCATGGCCTAAAGCTGCATAAAGCTGAGTTAGTCGACTGGTTACTTTACTAGACGAAACCAGCTAAAGTTTATGCAGTCCAGCTGTAGCATGCAATGTATGTAGGAGAAGCATCCTTTTCTCTGCGTTGCTTATGTACTTAGCTTATACTTATCGGTTGTTATGTGTAAACTTAGGTAGAGGGTAGATTCTGTGTAGTATGCAATCGTAATATGAATAAATACCCACCTCTTCCCAATCTGACCGAGTGAGTGAGTTAGCTGGTTTGGTTTGGTTTAATATAATGTGTAAAGCCCTTTCCCAATCCCAACACAATACATTTACTATGTACACAATAGAACTACGAAGTCTTATATAAGTGCATACTATTTATCAGTACATACTTGTGCTATCTGGTTGTCTTGTGAGTATCAGTAAGTAGTTTCGTCAATGTTCAAGTTCTTTGCTTATGGTATGATTCTTTTTATTTAGTTAGGTATGTTGTATGCTAGGCGAGACGGGAGCCGAGACGAGACTAGAGTTTGTAGTTGTAGTTTCCTAAAGTTATCTTATGTATAAAGGTATCGTGTAGCTATTGCATTGGTTTGCTATGTAGTTCCACTATCTATTTTGCTCTGTTCTCCGAATGTACGGGTACACATCTTTTTCTTCTTCGTATGTATAATGACTGTCAGTCACTCAGGCAGTTCACTACTCAGAACAGTACTCGTGCGTTTGTCAAGTTCTTCATGCATCTTAAGTTCTAATCTAATGTAATAGTGCTGAACAAGGAAGACGTAGCATTCCTTATTCTCATATAGCCTAACCGCTAAAAAGACATTATTTCTGCTCTGGTTCATCACTAAATTATTGTTATTGTTTCTCAATGTAACAAACAACTGTAGTGAATTGTACTTTGTGTTATTGTTGTGTATATTGTATAAATAGTAGGGAACATGTGCAATGTTCTATTTTAATTTACGACTTACGACTTATCATACCATACCACTTACTAATACTGGGAGCTAACAATTATCCTAGTAATTAATTAGTGATTATTACTGTTTAAGAACTATTGTTTGCTTCTTGTTTATTACTACTTGGATATTTATAAACGTATGATACCATGTTAGGTTGGATTCAGTTTAAATAATAATTACACGTTACAATCAAATAGACAGTGCAAGTGCAAGTTTTGACACTTTAGCAGTTCATCATAAACATTCATGCAATATTTATATTGTACTCTGTCTTGTGCGTTACTGTAGGTGTAAGTGTAATTATTCAAAGTTCCATCACTTATTGTGTCATAATACTATCAGTGTGCATCTACACAAACACAGGCAGAACAGAATGTGCCACGATACATATATTCCATTAAAAAACTAAAATAAAGCTTCCCTTTGTTTCTCTTTCTTGTCTGGCATGGTTTGGCCTCAAGTAAAATTTATTACACAAGTTAAAAGTGAACTGCAATTTCCTTTCCGCTCACAGCTTCAACAAGAGTAATTAAAACTCTATAAATTACGCTAAATCTATAATTAATACTTATGTACAGTTGATTTTCCTCAGTTTAACTACTGGTAAACGAGTATTCCTCCACATAATAATAATATCGACTATTTCCTATGGGAAGCAACGAAACCATCACTAAGGTAAAGAAAACTAACTCACTTTACTTTTAGTAAGTAGCATAACATACCATTGCATGACTATGACACAACATTACGCATTACATAACATAAAATTAAAAATTCCTACCTACCATCAATTTTTATTAGCTACACAACAGTACACTTGAAAACTAGAGTTTAAACTTGACTTTTCTATTACTTTCAAGTTCACCATACATATTTATGTATTCCATCAATCATTACACGCATACCTTGGTGTCTATCTACGTAATTCATTTCTATTAGCAAAGATAGGAATTTTCTGCGTCTTAAACTCTTAAACCTAAACTTACGGATCGTTGGCCATTGTAAATTGCGTTGTACTACATACATAGTAAACAAAGCCGCCCGGTTTTTTCGCCAGTTTTAAAACGCTTGTTTGTCATACTTCATACTACGTTAATTCGAATGAAGCTTGAGCATATTAATATCATTATTTCAATGTTAAGTTGTATTTACAATGTAACGTAGAGGAAGGAAGAGTTAGTTAGTTAAGATAATTAAAATTACTTCTTCGGACAGAAATAGTCAGCAGAACAGAACGGAAAGTTGTAAACTACGGACGGGTGTTACATTATTATGTTATAAATTAAAGAAACGTTATACTTGGCTGAATTCTAAAGGGCTGGTCGATTACTTCATTTCATGAGCTCCTTCAGCAGCTCTCTGTGTTGTTTTCTTGTTCTCATTGTCAAGTCACTCTTAGCCGTGGAATGTTTTCAACTTTCAACATTGAACGTGACAAATGAACCACAATATATATTTTCTGTTCTGTTCCATTCACTCCGCTCTGAATTTGCATCCTATTTGGTATCCTTTCGAACATATTTCCTCCTACAGCTATTGGTTTGGTTTTACACAACTGAAGTCAAGTCAAATCAAATTCTCAAGTGTAGCTCATCTAAACAACAATAAATAAACCAATGACCAAATATACTTTGTACTGTGCAACATTTCTATTTGAATTGTGTATTTTGTATACGAGGACAAATATATGTGACTTACTTGTATTTAGTAGTGACGAAATAAACTATAGAATCGTGCTCAATTAATTTCTCTGGAATCACGATAGCAGACGGTGAAAAGACGACCGCCAACTTTATAACTTGTGGCTTGTCTCCGTCCCTTCTTCGTTTCATTTTGTTCATTTCCAGTTTACTCTTGTGACTGTGACTTGTGTCTTTTGGTTTGACTTTGGCTCGATTTTCTTTACTCTTCTTACGTAAGTTCAACTTCAACATTGTTTCATTTGTCACAGTTTCTCTAATATTTTTGTTAGTTTAACTTAACTTTAAATCGTTCTCAAAGGATTTTGCATATTTGCTATACATTTTCCGTTTTAGTTAGGTATTCAATGTTTAATTAACTCTGAGTAACTTTGATTCAACTAGAATCCATTGGAATGAATCGAAATTTGAATTTAGTGATTTTAACTTTAACACTATTAAGTTGAACATTCATGCGTAGAGCCTTGTTTGAGTTTTGCACGAACTTTTGGCATGAGTGATGTGATCAGCAAACAAGTCGATGAGCCGTGCATGAGTTAACTCGATTGGGCAATTTAAGCCGGAGTGACAACTTTTATAAACTCAAACTTGGTACGCTGCTGAGCTGCAGTTTTCCTAGAATCAATGACTACCTACATACGTACGTTCCTAATTAATGTACCTGAGTAAACATGTAAACTTTAGTTTTGCTAATGTTAAGGAATAAAAAGACATTATCATTTCAATGATCAAACCTAAGCTCTACCTTTACTTTACCGCGGTTTTCCATTACCACAAAAGATTCCTCGTAAATGTCATTTATCTTTCAAAGAATAGACATGACAAATCTAATCCCTACTTTTTAACCAACTTTTCAGTATACTACTTTTATTGTACCTACAGTAAGGAGAAAACGGTTGGTTATGAGTAAAATAATAAATTAATTCCAAGAAATATCAAAATTAATGCCTAGAGAAAAAATTTCAGATTTGGAATTTTAATTTTTATAAACTTTTGTAGATGATGATGAAATACGTCCCGTAATATACACCAAGAAATACTTTAAAAAAAGTATGGTTTGCCTATTACAATAGTTTTACAAAAAATGTTAGTCATACTAGCAAAATGGTTGCAAAACATTTACTTATAGTCTTGCGGAAAACAATTATTGTATACAATGTAGTACATAGTGAGTAATAATTAAAATACTAATCAGAGCTATCTGAAACTATGTTTTCCAAAAGATATTTAAAAGGAGACATCCTACGCAATTTAACGGAGACAAATGAAGTCAGTGCACGTAATTCTTGTATACGCAGTAAATTCAGCTTTCTATTCAGACCTTTTAATTCTTTAGTTAAATCCTACATCATAAGATTATTCTAATAGGTTGTGCTTTGCTTACTAAATACTTTTAATCAGAGGAACATCTGTTTATACATATAGTTAGTTGTTACACTTAAATACTCTAGGCAGCAGCTATGGTTTGTTGCATTAGAGTTCATTAAGTATTCTTATATGTAGCAAAGGAATACTAGTAGTACTGTTCTATACATATGGGTACTTCGTAACAGTGTCCATGCAACCTGTAATAAACGATAAGAGACTTTTAGTTTTGTCTCTACCGGCATAGCTGTAGGTAGGACTTGAGGATTATATTAGAACCCTGTATAGAATGTAGAAACACTTTATCCGCAAAAGCTTATTTTTTATTCTGCTTTATCTTCTACTGTATTTCATTTGTACTTACCTACAGAGACCAGATGCATAAAAATATGATGCTTAAACAGTACACACGGCTGTACATGTAAGGGATTAAGTACAAGTGTATCTGTATAGTATGCGCTACTTACTTGCCGAGTTCATATAATACAAGTACGTATTTGCTTACAGTTGTAATACTATTTACTTTTCACTGCGGAAATCTGTTATACATATTTTACATAGAGAAGGCAGTTGTAAAAAGTAATTCTGTTTGAACGTAACAAACATCCTAGGAGAGTTACATTCGTTCGCATTAGAAAATCAAAAACACCATGCCCAATAAGTGGATTTTGCTGCCGATACGAATGAAGGTCGACGGAGGCCAAACAAAAAATTAAGATTGAGATTGGATTGACTTGCAAACATGAAATACTTACATACAGTTGCTTTCATATCTAGAAGTAATGCCACTGCCACTAACAAACAAAGATTGCAGTGCAATATATATAACAATCAGTCAGCAGTATAGATATAGGATAAGTACAACTGTTATGATCGTTATTACTCTTCTATCGTGCGTAGTACTTTGGCCTGGCCACTGTACTCTGTTATTTAATCTTAAACCTGGATGATCTCATCTAATTGTACCGGAATTTATGAATTGGAGTTGATTTTGCCTCTTCATGAGTCATTTATACGAATCAATACAATAGACAATCCATGTCAGTAAATTAGCTGGCAGAATAAGCATGCAATGCACTTCAGCTTCTGTATTTCAGCTTTTTTAAACTCAGACACATCTTGTAGGATAAAGATAAGCTAACTAATGTGGTTTCTTTTTGTTTTGCGGATGCTCATAATGTGAAATTGCTTTCCACGGCTTAACAAGTTCTTTTAGATAGAAATTAACAGATTTCCAACCAGGATGACATCATGAGTAAAAATAGAATGCATTTTTTATTCCGCAGATCTTTGAATATTAATTTAAATAGATAAAATCAAGTTTCAACGAATTAAAAATACATGTACATACCGCAAACACAGGGTGAGTAATAAATTCGAGTTAATTATTTGTGTTCCTCTGATATCTCTCCTTGTGATGTGGATTTGAACTGAGCCCTATCATTATTACTACGTTGTATATTACTTATATTTCCCTATTATTGTGTGTAGGACATAAAAGGACGCAGTTTCGAAAAGAAATCCCGTACACAATACAACCAAGTCAAGGTGTACGGGTACTTTGGTTTTGGTCCTTCAAAATAGGATACACAGTCATAAAAAACTTACCAAACGCATTATGGACGATACCCGAGGCCAGGCCAAGCCAGACGAAAGCAGATAGACAAGCCCTATTTTACCTTATAGCCCAAGTAATGAACTGGAGAATTTAATAGTGAGAGAAACGGACTGAGGCCTTCAGCTCTTATTACTATACCTAAGTACGCGTACTGTTAGACAACAACAAGAAACGTTTACAAAAAAGTCTAGGAGAGACGAGTTGATGAGAATAGAGACTTGAGCCAAGTGAAGGTACTTGAAAAAGTCTAACTCCAACTATTATATGGTATAGTTTGTTGTTTGCGTTAGCGTTTAAGTACAGTGCACTTGGTTTTGGTCTAGGGACGAAATAGAACTGCACCTGTGCCTTTTAGTGGGAGGAATAGTTTCAAACGTAGTTTTATTCTTACTGGTAAATATTACCTATCCTCAGGTATAATGCACCATAACAAATGTACCTGTTGTATTCACTGTGTATTTTCTTTTCCTTAATAGCCATGCTATCACATCAGTCAGTCCTGGAAAGTTTAAGGGCGCATGTTTAGCATACCTATCTCCGTCTATACAGTGTACTCTGTCTTTTACTATGTTCGAATATTTGTTATGGTTGTAAAGATAAGAAAAATAACAAGCAAGTCCTTTCTTTGCCATGCCTTACCTTTACCACCCTGTTTTGTCCCGAGATTTTATTCGTTTACTTTCACATTCACATGTGTACATGCTTCATTTCACAGACTTTGTAACATGTAGCTCTCCTTATGGGCAATTATAAGAAAAAGTTTCTTTCTGTCTGCTCTACGTCAGTATTACTATTATTAGTCACATTTTTCCTCTCAAGTGCGACCATGCATACATATTTAATCGGAAAACATTCTAATATTTATAACTTGATGTCCTTACATGCATAAAATCTTAAGGGAGTAGTTCATACATAATTTTACGAATTGTTAAACCCAAAAGTGTAGTTTATGAGAGCTAGAGTAACTCACATTAACATTATAATTTTATCTCTTCTTCTGTCTGTTGATATACTGTTACCTTAACATATTATTATTCATTATTGTATAAGACACCAGATAGAATGTACTGATAGCGGAGAAATGTGTTGTAACATTTTCGTTTCATTTGACTGGATCAGTCGTGACTTCTTTTGATTTTATTTTCCAAAGCTTCAGTTTAACTCCTCAGGTGATCCGTCTTCAAATTATTCCTGTGCTCAATTGAAATCACATTCACTATTCAGAGTTCCTTAGCCAAGCTCAATGGAAGATCTCTCCGTGCATTATGTACACCAAAAATAGACTTATCTGCATATAAATTATATTTACCATTGAATATTAACCAACCTAACCTAAACAAAAAGAAGAATAGATGCCCGTTAACTTTCTGACTCGGATAAATAACAGGGTAAGTCTCTGATGGAAATGCAGAGCATGAATTTATAAGTGTACTCTAATAGGTACATACATAACAGGTTCGATTTTATGATGGATACCTGTCTTATGTAATAAATAGGTACTTAAATGAAAGGAAGGATGGATGAGTTTTCCTTTGACTGAGAATTTGTACTTTTCATTAGACAAAGTATGGTACTGACATTAACTCACTCAAGTGTGTACACTATAGGAGGGTAGTGCTAAAATAAGGCACTCTATGTTTATATGCGGATATGCACAAGAGAAAGAAAACTCAACAGCTTTTTTTATCTTGGTTAGTCTTTGTTAAATAGTTCTGGCCTGAAATCGTCTTTACTTTTCATTTACAATAGCATTTCTATGTCAGTCTGTAACACGATGACAGGAAGACAGTGCGGGATCTTGTGGCTTCTTCAAAGCCAAATGGGCCATTGTGTCTTATGTCGGTGCATTTCAACTTTAGATACATAAGGGGCTCGCTTCTTATTGCTTCATCCTCTTTCCCCCCATATTCCTTACTATCTTTAGCCAGTTCCTACACAAAACCAAGTTCACAACAGGACGTGCCTCTTTAACTTCCTCAAAAATTAGTTGGAATTATCCTAGCTGTTAATCTCTTAAGTAGCTTCGAATGGGGTCGGATGTCACGTACTCTTTTTTATTTTAAATGAAATTAAGGTTTTTAGCAACTAACTAGGTATATTAAATGGATGGGTATCGTATACTGATATGATGTGAGTGTCGCTAAGTATCATTTTGAGTAAGATTTAGTAATTAAGTGTAATAAGCACAGTTAGTTGTTGAATTACTTAGATTTCACATTAGTCAATACTGCTAATTGTGCTTTACTTGACCACGATTTCCTTGCATTATGGTTACACAGCTAGATTGGTTCTTATTTTTATATTTAGATTAGTAATCGGGAATACACTTCAAAAAGGAGGACTAATGCATATGAGTAATTAGACCATTTTTATCCACCTAATGCTAATAAGTGAGAGAAATTTTTGTAGTAACTAATTAAATACGGGTTTATTTAAGGAATAAGTAATTTAGGTGTCTATTTTTGATTGACGATTACTTACACATCTACAGTTAATGACAAACTGTGTTAAAAGGAAAAAATTGAAGTTGTGTTACTATCGCAGGTTTGCATAATTGTAATAATACGTTAAGTAATGCGTGTAAGATTAGAATAACTCAGAATCTGAAACGGAGCCACGTAAGAACTTAACGATTAGAAACTGGAATCTGTGTTTGTGTCGAATGGACAATTTTCTTAATCATTAATTGAAGAGCGAGTCACTTTTCACTTGTCACTTGTTCATAATGGCGGGTATTAGTTGGGTTAGTATATGCATTAGAAATGGAACATAAGGCAGAGCGAAGACAATTGAGCTAAAATCTTGGAGGACACTATAATGTAATGAAAGAGAGGTAAAGTGTGTATCTATCCGTGTGATATTGAATGAGAATCATTTGGCAGGAAAGAACATGCCAAGAGGGACTAATAGGTGTGTAAATGGGCAATTTACAGAATTGGCAAAAGGCCCTGTGCTGTTCTTGTCTTGTTTGAATGCGAATTGACTCTGGTAGACTACTTGCGATTAGTTTAGGTATTAGGGGCCATAGAAATATACTTACCTACTTACACATGTTTTTGACTACTAAAATTATTTGGTAAAAAGGCAAATTGTTAGTTTTAGGTGGAAAAAACTTTCTTATCCGTATACCAAATGTGTAAGTAAAAGTTGTAGTATGTATTTAAGGTTTCTGCAGTATAGACAATTATGCGTGCGTAAATTTTGTACTTACTATCGCTATCACTAATTGTAAAAGTTGTTCTCGATGTAATGTACTTTGTGAGTGTGAGATGTGAGTTTAATTTTTTGAAAGCTTACTAATATTCTGCATGCTTTGAAAAAAGTAGTATTGTATACTTAGATTTCTAGTTAAACAAGCTAAATTGCTATCTACTGCAAAAACATGGCTTACACATTTATTTATCCACATATCCATAGATTATAATCACTCATGATCTGTGTGATCACTATCGACAAATCAAATCTCATTCATTTCTTTTTCCTTCTATGTATTTTCTTTTGAAATTCCAACTTGAGAGTTGAGAATGGTCGTTTGTTGGTAGGTAGGTGACCTATAAGTAGTAATTTGCTTAGTAATTGCCTACCTCAATGAACTCTAAAGAAAGTAACACTTAATTTCTGAACAAATCAATCGTCACTTCCATTTCCCATTTGTTTTCCTGAATGGTCATAAAATTCCACTTGTATTTGACTCATAAATATTCATTGTACTCCTAAGTGCCTGCAATTTACATCATCTCTATGAAAAATGTACCGACTTAACTGCAAATAATTTAATATGCATGCATGCACTTACCATATGTACTTATCTATTCACTTTTAGCTCATTTTATTAGTTTCTTTTAATATTCTTTGTGGAATGGGGTGAGCGTACTGATGATAAGTGTTACTACCATTATAAGCATTTATACAAATCTTCTCTTTAGAAATCTAAAGTTCTTTAGGTCAACAAAATCACTTAGCTAGCATTAAAGTATCATCTTTTCACTCAAGACTGCCAATCCTGATTTGAATAGAAAAGTAATTTTCATAATTTATGATTACCTACTTTTCAATATCATAATCATAAAAATTGTATCCTGCAGCTTTCTAACATTGATACTTCATGCAGAATCAAAATGCGACTATACATGGAATAAAATATTATATTTCAACTAAAATATATTTAATTTGAGAATCGATAAAAACATTTTTGTGAACCAACATTAATTTTTAAACTACTATTTTTACAGATATAAAATAAATCTGCTCCAAGTATGTAGTCTTTTAAAATTGCAGACAATCATTGTAATTGGTAAATATGGTAAATATGTATAGAGTACATATGTCCTAAGTACTGCAGCCCAAACAAAATGCAATCAGTTCGAATTGTGTTATTCTCAGTACAGTGGACCATATCAAACAATTTAAAAGCTTTTACAATATTGTGATGAGATATCTGTTGAGTTGAAAATCTTAATACTACTATTTGCAATATAGAATGCAGACAAGACAACAGATATGTACACCATCCCTGTTTTCATACTTTAAAACAGGGCAGCGTAAAGATTTGTATTCCTCACAAGAAGCTTTAATTTGATTTCTAAGAATTTCTGCTTTTCAGCTTGAGCGACACATCAGTGACAAACATGACAGTTGTAATTGACACTAGTTGAATTATTACATTCGTACTGTTCTTACTTATCTTCATAAATAGCCCCATTTGGTCTAGACTGGTCTCGTCTCGTTTAGTTTGGCTTGTGCCGATTACAATAGAACACTAAGAACAATTTATACATGCAATATTTACTAACAGAACAATACAATGAAATAGACGAGACAAGTATTTGACTGTTGCCAATCTTATTTGCTTTCAGTCGGGAATGCTCCAACGTTTAGATGATAATCACCACATTAGAAACGTTCGCATCCGTTTACGGCTTAGCGATTATTCTATTATACAATAGATTTTACTTTACTTGTATAGTAGTAGTAGTAATAGAATACATCTATTCATAGCTATTTTAAATCAAGTCTTATTGTATTATTATTCATTTCTGTAGTTATACCTATTCATATGCATAAAACATTTGTTTGCAAAATTCTATAAGGATTATTACGTCAAACAATATACAAATATTTTGGCAGGAAGGAAAAGCTACTCCTAAGGCTAATTTTAGTTTGCTTTTAAACTCTGTCATTCAATGTGCTATTTTAAGGTTTGGTTTATAGATACGTAGTAGTGTAAGTTGAGTGTTGTTTGATTTGCTACTTAATTTGGTCTCTGTTGCTCTTGTGTGTACTTATCTCTAAAGTGTTATTAGAGTCAAAGTAGAAAAATTGAAGAGTCAAGTAAAGAGTTTTATTTGTTAGATGAAAGATGATTCTTCTTTGAAGACCGTCTCTTCTGCCTCATTAATTCCTAGAGAACTTCAACTTTCACCTAATAAATACAATGATGTATGAGTTTCTTTACTGCGTGTTGTTTTGTCGGGCTAGAAAATCTTCACCCGTAACATTATGTGTGGTTACCTGCAAAATACACTCCTTTGGCTAAATACTCAATGAAATGAACAAGAAAACACTAAAGAAAACACTAAAGGTCTTAATATAATCGATGTCAAGACAGCAGGAGATTTCCTGAATGTTTTTGCATTAAGTGTTTGTTATCGTAAAGCTTTAGTAACTTTTCAATAACACAACTGGGATCATAATCACAATGTGAACATAATACTTAATAGAGAATGTTTATCTGATTCGTGTGTATAGGTTGCAAATTCAGAAGAATTTTTCTTTCATTTATCTGAATGTAGAAACATTTGTATTCTTTTTACGAAAACATTATGCAGAAATTGTTTAAAAAGAATAATTTTACATAATGGTCGATATTATTCTTGTTTGACACATTAAAGGAAGAGTTATTGAAACACATTTGTGTTACTTACATCGTAGTGGCATTAATTTGCGAAACTGTAAGTTTCTTTATTTTTGGTATGGAAAAGTCTTAAAGTTAGTAAGAAGATTTAAATTTTGATGCATTCCGGTGTTAAAGCATTATGAAACTTTAGTATGTATTAAGTACCATAAGAGAGTTACAGAGGGCCAAAGTTATTAACATTCTTTGAGCACATTAGCATTGGAATTACAATTTAAATTTTCAGTTCAGCAGGTTTGTTCTCTTCTGAACTCTTAAGACGCACATAGAAGCATACGAAATCAAAGCAGACTACTAGTGAAGTGTATTATAGAAATGTATACGTATACACTGTTGGATTACTAATAAAGACCAGGATTCATATACTTAAGTTGATTCTGTGTTACATTGAATTGACTACGTATCACAGACTCGAAGAAGCAATCATAGCTTAGTAAACCCTTACTTTACTAGTTTTATCCATTTGTATTTGAAATGTGGAAGCATAAATGCTGTTAAAGTATGTGAATACGCATATTATATGTGCTGAGATTTTATGTGTAGACTGTAGAGAATAATGTCTGGGTTGATCTGAAGTCTGAAGAGTCTGAAGTAGCCTTTACTTTCAGCAATGTGCAAATTACATGGAAAACAACCATAGGAAACTAATGGGTACTTATCATAACAATAAAAAGAAGAATAATAAATAATCCAGGGAATAGTAATGACTACCCAAACGATCATGGTCAATAACTTAATGGTCTTTTTGCTTTTGAGGAAAACACACATTTTACATACATATGTGCACACTGCACAGTACTCCGTATCATGAAGTAAGTTACTTTGCCAGAATTTTTACATAAATGTATTTTAATGTTGGAAATACTTGATATGTACGATTAGTTGTGTATGGGAAAGGATTAGCATTTAGCAGTTCTGGTGCATACATATTAAATTACTTATACAACGAAATTGAACATAGTGTGAAATGTTAGCCATGTAGCCCGTAATCTTTTAGATACCCATAATAACTTGTAAATCAGTATAGAAAGTTTTTCTGTGAAAAAATGTAAATGTGACACAGTGAATCTTTCTGACTGTGTATTTGTTGGCTTGGCCTGTCCTTGACATGAAGTTTACTTGATAGGTTGGTTTGCTTTTTTAGTTCTAATTCATATTTACTTAACAGATGAAATACAAGAAGCTCTGATAGTGTTACATACTTTTTACGCTTGGATAAAGTGTGAAAAATCCATTTACTACTGTTTACCGTACACGTACTGTTGTAAATACATGGGAATTTGAGACAAGTCAAGTCAATCCAAGCACCAGTAGTCAAATAAATGCCATGCCTACTACTGTGATGTCACACTCATGCTATTCTTGAGAGTTTTTAGTTTTTTCTTGATGAAACACTCTATCTATTTACATTACGTACATACACGTACGTAAATTACATTATTTTATACGTACACACTTGAAACCTTATATCTCTAGTTCACAAATTGTCAGTTGAGTCTTTGCTTAAGTAGAGACATAAAACATAAGTCATCAATTACTAATTCCCATACAAATTTATGATGCATTAAAACGTTACTGTACCTACTTGATGGAAAAATTCCTTGGCGTTCTTTGAACATTAAACATTTCACTTTACTCTGTAGAATTAATGCAATACGGAAACGATTAAGTTGTGACTGTAGGTTGCAGTTGGTTTGAAAGTTTACAATTTAATTATATTTCGGTGTTTTGTTTGTCATTTTATTTGCCGTTTGTCCTTTGGACACTGAAAAGAATGAGGATACGCATACCATGTACCATTCCGTACCAAGTACACAGAATACTACCACAAAGTTTATAAAGGTAAATGAATAAGTGCATTTATGGCTTTCTTGTAAAAATTGTAAGGTGAAATGAAGGTTAGAATCTAAGGTAAACTAACAGTAACTAATAAATAATAAAGTGAAATAAATTAAATGTTTGTACGTGTTCAGTTCTGTAAGTGGTAAGTAAGTAGGCATCCGATGACGAGTGAATAAAGAAAGAAGTTGGCAATTTCAGTAAGAAATGTGATACAGTACAATAGAAAATAAATATTATTGTACAGGTATGGTAAACTGCCTTTTTACAGTATAGTAGAGTACTAGTAGCATAGTCGTGAGTAAAAGAGTGCTTTTTATTACGTACTTGAGCTGCCTTTTGTCTTGACTTGACTCAACTCTCATATTATACTTAATGGAATGAATTGGACTTCTTAACCTATCGTTTGCCCACCAGCTCCTGTTTCACAATAATAACAGGAGGTTCAAAGTTGCATTGCATGAATTTTCATCCTCATTTTAATCAGAGTTTCGTATGACGTGGCTCCGTTTCCTATCCTTTCCTTCCCTCAATTCACTTGCAACTTAAGCTAAGCTTCATCAGCTACCTAGATCAAAATCACAATAAAAATCTACCCAACGAATAAATACTATAATAGCAAACCAAACTACATCGTGCCGCATTACCGACTTTTCTGTGGCTAACTAACAATAAAAGCCTGACCAGAGCATTACGCGTTCTAACTAACAATAACCAACTCTCCTCATGTAATCCATACAAGACAATTCGTCTCGAAATATAAAACTAGCAAATTATGACTTTATACGGGCTATGCGTCTATTTCTCCATCCTAACTAGTATTTAAACGCTTTATATATTACTTATATCCTTTTCCGTGCATCCGGTAACCAGAAAATTTGGGTAACCTCACGGCTCTCCCCTACTACTACTTAATACTTACTTTCCGTATTGTTATTACTTTGTTAGGGCACGTTTGATTCTTTAATTATGACCTGTGACCTTACGTAATTTTTGACACACGCAATCGTAATTTTATTACACGAGAACAAAACAGCTTTACAACTAAATAGTAACTATGCACTACTTTACAGGTTTATGTCTTTCCTTCCTTTTCCAAGTTTTTCGCTTTTTCCGACGGTGTCTTTGAAATATACTTGCTAATCGTAAGTTATTACTTTCTCAGGGGTTTCACCCTTTCCTGTCATAATGCAATTATGAACTGTCATCAAATAGAAAAATATTTGCATACATTCATTCAGATTTGACACAATATGCAAAAATACAATGACATATTTTGCATTATCTGCAATGACAATGCGTAACTTTTAATTACTATTATCTTTACAATTAAATTAAATAAGTGTAGATTTAATAGGTAAGTTTAACTGTAATAAGTATTAGAAAGATCAAAAAGTGTCAGTTACCTAACAATAACCAAGAAAAGGCAACAGTTTAAATGTGAGAACAATTAAACGAGGTAGTGAAGACTGACGGTTTCCTTGAGACGTAAATTGAAAAAATATAAAGCACTTAAGGAGTTTTTGCCGGATTAATGGGAGTGACAGAACAATTAGACTTTTATGACATGTTAGTTTATAAGTATTGTTTGTAAAACATGAAAATGATATAAATTGCAGAGTAGTCGATGGGACAATGTATGCCCTTATGCAAATAAATAGGTAAATGTAAGGTAATGTGTTGTAACATTTAACAGGTTGACAAAGACGTGTGAACGTTTAATTATCTTTTATGCTCGTCAAAAGCTGTAACATTTTTCCTAACGAGTAGCGCCTTCTTTACTGTAGTTTTCCTGGTTTGGATTTTCTTTGTCACTAGAGTAGAGTAGAATATCCACATTATAATTAATTGTACTGAAAGTATTATATGAGTTCAGAGAACATTTACGCAATTAATTAAATACGCAACTGAATTCATTAGACATGGCATAACCTTAAAGGGTTGATAATAACCAGTAATCTCATTTAGTTAATAAGTTATACTATTAAAATGCAAAAATGGCAAGGTTGAAAGCATTAAAAGTAAATAGACGGTTCCATCTGTGCAATAAATACCTTGGTGGCTATTCGTACTCTTTAAATAATTCAAAATATAATTGGCAATGGTCTCCAAGGAATAATCAGATTAACTTTCAAGTTCTACTCGTCTTTTCTTGCTTTACATCCAATCTAATTAAAAATCAAGTCATTACAATGTCATTACAAAGAATTTATTTGCAAAGCGGTCCACATTACTAAAAGCTAAGTACAAAAATAAAACACATCCCATAAACCTACATGCATTTGCATTTCGATGGCTAATTCTACCCTTTATGATTATATCTCTATAACCTTTGCCTTGCCTGCATCAGAATTAGATGACATGACTCTCCATTTACTTACTTATGACGCAGTTAAAAGGAATTGATATTTAATCTTTCTTTGTTGTATGTCCACCTAATCTGTTTCTATCTGTATTTGTATTCAGGTACTAATACTATAGTAGCATGTGTGTAATTTTTAATAGAGCAAACAAAACGAGACAGATAGGATGATATTTGTTATGCGAGTTTCATAGAATTAACTATTAACTTAATGTACATTAATTTATACTATAAAATGGTTGGCTAACTATGTATGTTCATGTATTACTATAGATGGAAATATTAAAGATAAGTATAGTTTATATGATTATGCATGCAGTAAGTGGAAAAGTAAATGGTCTCATTGATGTCGCCAGTCGCCCACATAACAAGCACATCTAGACGATCCGGAGAGAGAGACGAGCGTCAGACTTTGTAATCTTAATCTGACAACCGAGATATTCCAAGAGTATTTTATTGGTATAGATAAAAAGCTACTTAGGACTTTACTTGGGTTCTGCATGCTCTATGTAGAAATAATAATGTAATCTTTACATAGTATGTCGGTGCCTCCACTCTTGCAATCCCAGTGTAAATATAATGTACTCGTTTTTCTAATTTCGTTGAAATATGTCCATAATACGGAATACTGTAGAGTAGAGGTATTGTAGATTGGAGATTGGAGGATGAGTGGAGTGGCATAAAATTCATTTGGCTTTTGATGTACTGTGAAGAGATGGATACTAAAATGGTAATGTTAATGGGATGTGTGTTATGTTACGACGAAAAAGTTGGACTGCTAACTTTAGAGAAATTTATGCAAATGCAGATATAGTAATACCTAAGTAGAATATAACTAGAGAGTAATGTATAAGTACTATTTATTAATACATTACACATTTCTATCCGTCTGTCTTTTTAACTGAAGTGAATTCCGCTCTCACTTGCAGCAGTACTAGAACTACACTTCATTCACTTGGGTTTCAAGTTAGAACGCAAAGCGAAGCCAAAGAGCACTCATCTCATGCTATGTTTGATGTGAAGAGAGTCTAGATGAGTTTTTCAGAGACGAACAGTGGATAGCATGTACGTAATGAGGAAAAATTGCGAAAAGTAGGCAGAATCATATAAATTTGTATGCAGACTTCATTCGTGCTCATTGTCAGTCACAATGTTCTGAGCTCGTTCGAGATGTAATGATGCAAGCACTTACCACTTATTAAGATTATACCGCTCTTTTACTTTGTATCTATGAATTTCTAACCTCTTGTGTCTATGCACTGTCTATCTGGGGTTTTAACCGCGTGTACACAAGTGCATACTTAGATATTGCATTAAAACATGAATTTCATTATGATAACCTTAAAAGTATATGGAAAGACACAACGTAACTAAATATTCAATATGTA
Source organism: Yoshiicerus persimilis (assembly GCA_020352615.2). NCBI lineage: Eukaryota > Metazoa > Arthropoda > Collembola > Entomobryomorpha > Tomoceridae > Yoshiicerus > Yoshiicerus persimilis. Next base: position 11,653,555 of record CM036943.2, read on the forward strand.
GTAATGCATATTTATGCACAGGGAAGCTAATCTGGAAAATTAGCATAAGATATACTTGCAATTAGTCGAGACCTATTTTTATGATATTATTCAGACATATGTACAAGTGGTAGTCGTTATTTATTACGTTTCCAGAGCATATTTCGTTTTCGGCAAGGTTTGTTATTTGTTAATGTGAATTCTTTGTGGTGCATATTGAATTGATGGAGTGTCATTTGAATATTGCTTCCTGAATTGCTATTCCTTGTTTTGCCTGGCCGTTTTGTGTTCTATTAGTAGGACTGTATGGCTGAAAGTAGATTAGAAAGACGTAGAACATAAATATAATGAGTATTTCATTGGTTGAAGTTCGGTTTGGCATAACTATAAAAAGTAAGAATGTTAACAGCTGATTTAGTGAGAAAAAGAGCTACTGTGTGAGAGAAGTGAAGATAAAACAAATGTTTATGGTATGTAAGCCTTTTTGTTTTAACTTGGTTTGCTTAGGCATTTGCTTTGAGCTGCAGGGTAGCTAATCACACTGTGTAAGCTAAAGCTGCTGCAATACGATTATATTATAGTATTATGATACCTTGTCAGTTCGCCTTTTTTGTGAATTGAAGTGAAGATTGAGCCAGACTTAAGATTTAGGATGCTTTGACTTTTGGTTACTATATTATCATACAGATATACATGCTAAGAGTAAAAATCCGGTTTATAATCTTGATGTGTTTTGTTTTGTACTTTTATAATATTATTATGTTTTGTTATGTATTGCGCGGTTAGTGTGAGTGTAAGCGCTAGTCTTAGCTGTGTTAGTTTTAATAGTAGGTACTGAAACTACAGAGAGATGAAGCTTAGCTTTGATAACAGTTTTTATGTCAAGAATTTTTTACTTTTTTAAAGTTTGAGTGATTTATTATTACAGTAAGTTAAGTGCTAGTCTCCTCTTGTCTGCTCCTACTATTTACTATTACTACTACTGCTTACTACTACGTATACTACAGATATTTCGAGTATGTGCTTTCAGATTGTAAAAGTATCTGTTCGTACGAATATGATATGATAATAGGAATACCTCCTCACGACAACCAGAAAGGAACATCAAATATTAAGTGAGCAGTGAGCGTAGCTTAATCTTTCATTTGCTAAGTAATATTATAGTGCTTAAAGTTGCAATGTCATGTGTTATACTGTATAATACTGCACTTTAGTAGCGTAAAGTGTAACTCTACTGACTACTGATTCGACTTTTAGTCAGATAACACGGAATTATAAATCTGTTGCGTAATATCGTATTAGATTTTGTGTACTTCGTTAATCTGTGTTTTATGCTTTATTATAACTACTCGGATCCTCGGAAATTACGCTACAATTGTTAACTAAACTCCTTTATTAAGGAAAGAACCTGCTACAGAGGCTTAAATGCATATATCAGACTTTATACTTTGGCTTACTTGTAAATTGTACCATAACTGACAATCAGACTCCGTCCAGACAACTAGACAGTGAAAAGAGGAAGACTAGGCACTTTTTTATTCATTGTTTGCACCATTATCTCTCGCATAAACCTGGAAAATTCTCTTTTTGCTGTACTTATGTGTGTGATGATTCACATTCACATTGCGTTTTGTTGTTATGCTCAACTTTATCTAAATTGGTGTTGAATAATTATTTAGCTCCGATGTCTGTGCTCTTATTAAAACTTTTACACGTGAGACTCTCCTCCTCTCTTTAATTCAACTTCAACCTTCTAATTGTGCAACACAAAACACCAACTCAGTGTGAGCTGTGATTTTCGGAAATTCTGTCAGATTGGATCAATCGTAAAAACTAATGGCTACCTTTCTTACTCTCAAACGGATGTGTTCGTTTAATTCGTAATTGTATGCATACCTAATCCCTACTTATCACAACAAATTTTTCCTTCTCAAAAACAGATTCCAGGAAATTATTCACCCAGGCTTTTTTCCTTATCTATTAAGAAATTATTCGTAGAAATAAAAATCATTAAGGGAGCACTATGCAATTTTCTCTTTCCAAAAGCAAATAAGTCTTTGCTCTTGTAATTATTTTCTATGTTTCCTTTCTCAAACTCGGTTTACCGATTTTATCCAACGTTTTTGGAAAAACTGAACCCAAGAAATACTTCTGATTCACCAATATCTTAAATTTATATTGGAAATATCGTTTCTTGTCCATATCTGCAATGTGGTATTGTAATTTTAAATATCTTACTTGAAAAAATATTGCAGTGGTGTTTTGTCTCTCTCAAGTTACTTGGTGAATTCGCATGAATTCATGCAACAAATGTTTTAATGAAGGGTTTTCTTTGATTCTGTTATACAATGAATTGAATGATTTGCACTTTTTAAGTTTGTTATTGTTAATATTGGGTCTTTGGCTGTTTAATACTGAAATATTAATTCGTTTTAATCCGGCAAGTGATCTGTGGCTGGCAGAAACAGAAAAATTAATGAGCATTCATGTTTTATAATATTTTCAGGTAGGTTGCCATTAAATGTACATAAAAAATGGAAGGCTCATTAAAAGACTCATTCAATAACGATCCCAAAAAAGCCAGCCACCTAAAAGGTGTCTGTCCAAGCCTTCAGCATTTGAATCTCACTCACTCCAGCTTCCCTGCCCACCATTACTAATTTGGCCCTGCCTTTTGTAATTTATTGTATTACTTATTCTATCTTATACTTAAATCACATCACAATGAATCTCTCACATTTAGTGATGTAGTATGAAGAGAGAATGGTGTACGAACAGAATGCAAACGTATACAACACGTCTTCACGTATATTATCAGTATGGCTATGACTGGACTTGACTTGACTGGGTATTACCATTTAGGTACCATTTCATTTTGTCTTGACGACATTAATTCATTGTACCTTCAAGAACAGTCTTAATTCTTAACTACCTGTCTATGCTTATCGCTAGTATTAATATTCAGTCAGGAACCAAACCAAACCAAACCACTAAGAATGATTTGCACCTATTGAAATGGAAACATTGCCAATATGCAAATAGGAACTTTGCAATAACTTTTCTCTGCACATAAAAACTGTACAATTTACCACGGGTATAGTATCTATTCATTTTTTTTTCTTGGAAGTTTAAGCAAAAAAACACGGGGAAATTCAAATAGATTTTAGAAATTTGGATAATGTAGTATTACATTGTAGTTAAACTGATCTTTAGTACTGCTACGAAAGTTAAATAAGAGAAAGATAGAATAAAGTGTAGGTTTAAAGATAAAATGCAAGTATGGTAGGATTAGCTCATACTTCAAATAGAAGTGGGTATTATACAAGTACAGCATAACTTTATCTGTACAACCTGTAAGGTTGCCTAAACAAACCACGAGAATTAAAAATGGAAAGTAAAGTATGAACTGAGAAATAAAGCGAGGCGAATGATATAAATATTCATATTTCATACACACCCATAAAACAGTAGATTATCATTTGCATTTGCATACCTACACAGACAGAACGCAGTAAAACGTAAGAACTAAAATTTGGATATGCAGAAATACTAACTCGTTTCAAATGCTACATTATACAGCATTCAAACTAAGTGCAAGCAACTCTGAGGCATTTAATAATCCATATTACTTTCAACAATTGTGTTGTGTTACTTGAATATAACATTTGTCAGATTGTAGAAGTGAGCTTACGTAAGTAGGAAGCAAGTTAAGTCAAATCAAGGCGGAAAGCTGAAAATCTAATCAAAGCAAATCAACCTTAGGGTCAAAAATCTTGCCACCGAAACTTCTTGGCTTTATTTCTTATTCACATTTTATTCTCTTTCTGTTGCATCTCTCTAGTTATTTGCAACACCACTGGTGCAATGTATGTACATATGGCAGAAAATCAGAGATACATTTTTATGCATGGTCACCGTCACCGCAGTTTTTCTTTAGTATTGTTTTCAATTAACAAACAGCAGATTAAGACATTGTCGTGTATTAACAATGTCTGTAGTTCTTCAATACGTGATTTGTGATTGTGAAAATGTACCTTGTTTGGCGAAGAATATCTAATTAACTTTGTTTTTATATTTGTAGTGTTCCATTTTAATGCAAATGGCATGAACATCGAATATTTTGTGTAAATATAAAAAACAGAGGTAGCCAGTTGATATTTAAGGACACAACAATATAATTAATAGAATTAAAGCATTTATAATGTCTATTGGCCTGTATGGTACATATTTGTGTTGGAAAACTGTTGTTTACGGTATGTGCGCCTGATTTGCAATGTCAATTCTTTGTTTTGTTATTGGACAGATGTAAAGAAGGCACTAGTCGTTAGAGTTTATTCAAGTTTTTACCGTTTTGACATTTTTATTCATTAGAACTGATTTAATGTTTGAAGCTCTGCTACTTTTTTCATAATTTAAAGACGGAAACCCACGCGAACGGGATAAGTACCTAGAAAAGTAGGAAGAAGCTACATGAAATTACACTGTGGTGCAGTGTAAAGGGTTTGATTTAATCCTCCGGCAAAAGAACTTTTGGTTTTAATTAAGAAGGAAACTATAACATAACAACTATTCGCTATGTACATAAGAAAATATGTTTAAACTTCCTTCCTAATCAGAACATCATTATAAATGCTAAGGTGTGTTTATGAACGCATACATATTTATGCCTAAGCTACAATACAAGTGTGAATGTTTTGCGGTATAAATTACTGCGCATAAATAATATACCAATATTAGTAGCAATTTTTCAATGTATATGATAAGTAGGTTTGTTGATGTTGATATGAATATTGCAAAGTATGAGATAATGTACTTTAAACCGTGCCTAACTTAATATTTACAACCTCCCCCTTATGTGCTTTTCTCAGACAAACAAACGATAGCCTTTCTTTTGCATAAAAGTTTATTCTTGTTTCTAATAAATTGTTTGCCGAGCGGAAAAGGAAAGAACCTGGAAATGCCCAGCCCACATTCCGCCAGTTATTATAAGTCAAGTCAGCAATGCCATTCTTATTCTCAAAAGCTGCAGTCTTTGGTAATCTAATGTGTAGTTAACTAACGCAGAAACAGGCTGACTTGCAGCCAAAGCCAAAGCCAACTGAAAATCAAAATCAACTTCAAGTTTGCCTTTTAAACTAGCCGAGTCAGTGTAAGCCCAATTCAAGTCAAGCCAAACCATTAAAGTCAGAAACAGGTGGGTAGGGTAGGCAGAAGGCATGTATATCTTGTTATAAAAATAATACAATTTTTCGTTGAACTTATTTGAAGGCCGAATACGAACACAGCTAACTATAAGTTGGACATGGGTTGAATTTCGTCGATGGGATTTCGTCAGATCTAAACTTACTATTCACCATTCAATACATTAGGTATTATAATAGCTTCTTATAACATGCAAACTTTTTTATTATAAAGTTCTATCACAGAAATAAAATTCTGCATGCATTTTTACATACTTGTGCTATTTAAATATTATTTTGTAAGGAATATGTACCAGTGCAGATTGCAATTATTTTCTGCAAAGGTGACCTGAAAGGTTATTTGCTAATTATTCGCAAACATAGCAGCGTTTCCTTTATAATAAGCTGTTTTGTATGCACAGTGTAATACAACAGCACCTATTACACGAGAAAAAGAATATGCAAATTCATGTTCTGCAAATAGAAATTAAATCAGATAGAAGAACAACATGAATGGTAAGATTTAAAAAACAAACTAATTAAGGTTACTAAACTTAAAATGTGCCATGTACTAATGGGTTGAATTTCAATTTTTGAGTGATATATTGAACTGAATATAGTGCACTATTTCCCGTGGACATTAAAAATAGCAAAAGACATATTTTTGCTAATTAGTTAATTATAAATCCGTGTAGCTCGGGATGCCCAGCCAGTTTAATTATAAATCTGAGAAACTACCTAATACAATGGAGTCAGGGATTGGTATGTGATTTGTTTTGCAAAAATTTCACGAAACAGAGTTTATCGTTAGGTACATGAGTTTAGAGTGCGTCTGTCTGGCTGCAGCCTCCGGAGTTTATTACGGAGTATGTAGTAGTATGCAATGTAATGAATGCTAGTGACTGGTAATGGTACCTGGACTGGTGAGTTATTTAAGATGAGTCAATTCCTACTGATTTGAATACATTCTATGAACAATATGCAGCAATGTACAATATTATTATGCTTGGAGAGGAAAACTGGATTGTAATTGTATGGAGAAGTAAGTCTCGAGAGTTTTACTTACTTAAATAATTGAACATTCTTTTAGTGTTAGTAAGGTTGCATTGTTCTTAAGTATATTTATCTTTCGTGGAGAGCAACACATAGAAAGATACCCTTTTCCATGTTATTATAGTTATTGCAACTACAAATCGTATCTACTGGGCATACATGCTATGTGCAGTAGATACGATTCCATTTATTGTTAGTAGTATTGTTCAGTTGATGGGAGATGTCTACCTATTTGTATTATGCAAACTTACTTACTACTTATAATAATGTACCTACATATAGTAGGGTACAGGTTGTATTATCATTTAGTATGTGAGTATAATACCAAGTGCTACAGAATAGGTAGCAACCAAGTAAAATACTCTACATTCAACATCGCATGTTAGTTAATGTAGTATGTAGCTTTGCCGAAGGCTTTCTTTTTCATTTCTTTCCCCCATGGCTCCCACTACTACTAGTTACAACAAACATCACCACTGCAATCCGCTCTGTTCTCCATTGTATTTAATATGTATGAATTCTCTATAGGTAGGGGTAGGATGTGATGTGAGCTGAATGAAAGAAAATCACATAAATGAAAATGAAGGAACTGGTATTAACATTATTAACTTCACTCGCAACCGTCAAGACTATCCAGAGAGAACTCTAGAGCTTACATAATATTTTATAATAATTAGGCTGTAGAAATGGAATGGAGAACATCCGAGGTAGAAGGATCCAGACAAGGTATTAACAGTAAGGTATATAGGTAACCTAATAGAAAATCCAAAGGAGCAAATTGATAGAAAGCATTATTAGCTATTATTATACGAGAAATTAAGTGTTATAATATAAGGTAAAGTTTATTTTCCTCTCTAGTCATGCATAAGTACGCGGAAAAGAGTTATTTTTGTACAAGGGATTGTTTTCCTCCTGTGCAATCCAAATTTTAAAATATTTTCTGATCATCATGAATGATGAATGTTCCTAGTTGCATCATAATGAGGTTACGTAATACCGCATACAGTGTTTTAAAGGTTATGTAACACTATTAATTTGTTAATTAACACTAGCTACGTAATGTTTGCGGATACCTGCATAACAATTATTGAATAATTTCATGGTTGAACCGAACAATTTGCAGAAATGAGAATTATGTAAGAGAAATTGTGGTATTGTTTAAAAAGTTTCGGAAATGTTCAGACATGTATACATGCATAACTTTCATTGAAAAGTCTGAAACGAGAAGAATTCGATTTTTTAGTGTGTTGAAATTGAATCTGAGGGAGTTGATTCGGTTGCTGTGATTAATCATTGTGGCTCAGTTGCATAATTAAAAGGGGAAATTCCTAGTTGAGCTGATAGACATTAGAAATGGAGATAAAATTGTAAGATAGTGTAGATTGTATGCATACCACACCAACATGTCGGGTCTGTCTGTCTGTACTACTTACATTCTACGTTACTTTTACTTTTTTATTTGCACTGTTTATGTTATCTTCTCATCCTTACACGTAGTATCTTTTAGTTGGAATATATTGCATAGTTTGCGTAAGAGGGATGGCTGGAGCTACGGTATGTAAAATGTTGGTAATAAATGAATTCCGGCTGTGGACAAGACGAATTGAGGAGGCGAAGCGAGTCTGGTTCGTCCAGCAGATGAGTTGTCTATTAACTAGCTTATCTGCATAACTAATAAAATACATTTCCTAAGTACAAGTAAGAACATACATTTAAGATAGTAAGAATATTGATAGTGAGGCTTGAAATTGGTTCGCAAAGTCTTGAAAATGCCGACAATGGTGAATCCAGCTCTAATCTAGTAGAAGTGTTTGGGGTTTGGAAGAAAGGGAACGTAAAAACCAATGTAAATATTAAGACAATGAAAATTATAGTCACATAGAGATACTAAGTGAATTTAATATATTTATTATCAGGAGACTTGTAAAAAAGCTAGGGGCAAAACTAAACATGTTCTGTAACAGTTAAACTTTCTGTCTCAATTAAATGTTTTAGTTATGGTGTAGTAGCTCCAGAAAACTAGTAAGAAAACATTGACCGAACAATTATAGGAATAACCGGACTGAGCTGAATTAACTGAACTGATTGTCAACTAGAAAAGTCAGCACATGAGAGACAATGCCATTAATATGCATGGAGAATACATTTAAAATGTGTCCCATCCTGTTTTATTTTGATTAGAGTGTTGTGTTTTGTCGTATGCCAGGTTAAGACCACATAGAGCATAGCATCATAAACTGCATAACGATAAAACGTTAAAATAGCCACCACAAGTCTGCATTCTCGAGAGGAGCAACTCTGTAAATACTTTAGAATTGAATTTGTTTCTGTGTGAGTGTTCATTGGGTTCAATTGGAATTAAATGTGTGTGACTTGTCGTTTTATTGTTTCTTTACTATTCCACGGTCGAGTTTCTGCGTAGAGACAATTACAGGATTACAAACATCTATACAGTGCAAAGCAATCGTTTAGCTCTAATATCTAATCCTGCTTACATGCATTAAACGATTGAAAAAGCTAAAAAGTAAGCGAACCCAATGATAATATACCCAGTGGTAAGGTAATAAAATGTCTTTACATTCCTGTTACTTGCCTTTGCTTTCGTTCAATTCCATTTTCCCTGTTGGGCATTTTCCAGATGGAAAAAATGCTGCTTTATGTAAGTAGTATTTGCTTTGTTATGCTTTGCTTCGTTGGTCTTTAGCCTCCTTTGCCGTTGTCCTGTCCTGTCTTCTCGAAAAGTAATCGACGGACTGTTCTTTTCTGTCGATTTGTTAAACTGGTCTGCTCTAACTCTACTCTGCTCCTCTGGTCACACAAACTTATCTGAACTACGGTATTCCTATATTTTTATAGTTCTTCTTATGGTCTCTGTGCCAATGGCAAAGCTTTTTAGTGTTCGACTTTTCCCAAGCTTTTCTTTCAACGTATTTAGTGCAGGAGCAGTAAGCACCTACCATTCCACGTAAACGTAGCGAAACGAAACGAAGTGAGCCTTGTCTTGTCTGTGAAAAGATCCAATTATTACAAATTAAACGTGACTTTGTCTTCTTCAGCCTATTAAATAAAATTACTACCAAACAAAAGCAAAGCTAACCAAACCAAACCACACTTATAACGAAAAACTTGCGTTCACTACACATAAGTATGAATCAGTACCTACTTAGTCGTGTGTTATCTTTTCAATATCTCTAGTTGTGAAGCTGCTATAGGGAATAGTAGTTTTACTCGGTAATACTACTATACTAAATAGGTAGGTACTGGTGTATTGTATACACTACTGCAATATTTGGGAGTTGCGAAACTATGAAGCAAAACTTTGCTTAATGACACTAACTACGACAAAAAAGCGATGTTGATGTTAACGAGATAAAAAACTCGCAACTGAACTTACTGACCATGTGAACTTATCGACGTACTCTTGAATTCTTGCTATGAAAGCTAAAATGCACATAGAATGATGTACTAGACCTGGAAAACATTCTACAGGAAAAAAAGTACTCAAAAATTAAGAGAACATGGCGTCTATGGTATAGAAAGAGCTATGGACAAGTTGCCAATCAAGATTAAGAGTAATTTAAAACATCTAACAAATAAATAAACAAAGAAAAGTACACACATTTCTACGCACTAAATATGTACATCGTTGCAGTTCGTTTACTTCAAAGAATTAGATCAGTTTTAATTGAAGGCAGAGTGACTCGGGCAGTTCTCTCATCGTTATAGCCATCATTAACCAGCTAAGTTCCTTTTAGCTCACCTTAACAATTAATAATTAAGAATTCATTCTGTGTACAACATTAAACATAAACCATTTAAGTAGGTGGCTTCTTCAAAAAAGCTCTTTTAATGTTTATGTTTATGCATAGGTATTATTTATAATGATAATAATTAGATTGCAATTCTTTCCTTACGCACTTTATACACATTCTTAACGTATCCATTGTTTTGTACGTGCTGAGGTGTTTGGAATCAAAACTAATGAATTGTTTCTCAGGTGCTTACACTAAGAGTACTTTTATTTATTGTGTGATTGGCAAAAAACAGTCCTATTCTTCTGAAAATCAGAGCTCATCTTCCTTCCAGCGATTTTATCACTACAAGAGCTACTTATTTTATTGGTTCAGTTCAATCTTCAATCCTTGACCAATAGTTACATTACTACTACAATGACTTTGCTATAGAGGGGATATATATTTGTATAAGAATAGTCTGCACCCTTTTTTATTGGTGTGGCACTTATTGCATAATATCTAGAAAGTATACAATGTATATAGTTGATACTTGCTTTACACGTTCCACTTCACCGTAACAAAACAACGATAATAAAACATTATTGTTTTCTTATCGGACAGGCGTCAGTTTGTTTGCACTGTAAGCAATTAAAATAAATTATCATGTTCCGTCCTTGTTATGTAAAGTTTCTCATTTTTATTCTTCTTCCCAAAGATACTCGTATCTGGAGGAATGTCAATACATTATAAGATGAAAGCAATTCGTATTAAGATTATCCACCCGGTGTATTCTATTGTGTTCTGTAATTATTATGAAGTGAGAGTTTTTATTTTCTTCAGGTATTTAGCTACTTCTCCTTTACTCAGCAAATCTAATGTACTTTCTATAATCTTTACTGCTCCTCTATCTTTCGTTATGCAATCTTTCGATTATTTAATGCAATGCATACATTATGCAGGACCTGTGTAAATTTCAAAGAAATATAGATAGTTAACAAGGTGAATAGGACAGGTCATGTTAAGATAATTGCTAATCTTATTGTAGTGCAAGTAATTTAAGACAGGTAGCTACAAGAGTAGTAAAATTTTATGTTAGTGCTTTGATAATGTCCTAATGCAATATACAATACTTAAGTATATATTATGCATAAATGACGATATTACATGGAAAAAATATAATTCTAAAGTTTTGTTCAGTGACTATTACGAGGACACTTAACAAGACCATATCTGTGTAGTAAGATTTTTAATAATTATCATTTGCACTTAATTTATGAGAATCGTCTAATGTCAGTTTTACAATTAATGAGTGTAGCATACATACAGTTCATAAAATCAATCCGAAAAGGGTTTAAGGGTCTTTCATATTTTATAAATGCATTGTGTTACGTAATTACTTAGATTTCACAGATTGAATTTTTTAATGAAATGGAAAAGTTTATTAAATCCCATAATTATTGTACGTACTTATAATGGTACCTAATAATACCTGTGTACTTACAATGCTAACTTTCTTCTTGACTTGACTATGGCGAAATCAGAAGTTTATCTATTAAGGTGGTTTGAATTTTAATAATTAGGCCGCGGGTGGATTGACTCCCTTAGTTTCATTAACTATATCTCACATTTACAACAGGAGTTGTAGAAACTTAATGAGAGGAAGAAAGTAATTGTTTAGTGAATCTTATCTGTAAAAAAATAATTCTAGTATTGATAAGGATTGTTGGGTGTGTTTTATTATGTTTATAATGTATGTGGTGTCTATCACTTATACCCAGGAGTCGTATTGAAATTGACACTATTATAAATAATATTTAATGACATTTCCATTGCGGTTGCTGTTTTATTATGAAGCAATAAAAATTTCGAAAATCTTCACTTGTATCATTACAGTGATATCAGTATCGCATCTGAAGTTCTCAGTCATTTATTATAAGTAGGAGGAATTGAAGACGAAGATTTAACTTTGGTTTACACACTTGTCAATTACAGGAATGTTTTGTATTGTGTATAAAATGTGCGTCTTAAACCTAAATAGGTAATGTTCTGATATATCAGTATAATTATATTCCAACCCACATTATAAATACATTAGAAACACTAATCATATTTTGTATCTCACTTGGATGTGATTAGATGCTCATTTGGCTATTTAATATATCTGCCGACTGTGAGCTAATTTATTCTATTATTTTAATAGTACTTTAGGATTGATAGCTCGTATCTGTGTCTGAGCAAGAGAGGAATTTAAATATGGTATGATATGATGGTAAAACAAAACAGAAAGGCAATTATGTGTAGGTTTGCTGAGAAAGCTGTGTAAAGCGTAATGAATGTCATGGAAAATTCAGTTCATATTCATAAGCCGTGGGTTGAAGTTATTTAGCTGTAGAAGGAAAGGCGATGCGTGTGTGTCTTCCTCTTCATTCCAAATTCTGCGTTAGTGCTTGACTTTGACTTCTAGGTCTGGTACTTGACTTTTGTTCTTGTATTTGTCCTCATGGTTAAATAGTTAGCATTCTACATTCTAAAGTACGTTCAGACAACAGAGTTTAGGTTCAGAGACTAAGTCCATATACATATGAAGGCTAGACGAGGATTATTAATTTCCCATTCGTTTCATATTCATAATATGGCCTGAGTTCTGTTCTGCCTCTCTCTGCTCTGATTTGCATTGTGTGCTTTGACTGGGCTATTGTACATTCAAAATTGCGTCGCTTTCCATTGTGCTCCTAGGTTTTACAATTTTACATGGAGAGATATGTTACGTTATTTTGGCTTTGGTTTGAATCTCTTTATTCTCTACGGAGACCCAAAATGCTTGGGTTTGCTTTTGCAAGCGCAGTATGGTGGAGATTCTAGATTGAGATGTAGACAAAGGAACAGGAAGACACAATGAGATGATATTAGTATTAGCAGCAGCTGAATTGAATGAACTGCCTCAGATTGGGATGAGATGAGACGAGCGAAAGAATTAAACGAATTCAGCTCCTACATACTTTCAGCCTAAACGAAACCAAATGTTGTACATACTTAAGATAATATCGCATATACGCTTTTACTAGTTTCCCAGAAGCAACCTCAACCTCAACAGATCAGATCATAGCAAAACCAACCCAAAGGCAACCCTTGTCTGCTTACAAAGATGTTATGTTGTCACATCCATGACTTCCTTTTGCCCTCACTTACAATTAGATCCTGACATTTACTTATTTGTCGCTATTCGTTTTCTTCTACGTTCCTATCTTTTAGTTACCGCTTTTCTTTCACAAATGTTTCGCATTCTCGCTAAACTTCATTTTTTCTAATTCAATTGCATATCTTCCTAATTGCAATCAACAGAGAATTTTCACTTTTGCAATTTGTTGTCTGTACTCGAATATAATCGTTAAAGACAATTAAAAAAATGTCTACTTGTTGAAAACATCTGAGGTCAGTTTATCTGTGAACAATTTTTTCGAAGGAAGATCTGTTTTGCTAATAGAAATTTTTTATTGTAATGAAAATAATGTTTATTAACGGCGTTTGTTAATAATATAGGTAAAAAACTTCCAGTATCACTTCCCTAAAAGTAGGATTATTTTTCTCAATGTTACTAGTATTTGATGTGGGTGACTAAGTTTTCGTTTATGTGGGTGATAATTACTATACGCTGATTGATGAGAAAGATATTGCGTGGGAGCCAAAAGATTGTCTTTTCTATCTTCGAGTTAATGATCATGTTTCTGAACTATCAAATTATCAAAGTACAAATAATTTTCGCGGAAGAGAAACTTCTGTACCTATAGAATGGGAATTCGAATTCCCACTCACAAACGTACATATAGTTTTGATTTTTCGACTGAATGACAGTAACAAGATAAAATTCTAGGAATTCTCTTAATAATGTAACTTTAGACTGTTCTGGAAAATTCTATTCAATCCTGTGCAATTCACTACTGCACAGGAAGCAATTTTTGCGGGACTACCGGAGTTTGCTGTACTCATGCCCTTAGGACTACTTATATTACTGTATATTTTACGTGTGTTCTTTAGAGAGTCGACAGATTATGAAAGTCAGAAATCCTAAATCCGAATAATATAAAATACATCCGTGTTCTTTGAAATACTAAATGATTTAGCATAAGCTAAATGTACTTTCTAAATTTTCCTAGTATCTGCAAGAGTAAAATAAAATACACCTACGTTTGAGTAAAGAGAACTGGTAAGTGGATAAAGTGATTCCCCGAATTCAATTGATAATTCTTTGCGCGTATGTATTAAAAGATTTAAACCAACACAGTGGAAATTAGAAGGAAATTCCCCTGCAACTTTTCAGTTTCAATTTGGGAGTTATTCTGTATAGGTGGGTAGTACCTCTTGCTGCTCACTAGAAGTTGTAGGAGAAATAATGGTAGAAAACTGAAATTGCTCTAATACAATTATTTGTTAGCGGCTGTAAATGAACATATAAATTGTAAGTTGCGTAATAATATAATGTGAACTAATAGAATGTGAAAGTGAAAAGGTCGGAGAAAAAAGTGAGTACATACTTCCACAGTACAATGTTCACAATAGGCAGATAGAGGGTAGATAAACTGTAGTGTGGTTAAGTTTTGTAAGTTATTTTCTATTCCATATGAGAAACCTAACATTTTAGAGAAGGTGAAGGCGCGCCTGTTCTCCCGTATCTATGACTAACCTTTATCATCTGAATAATAATACGTTTTGCTTTGCTCTCCATCCCCTTCCCTTTGTCTTAAATATCTGTTTAAGAAAGGTAATGAAATGAAATGTAATTTAACAGAGTAATAGCTACGCTATGGCATGTTACGAGGAATTCGCCCTGTTAGGGTCCTGTACAGTAGTCTTTACAAATGTAAAGATTAGTCAGGACGAGACGAAATGCTCGCCAGACTGAGGATAGAGAAGACCGCTAATGAAATGTAATACCTTATCTGTCTGTACCAATATAAGTATCTCTAAGAATATACTAATCAGTGTACATGAGTCTACAGTCCAAACAGCTAGCAGTTGGAAAGAAAAAAATGTGTAGCAAATCTTAAGGGAAAATAACTAACTCTGGTAGAAAAGCTCTCGGTGGTAATTTATAGAGAAAACGGCGAATTGAAAATGTCAGTTGAAAAATAAATATCTTGGAATAGAGTAAAGCTAACTAACATCCATTTATGGTCCATAGAGTTATTGTGTCCTTAGAGAGTGGTGAAATGTAAGCTATAGTGCAAGTAAAGTCACATAAACTATAAACTCAGTTCGGATTTAAGATTATTGCTGTTTCCCTTGGTTTATTTATGCATGACATGACACGACTCTAAATCTGACACACATACGAACTAATACTAATACAGTGAAGGTTATTTTATGTATGGATGGATTAATCTGCTAGAAGAATATCAAAAGTACAAGGCCCAAGTTAAATACTGGAATACTAAATTAGTTTTATATTGTTAGTTTAGTTTTGGTTTTATGTATGCTGAGGATAAAATATTTTATACATAGATATAGTGTTTTGTGTATCACAATGCATATTGTTTCATTATTGTGTTATGTTATGTGTGAGATGGGGAATGGGAGAGATGGGCCGTCAAATTTAATGGTATCTCTCAACGGAGACGATGGAAATGCGTGGCTTGGAAGAGCAAAGGCGAAGGAGGGAAGTCATCGGTTAATTAGAGCAGTTTCGTTAGAATTTAGTGGGACATTCAATCTGACTCTAAAGGGGATTTGCTCTCCTTCTACTATTCCAGAATTGAAAACTTTATGAGCCTTCAACACAACATTGTGATAAATTGAGCTATTAAGCGTTTATGAGTCAGACCCGGCTTCCTATTAACAGACAAAGACAAAAGAAGGTGACCTATTAAAGGTTGGACGGGAGTAACCCATTAAATTTTATTTAATATGTGGTAGATTCAAATCGTTGTACTTATTAGCCATAATAAGGTAAATACTCACGTGTTCCTTTCCTCTACCCGCTTTTCCACTATAATAAACTGTACCTACATTCATCACGAATAATATATTTAGTAACTTTGGCTTTAGTTGTTTAAACCAACGCACTATTTCTCTGGAATACCCAAAACAAAGGAAAATATTTATTTTAGTCATTTCACTTGTCACAATTATGACTCGAATCTTAAACCGCAAAAGGAAAACTTGATTGCAATTGAGAATGCTATCCTAATCATCAAATTCTATGGTCATATCTTATCAAGTTATCAATTACCAGTATTTGGTTCTCAAAAGTAATACTACATACATGCCTACAAACAAGACAAGTACTAAACACCAAGTTTAACTATTTATTTTGTTAAAAATGCAGATTATTATCAAAAAGGGGTTTGCATTCTTGGCTCTGACATGTTTGTGACATGAATTCAATTATAGTATACAAAATCACCACCTCTTTTGATCTCTATCTATTTTTAATGATAGAAATCTCTAAACCCTCGTTAGTTAGCTTTTCGTTGTGCCATTTCTATTGTTGGGTGAATTGTTGTGATGTGCGTATGTTATGTCACTACAGGCAATGTTTATATTCTGCTAAAGGCAAGACAATACCTACGTTGATAATTAATTAGATAGATGCTTATCTCTATTCCCTTTGGAGCCGAATCTCAATCGATTGTGTGCCCAACCCGAAAAGGTGTATCTAACCGTGTAAAATAGATTTGCATGGCCATGTTTGTGTCATGATCATGGCACTAGGAATATAGTGTGCGTTATTTCATTTTTGGCAATAATAGTGTAATAGTGTTCTGTTGATGTCTTTAACCTCATAAACTACTTTGATGATAATAACTACACTTAATGGTTGGAATGTATATGGATAACTAGACAGTTTATATTATATCCAGTTCTAGTCTCGAAGCATCGGTTAAATATAAATTTAATGGGTAAGCAACGAATATGAGTGCACTAAGAAGTGTCTTAAAATATTTATACCTATTTATGCGTAGCGTAATGAATGTAATATTACTGTAATACTTTGTATCTTCATTGGCATACAAATATTACGTCGTTATTTATGTAGTTTCTCTACAGGCAGTTGTTTTTAAGTACGTACTTGTATCACAATGTAATAGTCCTGTGTTGTTAATTTCGGCAACAAATTAAATTAGCAGTTTACAAGATTTGCTAATTAAATTTGCAAATATAACCACACTTTTGGCTCAGGTGTCGTTAAATAGCGTTTATAAACAATGTATATGTAATGTATGCATGCTCATGTAAACTCAGCCAGACTCATTTATGCTAATTCGCATTAGGTATGTAGTTATTTTGTTTATTATTATGCGTATGAATATTTTCCGTGTAGATTCTTATGTAATAACCATATTATCGTTCATTCTTAAACGAACCCGTAGGTATAACCATAACAAATAACATGCTTACATATGTTAATAGTACAAACTAAGTATTATTTACAAGAGTTCCGTAGGTATCATAGTGTACTACAGTATTAAAATACCTACGTGCTTAATATTAATATTAATTATGTGCTGTCCGTAATGGTCTCTACTGTACTGTACGGTACACTGAATTAGTAAGATAGTACAGAGGGAAAGGAGTATGGAAGGGAAATAGCTCTGTATGAATATGAATGTGTGCGAAAGTCATTAAGTTATGATTATGCTATAGGACATTAGAATGTAATGTATAATGTATATAGTAAAATATGTACGTATGCAGTAAAGTTACATTCATTCGCTTCGCTAGGTCATGAATCTCCCATGAAAGACTTAAGGATGAAATGTAAATTGGTATTTTGCTGATAATTTAATACTTGTCTCATTCTCGGCTCAGGTTTTCACTCGACTTCATTCTATTCTGTATGATGTTAGTGCGAGAAAGATAGTTCAATGCTCAAGAGTAGTTTTTAGTCAGAGATAACTTACCTACCAACAGATAATAAAGTTAAACTTAAGAGACACGCCTCTTTATTCATTTTCTTATTAAGCCACTGCGTTGCTTTACATTGCTTACTTGTTTCCAATGAAATACATACATAAACAGATACATTTACTTATACACTATTTACTCACATAACATAACATTAAGAAGTTCAACTACAACTACTACAGAAGTATAAAACAAAGAAGTAGACAGAACACACAGTGATAAATACAAGCTTGTGTATGTACTATTTGTTATATTAATGTTCCTACATACATTTCAAGTATTAATCATAATACACGTTTATTATACCTTGATTTTAACTGTACTGCATAATTTGTCTTGAGTATGAATTCGCTTTGACTCATGTTCACTTAAAGAAAAGAAGTAAAACGTTATCGTGCAATGTATTACATAATCCTAATGGTAATAAATAATTGTTCTGATTCGTTTTATTACGATTTACAGGTGGTGACTGTTTCCTTCCTACCATCACACAATCGTCACTCAAACCAAAGTACTCCAGCCAACATACATACAAAAACTATTTAATACAGGTTGCACTGCACCACCACCTGCTTTCTTACTACAACAAGATTCACTCACTTACCTTGCTCAGATACATTGACTACCAGCACCGCTGTGTAGATCGTGTCTATGTGTGTCTCATCTCTTATCTAACCTGAACACATTCTCAACAGCAAAATGAGTGGAGTTCCTCCGCCGCAACCGATTGCAGAGTTCCCTGACCACTACATCCGTAATGATGACATTATTCGACCCAAGCCCAGAAGGTGAGACGAATTTTAAACACCCACTACTTCTGACTACTAAAAACAATACCGAGCACAAAATTCATTTTAGAAAAAAATTCAATAAACGCGTCAAGCGATTTGGCAAAGTGGACGAAGAGTGGCAGTAACATTTTAAGAGCACACACACAAAATTTCATCAGGTTATTTCAATGGGTTCATGAGATATGGACACCACATACTTTAGCAAAAACAGATTTTGATTTTTTATTCGAAGGTCAAAGGTTACAGAATGATCATCTTTGAAACGGAGGATGCTATTTGAAGAGCTCGATGGATTAAAAAAATTTCAGTGAATTATCTCAATGGGTTCGTGAGTTATAGGCACCACAAGCGTTTGCCCACAGACAGACAGACAGACAGACAGACAAAACAAAGGCATAAAGAGGACTTCGTCAACTTAATAAACAAATACAACCTGCTTTTTTAAATTATATTTTTATTTGTTTATTTACAAATTATGTGATCGTGTTTTAAGTATATTTATATATACCTCTCTTAAAGGACATGATAATTTCATGATTTTGCTTTTCGCAATAATTTTTCGATTATTTTGTGAATTAAGCTTATGAATACAGTGCAAATAAGAGTAAAGATGATGCTTTACGTTGCATTGTATCTGTATGCTGCTTTAACATCAAAAATGCAATTTCGTTGATAGGAATAGTATTTTGGTGAGCAGTGTACTGTATTCTACAGTACACTGCTTTTTTGCTGACGAATGCATGCAACGGAGAGATACTTGACATAAAGGTGTTAGTGATGAAAATAAAGAATATTAATTTTGAAACGATGGTTAGAACAAGACAGGTCTTTGATAATAATAATTTCTCATTGTGATACAAGTGCCGATTAATTACAGACAAAGAACATTAAGAATGAATTTAGAATAGACATTGTTCACAGTCTATTAAGAGGATATTATTATGAACACGCTTAATGAATATTAATGACATGAAACTTTATTGTGCCTCTTAGCTAAGTAATAATGTAACGAATTGAAGAGTACATTATATTACACACTACTGCCGACTATGGGTACTTAAGTATTATTACATTTACATATACACAGTGTGTAAAACAGTATTCTATTTATGTTATGTAATGTATTGCATGTGAGCATGGCTCTTAGAGTTAATCTTGAATTGCAGTAGAATGCAATCTAAAGTAGCAAAGCAAACATAAAACGTAAGTTTAAGTAATACTTTGGTAAAACGAAACGAAACCACACACAATGCGTGAAGTGAACTCAAAGAAATATAACTATAGATACATAAATACTGAGCTAACATGACATGACATGACAAGACACAAACAAAAGACAATTCCTGCAACGGTTATCGTTTTCATGAGGTGAGGTCACATTTGTTTTAACGGGAAGTGTTACTATGTAAGAAAGAAAGCAACCGGATGGATGGGATAACATAACAGAATTGTAATTCATGTATTTTACTTTGTTCGAGCGTCTAACATGCAAACACACCTGTGTGCTGTGTTTTCTGTCACACCGTAAGAACTAAACACACAATTGTCAAGAATAAAAGGAACAGGGAAGGAAATGATCAAAGAACTTTTCTGTTAAAGGTTCTTAGTGAGATCAGAGGCAGCAGTAGCAATTCTTCTCGTAGAAATTTTCACTTTTAGCGAAGTAGTCGTGGAACTTGTATACCTTACTCTAGTCGCAATGTCAGAGAGTGTGGTAAACGCATTATAAATTACCATAGAACATGAGTTCTTGACAGTTTATTTAGAAAGAAGAGACCTGGATGAAATCTGCTCGTCTGTCATCAAAGATTTATCTTGAACAACTTGATACCATTTTTGGGCATTGTAAATTGTCACAAGAACGGAAATATAATGTATCAAGTTGTTTATTATTTCAATTTGACTTCTGTACGTGTGGAGTCACTAGGAACACTTACTACTCTCTAGTCAAAGTCAGGGCAAGTGTTTACAACTGAAGAAGCTTTGGTGAATCTTGTGAATGAGCTGGTTTAGCTTGAGTAAACGTTGTTTCTGCATACAAATGAATGATAGTGAACCCAATACGTATTATATGGTACCCACAGATAAGTTATAAGTACCTTGCACGTAAAAGTACATAACTATAAAGAATTGTTATGGTTTTCCTTTTGCCATAATATTCTGCACATGTACTTCCACTGTAGTTAGTAGATATATTAAAACTATTGAAATACGATCGTTTTCCTTTGACTTAACATTAAACATACCCTCGTCTTACTGTTTGCACTGAAAATACCAGACGCGATTGAATCAATCGAGACAAACTTGTAAGTCATGAGAGCTGAGAGCTTTAATGTGTGGATTATTACAGTTACGGTGTACATTCTGAACATGAACTTTGTTTAATGATAGTAATAAATTCTAATAATAATAGAAGCACCTGTTCTCTCCAAAACTTCTTTCTTTATTATTGTGTTCTGGGATTCTGGGCAAGTAATGCCTTAACTGAATTGCCTTATTGCAAGAAAACACGTAATAATGAATTTTAATGAAAGAACAATAATCGACAACTTTTTCTTCAAAAATTCATTCACAAGTAAAATTTTTTTGGAACAAATTACAACTATATCTTTAGACGCCATGGCTCAATGAAACTGGAAAATAATAGCGATAAGTTTTAATCATATAACGATTTAAAAGAGAATTGGAAATCATCCAGTCGAGACACGTCTTGCTAAATCCTTAATATAATTTTGCAATTTCTCTGCAACCGATAACAACTGAGCATTTTTAGTTTTCTACGTCTATCTTCCTGCAGTTTGGATGTTGTCATTAATTTCTGCTAAAGAAAAGGGATTGGACCCTATTTCCGATTCGTATTACTGTACAAGCAATTAAATATTAGTCAGATATTAGAGTTAGTAAATAGCAGGTCTATCAGTTTAGAACATCAGAAATTAGTAGCAGTCCATCACACTGGATTCATTCCGTCATGTAATAATCATTTTTCATTTGTTATGAATGCCTAAGTGTAATGAATATTAAGTGTTTATGTGGGTAGTCTCCGTACCTACTTTGGATGTATGAATTTTATGATTATGAATACGATATGAATATTATAAGCATTTAAAAAATGAGGATTCACAATATTCACATATACGTTTAATGATATTTTGTCTCAGTATATGTTATTTTAAATGGTTTGAATAGAAAAACTGTGTAGGTAGGTATTTGGGTAGGTATAGACGTGTAATCTTTTAGTGCGTCGTGACATGACATGATGGTTATGTAAAGCAAGTCTCAATCTCCGCATGATGTAGCTGCGGAGACAAAGTATCGTATGTAAAATATGTTTAGTATGCAGCTAGGTATGGATTTTTCGACCCACCACGGGGAGTCTGGTAAATTATCCGGATGTTTGTTGTAAGGCAAGCTAGCTGCAGGTCAAAAGAGATATTACGGCTTGTCTTACGTTAGTAATGTGCGAAACAATTGTCTCGAGTCTCCACAAACACTCTACATCACATCCCAGAACACATATGGAAGCGTAAACATATTTTCTTATCTTTTGTGCTAATTACTCGTGTGATAATGATCTGATTTGTCTTTAAGCTTGTAAAGGAAAAAGTAACGTCATCTCACATGAGCTGTTATTTAGTTTGCATTCCCCGACTACAGAAATGTAAATCTAGAGTCAGAGTCTACAGTGGCTTAACTTGTCTTGTCTTCCCTCGGTTTTCTCGCCAACACAAGACAAGACAAGACACATGGACTAATTACCCATCTGAATAATTGTGATAGGAAATGGATTGTACATGGATTAAGTGGTTACATACATTTTAAAATACCTTGTGAGTCTAATGGATAAAAGTACCGTAAATGAAGCTTGTATTTTGTTATGTTTAATGGGTATCTATTACATCTCGGTTGTAGTTACAGGTGGCTTTGTCATTAGAAGAAGAAACTAAAAAAGTTGAAGGTACATACAGTTAAAACACTGTTACTACTTACTAACGTAAAAGCATAATTAATGCAAATCATCAAATAAAATCTTTTTATTTACATACCCAGTTTACATGATATTACAAACAAAACCATAATTAATTGCAATTGTGTTACGTAATAATAATACAAGGTACAATTTACAATAGATCAGGGAAAAATAACAAACTTACGTAATAACACAACACGGAAAGGCAATATCTACTCTGAAAACAATTAAAGCTGTCTCGCTGCCTGTTACGATGTAATGTTATGAAAAATTTGCATACTGACTTTACTTCACTTACCTATTAACACGGAATCAGATCAGAACCCTAACTGTTTCCAATTACAATTATTTATACTCTAAGCTTCAACACTGATTCGTGACTCATTCAAATATTGATTTGGACATTACCTACATATTTAATGGCCGTAATGGAAAACAGATTGCGTGAAACTTAATCTGAACTCTGTGACCTTTACACTTCACTTGATTCTATATCCCAAAGCATCTGCATTGAGTATTTACTTATGTCGTCAGTAGATGCTGCAGTATCAGCAAAAAGCAGAATCAATTAATTTATACTCTAAAAGGATGATTACACGTTCATTTGGTACTAAAGCCTGTTTTTCCTTCTGTTATGATATAACCATCATAAAACATTGTAAATATTAATGACAGTGACTACAGACTTGATTTAAAACACAATAAAGGCGACTTTCAGTGCTACTGTATGGAAATTCGCCTAACGGTTTTAAGTTACAAGACCTAACTTTCTTTAACCATTTCTCCATTCAATAGTGAATGGTGTATTGTTACCAGCAATTTACTATTTATCTACCTATGTTCATTTATCATTCTGCCAAAACCAATGTTTTACACATACTTGAGTTACCTGAACATTTTCAAAGGCAAAATGAATTGATTTACATAATAGTAATAAAATATAACCTAAGTACCTAAGATAACAGTAACCCCGATGCTAATAATCAGGAATCAACGCTACAATTACAATCATGTCTATAGGGCAGTAAGTGATTTTAGCAATTCAGTTATTCGCTCATCAAAATCTTCATTATTATTATAATATTATCGCCAAAGTTAACTGCAACTAGGTTAAATATTTACTACTAGTAAATAATCATCAAATATTCTTAATTGTAGGTGAGTCAACTCCAATACTGTGTGCAATTATTTCTCAAACAGTCGAAACGTGATTAGCGTTGAGTAATAATCATTTATTTGTAAAATGTAATTGAATAACACGAAGGTTTGCATTAAAGTTAGAAAAAGGACGAGTGCTAAATGGCTAGTGTGATGTTGAAGGGAATTTGGCTGATTTGGGATGACTTGTGAGCTCCCAGCGTGATTTGACAGGAATACGACCCATAGGATACCATCTATCAGTAGAGTTGAGTGAGTTCCTTTGACTGGATGAACTGAGATCAAGTTGAGGTGACTTGTCCATATTTTATGCAACTGACTGGCAATTATTCGACTTTTGTATTGTATAATAAACGTTTGAAGAATCTTTAGGAGGAGATGCTCGAATCATAGAGATAACATCATTATCACAGTTGAAATAGCTCGTTTGTATTCTTGTTATAATTGCTCATATTCAAGTCAAGCAACAAATTATATCTTTACTTGTTCTTGACTGCACTTAAATTGACAATACAGCTTTTCCTTACTAATATGTACTTATGGTTGAGATAACATTTCATTTACTTAGTCAGTTTTTAGGTGTGCTTTCAGTATTCACATTTTTATTACTTTTATTTTATTGTTGTAAGTAAAGCAAGATAGGTAGGTTGGAGGTTGTGTGCATTTGTAGTTAAATAGTAAGTAGTACTGGTAGACAAGTATTTGCTTCTATGTATTTTGTATCACCCAGCTATCTGTCCATGGAAATTATAACTTTACAAGTTTATGTACATGGTTTCTATGAAACTAAATAGATGTTGTTTTGTGTTTAGTACGAAGTATCAATGTTGTAATGTGTGTAGAAACTTAACAAAGTGTTCTGTGCAATAAAATTGTCATAAATCTTAGGTGCTTACATACATTATTGTATTACATTACATCTTGGCTCATTAAGCTAACGATTAGAACATGAGGATACATCTTGTCATGTCTATTTCGTCCTTACCTTCCGCAGTTCTGCTAATTGTGAAAAACGTGCCGTACTTTGTAAGGGGATTCTCAAATGTATTGCATGTCTTAGACACACATACACATAATGTAGGTATAATAGTTCATCATACAGTATTGTTATTACCTCTTCACTACACTGTACATCAGCTTGTCCTCTTATTTCGTTTTTTCAGAAGGGAAAACACTATACTTACAACAACTAGTACAACTTGAAAGAATATACCATGGGATTTTTAAGACTCATCAAATTGCCATAGAAGGCTCTCTAATAGGTTCCTGATTACTTGTGAGAAAATCTCCTTATCTCTCCAGTTGTTCACTCTTTCTCAGTCTCCCTTGGCTTACTCAGCTCATTATTAGCATCTGAAATGAATGTCGTCGCTTACTGCAGTAAATATTGATTAACGGTACAAAATACTTGTCTAACTTGGAATACATACCAAAGAATACTCATGCATATGAATATCACGGGATTTCTCTGTACTTATTCGTATCTGAATTTGCCTCAAGTAACCAACCTTTTTGTTCCTGTTGACATGTATTACTTTCTACTTTGCGTTGGCTCATTCTGTATTTTGAGATTTTGGCTACACAGTACAAAATTCTTCCAAATATTTGTTTTGGTGATAATACCAAACACATTTTTGGAATAATCTCTAACCAAATTATGTAAAGCATTCCTAAAATGTTAGGTACGTTATTTTTGACATCCTTTGACAGATTTCCAATATCATTCAGCATTTAAATGGGTAGATATAGTTTTAATTAACTTGTAATTTCATTTTCGTTGTAATAGTAATGTGACGTGATGTAATAGATAGACAATGACAAAAGACTTAATAAGACTCGCTAAGAGATTGTCAACTTAGCAATTGTGACAGTCAAGAATTGACAGGGCTAATGCTAATGTAACATCTGATATGATTGAAAAATTATGGTTGAATTAACTTTCGCCTTTAAATACAGCACATCAGCATACATAAACATACATTTGGGTGGAGCATTGTATTTATGCATTATATTATAATTATCGTCATAAAGGGAACTGTTAGATCTTGACAGTTGCACAGTCACAAATTGGTTAAAGTATCCTGCCTTGGCACCGTATCCATGATATCTATTAATTTTATTCTGTACACACCTGAGTTGAAGACTGAAGGGAAAAAAATGATTATGATACAAGAGCAAACGTCATGAGTTTGGGTAGACTCGGTGTGACAACTGAATATGAATGAATGAACATGCCGTTACTATTATATTGTACATAAGTACGTGACACATTATGTGCATTGACATAATAAATATTGTCCGTCTGAACTGTCACGTCAATTCACTTGTCATATCAAGACACATCTACCCAGCCCATGAATTCCAATTCATTCATTCGAAAATAAAGGATTCATTCATTGTACACACACACTTTCCATGGAATTAGACCATAATTGTAATACTACGCCTTGACTTTCTGTATTTACTAGACTAGAAATAATTTGTCGTTAGTCTTTAGGTATTCTGATGTGTTTCTTGTCTCACAATATACGAATAAATTAAACAAATTAAGATTGTTATTGATAATCTTGTCTGTAAAAATTCTCTTTCCATTTAAATCTCGCAAATTAACATGTATTTAAAAACCCACTTGTATTTGTACAGTTGCAATCTGCAGCAGAACAAAAGAAAGCTTTATTCCTCCATTACAACTACTCCTGGAGATAACAAAGTAAAATAACAGTGTTACATTTCACTAAAGTGTACTAGAAAACTAGAATGTAAATGTATTCACAATTGAATGCAAAATATCAAAGAAAAAATGTCTTATCACTATTTAGCACTTGTTCTTTGTATTCATTACTCACACTCTATATACAAATATGACAAAGACAATAATTGCAAACAATCGTGACCAATGAAGTGTAAAATAGCCTTAGTTGGTGTGTACTTACGTGACATCAAGTGCACTTCCTTGTAATCCATGTTTTGATATCGTGAAAAAGTAAAACATTTTAGACAACACATGGTATGGTTGTATGTTAGGAAACAGATTTGAAAAATCCTTTTAAAGTTTGTAACTTTTTTGAGAAATTATTGCAAACATTACTTAATTTAACTAAACATAGAATTTAGTTTTATTTAGAGATATATGACCTTGTGGAGCTTACAAAATCTATTAATAAATAAAATAATATATTTTACGAATAAACCATAATTTCTTAATTGGCTGATAACAGGGAAGTTTTGCTATTGCAGAAAAGTACTTTAAATGCCCTGTAATACTGGGAATAAGAATTATTGTGAAAAATTGTTGGCCATTAGAAAATGATGGGTTGGAATGTATTTTATCCGTGTTTGCTAGTTCTGTCATTACATATTGATTCACCGTCTGACAAGTGAACTGAACTTTCCGCTGCATTGGATAAGTTAGCCTTATTTCATAAGTGGACGTAACAACTGGTTTTTAAGGATGAAATTCAAAATAATGTTGAGAGAGCGAATTATCCGTAGAATACAGTAGAATATTTCCTGGTTGGTAATAAATCGTTGTGCTGATTATGAGTTGAGTTGATGCATCAAGATGCAGTGTAGAGGTAGAAGGATGTACGGCACTACAATTTAATGTAACTAACAATGCACTTGGAAAACGTGCCATGTAAGGACAATAAGTAAGCTTATCATGAGTTAGTTGTAATGTATAGGATGGAAAAGTATTGGTTACGTTGAGTTGTGTTGTTTAGAGTATTGAGTACAGTTTTGGGATGCATTATTGGCATTAGAGTTACAGTAGTGCCATGAGGATATCTGCAAGTAGAAATGCTGCTAATTATTCCTAAGTATTTGTACGCGAGAGACAAGCGATAGTAACCAGACATGATTATCGAGGATGGCTTCCCTAATCTTTCTCCCTAAGAGCATAAGTTGTTCCTTTACTTAGCTTATCTATTTCTAACAGGAATTTTGCGTAAGTAAGGCTGTAGTATCACCCATTTACATAGAATTGCAGTGCAAATTAAAAAAAGCAGTTTTGAGAATGGTGAATATTATTCAGTACATTTGAGTCTTACAGTTGCATTGAAATTGAATAGCAACTGCTATTTAGCTGCTGCTGAGCGACTTCGTGGAGCCGTCAAGTTTTTAGTGAAGACAATGCATCCCTTTCTTTATTAGCATGAATATTGTATGAATTGATTGAATAAATAGTAACAAGACTGGTGTGTGATGCGAATAATGCAGTGTGCAAGTTCAAACTTGACTTCCTAACCTTAGGTAACCCTGAATATTGCATTGTCTTAAAGTTACTGTGCCATTAGACTGAAAAGTGTAATGTATAATGTGTTTAGCGTTTAAATTGAGTTCAAATAAGTTTATCACATTATCTACACTGATAGACAGTATGATGTAGAGTGCAAACTAATAATAAGATAGTTAGCAAGTCAAAAGCAAAGTAAAAATCAAATTATGGCTTGTACAACCATTGTTTATGACCTTGGGTAGACAAAATAGGTAGTGATTGAGTTAAAGTTCCGTTCTAATGGATTAAAAATCTCATCTCTGACTTAATAAACACATAGCTTTAAAGCGTGAGCTTACTAACTGACAATATCGCTAAGTATATCAATATAATGACTAAGCGTGCATTTATGTAGCCAGCCGTATTGCAAGTCGTATTACCAGTATTGCATTTTCTCTGAACGTGATTGTGAAAACCAGACATTTTATACCATAAACGTAGTATACTGTATTGGGCGAATAGAAACTAAACCAAAGCTACTTAGACTTAGTAATAGAAACTAGTAGTATTTAGTAGAGTGATGCATAACATATGTATCCAATAAGTTTGCTTGCATGCAATTTTACATGTATGTCAGATAACAAGATAAAGGTATTAGTCAGTATTAGTACCTAGCAGATTTTTCTTGCCTATTGCCCGATTGAGCTACCTGGTCTGCAAAGCTAACGGGGAATTGCTGTCAATAATATTATTAAATAGGTACTAATGTATTATAACAAGAATTAGTGGATATAGAGTCTATGGAAATAATAACTAGGTAGAAATACACAGAGAAAAGGCAGACTATTGGCAAATTCATTGCAAATTTGTAGGTAAGGAAGGTAGCCAACTTTTTTGTGGTTTGGCAAGTAGGTACTAATACTTGTATGAATTTATGTTTAGCTATGTAGTACCTAGTCAGACGGGACAGAGCTCTATCTAATCTCCTGGATTGGATTACATTACACTTTACATTGTCGTAAGCAAAGGTTGCTTTTAACTTTAACTTGGATAATCTCATCGAAGATGCTCTACGAATATCTATACATATTACACCACTTACTCCTCTAGTAGATGAGATATACGTGAGAAACCTAACATTTATGTACGCATTTATTTTATAATATAACATGAACAGAACAGAACACTGATGAACCAATATTATTAGTTATACTACTGCAAAATCCCATTTGCTACTATGCACATTGCAACTATACTTAAATATGTAAATAAATACCTGTGCATTGTATTTTAGTGGAGAGTACCTCTACATGTAAAAGTAGGTACATATGTGCCTTGATTCATGACGGTGATTCTGATCAGGTCATTTCATTAACGACTGATTTGCAGTTAAGCAACACCCATTCCACCCTACAATTCATTTCAATAGAATTCAATTCAACTTTTATCCTTTCGTTTGAAATGAACTGAACTTATATACTACAGCTTGTCTTGACTTACAGACAAACTCACCACTCCACTTCATTCCACTCACCTTCACCTTTCTAAGGAAAAGCAGCTTCTTACTTAGCTTACAACAGAACAGAATATGCATCCCACCTTTTTGCTTTCCTGCCAACATCTACATTAACAGAGTAATGCAAAAGCAATAAGAATTTTCACGTAAGAAAAGAACCAAATAACAAACGTAAATCTGAGCAGTCTTTCCATTACACTCAGATGAGAACGTTTACTAATATAATACAGATACTACGTGATGATATGTAAAACCCAACTTAGAATTTACTATAATACTGATAGAGGATGCATACGGAGTACATACTATTAGTTAATGATGGTATGCCATAATACCAGACCAAACCATACCATGCCAGGCCACTGGGTAATGTATAATAAGCAATATTTTCTTTTTGCATGTTAGTTGTAAGTAAATGCGGTGGAATGGAGTGTGGATTTGTGGAGTCAACTTGATTCGGTTGGCGTATTCCATTTAATTCCACGTAAATACATATTTACATACCTACAGCCCACAACACGTTCATATATCAGTGCATGAAATACAATGCAAATTCCAAACCAACCACGCGAAGCTTGCGTCTCACTGGGCCACTCTTTTCCTAGCATTTATTAGTATTTGCATTTTTCTTACATACTTGGCAAAGTAATACGCATTTCTACGATTATTAGACACAATGCATGTAATAGAAAATAATTGACCGGATTGAGCTCTCTTGACTTGATTTCAGTTTGACGATCAGGCTATTACTTACATGTAGTCACTAGTTTAATAACATTGATAAGTCTATACCTAGCATACAGTGCAATGTAAATGTTGGAAGAATAATCTTATTTGTTATGGTTGCATAGCCTAAAAAATGTTAAAAAACGTTTTGAACAGGTAATTTGTAAATTGAACGTATTAAGTTACTTTTGTAATAATAAAACACTGTATAAGCAAACATGAGTACATTTATTCTATGTAGATGTACTGAATGTATGCAGAGCCACAACCACAACTATTTGTACCTTATGTTTTGCTTTTGCTTGCAATGTTAAGGATTAGGATTTAGGTAAAAATGCAGATACACTATGTCAATATAAATATCTTGGTATCTTAACTTGCAACTTATAGCTCTGCTTTCTATTGTGGTCTTGTTTTGCATCCATTTCTTGTTTTAAAGGTTGAGGTCAAGTCACGTCGTATAGAATACATTGCACTGTGAAGTTTATCTGTATGCGTATAGTGAAGTGTAATGTAGGGAAAACATGTAGCTAGTTTGTATGTGTGTGTAATATCTGTCAGCATTATTATGTAGTCGTCGTAAGATGCAAGTTGTGATCAGATCACAAAGTTTTTCTAGTAGTAGATTATTTAAAGAGTTCATCATCTTCACTGTAGCAGCAGGTGAATCATCACTTTACCAGATGTTCGCTTTGCTTTACTTTAGTTGAGGCTCTGCAGGGATTCTTGCTGTCTACACAAGTTAATAGTAACTTGGCGTGTATACATTTTCTATTGGAAATTACTAATCCATGCATTTTGCATGCAATGCAAAATGCACTTTTTATTTTCATTGCTGAAATGAACCTTCCTTCTGCGCTGCATTGCCTAGGTTAAGTTAACATTAGCTTCCTCTAATGTAGCTAATGATTTTCTTAAGCAATTAAGTAACTATTTAAATTTTCTATAGAATTAAATTCTTAGAATTTACAAGGAAAATTACTGCTCTCTGTCTGAGAATTTTTTGTCGACCTTCTACCGGAAACCTTTCCCCGAATGGGATTTAATTAGCAAACTAAACACAAGGAACAACTGCAGAGCAGTATGTACATTTCGTATTGTTCAATTGAATACACATTATTTAGTATCTAATGTATGCATGTATTTAATTCATTCTCGAGAAACCAGCTTGATATTCCTTGATTTGCTCTTCATATCACAACACAACACAAAATAACATAACAAACCAAACCACAACATAAATAGTAGACAATAGGGAATCTTATAGAGCCAACAGTTTGTATTTCGCCGTATCTGCTGATTGTCCCCAATGGCAAAGAAAAATAAGTAAACCTGACAATAATATAGTACTATAGCTAATAGCAGTATTATGAACACTTTAGATAGAAGTTATTAACTTGGTTAAATGCTAAAGACACCAGTATATATTGCTCCTGCTCTGGCATTTCTGATCGTATCTAGCAAATAGAGAGGGATTTACTATAACTGCTAGGGCAATAAATTAGCATAAATATGAGTTTGTATCAACGAAACTCTCAGTTCACTTAGTAGACTATAAGATAGGAGGCAACGATATCTTTTGTTCTTTTCTTTATTCGCTGTATCATCCCATCATCACAAGTATGATTTTCAGCATTATCTTAAGGTACTATAAAGACGAAAACTAAAGCACAGTAAAATAAAACAACTGTGCATGACATTAATATGGATTTTGTGCCTTCCTGTATAGTGTGTTAGTGAGACAGTGGGAAAAAATGCTTCATATACATAAACCATAACATTTAGATATCAAAATGTAATTATTCTAATAAAATAATTCCTTAACTTTAGGAAATCTACCTGTACTTACATTTATTATTATTAGTGTGTAATAGACAGCCTACTATAACCAGAACCAGAACCAGACAATAAGTGCAAAAATGCCACTGTTCAGAGTTCTGATGATTGTACATTTTCTCTGGCAATTTGATAAAAGCCTTCAACTGGTATAGTTATGATAAATGTAAGTAAACCCTAGAGACTTACAAAGAATAAGTAGGCATTAGTATTGGACTATTAGGTATCTACATATATTACATGCATGTAAAAGTTTGTGGATGCTGATTCACAAGTGTAATTATGTACACGCATTTAATATAATATTAGTAGTTTTCTGTCTGAAACCTTCTATGTCTGCATTTCTTGAGGTAGAACGAGTGAGGGACAGAGAGAGACTGACGATGAGACTGGATTTGGTTTTACATTTATGAACACAACACATACATAACATACATTGCAATTTAAGTGCATTGTCTCACACTCACACACCTATGAGGCTTTTAACTGCACGGAAGATGCCCAGCAAAGTGCTAAGAGGCATTTCGATGGAAGGCTACTAGTTTAATGATAGTTACGTTTACAATGTGGACGAGAGAACCCTAGTTTCGTTTGCTTGCTGTTAGCTGTACAAACGAGAGCCATGGAGAAACATAGTAGCCAACTTTTGGTGGCACGGTATGGCATAAGGTAAAGTTAGGTATAACATAGGCATTCGTACATTAACAACACAAGGTATATGAGCCAAGTGGGATAGTCGAGATTAATTACAGTACACCCATTGGGCTGTATCATAATATCAGTGTAGCTTCCCCATTTCATTTTTCATTCCATGTTCTAGTTCCAGTTTCTGCAGACGCTACTATAATACTACACTACATTACATAGGATATATAATGGAACACATTGCATTGAAAAATCGTGGATACAACATACCATATGTAAATATATATTATTATGTGGTCTTGCATATCGATATCTTATAGATAGATGGATAGAAAGTACAGTGCAGATAGAAAGAAACTCTATTCCTATCATTATCAACATTAATGATATTCGTTATGGTAAAGATATACCTTTTAGTTTACTGACAAGAAGAAAAGTCTCTTTTGTGTATAATGTGCAATACAAAGTGCAGTAAGTATGCATAAGGCCGGGCATGAACGCATAGGAGCTCTAACTCTGCTTATTAGTATATACTTATTTTATGTCTAGGCAAGACAAGGCAAAACAAGACAAGACGAAGCTAACTAACTATGCATAATACATTATAAGCTAACGTAAGTGCATAAGTAAGCTAAGCGAGCTCATCCTGCCCTGCCAAGGGTTAGTTTAGGTAGTCTAGTCTTTGAAGTTGATATCATTCTTTCTTCGGCTGTGGCTTTACTTTAGTAGTTTAGCTGAGGTTCTCTGCAAATTCAAATCTCACGTCAAGTTAAGTCAAAGAATTAGCTATTGAGATCTAATTTATTTTCTAGAATTGTGGATTAAGTGTCAAGTCAGAGTCAGACTAATTTATCACTATCACTTCCACATCACATTAGTCTAGCTGAACTCTGAGTGTGTCCTGGTTTGCTTTGTTCTACCGTACTCTATACAAATAGCTATCCTTTGGTGGTCTTGTGTGTTCTATTGTGTATATCTATTACAATTTGTTTTCTTGACTTTCCTGCTTATCGTATCAACTCTCTAAAGACAATATTGCTTGCATTGAGAAGCATATTGCTATCAAAAATCAAGCATAATGACATTATTATCAAGAAGAAATGATAGTTATGGCCAGATAAAACGTAAATTACAATAGTTATTGTTAAGTGAAGTGAATTGAAAATAGTGAAGATGAGAAAAGGTTTTTTCTCTACTTATCATAAATTATTTGACATTTAACAGTTCATATATTAGTTCTAGTGTTGGTAGTGGGTTTGTTGTGCAAAGTTTTTGTATTCATTGTTTGTTTATTTGTTGTGGTTGTAACAGGTTGGTGGACATGCGGCGCTCTGCTATCGGAGCGGAACACCCTGCAGGAATAGAAAATCCTCTGCTTAGCCCAACAGCTATTAATCCTCCGATACTTCCAGCGAAACCTTTGCTGCATTCTTTATCGACGACACCAACAGGGATTTCTCCGTCGCCAATTAGTTCTCAATCTCCAGCTCATTTGAAGCCGTTGCCTCCTCGACCGTCAAGTACTAATAGTTCCATGCTGTCATCCTCTTCCCCAATGATGATGAAGTCAATAGCTCTACACCACCCGACCTATGCAAACAATTCCCCTGCGAATACAAATGGGAATATCCATAAAAACTCGAATGGAAACCTCAGGGATGTTAATTCCATTACACCTTCTTCCTCGGCTTTCAATATAAATCAGCGCTCAGTGCCAAATCTCCCGCAGCTCCTTCAACTCCAACATCATCAACAAAATTTACAACAACAACAGCAACAATCAGCCCAGAAGCGATTGTTTCTCTCACCACAACCAAATCAGCAGATTCCCCTTAGCTTGCAAACACATTTGTCTCATAATGGTTTCGGAAGTAGTGGAAATCTACTTAGTTCTAGTTGTAATGGTAGTTCGTCCAACGTGCCATATTATTCTGAGCCAACAAATCCAATACAAAAATCGAACTTACCTTCTATAGGTTTTATTCCCAGTTCTGCACCTTTGCCATCTACTTTAGCAAACCATGTCCCAACAACTACCAGTCAGCAACATCAACAAAGACCCAGGGTTCGTGTCGAGTGGAAAAGTGTAGATAATCTTCAACAGCAGTATGCACCCAGAATCAGTACAAACATTGACTTCGGAGAACAGCCACCTAACAGTAAACCAATTTCGGAAACTAGTTCAAATTCATATAATATCATAAATAACGCTAAAAATTCTATAATGTCCGCTTCCCCAGCAGTGAAAAACCTTAGCTTTGATAATTTAAGTAATGGACTTACAGTTGCACCCAAGTCAGACTCTTCCAAAATCAATGGAAACTTAAATGGTTTCGATAGTGGTCTTCCTCTTCCACCAACAACTGCTCCGCCGCCAGCAACAGTGACAAATGGTGTTCCTCCTCCTGCTATAAAAACTCTAGTAGAAATTCCCAAAGAAAGCCCAGAGTACGATAGAATTAAAAGTCCCGCCGAAATTGCTAAAGAAAACAAAGAAAGACTAGCAGCAGTTATCTCGTCTAAAACGCTTCCGGAAAATTCATTAAACACTAATAACTCAAACAGAGTCGTTTCTCCCAGTGCCATCAGTGATGTAAACGTTCATAATCACAGTATTAGTAATAATACTAACAATATTATTAGTAACGGTGATGATAATAATGGTGCAAATATTGGCTCTCCCAAAATCACATCAAGCACACCAACTGGAACGCAGAAAAGCGGAGCGGAATCCACTGACTGCAGTTCTTTAGGAAGAAGCTCCACTTCTGATGGGGATTTTACATTGGGAGCTTCCGCTGGAACAGTTTCTCTACAAACTACCAATGCAGGTATATACAAACATCAGTCGTGATAATACTTTTACGTTATTAAATAATCCAGGAATATATTACGTGGGAAAATCCGTCTGCAGATATGTATTGTTGCATTTTCACTGCATTTTCACATTTACTTTTTACTTTGTTGATATCAGAAAAATGTTTAGAAGTAGTTTCCTCTAATGCTGGATGCTGTGTAGGCCATAACCTCTATTTGTATGGGTAATGCAATTTTCTTAACGTGTTGTTGTGGTGTGGTGTAACATTACTTTGAATTACTGAACGCTATGTAGGGGGTATTTATTTGAGAAGTTAATATCAGTGTGAAGTAATGCAGAGATGTCCATTCCATTCGATATAAAAGTTACGTTTATTGAGACGAGAAAAGTCATATGAAGGTAATAAAATGCCCATATAAGTAAAACTGCAATTTTTTATAAGGACATATGGCTTAGGTGACAGTTTGACACTTTAACCACTGCCACCGACTCTTGTATTTCGCTAGATTCATTACATTATATTTTACTGTAAAGTCTTGCTGGTTATTCCAGCTAGCACAGTAGTAAAACCCAGTAGGGTAGATAGCATACACGGACGAGGAATTCATAATGGGTAATAGTAATGTGTTGTAAGAGAGATGTTCGTCGAAATAAATGAAATTGAGACCTCTTTGCTTTGAGGCTGCTATGCAATGCTCTTTCCTTGCATTAAAAATGTTCAACTTGGAAAGTTTGTCAATAAAGTGGTAGTAAAGGTTATAAGCAAGCACTAACTCTAGTTATAACGTCTATAAATTAAGTTTTTGTTAAAAAATGTAGAACGTAGCCATCTATGGTGTTCGTATTAATATCAGTAAGGGAAACAAAAGACCATTCTTTCTGAAATAGTTTGTAATAAGGTTTTGTAGACGATGATGACACAAGAGACGAGCTTTTATTGTGTTATTATTACATAGTTATGTATTCGTATACTACTAACTAGCCAAACACTACAGTTCGTATTATATGCAGATACAGTACAACATGAAAAGAATCGTATCATAGAGAGAAAAGGGCAGAGAGAGCAAAACATACAAATGCAGCCTGCTGGATTAGCATTTGCATAGCATGTGGTTTGGACACTAGTATTTTTGGGAAAAATTTATAGCTGGGGCCGACTGGATGCACCTCCAATGCTCTGCTCCTCTGTCGGAGCTGAAATATGGGATGCCACGGAATGAAATGCCATTGCCCTACTGTTATATAGTCATTGTATTGCATAAGATTGCATTGTAATATTTTAGCTATAATTTATAGCATAGTTTTTGTAGCATCAGATCACAAAACTAAAACAGCACAATTCACTATTGTAAGTAGAGATAGAAAAGATATGGGAAACTAACGCAAGTTTTTAAGCGCTAAAGAAAAGCTAAAACTATTATTCCGCCTGCTTGTGTACATAGTTACATGGAATTTGCATCGGACAGAACTCAAAGTGAAACGTAATGTTTTAAAAGGGTTAAACAATCACAGTTTATTTGGAATGGGTTAGCGTTAGAATAAGAAGCGGAGAAGGGAAGTGTGGGCAGTTTGGCTTCGTTTAAAATCAGGTTCTCCATGCAGAGATTTCCTCCGCTGATAAAATACATGATAGTGCATCATTGTGTAGAATAGAGTGTAGTGTGTGTGGATAGTATATCTCCAGAAGATATAAGATAGGTACTTGGAAAACCCAAAGGGTAGTTACTTAAATATATGTGTTTTTAAATTGTATGCAAATTGCCCAAAAACAAAGTATTATTCTTCGTATGTGAAATAATAATGATGAAAACGGTTGACTACAAATTAAAAGTTAGACAAAGGAAAATCTGTTTATTATGTTTTAGCTAATGTAGTGTTTAAAATTATTGCTTTTCTCTCTGTAGGTTCTACACCTAGGAAGTCAAGGCATTCAGCTCCCTCGTCGAAACTGAAATCCCGCCGTCGAAACATACTACAACATCTGAGCATGGAAGAAATGAGAATACTTAACAACGGTAGTAACAATCAACGGTGTAACACCGGCGGTTCTTCCTCAGACGGATCTTCCGGTCATGCGAGCATGTCAGATAGTCAAACTAGCGGCTCTCCACCTGCAGAATACGCGAGAATTACTGGAGGTGGAAATATTTCCTCCCATAGCTACAAATCAGTGCTCAAATCAGTTCCAGAAGACGAGACAAATAACAACAATGCCAATCTCAGCAGTTCAACACGAATTGGAGCTATCGGAGCAGAAAAGAGTGAAAGTGGGAGGAGAGAAGGTTCCCAGAGTGTTTCTGGTGGAAAAAAATCCTCTTCCAGATCCAGACACAGAAATAAAGGAATGAATGTAAGTTCTGTTCTGACTAAGCGTCAATTTCTCAATAAGTTTGCATTTCGCTGAAGGATAACTTGATTTTCGTTCGTGTAAGTAGCAAGTACCCATTAGTTTTGTTAAGTAAAACTCAAACTCACAATCAGCGCTGCTTATTTATTATAACTTGGCTGGTGATGTGAGGGTTAGTTTGGGAAACCTAGACTGGATTACATAGTTTCTCGATGTTCGTGTTATGATGGTTTTGCTTCTTTTCGTGTATAGTTTCAACTGTAATTATTATTCCTTACGCATAAATATTCTCATCCTTCAAGCACATGTTCATAATTCATGAATATTATATTGAATTACGGGCAGTTCTGGAAATGTTTCAAAAAAGGATATTTAATTATCTACATCTAGTCTCATTCCAGAAGAACTAATTAACTTTTAATTATTAGATGAGTTCCAAACTTGGTAAAAACTTCCACAGCACGATATTGTTAAATATTTTATCAAAGAGCATACACATTATTATGATAGTTTTCCTTAATTAGCACAATTGGAGTGGTTTATACAGTAACTCTAATTTCATCCAAGTATATATCAACTCGTAATCATAGAGAAAGGTGTCTCGCCTAATTATTGAGATTACATGGGCACATTTCATATAATTATGGATTAATCACATAAATAAATTATGACAAAGTAAACAATGCATAAAAGCGAAATTACTACGAGCGGGTATTAAGGCTTTTCTTTTTATATCTCATTATATATGTAGATGCACTTAGTAATAATAACATCCCGTAATATAAAATGAACACACGGTACAATTAGCTTATTGCTAGTATGTTATCGATTTATAGCTTACCTTGAGAATTTTACATCACAATCAGAAATTCCTTATCTCTTCTTACAGACAATATCTCCACAGAAAGAAAAAGGAGTCGATATCGATAGAACATGCTATTGGATATTCGTTAATGAGGAGGAATATTCACAGCACAGCAGCAATTGTAAATTTTGGCTTCGTGTGCGTAAGATGATAAAAACCATTTAGAATCTTATCAACCATTTTAGCGTATGCAGAAATGTTAATTCTGAATACGAGAGAGGTTGTATCAGTGGTTATAGAGTAGGTACCGGTTTTCTAATGCGCTGATATGGAGGTGTAATTAAGTCGGCTAACAATAAGTACATATGCAAGTCTCGCAAAGATGTAGGTATTTAATTTCCTAAATGATTAGTGCATTTAAATGAATATTTGATCGTGAGTAACAAGTTTGTAAGCCAGTAAAACTAGGTATATGTGATGTGCAACCACTACCACAGTAAATGTTTGTTTTGCAGTAGTAATTTAATTAAATTAATCTTAAAAACTGTAGATAAGTCTGGTTTTGCTACTGCCAGCATCCTGCGATCAGAGTTCCAGTAAAATTTTATGTTTCTTATTCATCTTCAGTTGATGTTGCGTACAGCAAAACAATTATATTGAAGATTAGGTAGTCCTACGTGTTTTGGGACCTAAGTTTAGTAATTGTTGGTGTGGTGTGCCTTATAAATATGTCCATCGATAGTCTACTAACTATTGTGCATGATTATTTTACTAATTGTTTTAATTTAATAAATATTCATACTGTAGCTTACCATAAAGTTTTTAAGCTAATCAAATTGTAGACATATTGGTGATCAAATGGCGCTTGTTTAACTTTACATAAAGTTCAAAGGAAAAGTTGAATTTACCAAAACGAAAACAGCGTGAAATGACAGTGAAATAAAGTAACTTATTATTGTATTCTGTACCTAAGTGCAGCACTAAAATACAAATTAGTCATCCAAATTCAGCTCACATTGCAAAAAATCACGTTGAATGACTTGTAGAGAGGTTGTCCATAAAATATTTTATCTTACGCGTTTTGAGCGTTTTAGCTGCGTAATTTGTGGGCAGAAAAGTGATTGTTACTATCTACCGTAAGTTAAACGTATACTCATGTAGGTGTTATGTACCTACTATTTACCGTTTTACAAAATGAGTTATTAATATGTGCTTCCACTGTCTTGCTATGGATATGTGAATACTTTGTCCTGTTGTTAAGTTAATTTTCTCTAACATACATCATACATAGTCGAAGCACGTCTTTCCTGCTGTCAACCTCATTATTGCATAACCGAACTCTCAGGGTAGGATTTCATAAAAGAAATATTGTTATTTTGGATAAGTATTTTACTGGTTCTATTCCGAAGCATTCACAAAGCATGTGTACTGCGTTAGTCAACAGGGATATTGTATATTTCTTGTGAAGATGTTTTCTTAGTCAGGCCAGGTGAGAATGACTTTTTGATTTAGTTCCACCCTTTTAAGCGTAGGTTGAAAAGTTGTGAAAGCTCTCGTGAAACGCATTGTAAAAACCATTTTTTGCCAGTTTAAGAGTTCAACATTTTCAAGTTGGCTATTCTCAAATTGTATTTTGCGGTCTCAGGTTTTCAAATACAACTAGTCCTTTCTAAAAACATCTAGTGTGTACGGAATGCCGCTTTCTTCATAGTTGTTTGACAATAATATATTTTACAACAAATGTTACAGATTGAACACAGATGATTACGTTCAAATTTATATTTCTACTAAACACTAAATTTTTGAAAAATACCTTATATTCTAAGATCTGTAGGGCATTACAGAAAACATTCCATGCTTCAATAATTTTGCCAATTAAAATACATGTGGTTTACTTCTAAAGTTTGAAATTTTGACAGCGTAGTACTAACAAAAGTGTAAAGTAAGCACTGAAAAGCCTATCCAAGAAAATGTACGAAAATGAATTGTAAATATGATTATTATTTATGAACTTTTTTTGAAACTTATGAAGGCTTAAACAGACTTATAAACAACTGTTTGGTCATAGGGTCATTAGTTTTTGTTTAGACTAAGATATCGATATTGTACAGTTGTACAACAAACAATGGTTAGAAAAGCTGAAGAAAGTTTTGCAAAGTACAAGATGTATATAAATATCATTTTCTAAGAATGTGTAATAAGATCTATGTATAAAGCAAGGCAGAAGTTTTTTCTAGAAATAATAAAAGAGATGAGTGCATCACAACTATAAATCAAACAACTCCTTAGTACATTCAACATTACGTAGTAAGAACTGATGGTGATGATACACTTGATGGATTAGATTTTTAAGTGAAGTAAACGAAAGCAATTTTTTCACAGACGTGTTCAACAAAAATGAACTACAAATACAATGTGGAACTTTTCCCTTTGTACCGAGTTTTTTCTTATAACATATACTGCATAATATAGAAAGGCAGGAACCAGGACTCGATGGAGAAATGAAAAAGAGTAAAGAGAATAAACCTGAACGAAACTAATGTTTTGAGCACTGGACAGATTTATCTTTTCCTTCGGTACCCTTACTTTGGGTACCTAAAATAAAGGAGAAACGAAAAGTTATTCTTCTGTATTGATTTTTATGTGAATGAAAAACGGAAACTTAGTTATGTTATTTTGTTATTAGTAAACACATCTCTTCACATAGATAGCTTCTGTATTGAGATGAAACAAATAGGTAAAATACAGTAGGAAAATCAGTGGCTATACGAATGAGAAAAAAATGGGTAAAATCTTAAACACTACTGACTGACTATGGTAGTCATATATAAGTGTGAGTCAAATAAGTTGCCTTAAGCATAAAATATGCATATTAATGATATACATTTGTTCGGATAGATTTTGTTAGTGGCATAGTGTAGTATTACCCATGCTTATGCTTAGCAGAAGAGAAAATGTAAAGAACAAAAGGGAAGAACAATCAAGGAGCACCTCTAATAAGTAAACCAAACTACAAGCACTTAGTCAGCCAAAGGGTGTTTCGATAAAATATTATATGATAATGTTACTGCCTTCTTGCCTTCCCATTTTAGGAGATGAGATGAGTTACGATACAGAGGATCTGATTCACGCTCATGTTTAGTTTACTGAATTGAATTCACAATTTAGTTTGTTGTGCCTAGGATATTAAGTGAGCTGAGGCTCAGCTCGTAGCAATCAGAATAAACCAAAGTACTAAAGTTACTCCCTACACATTACATTCAGGATCCTTTGCATATGCAGTTGGATATAGTTTTTAGTATTTACCACAGAACACAATTGCTTTGCTCATCTTCAGTTTTATGCACACTACCTACATATACGTAATAACAATAGGTAATATTACATTTTTAAGATAAGATGCATACTTTCATTTATAATACCTCTAGATTGATGGAGGGAATAGTTTTAGGTACGTACCTTTATAAGCAGTCACTTTTTATATACCTTGATTTAACTTGGCTAGACATTAAGTGTCTGCATGTGAATGACACTAGAATCTGTGGAATACAAAATACAAACCTCATCGGTCTAGTCCAGTCGCGTATTCCTTCTTTAAAATGTTATTACAAACTTAGCATTCTATACCTATTCTTTAGTAAATTTCTTTTACCGTTCATAACACTAGTAGCGTGGATGGTTTAAGAGATATAGGAAGAGAGCGTCAAAAGTTTGCGAAATGACATATGTATGCCGTATTAGAGTTATTATGGAAATTGATGTAAGAGAAATTGTTTTTGTTTTCTGAAGTTGGTTGATGACAACGTGAATTATATTAAGACAGTTACGAGTACCATCCCAAACAAAGTACTTAATATAATATGTACATACATTAGAAAAACATTTCACAAGTCTGGCTGAGACCACGAGCTGTAGCTACACCTTGATGAGTACCAAGCCATGTCAGTGTTTCACTGCAGCTATTTATGTGACATGACAGCTAATAGGAACGGTACTGACAGGAAACGTGTTTTACAGATTTGTCATTGTTTTTTTCTTCTTAATGATATTGCAGGAATCAATACTGCTTGGTAGCGGAAACAACGGGTTGGAGGATATTAAACAAGCAATAGAGCAACTGACTTTACGATCATATCATGGCAATCATTCCAGTGGAGCTAGTAATGGACATGGTGGCGGCGGAACAGCGGGAGGACACGGGAATTCAGGAGGACATCATGGAGGACGAGATACGGGTCATCATTCCTCTTACTCCACATCAACTTATTCTTCCATGAGTGGCAGTGAGTGTGATCGACACAGAAGACCTCACCTCATTAGACATTCCAGTCTCGAAACTATTAATACTCAGGTATTTACTT
Organism: Yoshiicerus persimilis; assembly: GCA_020352615.2. Classification (NCBI taxonomy): domain Eukaryota; kingdom Metazoa; phylum Arthropoda; class Collembola; order Entomobryomorpha; family Tomoceridae; genus Yoshiicerus; species Yoshiicerus persimilis. Next base: position 11,696,592 of record CM036943.2, read on the forward strand.
ACCATTTATTTCATAATCTTAGTTCGAGAATTTAAATAGAAAATTAGTTTACCGTCTCTATTTGTATAACAATACTTTTCTAATTAATATTTAATATAAATTGTTCAGATTATGCTAAGGCTTATTATGTGGGTGGTAATATTTTGGAATTTGGAAGTATTAGTTGCTATTGCATAACAAATTTGGAAATTATTGAAGTCTTAAGATAGATAGAATACATAAAAATTTGTGGGTTTTTGGCGAGGTTGCTAATTGGCCAACTTTATAAGGGAACGTTCTATATCACATTAGTGACAAAATCCGTACAGACTCAATCCTAAAAATTAAAATTGAATAAAAAGTAGGATTAGTATGGTTTCTTAAGTCGTGTACCTTTACTGGTTGGTTTCGAATTACTTTTCTGTAGCAATCTGGTAAGATAACTGGTCTGGTCTTTGAATGTGTCTTTTGTGTGCATGACATAATAATACAAGTCGGAAAAAATGAAACAAGCTGAAGAACTGGAATGTTCACAGCTTTAGTATTTAGTTTTTCATAATGTAGAGATAGACGGTGTAGCAGGAGCAATGGAGCAAAGTCTGCGTTACGTAGTCACATAGGATTGCTTTGTACTGTTGTAGTTAGTAAATTGTATGTTTAGTATGCCAGGCCATGCCAAATTGTCTCTTACAATCTAGAATGTGTATTGAAGTTATCATTAGTAGGTTGTTGAAGTCGTGTCGGGATTTTGTCCTCTGTTCTGCTTTGCTTAAGCATTGAAACGAAAACATCAGTAATTGACCAATTATGATCAATGAGCCCGTCTCTTCCACTCGAACAAAGAGTCTCCAGTCTGTCTTTCCCTGATGACACAAACATCAATAACCATCAATAGAATAATGTGTTTTCTATGTAATCTTGATCTTGACTTGATTACCAACAGTTAACTTACAATAGAAATGGCTTACAATTATTTACTCTTGTAAGTTTACAAAAGAAACTGTAGTCAATTGAAAAAATCCATTATAATCTTTAACAATACAGTAATAACTATATTATTCAGAGTACAGTTGTCTTATTTATCGAATCAGTATCACGAAACCACTACTATAATTCTTTATTAATATCAATACCGCATGTCACTACATGACAGTAATGCCTTACCAAGTAATCCAACACAGGAGCCAACGCTATAAAACTTTTGTCGCTAAAAGTCAAAGCAGATCACTCCTAGCCATAACTAAATTAGCGAGGAATAAAGACATTCTAAAGTTATTGTAATACATTATTTGACCCATACCTCTCCCATTATACAAAATCATTACAATTCTGTTTTACTGAACTGAGTCCACGTTTACCACCTGCACGTATTAGTAATAGATATTAATTACTAATACAGACAATATTAAACGGATAAATTTCTTATCAAAATTATAACTAAATAGAAAAATTTGTAGATATTGATCCAATTTGCTATTTTGTCTGGTGAAGTGAAACTCATTTTAACGATAGCATAAGTACCATAATCCTAAAATGAGAACCCTTTTAAAAAGTTGTAGCATTTAGTAAGCGAATTTTGCTGTGCATTACATTGTTAATAATGTAATCAATGAATGTTAAATTCGGCAGTGGTAACTCAAAGAGCAGTGATGTAAGCCAATAAAGTTTTTTATAGGGAATGCGAATGTGGCCGGTTTCGCTTGATATTTTTGACTATTGGGCTTAACTGGTGTACATGTGTAGAATATAAGATTTCATCTGTGACTTCATTGCAATTACATTTGCATTGTTATCGATTACATTATCCGTACTATTACATTACAACTTGCATTTAAGTACTTATTCCGACATTACATTTAATCGAGTAGAATAATGACGATGAGGAGAAGCCAAGTGTGTTGCAGGTTGCATTAAAATAGTACGTGTACCTATCTAGTGCTTGTCAGTCGGTGGCTTGTTTGTATTCTCAAAGTGAAATCTTCAATGGACAGCCACTTTTCATTCACATCATAATTCATACTTTCAGAGTAGTAAGGTACGTACTGCATATTATCTTTCAGTTGGGTAGTCCTTCTTTATATTTTATATTTAAGCATTAAGGTGAAATCATCTTTGAAGCTATAAGCATGCATTACAAATCGACTGCAGCAGTTCATCGGACATAACATAGGCCGCTGCACTTTTAGTACAATTTAAATATTGATGTATAATCTCTAGTAAGTCATAGGGCTAGGCAGAAATTCATTCACAAAACATAGAAATGGATTTTGATATGTAGCACAAAGTACACATGCAGAATTTCGTTAAAATATTTTTATTGTATGGACCTTAGAGCCGGATATCTGAGCATTTCTTTATGTAATATATTAATTTATAGATACAGTAAAGTTTTTATTGGAATCAACCATTTCCTAGCATTGTGAATGTCTAAAGCTTTCAAGTACTAGTGTTAAGGTACGAAGTACAAGTTTTTCGGGTTGTGAAGGGTTAATAAAATAAGTTCCGTAATTTGTCAGGCTCTTCTGGCAGACTCCTCAGTGTCATGCCTGTCAGGCATAACTATTTCATGGTAAATTTGTAGAATCACTGATGGTGAGTATTCGAGATAAGTTATGAATGGTATTTCAGGAGTTTGGAACTCACCTGTATGTATCCAGTGTAGGAAGGTGCAAATTACTATCAATTACATTAGTGGAGAATGTGAAACAATTACCTAACGTAAAACTTTTTGAGTAAATATGATATGGAGGATTTGATGGATAGACTAGATTAAACATGAGGTAGTAGGAAAGTTGTTTCTAATGATAGACTAGAGCATTTAGTTGCAGTCTTGAGCAGAGGCGTAAATTAGGTACACCAAATAATAATGTGTAGTTTAGATTGCATCACGACTTTCTGCTACTGGAATTCAGAAGCAATTAAAGTTTCATGAGGAGCACCAAGGGTATTATTATGGATAAGAAGATTGTGTGTTGTTGCTGAGGCTGCGGTTCTCTCGGTTATGTATCAATGCTGCTAGATCCTACTTCACTCTTAGCTATCCTATGATCCTCGAAGAGAAAAGAAACACCGACTGTGTTGAACTGTCCTATTCTATTATATTCTCCTCTTCACTATTTAAATTACTATTGCTACATACGAATGTGTATTGAATAGAACTATGCACTCTCTTGTACAAATACTAAATGGTAAATACACACATAATCTAACTTGGCTTGACTATGTATGAATTTTCTGGTGAGTGCATTCGTGTTGGAATCTGAACAGGAGCAGTAGAACTAATAGGACATTACATGGTTAGGTATTTATGTAATATGCGATGTAGACAACAAAGCAAAAACACAATTGTGTTGTTTGCCATTCACATAACAGACGAATAGGATAGGAATAGGTTTTAATGCTTTCTCAAGTCTGCTCACTGCCTTACGAGTTTCAGACGAGAGATGACTAAAATGAATCATTCAGTAATTTCTATGCAAATATTTTGCGATTTTATTAATGATGGGCTTTGTATGTTTTCGTAAAATAGAATTGTATTGTTATCTTCGTGGAGACCAGAAACCCAGACTTGCAAGGCTACAGATAAAATCTCTTCTCTTTAGTTTCATCCATCCCTTTACTAACGAAAGAACTTTCTTTTCATTCAATTCAGTAGCTCAGGAGCTGCAATCCACGTTTTATTTGTAGTAGTTTGTAAGAGTAATAGTACGCAGTAAGTAATTTGCAAGAAAAAAATCATGATATGAAAAAAATTAACCCGGACCCGACCAGGATGTAGTTTTTGTAGCAAATGAGAAGGAAATAAATAGAAAATCGTGACAAGAACAAAAGTTAAAATGATGAATGAGGATACGCTTTGTTTTACTTTGCAAATTAATACTTGTTGACTCTTGTTGACCTTTCCCAGATTTTCAAGATATTAGGCATGACTAATACTTTCTATCTCTACCATGAGCAAAAGTGAATATTGTGTACCTAATGAAAATTTGTTACTGTATCAGTTTGCTTTTAAGTGAAATTGATATCCTTTTAGAAAATGATCTAAGGTCAAATCTCCACGTTTTAGTAATTGGACGTGGTAGTCATTAGTCTTCAGGTTTATCTTTGAGTCAAAGAGATGCGTAAATATCGCTTTACATATGTTAGGATGACCACAATGAAATTTGTGGTTCAGACTTCAAATTGTGTTGTGAAAGCGAAAAGTGTTAGGTACAATTTGCTGTGTTCGTGCATGTTTTAGTGATAGCTTTCTATACGAATTTCATTTCTTTATCTGTCTGTGACTTTGATATGTGATACCTAAATGCGTGGATTTTTTATTTCATTTATTATTATGTCTGTTCCAGGTTACTTCGGCAGATGAATTCGTTTGGGTTGATTCACACAATCGTCTGGTAGAACTACAACATTTTCCTTGGTCCAATCATGATATTCTAAAAGTGATCGAAAGAAGTACACGATTGAGAGACAATTTGGAGAGAATCTCAATGGAAACTGTGCCAAGGATTTCGTATTTGTTACAAAGAGCTTTGGTTCGTATTGCTCGTGAAACACAACGTCTATCCCGACCTTATGGATTCTGTAGCAAACAAGAAGTGTCCTCAGCATTTCGAATAGTTCTTACACCTGCACTTGCTGACTCCTGCAGTAAAGTATGACTATCTCTAATATTACATTAATTATAACTACCATTATGGAGAAGAACCTGTTTATTATATTGATTGGAAAATAATTATTTTAAATTAATTTCAGGCCTGTCTCCGAGCAGCAGCAATGTTTTCAGTATCAACAAGCGATCCCCTACACAGAGAATCGAAATCCTCGCGAGCCGGACTTCATTTGCACACGGGTCGTTTTCAGCGTTGGATGTGTGAAGTGCGTCTTGGTCGTTTTGTCCATGAATTCGCAGCAATCCACTTAACAGCCGGAATGGAGAATCTAATCGAGGAAATACTCGGGCAAGCTCTCTCATTCATTACCACAAACGTCTCCTCAGTGGAAAATAACAATAACAATAATGGGCATCCTGTTCTCACTGCTGCGTTATTGGAGCAAGCTATAGCTAATAACGGCGACCTATGGGGTCTTTTGCAACCTTATGCTCATCTTAATGCAGGAAGAACTGCGTCAGGTACTCTTACTTTAATATAACCACAGAACTAGAATGTATCTATTTAGTGCACTAGCCAGTAGATATTATAGGAGCCTACTTAAAGTCCATTAATCTTGTTTAACTTAAAGCGATCACAATTATCAGATGATTTACTAATTAAATTACTTAAGGCAATTACCATTTTCAATTAAAAGATGTTATACAGCACTTGCAGACGAACATATTAATTATTTGTTGGGTAATTCCATTACCTAATCTCATTGTGAATGTATGTATTATTTATGTATGCTTATCCTTAATCCTATATGATAACAGGGGCTTTAGCGTTGCCAAGATGGGCTAGTGTGGCGAGTGTTGATTCTTCTGGGAGCAGCAGCACAACCATTGGAGCAAATCAAGACGATTCATCTATTCGTTCTCACCACCACAATAAAAGTCTCGAGCAATCTCTGCTGACTACCTGTGTGGGGTCTATAGGTTAGTAGACTTTTCCTTTACCTTAATCTTATCTTTTCTATTTATGGCTGTTGCGTACATAATTCGTACCTCTACTTATCGTATCAAATACTGATATCGCACTTACATATTTTATGACTCGAAGTACTGCGTATCACGCGGCTGGGCCTGGGAGTAATTAGTCAAGTGTAAAATACAACGTTGAGAGTGAGAGAGGATTATTTATTGTGATATGATCTTTGCAGGCGAGTTGGCAGACATCCTTTCTCGAGTTTCCCATTACCACCACAAGCAGCTTCCTTTGGCGAGCACCAACGGAAGCAAACAAATGGCTCCGAGTTGGTCACCATCCGCTGTACACACTCTTTTCTACTTTATGCGCTGCTCACAACTGGAGACGGCTGATGAGCACTCAAGTCATCTCAATTCATCGACAGCCACTCTGGGCTCAGAAACGCTTGAGAGACAACACCACCAACAAAGCCGCATTCCTGTTCAAGAATTAGTTTATGAAAGACCCTTCATAGTTCTGCCTCCGCTAATCGAATGGGTTCGTGTGGCAGCTGCTCATGCTGATCATAGACATTCATGGCTTGTTGACAAAGACGATGTCATGCAAGCAGCTAGACTTCTTCTACCTGGTATCGACTGTCCTGTTAGACTTATCGGGTACGACATACTAAATAATGTTCAAATGGTCCTGTTTCTGTACTAGACAAGACTTCCATTTCTATTTGAGTAATTAAGAATGTCTTTGTGTAGTTCGGATGAATTTTCGTGGCCAAGAAGACCCATTGACGAGTTTGAGTGCAATCGAAGACTCAAAATTGATCTAGCATTCAAAATGCTTACTTCGGGCCGTTCTGATTTAGTTGCTCAAGCTTTGCTCTTAATGCCACCTTCCAAAGCCAACACTTTTAATGAGACTGGTAATAGAAACAAATGAGTTTTAGCAGTATACGTTTACGTTATTCATCAAATATCAAAGGTTGTGCTGCGTAAGATGTATTCATGTTTTATTGCTTCTACTTTTGTGAATAGGACTTTCTCCACTTATACTCGCCAGCGTCCGTGGAGAAGAAACGATGGTAAGAGTACTTTTAGATGCAGGAGCAGACGCGGATGTTGAGACACCACAAAATGCGCCTAATTTTCCACACGCCAATAGTGAAACTCAGCATTGGACTGCGTTGACTTTTGCATCTCTCATGGGTCATATTAATATAGTCAAGGTAGACATATTTTGCAATAAAACGTTTGCGGCTCCGGGATTTTGGGAGATACTTATAGACATTGATTGATTTAGATTCTTTTGGAGCAAGGAGGAAATGTGGAAGGAGGAGCAAAGCTTAGTGAAGATAAGTCAACACAAACTCCCCTTCAGGTTTCCGCTGCTACAGGCAATTTAGATATTGTTGCAACATTACTCAATTACGGAGCTAATCCATTCCTCTCCACACTTGTAAGGGATTCTCTTTGTTATACTGGATCTGCTCAAAGAGGAAGCTTTAGGTAATTTCATGTTTGTAATGTTTTAATATAATAAGAAAAGCAAACATATAGCATCATGGATTCTTAGTAAATTCAATGGGTACCATGAAGTTATTAGCTTAATTGTGCGAGTAGGTATTTAATTTACTTTACATATTACAGTGCTATTTCTGTTGCTGCTTCCCACGGTCAAAGAACTGTACTTCATAAGCTCTTGTCGCATCCTTTTAATCAGCCGTCTTCTAAAGAAGTGTTGTCTCTCGAGGAAATATTGGCTGAAGGAGTCCAACAACATCAAACAACTCGGAATGGACATCCCGGCCAAGGACAGCCGAATAACGGTCGCCCCGAAGAGCCTAAACTCTTGACTAAGTCTCAAGTTAAAGTATTACAAGAAGCAATGTACCAAAGTGCTGAGAATGGCCATTTAGAAATTACCCTAGATTTAAGGAATTTGGGAGTTCCTTGGACGTTACATTGTTGGGTTAATGCTTTGGGGACAGCCCACGACTTAAGATGTGAACCTGTTGTAGATCAACTTTTACAAGACTTTCTCCAAATCCTTCCTAATGAAGATTTCTCTCAGGGACACTTTGTTGAAGAGTGCTTGCCACTCTTATTTGCCATTTTTAGAAATAGCAAAGTAAGTTTTCTCCTTTGCTTTCTTCATTTCCTAATAATATATATCTCTCCGTTTCTAGTAATATCTATTATACCGTCAGTTTTCAGAATTAGTATAATACTATCGATGAATATATTTAGTACCATTGTATTTGTAAGCGTAGGATAATATTATTTGGAATAATTAGTGCCTTAGGTTTGCAAAACGTCATGCAGAGCGTATTATCTCTGAGCATCTCTGAGTAAGCGAAATTAATTCAAATGTCTCAAAAATGTATTTTAGAACGAAGGAACTACTCTTCTGCTGGCAGATATTTTTCAAACCTGCTATGGTCGAGACACAATCAAAGAAATACGTGATACAACTCTATCAAATGGTACCCGCATAGATCCAAAGTACGTGAACAATTCTGAACTATCTGATGTACAGTTCAGAGTTGAGGGTCGTGTCTTTTACGCTCACAAAATTGTTCTTGTAACGTCATCGCCAAGATTCAAGTCAATGCTCAAAAGTGCACCTGAGTCCAATCCTCCAATTTTACAAATTAACGATATTCGCTATCACATATTCCAAGTAAGTATATGTTGAACTTTAAAAGTGTCTATGTATTGAAATATTGCATATTTTTCTTTGAGAGAATGTTTTTATAACATGCTATTTTATCCTTAGATGGTTATGGAATATTTGTACAACGGCGGCTGTGACTCCATACGTAGTATAGAAACCGAAGATATTTTGGAATTGATGGCAGCAGCAAATTTTTTTCAGCTGGATGGACTTTTACGCTTCTGTGAAGCAAAATGTTCTTTGATGGTCAATATAGAGTCAGTCGTTTCCCTTTATATTCATGCTAAGGTGAGCCTTGTATGTTTGCAAAAAAATTATATCCCGTTATTGAATATGTGAATATCTTTGGCCCGATGTTAGTATTGGTATTTGATAATTGTGTTTTAACTAATAGGTTTATAATGCCGTGCAGCTTCTGGAATACTGCCAAGGTTTCCTTTTACAAAATATGGTAGCTCTTCTCACGTATGACGATTCAGTTCGAAGATTAATTTTTGGCAAGAAATTACACAACCATGACGTCCTCGCAGGACTTCTCCTTACGCTTCAGGCTCGTCTCAAGAGCAAACCTAGTAATAATGGTAGAAAATCTAAGTGACAACAATTATTTTATAATGGCCTGACAAAAAGTATTGTAAAGGTGCAGTATTTGTGAATAACTTTTGAAAGTGCATCTTTTTATTCTATGATGAGATTTCCGAGGATTTTGGAGTAGCTATTAAGCTAGAAAATGACGAGGTATACAGAAATTAAGCACATTACAAATAAATATAAGTATGTAGTCATAGTATATAGACAGATGACAGTAGTATCTATTTTCATTATATCACTATATTGTAGATTATAACAAGTATGAATATAACAGGTATTAGTTTATAATTCAAAGTAAAGGTACAACATTATACTTAACAAATGAAGTCAGGATGCGAGAAAAGACTAAAAATTAGACACGTGTAACTATTAATTAATCTTCCTAACTAAAATTAACGATCATCCCCGTTTTTGTAAATTAACTGTCAAATATTTTTAACGATTCATTACATCAAAAAACGCCTGTCATACGTGTACGATGCATGTTACAATTACGTTTTCACAAATGTCTGTTCAGGCACGGTTACAACGATATTTAAACTCATACACAGTAACGGTTCAAGTAATTTTTAATTGTAATTATAGTATTGTAACCCCATGTAAATGCTCTATTCTCCCGTCTGAAATATTACTAACGTTATTTACAAAGAACTCAAGAAACTCAGCTCAAGATTTCATATAATTATGTTTTTATCTACTCCATATAGCACACATATCCTTAGCTACTATAGTTATATTATGTATTAATAAAAGCCACAAAGGTTTACAGATTCAAAGTGCAGTACTACGTAACCGTAATAGCTAGTAATTTCTATTTACTCTGTTTAAAGTTAACATATTTAGTTACGTCATGAATTTTTACTTACAGTATGTACAATTTGTATGTGCAATATGTATTGCTTGTACTTTTAGCTTATGCATATTAATTATCACATCAAAAAGTTAAATGAATAAAGCGTGACTATTGAAACTTAACGATTTTAATTAATTGATGAGTTTTGTTAGCTTATTTACAATATTCGGAAGCATGCTTAGTGCTTAGCATTTCTTTGGTAGATTCGATAATTCAGGATTTTACTTAGCACAAAACCTGTTTTACATTATTAATACAGAGAAGCATACGTTAGAGGAAAACGTAGTCTTTGAAATTTTTCTTTGCACTTTGGATACCTAATCAATATCAATCGAAATTCCAGGGTCGCGTTTTGGCTACTTATGATCATGATCACGAGAAATCAATAAATTTGGTTTGACAAAGCGGAACGATTAGTTGAGCTGTAACAGTATGCACATTTGGGGAACTGAGTGTGCCATTGCATATGAGCATTACTATAAAATATGAAAATAGTTAGCAAATAACGCTAAGTTGTGGTGCTAAGTATTGGTATTGAAAGATTAGGATTCAAATTAGCAAATGTGAGACGGGAGTATAGGAAGTGACAGTTGTGCCTTGTACGATGATACATGGATGTGAGAAGACCACCCGACCTGGCTGAGAAATGTTGGCAAGATCTTGTCTGTGACTTTCACATGTGATGATTTTATCTGGTTTATCTTACGTATCGAAGTGAGCAGTCGGTTCATGGTTCATGACACGGCAGACAACTCGTGGTATGAATGGTATGCGACCATTCAATCCTCTCTTCCCTATTTACATTCATACATTTACGTAAGTACACGAGTCGTCATGCATGTCATGCTCCAATACTCTGTACATATCTCTGGCTTATCTCAATTCGCATTTTCTACATTATGCCGTAGGAACTTGAAAAAGTAGCAATTTACAACTCAGCTTTCCGTTTCATTTCATACGAACAATTTCCAGATGATGTATTTACTGTATAAATTATTATGACATTTCCTTTCCTCCGTTTTTTAGTTACACATACGTCAGTTAGTCCTTTTCGTAAGTTATTCCGACAAGGCATTCCCTACCATTCTTCATTTCAAATGCCAATGAATACAGAATAAATTATATCTTTCGGGTTTGGAATAGGTGAATAATTTACTGTTAGAATGACCAAGTATACATTATTGCAAATATATTAAATACAATAATAACACCAACTGGTTTGTTAACAGAATAAGTTACATTAGTATAATCTAATATTATTTAGGTTTTCAGAAAGCATTATGACTTTTATCTTTTGGAAAGGTAAGGGCGATTTAACTGTCCTTAGGTACTTAAACTTTAGATTTAACACAGTATTAAACTATCCAGATTGTGCAATAAAGCATTCACATAATTGACGACTTTAATTCACGGGTGCAGTTATAATGTGTTTCAAGTTGGTGGCAGTTGAATCTCATTTTCAACATCGATTGTTAACATCTGACCTGTTTTAACTTTTAACAAAGGGTACAAGGTAAGGGGTTCAACCTTTTTTTGTGATTTGAGGTGTTCATCGTATATTAAATTTAGCGCTTAAGGAATTAGGACAAACTTCCAAAGTTGTGACTTGTCTGATGTTTTCTCTGCTGACGTTATCAATTGTTGCCCTTCCCTAAATACGTATTTAAAAGTCAATTTCAAGTAAACTGCATTTAAGTATACTTGGCTGAGTGTTGCACACGGAGAAATTGCAAGAGTTTTAGATTTCATACCCGGGATTTTGTAGAAACTTTTCACTAGCTCTGCACTTTACGTAAAACTGTCCTTCTTCTTCGCCCGGTTCCAAAATCCACTCTTGGCTCTCAGAAGACTCAAATACCTTAAATGGAAAAACTTTTTCTACTTTAGAATTTAGAAGGTACACTACAGCCAACGATAAGCCAAGCCACGAACATCTATCTATTTACATTCTACTCTACAACATTACATAACCAATTCAATCCACTGTAGTCTAGTTTAGTTAAATGAACATTCTCAAGGATTTAATATTCTGTTACCCTATGGGTTATTTTATCTCCCTCGTCTTCATGTAAAACCTTAAGAGCTCTACCGTGTTGAACTTTTCCACGAAATTGGTATCCCTGATCTGAAAATACCACGATGACTTGAAATGAATCGTTTTACACACACAAGGATCATCGGATTACATTACAACCGAGACTTTTCGTAACTACTTGTACTAAATTAAATTAACTGCTATATTACTCATTTACTAAACGGTACTCGTAATTTGGCGAATCGCCCATTTTTTCACTTATTCTACATACTTATAACATTACAAATGCAATACTATGCTTTTCTTCAAGTTAAATCAAATGAAACGAAGAATGAAAGAAAATCAAGCTTTGAATATGAAAGTAATGCTCGCATAGGGAAAACTTAGCGTTTTACTCTGTATAAAAAAGATGTACCTTCTAACTGCGCTACCCACATTTGGTTTTCATTCGAAGCGTCCTTGGCAATTTTGACAACTGCTCCTGCGGTTTTGTAAAAAGTTAGCCTCATTACATTATTGTACAAATAAATCAAATAATAAGACTTGATAATAAATGAAATCATTAAAAATATAAAATATGTTTTAAAGTCCCATTTGCGATGTTCCATCCATCCAGGTCGATCACCTAAACATATTAATCCCATTAATTGTTAACAACTGCATTTCATTATTAACTTTGCCAAATAACACTGTAGCATCTATTGTAAGCTAATTATGTCAAAATCCCGGATGTAAATAATGATCATAAGCTTAGTCTTTTTTCAACAAAACATATTAGTGTAAACAGCTGCGAATTCTTTCTTTATGTGTCTCCACTTAATTGACTTAGAAGATTTTTATCAGCCAAACAAAACACGATATGCTTTCACTTACATTGCCATCCAGCTCGCTAACGATTTTATACGCTTCAAAATCTTCCAAAGCCATAATTACACTTTAAGGATAAAACTTCCTCTTCTCTTCGATAAGTCTATGGTGTACCGTCTCAAGAAGTATTCTCGTATGCTCTGTATGACAAACAAGGCAATAAACGGTTTAGCGGACAGATACGGATGTATGATTTATTTCTCTGGAGATTAGTTTTCATTTTCTGCCAGGTCCCACATTTCACTTATGCAAAATGTAAACTGAATACACAAAAATTGACCTGAACTCGTATTACGTACACAAAAGTGTAAATTCAAGGATAACCTTCACTAAAACTAAAACGTTTTCACTTACAGGAACATAAACCCAAGTTTAGCAAACGAAATTGAAAATGTAAAATTAGAATTTTTGTTTGTACAATTAGCAAAGTAATGATGTTTATTTGCAGTGAAAATATTATTTTGTAAACTAACTTAAGGACAAGTTATTTGTTATTACAAAATAAATTCCATTAAGAAATTCCTGACATTTTTCTGACAAGCATAGCTACTACAGCGGATTGGATTCCCACTGGCGAGGTATTATTTATTTTTAGATTTTATGCTTTTCATCTTACAGTTTTTATGGGAGTATAAAAAATTTAAATGTTCATCACTTTATGACTGACTGTCGAATAGTCGTAAATGCCGACAAGAAAGTAAGTGATGAACGAAGAGGAGAAAGAAGTCTTGTTTTTTATGCATGAAATGTAAAACAGCATTGCACGCATGAAACCTTCTTTTAATGGAATTGCCTTTGGCATGCGTTTTGAAAACATTATTCAATATATAGGTAAGAACGTTTTAAAACGCTCAAAACTGAATTAATGGACTTATTCATGTGCTTGTACTTATAAGCGTTGCATATCAATATCAGATGTAGTATAGCTCAGAATTAAAATTGAGGGATTTTAAGACCTTAAATGCAGCCTAGATCACTGCCGTACTTGCTGAAACTAAAAGTAAGTAATTTTTGACCGCAAACCCTGATATTCACCTGCATCCAAGTAAGGGTCACTTTAAAAAAGGATGCTTAAATATTAAGACGGTCGTTGTCGCTACTATTGAAATTCACTGTTATACCACAGCATGGGATGGTAAAATATTTTCATGGACTTATAAGTATTGTACATTACGAATATTTTTGGTTACACTGTCATCATTAAAAAATTATTACATTGAAAATTAAGATCATAATAATAGAAAAATAGTGGTATATTTTAGTGTATTAAAGCTAAGGAACAAATATTAATCATGAAACGTGTATTTTGAAATTTACTGAAACAATCACGAAAAGAGTTTTTCGATTTTACCTGAGTTTATAATTTGCAACTACTATCTTAATGAATTACAGAATATTATTGAATATAAAGGAATATTTAGTATTAAGTAAATTGTTAAAGTAAAATCTCAAGATTATCTGTGTTAATAATTTCCTTCTGCTTATAATTTATTTCCTGAGAATTCAATGGAAAAAAGTATTTTACTTACCTAGTAATCTACAGACGAACAAAATTATCAATTAGTTTTGTTTAACTACGCCTATTCAGTATTACGAGGTAGTTCCAACGTTTTAATGGTTTGTTACAAAGTATTGGAAAAGGATCGTGAAAGACCAGGAGGATATCTGTCTGGTACTTTCCTTTCTTTCTATAAGACTGAGTTTGGATTGACTGAAATAACTTTCTTAGCAGAATAAGATGGATAGCTGAAAAGAATGAAAATGTAAAGGCAGAATCTGTACTCTGACTACTGACTGTTGGTGGTGGGAAAGGCTGCTGAGAAAACTAGCTAACCTCTGTTAAAGTTAGTTTGGCTTCTTTAGTGGGGGACAGACAGAAAAAAGAGGGAAATAAGTAAATCATGTCGAGTGTAAGTTTGTATTTGTAATATCTTAAGTATTCATGACTCACAATAGCACATGCAAACTAACGCTAAGACTGATTTGGAACACTGCAGACTTTTATTTTCACGTCTATAGTGATATAGATGGTGTGGTCTTGAAAATTAACACTGACATGTTGGGAAGTTTACCTTTACTCATTCTCGGATAGCTAAATCATATGCATTACGTAGAATAGACACGTAAGTATTAAAATATTTCTACGTAAATCCCTATTCCATCTGTGCACAAAGTAGTCATTATTTCATGCACTTTTGACTTTGTACCTACACTGAAGTGGTTTGTGTACATTTTCTATCATTCCTATAAATTCACGGACAAAGTATTTGTCAGGAAAATTTGATTTTCGGATCACGGTTTGATTTTGCTAATATTTAAGAACTTGGTTCACAGTTATTCAAAAAATTCATCTGCAATTAAAGCATAGAAATTAAATTCTCAACTAAATTATTATACCTATCGGTGTCCTTCCGAAAATTAAGTTTGTCCTAAAATCTGCGGTTGAATTTCGTTTAGAGAAAGGTGCTACGAGTTAGGAGAGAAAGAATAAAATTATGCTACGAAAGGTTTCTGGTGAAGATTGGATGCTCACCAAAGATATGGATATTTATAGGAAGTTAATGCTAGGAACAAAAAATAACTCCCACCCTGGCGTGGCCTGGCTTGGCCAGAGCTTGTATCCTTAAAATCTTATCAGATCAGGAGAGCTAGAGAGTTTTGTTTAAAGGAACTAATGATAAGTCAACTAATGTACAAGTTCATAGCTAGTTTTGTTACACTTAACATTTACACAAAGCACTTACTATTAGTACATACCAGAATAGAAAAACTATAATAATATTTCATTCTGAAATGAGCTGTGAGCTGGTTGTAATTTTTCCAATCTCTTCTGCTTACACTACGGTCCTATCGTCTGGTTTCGTTCAAGAAAAAACTCAACAGCTTCTGGTTGCACTTCTTCATGTTACGTACGTATGGACACAATATACTAGAATATAGTCCACTTATATCCATAATCAATGCACTGCAACTACAAATAACATGGTAGTATATCATTACAGAGAAATAGCAGTTATACAATACTTAAGTGCTTACATGCTTCACTTGCTTTCGTTTAGGTTGGACTACAATATCATTATCTTCATGATGCTAACTAACAAACTTATGCGTTATCGTAAGTTAGTCACTTTGTATTAATGCAGTCAAGTCAGATACTCATATACAGTTCATCTGTTTACTTAACTCCGACAAATGATTGGTGATGACAGAATAAGGGAGCCGTGAAAAATTGCAGACATGACAAAACTCTACCCATGAAAATCACTATTACTACTATTTGTGACACACAGCAAAATCTAGATTTCCCAGTACTTACTGCGTGGAGTAAAAGAAACTTTTGTTCATATTTTACAAACATTAACAGAGACTAGTGCAAAATTCTGTCCAATATCTGTTCTTCATAAAGCTGTGATGAAAAGGAAAGTAAACAACATAAAATTCTAAATCAGTGCTCTCTGAAGAGGATTAAGTGCCACGCATAATTGTTTTAGAGCCATGAACAGACAAGTCCTCAGTTTGTACATTTTATGAGTGCAGTTTTTAAAGCACTGCAGTACTTATTTGTTTAATCCAGAAGAACTTTGAATTACGAAGTTAATGATAAAATCCAAAATAAACATTACTGCTACCAGATTGTATGCGAGGTTCTATTGGCTTGCATTATTACATCTAAACTCTACTCACAATAAGAAATGTACCGATTTAACTGCATTAAGGTTAAATCATGTATATTTGTGTCGACTGCTTCAATTCATTACAAAATCTATTTTCTTAAAGAAATATACCAAATATAGAATCCACAAAATATTAAAATACGCTCAAATGATATTCTTCTAACAATTACAATAGGTACCGTTTGAGCCATTTTTGGTTTACAATGTGATTGCTAAAACCCCTTTGCTTTGTCAATTAGAAAAAACTAGAAAGCATCTGAGACAAAGATTATTCTATTTGTATAATTGCGAAATCCAGTTTGTCTTCATATTGCATTGTAAAGAAGATCGAAAACCAAAAACCAACCAGGTATTATTTATGGTTTTGTTTGTACTTAAAGTTTACGCACAGATTGAGAAGATTAAATTCACTGTCAGAAACCAGAGCCTGAGCAGTCTATTTTTTATTAGGAAGTAATTGATATACGACTTTCCCGAGAATGCAGATAATACTTGCCGACATGATATAAATGCTATTTAAATCGTTCAAATTTTATAATTCCGTAATGGTAATTATATAAACAAGTCATTAATAAACTAGGCTTTTGCGAATTTAAAGTATCTACCATCCGGGGAAATATACACAACGCTTTTACTAAATTGTAGAAAATACTGAATCTAGACCACAATTCCTAATGTCCATTGCGCAGTGTATTTAAGTTTAGTTATCAATGTAAAATTGCGATTGTAACTCGTAACCACATTAATTTGTAGTGTATTCGTAGCGTCCCTATATATACTCTAGATTACACATTATGCGATAAGCGTACCACAACAACTTACACTGCTTGACTTTGACTGCAGGATGATGATAGCATGATAGCAGTTCGCACATCTGTTATAATGTGTATTTTGGCAAAGAATCTTCAGTTGTAAATCAGTTAGTTTACTTTACGTAAGAATGTACACATCTTTGTGTAGTATCACGCTTATCTTGGTGTATATGAAACGCTTATGCTTGTCTACCATATAAAATTCGTTTTTGACAGGTTTACGTGGACCACTAGTACTAACTGTTCTTTTATATTTTCACCTAGTAATAAAATGAAAAATGTATTGCAATGATATAAACAACTTCGACTACATTAACATTACATACCGGGTAGCACATCACATTAGTACAGCTAAATAAACACTTGTACTTGTACAGCGTACGCCGTAAGCTCAGAAAAAATTTACACTTTGCCAGTTCTACAGTACATTGATAATCTCTGGGTGGATGAAGATTTTTAGACAACATCTGCCAAATGGGTAAAGAAACCTTAATAAATAAGGAGAAATATTCTCTATCTACGATGTAAATAACTCATGAATATTTTATTAAAGTGTGATAATATTACATGATTATGGCCAATTGATAAACTGTAATTAACAAAAGGACGACTGTGTTTGGAAGGCATTGACAAATATTACAAATCTTTTTCTTAGGTATTAATGATACAACTCAGAACAAGATTTCAAACGCTCAAGAAGCATGGTAAGGTGTAAATTATTCTGTTACAGGGTTTTCAGGAGTCACTGTTGTAATTTCAAAGATTCCTCGATGACTTTGATCTTGGTGGATAATTATGTCATCTAAAGTGAGCCCGTTTGTTGGCATTACGTGTACAGTGCCTAGAACTGCACCTCTGGAACGGACTCCAAGTTCTACATAACGATAACTTCTCTCAACGATGGGGTTATGAATGCGAGGTCGAAAATTTCGTACTGTCACCATTATTCTGTTGTCTGTTACTACATCTGTTATCTCCATTGCGCCAAATGCTGGAAAAATAAACACAAATAACTGTAGGTTTTACTATAGAACTGCTTTCAATTAGAAAGCACTATTGTTCAGTTGCAGGAATTCGAGAATTATTTACCCCGAGCGTTGAACTCTCGACACTGGATCACTGATGTTTCTGACCTGTACAAAAGAACACGTTCCTCTTTAATGTACATAACGAACTTTTCATGCATTTACTAGGGAAAAACTTATTGAGAATATTATTGTAATTTTTATTATCAATCAATTAAGAAAATTGGTTGATATTTATTGTGGTAGCAGAAACTCCACTTATGTTTTAATTGCTGCAAGGAAAATTACCTTATCCATTATTTTACCAGATATATATTATTTCCATCGTGAAATTTTTGTTTTGTTACTGTACTCTATTTCTGGATTTTATTAAATGCAAAGATAACTTACAATTCTGCTGGTCTGTTATCAATGAGCAAGAAGAAGAAAAGGGTCTACATAAAAGAAACGCAATGACAAACTATTAAATGATTTGCTTACAACAAATGCTTACTGCATAAGTGTTTGTGATTTACCTCGGTAATTGTCTTGATTAATAGTAAAAGTATAGTCATTCCGGTTAGAAAAGTGAACGTAATTCTTTCTTCTGAATAACATCCCTTTTTCCAAACTTGGGATTTAGAAGGAGGGCTGGTGCATTGATATGCCTTAATTAGCAACCCAGTCAGCATGAAGTGCATGTAAGTATTGATTTCAGCAATCACAAGTAAATGTAGAAATAATACAACAAGAAAACCAAAAAATCATTACCCTGGTGTCACAACAAGTTAGTGGATAGAGGCCATTTGGTTCTGTAACATTCCAATCTAGATAACTTCGAAATCCGCAACACTCAGACTACATTATAATTAAAGAGTTCGTAAAATTGAATATGAAGATTTCATAATTTCAAACTGAGTAAATAATAGACAACTTACATGTTTTTGAGTCTGTTCCCATTGGGGAGACACATTGTCTGGAGAGAGCATTAGATCATAACCGAACAACATTTCTGCTCTGATTCCGTCCCCAACTGCTAACTGCAAGAACTGTTTCACCCAACCAAAGAGGAAAAGCAGCGGATTAAAGATGCAAATCAAATACATGGGACATAACATCTGCGGAAATTAAAATCGATACTGAAGAAGGCATTTAATATTTATTGACAAATTTTAAACGGTAAATCTCGACCTTTCCCACCGATTCATTTCTTTCTCGACTATTTCCGAAAACACGAATAGCTGTCAAAATAATTAACACGATCGGCAAAAAGAATGTCAGGAGAGGCACCAACGGTATTGATAGCCAATCCGCAGTTGTTTCATATGGACAGATGGTTAAGGTTTTATCTGTGACACAGAAGTCATTTGGATTTAGAAAGGGTCTTATTCTGCTATCCCTGTGAACTGGCACAGATTTTTGAAGTTTTCGACATCCATCGGTGCCATTTGTAATAGGGATATAAAAGAAATCATTTAAATGCTTCCAAGAAAAGGTTCTAGGTGCTGAACCGTCAGATACAGTTAAATAAATCCATGCAAACAATACAGACAGGATCTATAACAAAGGAAACATTATTCCAAGAGCCATCTCCCAAACAATAGTAGGTACCCAAATGTAAAATACTGATAATTGTTTTACAGCTTCAATAATACAAAAGAGCACTGTAAGTTTAGCCTTTGATTGCTGACTGCAACTTGGCTGTTCTACTTGGCGTCGGATTATTTGGGCTTCAGGAATAACATTTCCATTAACGTCAACCACATTGGCTCCTATAAATAAAGGTAAATTTGGGAGCGGAATGACAGCAACTTCGTTGCCATTTTCTTCCATATTTCGACAATTTTGGGAACAGAATTTCAGTTCTTAAAATTTTTATAGGTTCTAAAAACTACCGTTGGAAAGATAATCATTATCTTTCCAACCGTAGTTAGTAGTCCCCGCTAGATTAGTCAAGTTTCCATGAAAACTTCCACGGAAGGTCTTTTTCAGTGTATCATTACCGAGAAACAACTGAAGAACTAAATGCTGAAAAGTAACGGTCGGCTGAGAAGGTAGAGTTTCAATGTTAAAAACTTCCACTTAGAATATTCTAAAAGCTGAAAAGTAACGGTCGAAAAAGGAGGCTAAGTTTAAATATTGGTATATGGTGCAAGGACAGAATTTCTTGAAAAGTACGAAGTTTTGTCCTGCTGACACTGCTGACCAAATCTTAAAAATTTTAGTGTTATTTGTTTTTACCTTCGTCGAAAAGAGATATCAGTTTGCGAAGACATGTTCAATTTAGGAAGGCGAATCCTGGTGAACACAAACGCCGGACTTACCAGGAATATGTTTACTTCGGCAATTCGGCGAAGTGGTGATCATCACGATAACGGTGGAATTCCAGGATCCGTAAGTGTTTTCAGTGCTAAATCAGTAATGCGTCTAGTGAAGTCTAGTTTTTCAATTGGGAATAAATGTTACAAGAAAAAGTTTTGTAATGAGTACTAATCGGATTATGGTAATTTTATTTTTATCCGAATTTAAAATTACAGAATTTGCCGTTCAATATCTACAGCAGACACAAACTGGCTCTGTACTTCGTAATGTGGTTCGGATCTGGATTTTCTGTACCTTTTCTTCTGATGGCTTTTCAGGTTAACACTCCTTAAAAATAATGTAATTGTACTATTACTATTGAAAAACATGTATAAGTATTTTTGATCATTTTAATCATTTTTAGCTGAAGAAGAAGAGCATGTAACAGGAACATTTTCTGTTCGATTTCTCGTGGTTTTTCCTAGATCAAATCTAATTCTCACACTGAAAATAAGGTAGGTATACAGTAATAATAATGTAGACAGAACTGTTTTGATCAATAGAATATAAAATCGGTGGGCAATGCTTATATATTAGGTTATATTAATATAAATTTGAAACCGGAACTAAGAAAGAATCTTCCCATAGTACAATAAATCCCTTTACTTTTTCAGTTTTTGTATTATTAACAGTTTAACAAACTCTTAGGTTTTCAAGTAAATCCACAAAACTGGAAATGTTGCTGCATTTATTTTGAAATGTACAAAGAAATAAAATGAAATTAACCGAATTTGTGTGTCAGTTCCAATATTATTACTCTACAGCATTGAGGTAAAGATAGCAAAGTTACAAATAGAAATACAAAGTAGGACAGTAGGATTATTTTACAAAAAATGCATTTATTTATGAGACAGTCTCTTTTTTCTGCCATTGTTTCCGCCAATTGATAACTTATCTGTAAATTACTCTTTTAATTTGAATAAACTAAAATTTTAACAAATTCATTCATTAGTCCATCATGCAGCGGTAATATTAATACCAAAAGTCAAAGCAGTACTTAAACTGCACTCTACGATCAGGGGACAATCGCTATTCCGTTTTGTGTAGTTCAATAAATTTTCTATATTTAGATTTTCAGAAAGTTTCTCTGGATTTGTACAAGTCAATGTTTTCCAATCAAGAATATAGAGTATGTACGCCCGTGTTTTCATAGTTTCTTTTAAAACGTCAATAGAATTGAGTAAATTTTCACAGTCCCTATTCCAATATAAAAGATTCAACTGCTCCATATTCACCAAGTGTTGGTGCAGTTCACGAAGGCTTGATGGTTCGATTTTAAATGCTTCTAAAGTAATGTACTTGATCCTTTGAGGCAGTTTTCGAATATTTTTCACAGTGCATTCACTATTGAAACCATTATGTACGTGAAAACCTGAAAGATTCAGTGAAATCAATCGTTCACAATCGCTGAACATTTCCAGGTTTAAAGGATATGACTTTCCGTCTATGATATTTAAAGTTTTCAAATCCCGTAAGCAGATTTTAGTTAAATGTTTTGAACAATTCGTCACTGGAAGATAATAATATTTCCAAAATAGTGCACCTAATCCACTCTTAAGATAAGTCAAATGACACTGGGATTCAATTAGTGATAGCCAATCCCGAAATGTCTCCAATTCTGCAACTTCCAAGGAAAGTTCATCGAGCTGAGGAGATATTACATTTTTTGAACTTTCATTAACTTTGTCAATTTCTCGGATATTATCATTATCACCCTGATATAATGGATTGTCCAATAAGAAACTTGGCTGCATTAATTTTAAATTGAGGCATTTCATCCTTTGTTTGGTTTGAAGAAGTTCTACTAATCCCTCAAGAATAATTTTGTTGTACTTTTTATCACTCCTTACCACTAGGGTAAATGAATGAAGTTTATCAAAAATATAGTAATGTTCCAGTAAAGGCAAAACAAAGTCATCCAAAAAACGAGAATTGTACTTGTATGACATTTCATTCGCCACTTTCATATCTATTTTACGTAGATTCTGGAAACATGGATACTTCTCAAGAGAACCGCTTTTTTGTACTAAAGATTTCAATGTTCCAATGTAGTCAAAGGCATAATCGTCAACTGAGTATCGGTAGCCTCTTCGAACTGTTAAATTTTCAAGATTTTTACAACTTTTTAAAATCTCATGAAGATTGTTTACACTAATTTTTCCTTCAATTTTGATCTGCTTCAAGAGGTGAGGGTAAGCCAAATAAGTTTTTAGAGCTTGTGGTTGTTGTCCATCCCTATTAGTTTTGGAATACCATCGGTCCAAAGGTTTCACTGCGAATTTTATGCGTAATGATTGTATTGCTACTTCCGAAAGCCATTCCATAAGTTCTGACAGCCTATAATAAAGCTCACTATTAGTATTTCAGATTTTTGTTTTCCAAAATGTCTATTAATCAGTAGAAATGGCCTTGTTTTTAGATACGGCCATAGATGTTTTATCTCATATAATTTTTAATATGAGGAGAAACCTGTCGTCCAACACAGTGTAGATACCTACAAGATAATCAGCATCGTCTAAGAGTTTCCGACATACTTTCCGAATCGTACATGTCATGATCTTGGATGGAATTTTTTTCCAGATCTTTTCTCTTACCTAATAATGTAAGTTAGCCTTTACTAAAAATAAACTATGATTTTCATGCAATTTGATAGTGTGACTACAGTAGATGTAAATTGCTGTAAATTCGTAAGGAACTTAGAAATTAATTCTACCTCAGAAGGAAGGTCGAGAAGTAGACACTCGTCACCATTGACACATTTTTGTGTCTTATCATCTGCAATTTGGTTGTTTCCAGCTTCCTCCTTCTCATTTAGCATTTCATAAATCTGTGGTGACTCTGCCAAACACCGCTCCAAGTGAACATCTTGCAATTCTTTCATTACGTCAGTCAAACTTTGTAAAAAATATGATTCACCCGAAGGAAGATCGCCCATGACTTCTTTGTTCTCCATCTGTCTTAAACTAGGGTAGAATTTCAATTGTTATTTTATCTTTTCAGTCAGTGCTTTGTAGTGGTTTCTTTCACTTCCTTCCTTGGTTTAGGTACAGTATTTCATCTTGATTCTAATATACATACATGAGCATTTGCAAACGAATTTTCTCAATTTTCCCAAAGAATGTATACCAAGTTGACGGGGTACCCTTATTAAGAGAAAAGTAGATTCTTCAGCTAATGTTTAATGTCTCATGTAGTAATTATTAAATTCTATGTAGGCTGTATCAGGAACTTCCGGTTATGCAATATCTGGATATTTCTGCCCCTTTCTGCAAGTGGCTCTAATTAGAAGACGTTAATAAACAAATGCAAATACAGTCCCTGTCAATAAGGTTTTGGCAAGGAGACTTCGATTTACAATAACTACCGAGCCGCTATTCGACACAAACTATTCCGACTTATTGTCTTTTCATAATAAAAATCTCAAAATTTTTATTTATCACAAGGTGATTTTAGTTGTTATGGCCCCTCTTCTTGGGAATTATTTAACAAAATTGAAACTTTTATTATGAAAAGACAATAAGTCGGAATAGTTAGTGGCGAATAGCGGCTCGGTAGTTATTGTAAATCGAAGGGTTTCTATGTCTCCTTGCCAAAACTTAATTGACGGGATCAGTACTAAGGGGGCATTCGCTATGACTACATTGAAAACTTGCAGTCCTTGACATCAAAAATCATCTGTGCCCGAAGAAATCGAAATAAGACCTTAGATCCTATTCTATAGTACGTAGAAGAAATATTAGAATAATAGTACATCATGTGCAGTCACTTTAGAAAAACAATGGTTTATTTTACAATTACATGTTAGTACACATCGTAACATTATATACATTGTATTGTAGAATAAATCACACAACAACAGTACAAAAAGAACAGGTACTATGTAAGTATAATCTGAAAAAAGTCAAGTACAGATTGTACAGAACAAAATTAAGAATACACAATAAACAATCATAAGACTGTGCCTATATAGTGTATATCTAGTTTAACTACGATGAAAGTCAAATTAGGTTATTTATCGTATAGTCAATAAGAACACATTTGTAACTTCCTAAAGAGAAACGTAGGTCAGTTCTAGCGCTTAGCATGTCCTTGTCTAATTTTTCGTACATGCCTTAAAGCACATTTTGCTGCTGTACATTTGGCAATCCTATAATTTCTACCTATACCTCTAAATACTCCAACTCCAAAAATTTCGACAGTTACTCTAACGCGCCTTCCATCCCATAGTTTCTCCGGTTTTCCAAATTTAGCTGTTTCCGGTTCTAATTCTAGTAGTTCTCGAATCGGAGATTTAGGAACGTTTTGACTGAATTGTTCTGTAGAAACCAAAAAGATATGTTAAGACTGCAATATTTTTTATTATTGAGGTTAACAACTAACATCCACTTTTAGTCCACTTAGCCGATAGAAGTCTAAGAAGTATTCTTACCTATTTCATTCCGCATGATACGGAAATATACATTCCAGACGGCATCTAAAGACATTCCCGAGTCTAGGAAAATAGCTCCAGCAACCGATTCAAAAACATCACCAAGGGCTTTTGGTACTTCAATGTCTTCAGCCTCTTCACATTCTTCTTCTCCCATTAGATAATACTGAAACATAAATCCATACTAATTACTGGTAAACCGATTAAATGTAAATATATAGACATAGACCATATTTCACAGTATATTACATCTTGAGTGAGCGTATGTCCATGTTGTTCTTGGAACGACACGAATTTTTGTAGAACACCGGACAATCCTGGGGATGAATGTCTGAAATATTTGTGGAATTGATTTTTGACAGCGAGAGAAGCAAAAATTGTGTTGTTGACCAGAGCTGATCTTAAGTCTGTAAGTGATCCCGGAGAATGTTGCCTCGGGTCTTCGTATAAATGCCTCGTTATCAAATAATCTAAGCACAGAAAAAGGTTTATGTTTACTTTACAGGTAACTAAACTGGTAGGTTAATGACAAAATTACAGTTATTTATAACTGCATGCGAGTTATAGAGGATTACTGAAGTAAATAATTTTCTTCTACCATTACCTAAAATAGCGTCTCCCAAAAACTCTAAGCGTTGGTAACAGTCTGTGAGAGTATTTGCTGAGTACGAAGCATGAGTAAAGGCTTGAAGAAGGTAACTACGATCCCGGAAATGATATCCTATGGAGTTTTCGAAACCATCACATCCCTACAAAGAAACCAAATGCAAAGTTGTATGTAGTATCACCCAAAGAATTGTGCACAAGTAGCCTAAAACGTAAATACAAAATATGTAAGTATATTATATCTTAAGTATACCTTTAGTAGTACTTCAAGTTGATGTTCACAATCTCTGCTGAAACGAAGCAAAGGAGATTTGGGAGGGCATAATCGTTCAAATACGATTACACTATCGCTACTAGGTACGTTCATGTAAAAGACATGTTCCTTATCCTCTTCTAATGACGACGTATCTTTGACTTTAGAATTCTCAGACTTTTTATTAAAGTTCTTAATACTTAGAGGTATATCTGTTTCATCTTTAAATTGGGTTTTGGGTATTACAGTAGAAGGCAATACTCTCATTCCCAGCCATGACATGAATAATAAAGCTCCGTAGGGTCCTGTTGAAGTTAAGTAGGCTCCTATCAATGCCTCTACACAATCCGCAATCGATTTATCTGGTATGGACTGCTGGGTGACCAAATTATAAGGAATGAACTCTGAGTCTATTTTGATCGTGTTTGATTTCAATGCAGACTCTATTTCAGACTGCGAGAGTCCTTTAAGAGCTTTCACTTGAGCCATCGAGAAATGACTTGGAGGTAGTTTGGAACTTATGAGAGCTTTGTCGAGATCCTTTGGAATGTGATAACAAGGAGGTAACCAATTATCATGTGGTTCGAATTTAGCTGCCACCATAACCCCACCGAACCCACGACGACGTCCTAGTCTGTATAAATGCACATTGCTGACCTATTGCCATAAAACCAAGTTTTTAGTGTTATCTCTTTTAATATTTGAAATTATTTACTGGAGTGTATTTACAAATAGTAGAGATGATTTACCTGCTTTGATCTCAAATGGCTTAATTTTCCTTCGTGAATATTCTCAAAGGTACAAAATAAGTACGAAGTAATCGCATATTTTAAAAAGGAATCACCAATCGTTTCTAATCTTTCCAGGTTCAAACCATCATTAGCGTTGGACATAGTTAAGGCTTGTAATATTTGACATGGACTTGGTCCCACATGATTGTCTAACAACGGTTGGTAATCAAAACTGAAACCACAGTCAGGATTATTGCTTTCACCTTGTTCCTTTTCTTTGATATGGTTTTTTATGTAATTTTCCGTTTCTGTGTATGAAGTAGGAGGTTCTAAAGGTGTAATGACATTAAATAATGTTGCGTAATGAGGATTAGCAGTTGATTCAATATCTTCAATAACCCCTGATTTTTTCAAAGCTCTTGGTTCCAAATCAGAAATAGCATCCCACGGAACAATATTACGAATTTCTTTAGTTTTCCTTTCCACTTTGGCCTGAAATTCTTTTTTCAACTTTGCTTCTCGTTCACAGGACGTTATCATGTCATTGTACACGTCTATATCTTTGTTTGATTTCAACCCATTTACCTTGTCAGGATTTTCATCACAACCCTCTTCGTCCATCAGCCACCACATATCTTCACTAGCTGTCCATTCATTTTCGGGACGGTGATCAAAAGCTGTACCAAACTTCCGTTTATCTAAAGCTTCTGCCGTGTTTCCGTTATGGAATTGAATTTTCAAATTATTTTCTTCATCCAAGAAAGATTCATCAGAGCCGCTCATATCTGATGTAACAGAAGCGTTATCTCCATCGAACATGGGGTCATCCAAATCTTCAATCGGAACAAAAGCATCTTGATCCCAGACTTCTCCCCAATGAGTGGGACTTCCATATAAAGCTCGATGTACTCGATGATTGAATCTACAAAGCAAAAATATATTAGCACATCAGAAATATATGTAAACAATAAAAAACAAATGTTAATTCTTACAATCTAGATCGTCCACCCCAAGTCCAATTTTTATCCAGCATCATCAAATTGGACGGTAAGGCAATATTTGGATCAAGGAGTTCATCTTCGTCCTCATCATAATCAGTCTCATTGGCTTCGACATTTGCTGCCATTTCGTTTGTCCAAATTCCAATATCCAAAGTCGGTTGTTTACACTTCTTCATTTCTTCGCAAAGTATTTCGTTGATCGATTTCCTAAAAGAAATGTAAATGCAATTCAGAAAAGCTTATTCGTAACTGGGCAAGAAAATTAAAAAATAATGCTGTTTTACCTACCCAGCTAATTTATCATTCATTAAAAGAGATTCTGCAAGAGTAACACCAGCACCAATTGGTTCCTTGGCAGCTTTCTCAAATCCACTCAACTCTTTTTCTTCAACTTCTTCCTCGCCATCCCCTTTCTCACAGTCTTTGTTACCGTTGACTGTTTTCTCACCGGGATTTTCTTCTGCATCTTCTACTTTTACTTCCACTTCTTCACTTTTTGTATTTTCCTGTTTTTCTTTAATATTTTCTTCCTTAACTTCATTTTCAATAGCTGGAGCGGATGACAATCGTACTACATCACTAAGAGACCATCCGAAACTTAGAGCTTCCCATTTGTACATAGAAGGCAACTCATATTTTCCCAACCCTCGAATTTGAGTGGCAACTGTTACGCGAATATTGTTGGCCAATAAAAGAGCATTTACACGGTACAATATACAAGGGAGACAAACAGCTTGTCTCCACAATGAAGCAGTGAAAGGGTGAATCGTGCATAACTCTGGTACTAAAATTTGCTTTTGTTCTAAATTTTCTCTTTTAGCTTTCTTCGTTGTTTCACTGCTTGTAGGCAAAGCCATACCTTTTCTATTAACATACCGTGGTGTAAGGAAATTCAATCTTGCCGAAGTATGATCTACATCAAGTAAGGGTTGACAGGCACTTTGAACTCCAATATGATACTTTCGTTGATAGTACTCCTCAAAAGTCTTGAATTCACACCCGGGAAACTGGGAGCGAGGAGTGAGATTTTCACATATTTCAGCAACGTAAAAATACTGCGGCTGGTCATGGTTCCTGTACCATGGCATAACCACGGCATCGATGTAATCCTCCCGATTGAAAACGTAACCTTTCCTTTCCTCATCCGGTTTTGGGTTTGGACGTGACATATTCCTTTCTTTCCAGATAAGATCCATAAATTCCCAATCTATAGCTACAGTTGAAATAATTTCTTCATTCTTTATACTTTTCAGGGCTACAACATAATACGAGTTTTCAGAAGCTTCTGGATCGAACAGAGTTAAATATTTATCTAATCTGAGAACTGAGGTAAAAGTATAATGATGAAATGCTGATATTTTTTCTAATTTTTCATCCGAAATGTCCATGCTGTCACTGCTAACGATACGAACCTACATTTTCAAAAAAAACCATTTAAATTCATTAGAAAATTAGATTATAATTCCATAAATCTGTAGCATTAGACTGCACTTACCAATTGAACTTGGACTTCACCACATCTTGTGTAAATAGGAAATGGTGGCATTGGGGGAATTTCTTTTGACAATAAAATACCAAAGCACTGTTCAGCCATTTCTGGGGGATGAAGTTTTCTTCCACGAGTATTTTGTTCTTCTGGCAAAGGACAAGTCAAAACTAGTTGTAGCCAGTATAGATACAATGTTTGCTTCGGTAGTGGAAGACATTGAACAAGTTGCGGTGCTAATTGTTTATCGTAATATTGGCGGCGTTTTGTACTCCCTGGGCGAAATTCTCCGTACTCCTCTTCGTCAGGCTCATCTCCAGTACATAAATCAGGTTCTTGGGAAACACCTTCTTTCCCAATAGGCATCAGGGCGTCATCCAATTCTCCATTCGAATGTAAGACTACCACAGTTTGCAGGGCAACTGCTCGTTTAGCTAGAACTTCTGATGGCATTGGAACTCCCTGGTAAAAAATTGTATAGTATAAAAAAATGTTTAAAATTCCGAACCTCACACAATGAAAATTATACTCACAGTTATTGGCCACTTCACTGGAGAATTAATGGGAAGACGTAGCGTGCAAGAAAATCTCCTTTCTGATTCCGAATCATTTTTCTCATCGTCTTGATCATCAGCTGGATCTGTTTCGTCTATCCACCATAGAGGAACTAATCTCGTAAATGTATCACTTGGCAATCTAGCACAATAGCGATTTACAATAGAAATCGCATTTGACAAATTAGCAGTTTTAAAACGAGGGAAAACAGAGTTCCATTCTTTTTCCTTTTCTGGTGTAAAACTACTTATTTTAGGCCGAGGAATTATACTATGGGACAACAAAGTTTCCTCTACTATTTTATATGTTGAGAGCTGTCGTAGAAAATTTGACAAGTTTGAATCTTCGGTAAATACATAATACTCTGCATCCATACCTTGAGCCCTTCCCTAATTCCATTACAAATACATAAATTAAGTTCACTAGATTACGAATTTACTGTCAAAATTGCGTATTATTAGATGGTTATTATTTACCTTAGAAAAGATATAGGATCGAAAAGATTTCGAAGCATCAAAGCGAATTACTAAGTTTGATTTGGGAAGTTCTATTCCATCTTCAAGAAGCGAAGTACCTATCAGTAAATTAGCTTCTCTGTATCGAAACCGTCTTAGAGATTCTTCTCGCTTTTTGTGTTCCATCTCGGCTTCCCGTGAATCTTTAGCATATTCGGGGTTTGAGCAAATGGCTATCGTAGGATTGAGACCCAAAAGACTACGATCAACTCTTGCGGCCTCTTTAAGAAAATGAAACATTAGTCTGGCATTGAATCGGTTTTCCAACAATACAATTCCACATAAAGCGGATTCGTCAACCTTGTTAGAAAATCTAGTTCTACGAGGAAAAGGAAATCTAGCTTTAGATACATCCTGGGTTTTATTTTCTTGGGTTTCTTCGTTTACAACTTCCGGTTTTGTTTGCGATACCACTTTTGAAGCCGGAGCAGTTTTATTGCTTTTCGTATCATTTGTTCTTTCTTCAATATTTTCGATACATTTTTCTATTTGGGTCTTTTCAATTTTTTCTTCAGAATTCTCCAGGAGGACCTCAGAACCTGAACATTCTATTTCGGTGACACAATCAATGGGTTTACTATCTTCTACTTTTTCCTTTACGCTAGGTTCGTCAGCTGCACTTTCATTTTCTTTAGATGAACATTCCTCCTTGCTAACCTCTTCAATTTTGGAATCTAGGGCTTCCTGTGGTTTTTTCTGCTTACTTTTATCAGTATCAAATCTTGCCTGCCTTCTTCTACGATCGGATCTTCCATACTTTGGTTTGGTAGGAGGGGGTGGCACATATTTCTCCACAGCTGATTCGTTTTCATCGTCGTCGTCCTGGTTTTCTGCTTCCAGAGTCAGTCTTCGTAATCGACAAGACTCACTAGGCTGAGTCAAATCAAAACGTCGTAAAATACTCAAAACAGCATTTAATTTTGGAGTGGAGAATTTTTCTAATATTTCCAAAGGTTGAAATTCGGAAAATGCTTCTTTAAAAGCATACTGAATTAGTGTAAACCGTGTGTGAAGTGCTCCAAGCAGTAGGTAATGCCTTTCGTAAGGAGTTCGTACCTGAAATGACAACGAATACATTCAAATTTTTTATTTTACACCAATTGTAGGTTATAAATTCTAAAAATTTGTATCATGTTTTACCTTAAGTTTGTCTACTACTTGAATTAAAAGTATCAATGCTCTGTCAGCACACCAAGGGCCAAATTCATTCAAAACGGATTCAAACTGTGCGATTACTTGTAAAGGGTCTGTTTTAGGGTTCGGAATTTTACTCAGTTCTTCGGCAATAGAGTCTGCATCATCTTCATCTTCTGGATCGTAGTCATCCTTCTTAACCTCCATTTGTAAGTTATTGCAGTCATAGCCAAATGACTCTAAAGGATCAAACGTATGAGTCTCCAAAAAGGATTTCAACTCGAATAAAATGGCATTGACTTTTGCAGTCAGTTTAATTGAGTATTCCATCTGTAAGGCAGGATCAAAAGGAACTATTCTTTCTTTTGGGGCAGTTGAGTATCTGGTGTTATCAATAGAAAATATTATTGAACTACCAATATGAGTCAAAAGTGCACTTATTTTGTTTACTTCAACTACCTCAGCAGAGCAATAATATCGCTGGATGTATCTATTTTACAACCACACAGGGATTCCAATTTTTTAAATGTTTCTTCCATTCTCCAAAATCCATCTGATTCATTCCCGTAAAAATGCAGAAGTGAAACAGTAAGACAGACTAGTCGTATACGGGCCTGGTTTCCTTTTACTTGTCGCTTATGATTGCAAATCCTAAAGATTACAATATAATTTTAGC
The DNA here is from genome assembly GCA_020352615.2 of Yoshiicerus persimilis. Taxonomy (NCBI): domain Eukaryota; kingdom Metazoa; phylum Arthropoda; class Collembola; order Entomobryomorpha; family Tomoceridae; genus Yoshiicerus; species Yoshiicerus persimilis. The sequence goes on from CM036943.2 coordinate 11,728,403, forward strand.
ATAGTCCAGAGATTAACAATTAAATTTGGGAAACTAAACAAATAAACAATTTTTACCGTATTAATTTCAAAATATCTTTGAGTTGATTTCGAACAAGAGCATCCTTTAAAGCTTCGTGCACATTATCAACAACTACCAGTGCAAGATTTTCCACTATTTCCGGGATACATTTGGAAGAAGAAAACTGAGTCAATTCTAAAAATTTTTTTCTACTACAGATTATGACAGATGGACTAGGAATTTCCTTCGGGGATATCTTCAAACCCTTTCTCTCACTGTAATTTTTATTGAAAATTGATGGCAACTCTTCATTGTCCTCGAACTTAATTGTAGGAATGCTGGAAAGATTTTCCAATGGAATTTGACATAATGGCTGAATGTGCCTAACTTTTGCAACCGTTTCAAAACTAGTGTCATTTGCTGAAGACTCGGGTTCCGGTTCGTCATCTTCTGGAGGAGGTTCTTGCTTGGGAGTCATGGTAGGTGAAGAAGATTCTACGGCTGAGTCATGTATAAACACTGAGATTCCATCATTTCTGTAAAATGTTAGTGGGTACTTTCGTTAATGAATGTTTTCGTTAACTCTATTTCATGAAAAAATGAATGAGAAACATACTTGTAGTACAATTCCTTGATAAGCATGAAAGCCAAAAACTGCTTAGCAGGAGGAGGAAGACAGCATGTTATTACATCATTGTTTTTAGCAACCTCAAGAATTTCTACAGGAAATTCCTGTGGTGTGAAGAATTCGGAGTGAACATCAATATTGAAAAACGACATTTTCTGTAAAGAAAGTAAAAGAAATTTTAAAGAACACTTCAAAACATTAACTTTGCATTTTTATTTTTATAGTATTACTCCTTTTTACCGTTTTTAAAAGGGGAGGACTTCTCTGTTTTGATTTGTAATTTTATGAAACAAAGACAAACATTTACAACAAATATAGCCAGACAAAAAACACAAATAAAAAGTTCTTTATCCTTGCTAACTAATACATTTAAGGTTTACAACTACAAAAGTGCCTGCAAAATGTATAGCAGTTAAATTACCCGTGCTGCAAACTGGACTGCCGACTGAAACAAGTTTGGTTTTGAATATCGCCTCTCTCGTGTTACGCGTGCAGATTTCCAAGGAGGACAACGGAGAATAATTTTATCCCACTTGGGTTACGAGATATTTTATCCATGAGAATTCTTTACCTCTGTCACCAGTAACAGTCCCAGTCTACTTCTCACAGGCATTTATGTGTAATAGCAATATTTTTTATTTATCATGGAAAATTCTTCAGGGTAGCACCAGCATACGTATATTAAATGATATTATTTGTGGTTATTTGGAGTATTATTTTCATGCACTTTCAGTTAAAATATTTTGCAAATACGGAGTTGATGAAAATTCATGAAAAATCTTCCTTGAACACTCTTTATGAAAAATCTTTCATGAAAACATGAAAAGTCTTCCATGATGACTTCTTGAAAGAATTTCATATCGACTAAATAAGAAATGACCTTTAAATTGGGAGTAAATCGCTAGAATTGTTATATAATGATCTGCAGCATCATTTAATTTTGCTAAACTCTTCAAAAGTTGTGTGCTTCAAAAAAACTAATGCAATTACCTTTTTACCAATTGATCTAACTATTTGATTGAATTGCATTGTTTTTTAGAATATTTTCAATAAGCAGTGTGAGGGCCGAAAACTTCATTAGTTTTTCCGAAGCCATTATTTTGAAATAATAATATTGTAAAAACAGTAAATTGTATATGTAGAGAGTAAATTGTATATGTAGAAACTTTTTGTGGATTGAACGAACCCAAAAATTTTATATCATCATTTAACATCTGGACGCGTGGAAAAATATCTCGTGCCGAAATTCAGTTATACAAAGAAAATTGCAATGTTACGAATGGTTTGTTAAGATTTCACAACTACTTAATAGCTACTTAATATTTACGGTACATTCTTGTCCAGGATTCAAGTCCAGGTATTTGAATTGGTGAAAGGATACCAAAGGGATACATAAAAACTGAATTTGTAAATGCATATTGATTTCCCATGGGAAGGTAAATCAACTAAAAGAAAGTTTAACTTTCTCCTTTATCCTTTGAGCAGTTTATTTTTGGTTTATATCAACAATTTCCCAATTCGATCTAATTTTCCTTGGAATGTAGTTTCCTTCTGCATGCGTTTAGTGTGCATTGTAAGAGAAATAGCACGCTTCATATGTTACACACACGTAAAAAAGCAAGTGTAGAATTTTGGCTGAAAAGATAGACGTCTTTTTTGTATACAAAAGCTTGTGTCAACGAGCTGACTTGAATACGTCTTTTATCATAGCAGATAAGAGTATGGCAACTGTCAACAGTCCATAATCCAAGTGAGACGGCCGTAAAATACAATATGCTTACCCTTTTATTCTCAGTGTACATGAATACATAAACTCTTGCTCAGTTAACCGTTGATATCTGCTACGTATAAAACATGGATGTACCTAGGTATGTGTGCATAATGATATTAAAATGACCAACTGTTTTGGCAAAGGGAAAGTAATAAAATGACAAGATAAATTCAGTTGAAAGTGCTCGATTCCAATCCATTTGATTTCATTTTGTTCGCTTGAATGGGGAAAACATCAAAGAGACGACTGCAACGACAGGCAAACCAAAACGATCAAGAAGCGAGGGGAAGCGCCAGACTGCCATCAATTTATACATTCATAAAATACTTTGTGTTTGCGCTACAGGGTGACGCAAACGGATTTTCTCTTTCCTACAAAAATATTTTTTAAGTTTTTCAAAAGCGGAAGGACAAGTTACAAATTACTTACACTGAAACACACAGAAAGAAGAAATAAAAAGGAATGCTTTTAGATGAGTTGTTGAAATTAACAATTGTATATCATTCTTAGACTACTGACATGAAAAGGAATAATGTGAAGCTTTTACTTAAGAAAATAATCACTGTCATCTCATGTCAGTCATGATAACTTATAGGTTATGAGAAACACATTATCGTTAGGCTAAACTGAACACATCTGTGATAAGATAAGCCAGATTCTCCAGATCCAGAGATTTCAGTGGAATGGATTTTATTTGACAACGAATTGGAAAGTTTCCTTTCACCCCACAGCGTCTCTTGTACATAAACGTAATGTTCTCGGAGTCAGTTAGTTGGAGTCGAGAGTCAAAAGACTCAAGACTAGCAGTTCGACACAACTTTACTACTGCAAGGCCCATAGACCATATCCATTCGGAAGTCTAAGGGAATTCATCCACAGCAATGATTTCCAACCAGAATACACAGAGACAGTTTAGTGCAAGTACTAACACTAACAGAGAGGATTTTGGACAGTTTCCAGAGCACGAATTTTCCTTGTCGCAATGTGAGTTTACTTGTATAACGCATTCAATGCAATAACACAGCCTAAAGGAGTCGACGATGAAGACCATGGTCATATATATGCCATGTTTACATTATATACAGTGGAGCCACTTAAATACTATAGTGCATAATAATTAAATACAACTTATAAACTGAAGAAAACGTATTTTTTTCTTTTACTTATAAACTTAGCAAAAGCTTTGCTTAGCATACTTACGGTCTACTTTGAGATCATCCCTTTTAAGTGCATATCATCACATTCTGATACGGTAATCCTCACAGTCGTCATATATAAAGTAGTTTTGTGGCTTAGGAATACTATGTCCTTAGGTATTATATGTATTAAAAGTGCAATCTCACTCTATGTACCTATAGAGTAGATACAAAGCGTACACATTATATTATGTACTCCTGGATTAGATTCTTACCATATATATAATAAAGGATGTGTATTTTTCAGTTATTTTGTGATATCTACTGCACAATGTAATGTATGTATTCTTTGGTGTATATATAGGTACATGTGGAAGTTTTTACAAATAGGGCATATTGCAATTTTGTGCATTAGCTCTGGACTTGTACAGATAGAAAGACAGAGCTGAATTACACGCTGTTTGTAAGCTGCACATGTAAAAGACACTTGGTGTGCGTTTGTATTTGGCCAAGAGTTACTTAAGAGTGTGAACCGTAGCAACTGGCTCTGGTTAAGTTGAGATAGAAGATAGAATCATCCATTAGTCTCATGGATAGTCATGCACGGTCGGGTCAACACAAATACAGTCACGAAATACCCATATTTATTTTACTGCTATAGCTTAATAATGCACTTTGCAAACTTAACTGGCTACTATAGTAAAATGCATATCCATCTAAAGCGGAAAAGATACATATTCACTAAAATAATTGCGTCTCGTCTCTCTGCCGTCGCCTTTCCATTTTGTCTGGTTTCGCTACTCTATTTAATGTTTGTCTTTTCTGAAGTATACAGAAATATATGTGGGATAAGACGCAGCTCATAGAGTTTGCATTACTACAAGTATTTGGTACACCACTATATTGTATTCAGTTGTGAATTGTGAAAGCTTAAAATGGATTTTCAGAATTAATTGTTGCTTTTGCAGTGAAAGTTTTATTTCGTCATAGGATTTTCGCCTGCTTTTTTTAGCTCGTAGTACACTGTATATACCAATATACTGCAAGGAAGTAAAATCCCTTAAAACCAAAGTTTCGATCTTATTAAATAAAATACGCATTATTTCCTTAATAAGCACAAGCATTTCTGTTCATGTAATATTCACCTGAGACCTACAGATAATCTAATATGTTCTTTTGAAATTATTTTATGAAATATTTTAAGAAATCCTGAATATCGTTGTTAATGTATTTATTTTTCAGTTTTTTGTATGGTATTTGGAACCATTGTACTGATTAATGACTTTGCATTCTGTATGAGATGTTTTAAATAAAGTTACCATACAATATCTAATATGAAATATGAAATATGAAGAAGTAGGTATATTTCTGCTTATAATAATTATTGCCCATTCTCTAATCAAAGTGTAAATAATTCTGAGACACGAGAAGAACATTTGAATACACGCATTCATTAGTAGTGCAACTTTAAAAATGACTGGAGATTCAGTTGAAGTAATGAAGACGATTTTTCTAACAATGTTCAACTTTTTACAGCAAATGCATCATAGTACGTAAAACTTGAATGAAGGGACATATTTCCATAATTTCCTCTTATACTAAGTAATACAAGATGAAAATAAATGATTTATTATCAAGTCCACGGATTCATGCTTTTCTTCACGCTTCAATCTTAATTTTATTAGAATCATTTCATACGTGAGCTCAAATTGAATGTATACATAAAAGCATAGATAATTACATATACCTTACAGTTACATTAAGCCTCTTATAAAAAATAAAAACTAACTACCACTGTATAACACACAACAGTTTGATAGAGAAAACATTCTATGTCCAAAGTTACTAATGTAATGAAATTATACACTAAACACCTAAAAAGGATCCTCTCCTTTTGTCAATTAGGTTGATATGAATTTTATCCGCTGCTGCAGATGAATTCACTTGGCACATTTGATTAATAAAGTCATTAAACTTGTGACGATGAGCAATAACGGATAGAATGGGCAAAAGGAGTAGAAATGTCGGTACTGAATTTTCTTTCCGAAACATTAGCTGAATTATGGCTCCAGAATATACACCAACCACACAATTAATGAATTTGAAGGAGTCTTCCTTATCACTATGCAAATGGTAGATTAATGGCACTTTTGCGTGTTAGATTAAAGGATCGCCTATCAGTATCACTTTTGCTGTTTATACATAGGTATAACAATAACAATGTAATCTACCCAAACCTAAATACTCTATAGAATATGCACTAATACTTATGGTGTCTCGTCATTAGCGCTATTCTCTCAATGTGAAAATAGTCCTATGTCGGTTACGGTATTATAGCTCCCCGCAAAACTATCCGTTTTGAATGTAACGCTTAAAACCGAAATTACTCTGTTCGAATAAAGCACACGTTGCTTTATGTATTTTCTGTACATGGTCGTCATCAAGATATAAAGTAGTCCAGTCACGTAACACTTGCACACATCAATTGTATTATCGATGTCACGTAGGAAAGTAGGAATTCACTAAACACTTCACAAATTGTCTGTTTTTGGTATTTAACGTAAACTGGTGCAAATATTCGCAATAATGAGTAGAAAGAAACAGCAATAATTTTAAACAAAATGGTTTTTTCTTTTTTCTCAGTTTAAAAACAAAGTAGTTTCCAAAATTAGACTACAATTAAGTATTGCACAGTATTTTCAAAATATTGATAATATTAATGAATAGAATTTAAATACTAAATACACAAACTTTTGATTTTATTTCACTTAAGTTTTGAGAAAGAAGAGAAAGTGGGAATTTTTTAGGTTTTCGCATGCTTTCACCGAAAGTGTATGTGAGACAAATGGAATCTTGTTTAAATGAGTAGACACTAAAATATGAAAATAAATATGAGTCTGCGTTGTTGGAGAAGGTTGGTGTTATGTTGGTGATAGTATTTTGGTATAGCTTGTGCGTTTCGACATCAACTAACAAGTAAAGTAAGTAAAGAAAGACCAAGTCAGGGTGGCATGTCCAAAGAATTTTGCAGAGCTGTTTCTTGTAGCACTACTAGATACATATTCAGCTTCCTTTTTAGTTGCAAGCGCAGGTACTCTTCTCTTTCTCTTTCTACGCCCATCCAATGCAAACTTACTAACATAAGTAAGTAATGTAAGTAAATCCGTTGGTTTAGATAAGCTTCAATGTCCTGACTTTGCACTTTCCACTTCGCAAAACACATATACTTACAGATTCTCTGCTTTCCCTTCCTTTTTCTACTATTACTCACTCATATACCTAAACAATACACCAGACATATCTGTACTGCAACTTTAAATAATTTATATATGTGTAACATATATAATATGAGAACCGAACTGTAGTTGCACCTCGATTCGCCCGATTTCATCCAACTCACCCTCCATTTTGTTAAACTGGGTTATCTCACTTTGCTCTTCTCCTACAGACGTGACAGACAACTTAACAGGAGAAAGCACTTTCACACAATCAACATTCACTAAACGAAAATCGATTTCACACTTCAAAAACCACTGCACAACGCCAAAACGCAGTTTTTCTTCAAATATAATTAGTGAATATTACTACCAATAGATATTTCAGAGCAAATTATATTCTAAAACCCGGACGGAGTAAGTAAAAGTTTTTTTCACAATTTTGCATATGCTTAGTCATTGTATCATTTAATATTCACCATTCAGTCGTTTTTGCAAATCAATGCAAAATGCAACGCAATGTATGGCATATGGAGAATGTTAGTTAACAACAATACCAACTTTAAAATAAAGTTTTATTTTCTTTAATTCTGATGAAAAATCAGGAGAAATTTTCATAATTGTAAATTCTTCATAAATTCGTCTTTCTTTAATAACCTCTGCATTTGTCATCATTTCTGAATTTTAACTTTTAAAGAATCTTACATGCATCTCAATAGACCTTTTCACTATTTCTGCCTAACCGCATTTTTTGTAGTTGCATTCATTATTTGGTTCAACTTCCATCTGTAATAATTAATGTATGTTAATAGTACTTTGAATCAAGAATTTGTTAACAGATTTTTCGAGTTTACAATTGCAATGATTTAAAATAGTTTCTTCATAAATTGTTCCACTGAATTGTTAACTTACTTATTCTTTTTTTCAGTCAATACAGGTTAGTACCAACAAATGCAAGTTTTAAATTTGAGGCATATAGAAAACTTTAAGATTGTGACTACTGAACTTAACTATTACATTAGTGAAGCTGATTATTCGGTATTTGCAATGTGTTGTTTGAATGAATGCAAACACTCAAAATGATTGTACAAGTGTCGAATATGTAAATGAAATGCATGTACGATGCACATTAAACAGAAAAGTGCCATGGCAGACTGAACCAGCAGCTGCCTGCTTCTTTATGTCTTTTTACGACGATGTGGGATACATACAGAACTACTTAAATGTACACGCACATACCATATACTTACCGCTGTTATGTTAATTACATTGATTTTTCCGCAGAACTAAAAACATTTTTGGAACGAAGAGGAAGGGAGATCTGCCAACTTAAACAGTAAGTATTATTTAAAGCTAAACATTATGTAGAATACATCGGAATGTGAAATGGAAGTAAACATACTAAATACTTGTACCATTTACAGCCTTTTTACTTATTCTGAAAAGGAAACAGTTTGTGAACAATCTGCAACCCTTCCGTTTTGGATTTGTTGACTTTTGTGTCAAGATCTACTTTCTAAAGGAAAGAATCAGAAAACGGCACAAAAACCAATTCTTTTGCTGAAATTTATACGTAAGAAAAGATATCCATTTAGTAATTACACCTACAGAAAGTATGACCGATAATTTTTTCATTCTTGTTAAGGGTTTTATTCTTACCTAATTCTTATTTAACATTTTCATAATATTCTGCAAGGGAATACTTTTGTTGTACGTATTTAATTTTCATTGAATATTTTACAAGATTATCCACTAGTCAATACAATTCAAATAATACAGATTTTGTAGAATTAATTGATGTACAGGTTTACGTCTGGTCTTGTAATGTTTTCTTAAGCGTATGGATGAGAGTTATTCATTAAACTGTTAGAATAGCAAAGCCGTTTAAAATGACTAGACAAAAATGAAATCTCTGTCATTACAAGCAAATGTGACAAACAGTAGGTATTTATAATACTAAACGACTCTTTTCCTGACTATATGTAAATGGAAAATTGAAAATTCCAGTAAAATTGAATCGGGTAGTTCAGCATAAGTCACAGTCCCAACCTAGAACTGAATACATGAATATTAAAATTGGGAAAGGCTAAGTTTTAGTTTCAGTGTCGGTAGCTGTTAGTCTAGTAAAGCCTGTTGTTGTATTATGGATAAGCAGTTATTGAGAAATTGTGTATTGCGATCAGTGATCGACATAATAAGCATATAAAACGGATTTTAAATGAGGTAGGAAGTTCTGGAAGGAGTGGTAGTCAAATCTTGATGAATAATTTATTGCTTGAAATAGCGTGGCTAACCAAGTAATGTGTAAAGCACGGCACGAGTCAAAATTGCATTTCAACCAACTCGTTAACTCACCCTCGCTGAAAACACTCGTACACTACGGCCATAAAGTAGTTAAAATTCAGAAAGTCGAGTCTCAGGTTTTGAAATCTTATGTTTATGTTATACCTCTTACATAATCTCAAGATACAGTGTACTAAACTGCTAAAACGAGCTAATGTGCTCCATCGTGTAGTAATTCCAGTAAAAAGTCTAAAAATCATCAAGCAGTTATAATTTTTGAAATTCCTATGTGATTCTCATCCATTTAGTATTCAGTGACGCCCTTAAGTAAGTTTAACTTCCTGTAGAAATCTTATCTCTACTGAAAATCCTACTGTGTCTACTTACACTTGAAAATGTAAGTTCTCCCTTTTCACTATTGTAAAAATTCGTGCTGCCTTTACTTAAGTATTACTCTGCTACCTTGAAATACCTTGGTAGATTCGATTGGATCGTAGATCAATTGAATGCTCAATCGTCGTGAGTGTGATATATGAAATTGGCTGATTCGTGATGATCAAGACCGTCACGAAGTGTATTTCTCTCTCGCCCTCGGTGGCCTTTTCTCATACATTCCCCAATAACTCCAGTCTCTGTTTTATCAGTAGGAACTTGGAAGTATTTCAGAGTCTTCTTTCTTATCTCCTAGTGGCTATCGTTCAATAATCTGCAATTCCTCCACTTCACTAGCTTCTTCAGAAATTGCATTACCATTGTACTTCTGGACGCAGTTTCCTTCTTTTTTCTTATCGAATTCTTCGTGTCTTAATTTTACTCTCCTTTTTTCTCCTATGTTCACTCGACGTAGCAGATAATCGCACACCATTTCGATCCTGTTGAAACTATACTAATAAACTTTGTTCTGAAGTTTAGTTTAGTCATTCCTTTGTCTTTTACAAGTAATATTAGCTTGTCTAGTTTAGTTTATAGACAAGTCTACATAGTTTTATATGTAAGTACAGTAGGATTGAATGTTTGAAGAAACAAAAGAAAGAAAAGTTATCTGTGTTTGGCTTCTACAAAGTCTAATGCTCAGGAATAAATTTATAACAAATCTCAAGTTAGGGAAGCTACAAAAAATAAGTCAGGCAATGACTCTTAGTTAGCTCTTGTAAGACAACAATAAGATGAGATTGCATTTATAAATGTAGTAATGATCTACTAGGTACTGCGGTACTGGTATTAAAGGGATACATATAAGGAAGGCATTAACAATCTAATTCTAAGGAACTAAGTTCAACTTATTGTTCAGCTCTGACGTGAGTTAGTTCAGTTTCAGGCTATTGTAACTTGAGGGATGAAGTTCACTAGACTCACATACATTTGTTACTTATGACATGAACTGAAGTTTGTCTCTAGCTGAACCACTTCGGTTCATTAATTACTAACATCCACACGCACAACTATTTGTATATAGAGCAGGGGAAAGTTTTTGCTCGGAAATTCGAGCGAAATCGTCCTCCAGCCTTTCTATGAATATTTGTTGCTTACCTATTACTTCTGTTTGTTTGCTCAAAGACGGGCTTGAAATAATTAAAGAGATTTTAAGTGTACATGGCCAATATAAATACAGTTTAGTGCAACATTGTTTGTAGAGACGAGGGAAACATTTGTTACGAAAGAAACCTGAGTATGTGATCATAAATCCCAAGTTCGTGGAAGTATGCAAGTATTTCGGAATTTTGCTTTATTATACGCAAGAACATGATGCGAACATAATTCGTGCAATGAGATGATATAACTTGTCAACGAAAATGTCTTAAAGCATTTTTCGTTTGAGTGCGTAGTACCTTCAAGCGTTCAAGTTATGCTGCAACTGAAATGTACACATATAAGGCATATAAGGCATATTTATTACTACAGTGTGTTTACCCATAAAAAACTTATTCATTAGGATGTGTTATCGTAATGTAATATTGCATCGCGCGTGGATATTGTTAGGTTTTTTATGTGGAGCAAACCAAACCCCTGCCTCCGGCTCAGATTGTTTCTTTGATATTATGTTTCCAATGCTCAAGTCAGACTCAGGTCACCCGTACTAGAATCACCCCTTGGCAGTACACCTCATTGTATGTGTGTATTTTGACAAGACAATGTCAATCCGTCAAATAATTCTTAAACTATTTTAATAACTTATATGTATGCAATACTAGTTTTGTTTTATGCAAATAGATATATTTATAGTTGTACCATGCAATACTTGTAAAAATATTCTAAACTAAACGGATATGCATATTATCCAAAATACGTAGTAGCTATGTTGTAGGAAAAGTATAGCACTAAAAGAATAGTCTGAAAATATGAACATCCCTCTATGTGGACATAGAACTGAGCATATTGGTTAAAGTTCGTATCTCTATGTAGATCCCCTTATTAATGCGTCTTTAATATGTGAAAAGAACAATCGCGATCTATTTTATATTGTGAACTGAAATTGGAGTTAACTATTTGTATCCGTTGTGTTCGCAATGGTTGGTAAACTTTAGAGTGAACAGAACGAGAGATATTTTAAGTATATTTACCTATGTCCTTTCAGATTTTCGATATAATTTTGGAATGCGTGATTTGATAACTGCAATGCTTTAAATAATGATAATGATACTTTGTAAAGGTATCCACCAAAATTAGCTCGAAGAGCCTCTGAGAGGTATTTTGCTGGAGAAATAAAAATCATTAATGAATGAACATTTAATTTCTGATTTTTGCGTAGATTGTGGACGAATATAATTTATGGAAGAACAAATTTTAAATTTCGCATTTGATATTTAGGTAAATTTTGGTTTCTGTGGTTCATTGTGACTGTGAAAAAAGTTTTTGTTGTGAGTAACCGTACATTGAAGGAATATGTGTTTCATTGTAAAACAGGTAGCTTTGCTTGTGATCTAATTGTGCTTACTTTTTGACAATTTTAATCAATAACAGTTTACGGGGAACTAGCAGTGTATTTGGCAGTAAGTTAAGTACAGGCTTATGGAAGCACTGTATTCAATTCTCTACATGCAACAATTTAGTTTGCAGGACAATTCTTTACTGACACTGTTTTTATGAAAATCTATTCTATGCAGAATGGTTGTGTAGTAATTATTGTACTCTGTAATTTCGTGTGTTTATTTAACGTAATTTGCTTCTTACCTACCCCTCCTGTTTCGTGTCAATTTCACAATATCAACACTAGTACCATACAGTCACTATCATAATATTATCAAAAATTCAGTGATCTGATCACGGTTTACAGGAATCGTGAAAGATTAATAAAAGAAAAGTAAAACGATGAAATAAAACAAAGCGCTTGTGTATTATTTGAACTTTTTATGCTTGCAAATTGTGCTGTGAAAAGTATTAAAGCGGCTGAAACAACAATGACGGACCCATTTGTTGTAAATATACGCATGCTTGTTATTTCTTATTTATTATCCCGTAGTATTATATCTTTCATTTATGCTGTCTTAGCATATAGTGACGGAGATGAATCTCACTCGCATTCATACAGCATCAAAAATATTTCTGGCATCTGTTTTTCTTTGTCTTGTAAAGTGTTCTCTGAATTGAGTAGATGTAATTTAATGGTTCGCTGATTTTTGAATCCCTCTTTCACTTAAGTAGCTGAGATTTACTACCTATTCTTAAATGCCCTCATAAATGTTGAAAGTGTTAAACTTCTGTAGGATAATGCTTTGTAAATTCTCTCCTCTTATTATTATGAGCTACCAATTCATCTTTTATGTTCCATAGAATGCAATTTCTCTCATTGCTTCGATGTAAAGTGCAACACAACAGAAAATCAGAATATATAGTAAGAACATTTAACTAAATATGAATAAGGTGAAAGAGAATATTTATACTGTTTTGTAATTGCTTATAAATGCAGTAATTAAGAATCTACAAGGAGTATTAAGAAACTACAAGTAATTAAGAAGTTACAAGCTTATGGTAATCTTTATTAATGAAGGCAAGTGAAATGACAAATACCCAACCAAAGTTTATGTTTCTCATTACCAAACGGTCGGTGGATTCCGGAATTAGTTTTATTATTTCAATGCTAAAAAGCTTGTATAATCTTTAATCCATCTTACGGTAGATCGATGTGAATTTATGATCGCTTCAATAGTTCAAGATTAACGCAAACAATGGAATCTGTAGTTTGCTGAGACAAAGAAAAGATTTTGTTTACAATGATTACTAACTATAAGAATATGCTTAATATATTTTATATATTCAACACATGATGCAAAATTGGATTATGTATTCCAATTCCAGCTTCCTTTGTTGATTTAAGATGGTGCAAATCGCATTCCTCTTTTGTGAAGTAGGATTTACATTCATTCAGTAGACAGACAATATTACGCAGCAATGGAAAATTTGTAGGGTGCAGACTTTGCGAGATTGTGATTTCGTTTTAACTTTGTTCGGATCATAGATATAGATATACTATTAGTTTATGATTTATGATTTTTATTATTCGAAAACACAAAGATAGTAACGATGTACGCATTACGTTATTACAGATACTATCAATGAATACCTATCAATGCATTGAAAGAAAGGATATTGCAATTTTCGGCTGCTTTGCATCGTTTGTACCAGGCAATACCGTTTTAGAGACATTTACGTTACTCTGCAATAATAAATGACAGGATGTATTATACATTACAAAGTCGCGAGCAAAGCTCGAGCTTTTGAGCCTTTTGAAAAGTTACGCAGTCTTTCATCCTGTCATGATACTGACACGTCCAGTCATAAGAATGAAGTGACAATATCCCGGGGTGTGTCATTGTGTCATATTCAACTATTAATAGTTCCTTTATCGATTCTCTTCATTTTCTAATGGAGATAATGTGTTGGCTGATCGAGAAATTCTTGGCGCACATCAAGTTCTATTGTAAAGTGGAAAAGACATGGACATGTAAATCGATCTAAATTATTTAATCACTAAACGAGCTGTTCACTTTCCTTAATTCGGTTCTGCATTAATTTACTACTGTAGCGTAGCTAACTAGGGAAATGTGATTTTTCTCCTGGCAGTGTAAATTGTGTAGTATTAGGTTTACCAAGAACTAAGAACGAACAATAATGAACTGAAATGTTTTTGTATGTATGTAATTGTGTAATTTGTATAGGATTCTATTTCCCAGACGGTAGACATTAATCTCCCTCACATTACATTAATAAGTATGCATACTAAGGCAATCTCAATTCCACATTGCATTAGTCAAATCTGAATTGAACATTACTCTTCTCTCATTAATTGCCTAATGTGCCTTGCTAAAGCCTAGCATGGTGTTTTCTTTCGTAAGTGCATTTGCAATTGTAAAAAATAAATCTTTCTGCTCTTCCCTTATGTTCTAAAGTCTAAAGTCAAAACCCATTTATGTATTCTCTGGCACTTTGCAACACAAAGTTAAGTCTGCATGCTTCGGTACATTCTAAAAAGGGAGATAATAAACGATAGAGTAATGCCGTAGTAATATGTCTCTGCTCTCCTGTGATTTACTTTACTTCCTTTTTCCGACTGCATGTATCACCCAAGGTAGATGTACACATAGTAATTTCCGTCCAGCTACGACCACAGCTTTCTTGTTTCATTTCTTACCTTGCTGTTGCTACATAAATGTGCTTTAGAGATGTTTCTTCTTGTAACTCTGCAGTACAGATATACTCGTGGAGGTTTGACATTTATGCTGTGTTATGATGTTTACGCGATTGTAGCTTCAAGTGGGACTTATTTATGAAGAAAGCTTTAATGGTCCTTTCAGTTTTTGTCCGAGACATTTACTGCTATTGTGTCTATCACCTTTGAGGACCACTCCATTCCATTCCGTACCTAATATCTTCCTCGTTACACACAAATCTTCAAATGATAATTACTCTCTGGGTTTTTGTCATCGTTGTACAGAAAGAATTAAAACCTTACTTCGAGTAACATGTGAATGGACAAAATAAGCGAATTTTCTGCATAATGAATGAACTAATGAGTATGCTTTTCATTATAAGTAAATGGAATACTTAGGAGCTACATATACGATGTACTGATATAAAAATACCAAAACACCTTACCTTATGCGACTATCGTTTCACCTTCATTATATCGTCCTTCACAACTCCACAATTACTTTTCGCTCAGCAAATTCATGAGAAAGAGCTGTGCTTTATGTTTTTAATTATTATTAGTTTTTGTACCTTATGTGTGTATTACAAACTAAATACAAACTAAACCCAGAATTTCATTTTACATTGACAAAGAGATATTCCTGTCATTTATCAATGGTAAGTATCTAGTTTTCATTCAACAAGTGCCTTCTGTAATTTACTTTTAAAGGAAAACTAAAAATAATTGCTGGTAATGAAAGCTTGTGAAGTAAGCAAATTATTCTTAATTCTAAATACCTGTATATTATAGGCATTTTAGGAAGTATGGTAATATGGTAATCGTAAATACTACACCCAATTCATTCATTTCGAGGACAAAGAACAGACGTATGAAAAGAAATCGCAGATAATATTATGTGGGCAAAGTCGATTTTACAATTTAGATCGTATGTACGTA
Source organism: Yoshiicerus persimilis (assembly GCA_020352615.2). Taxonomy (NCBI): domain Eukaryota; kingdom Metazoa; phylum Arthropoda; class Collembola; order Entomobryomorpha; family Tomoceridae; genus Yoshiicerus; species Yoshiicerus persimilis. Next base: position 11,744,019 of record CM036943.2, read on the forward strand.
CATTCGTAAATTTTCATTTTCTTACGTTTACAGTTTTCATTGAAACTTCATTTGTGTTATGTAAAGTAATGTAAAAGTATACTTAGTCTTCTTCAGTCTTGGTTTCTTTTACTAAGGGTTTTGAACTTAGCCTTGTAGGTAATTGTCAAAATTGTTTTGAAACACGAGAAATTATTATGAAAATTGAAATTGGACTATGTACCAAAATATTGGGCAAAGCCATGCAAATATTATATAAAAATAGATATTTAAATTTTAATTGATTTTGTAGTAGATTGAAGCGACTTGTTGTCCTATTATTTCCGTAAAACAGTTTGCTCAATGTAATTTAAAATCGTAAGCCAAGTTTTGAAAAGATCTCAGATATGAACCCAATGAAAGATAAGTATGATGTAATGCTTTTCATATACCCACATTATGAACAGTAAAGATAACAAACACAGAGGATGAAATATCTAAATCAAAGTTATGCGAATAATGCATTCCATTTTCATGTTGCATGATGTGAAGGATAGAAAATTCTTTTCTGCTACGGATCTGTCATTTTGCTTTCATAGGCTTGCCCTGTCTTGATTTTTCTTGTTCCAGCATTATATCTATAAAATATAATACAACGTAACTTGATACGAATATCTCCACACTATTATGTCATTCTTCTGCTATACGATAATCCGTATCTGGATTTATAAAGAAACGTCAATTATTTTTCTTTGTAGACGAATTGAAAGCTATATTACATCAGTTAAGGTTCATTCTGATCTGTTAGGTCTTAGAAGTTGCATCCCCATCTCACAAGTCACAAGTTGGATCGCCCAGTTTTCTTTTTGAATGTTATCTTATTTTCCTATGGCACAGTCATGTCTTGTCATGACTATCTGTGACGTTAAGTTACCCATTTAAACTTGCCTATTAGTCTGTCACCCATTTATGGCAGAATGACTCCGACTGACCACAACCACGAGATAAAGTTGAACTCAAGTCGAGTCAAAGGAAACCAAACCATATATAGGACATCACAACGAATTCCTTTCCCTTTTGCAATTCAGACACATCTACATACGAGGACCAACATAAAGAGAATCCACATCCACCCTTTTATGCGCTTTTACAAAAGTACTTAATACTTATTATTACTAACACAAACCGAACTGGTGCTTGCATTCGTACACTTTCTATGCTATATGTATCAAATTCATCCTCCCTGTGCGTACTGACCTGCTATGGCCTTGCTCTTTGTATTCATTACATTGCACTATGCTTTCAATTCAAACACAATACAAAAATATATTAGTGCGATGAGTATATATGCGTTAGTTACTGCATATGAACTTGAATTTTGACATTAAAGCTTTCAGCGGATTTTACAGTACTAAATAGTGTGTGGTTGTAAAAATTACACATGCAATAATCTATATAGAATATATAGAAGTATATAGGGACCATAGATATATTTACAATGAACTGCGGCTGGAACACTGATATTTCCTTTTTCTCCACCCCCGTATTTTTATTTTGTAGAGTATCCCACCCATGTCCATTACATTAGGCTGCATTACATCATTATCTACAATATTGTTATGGTTTATGTACAGAAGTTTTTTAAGGGTATATAGGAGAATGGTCATCTAGTCAATATACTGAATAAAACACGCTTAGATTGCAGTCTCATGCTTTAACCAACTTGTCCAAAAGTTCTCACCATGTCCAAAACCAAACCAAAATTGAACTTTCCTGTCTTCCATGACATACATGCATATAAAGATAGATGTATAGAACGTAGACCTTATCACTAGGGTTTAGACACTTGCATTTGCATTCACTGCACTTACTGTTACTAGTGACTTATTCCCAGAGTTAACAAAAATGCGTATAATACGCACATGGACATTTGCGTACGAATACCTCTATGTATGATTTGTGCTTGTACATGTCCATGTTGGTAGGTATTGTCATTTTTCTGTTGCTGTACTGTTTTCATACTTGCTACCGCTGCTACTATTAGTACTTACGCAGACTGGGCAGTACTTTAACCTAAACCAAAGGAAACCAAACCAAGTTCCCACCACCACAGCGAACATTCTAACTACCTTGCTCACTTTTTCCCTGTGTACCTTCTCCTATGCGAATATTCAACTCTATCATGTTAACTAATCTCATTGACTTTTTTCATCAAGAACAATACAATACTTGAATTTAAGGACACTTTTTAATAAAGCGACCAAAGTAATTATTGTAGGATTCAATCCTACAAAGGCTTGCATGGTATGGTAATAAATAGTATGTCGGCAATTACTAATAAAAGAAAATTCGTTTGTGGTTTTCTGCAAAAGGGATTGAAAATTGTGATAATGGGAATTTATTTCTTAAATCTTGGTCAAATGAAAAGCAACCAGATTTTATTATACCATTTTACCACATGTGCAAAAAAATCTCATCCCAAGAAAAATGAGATTTGTGGCACTTAAAAATTTCGCAACAGTAAGATTTTAGATTTAGTTATGACGTACAGTAAAATTGAACTCTATTAATAAATGAATCACATAAAGTGTAAAGTTTGAAAAACTTCCATGTTGGAATACAGCAAGTGTCCGCAATAAGCAGGTTGGTTGGTTTAGCTTTGCATTAGTGTACTTCCCTATTGTGAGAACGAAAACGAAGCTCTGTATGCAATGTCCTGTCCATCTTTCTGCGATAGTTGGGTTACGTTAAGTTATGGCATGATGTGTTGCACTTTTGTAAGCCATGTAGGTATATGGGAGTCATAGTCAAGTGAACTGAACCGCATTGCTTTCAGAATCCAAGTCCAACTGATAGTAACTGATGTGCATTAAGTTAGCTTACTTTGCGTTTAGTACAGTTTGTTACACTAGAGTAGAAGGGTAAATTTCCCTGTGAGTGAATTCTGTATTAAAATGTTGGTGACATTGCATTGTGAGAAGTAAATTATATTAACCAGTCCAGTGAGTCAATAGATTAAAGGAGCAAGACATAGTAACTATGACCTGAAGTATCTTAATGACAATCTGTGACTGTTTTAAGTGAGGGTGGTTTTCATCAATATAATATTTACTTTTTAGTTTGTGGTTATAAGAAGGAGCGAAGAAGAAAAGCAAAAGCAACTAACCGAGAGTCTCACAGTAAGCAAAGCTATAACTGTCCATGAATAATAAATAAGATTCAGATAAGGCGAAAGGCCATAAAACAGAAGCCTTTCCTTTAAGTTCTTGTTTGTGCTTTGTGTACACACCAAATACAAAACTAACACAACTACTGTACAGTAGCTTATTAGTCGTAATACTTGCGAGAAACAGATCACAGTAGTAAATAGAGTAGTAGACTGATGGTCTAATCGAATTTTCATATTTAATATCGAAAGGGCTCCTTTTCGGTGGATTTTAGCATTTATGTTTGCTAGTTTGCATTTCCCAACTACACCCTACATTTAAAGTATACAGTGTACACAGAGGGTGTTTGTATTTTCAAATTCTCAAGTTTCCGAAGAAATCAATTATTTCTCATTTAGGTTTTGTAGGGTTCGAATTATCTGGATATTAAAATGTAACATTAAAGATTACAATTAGTTATTAGTCACCAATAAATGCTGTTGAACGTTGACAAAATCTAGTTAAGTAGAACAAAAATAAACATCCAGTTAATCTTGGTCGTTAGGAATGTGTTTATAAATAGAAAAGTAATTAGATAGCAATTAGTAGAGAAGTAAATAGCTGATGATGGTATAAATAGTATCCGTTCTTGATTCTTATAAGGTTTTGCTAGCATTACAGAAGTGTGTTAACTGTGGTAAACTATACTGGACATTGTAAATAAATTTTGCGCTTACACAAGGTTTTTGCAGTTGCAAGTTTTTTGATTAAGCAAATTTCTACCCGAGTAAGCAGGAAATGGAGGGAGTTTTGTGATAATTGCTAAATTCTTAAATTATTGTAAACCTTGAGATTATTATTTACATTTTGCAAGGTTTGCTTAAAGTGAAAGTGACTCATCCCTTGCATCCATTTGCAATGAACTTTTCTATTCTACGCAGAATAGCATAAGTGTAAGTGTATATCTATAGTGTCTTTATATTCATAGCTTTACGAATAAGTGAAGTGCAGAAAGCGTGTAAAGGTATTTGCAAAGCAGAGTCTGCCATTTTATTTTGTTGTTTCACTTACGCACAGGTGCCCATTCATGATTTTGGCAAAATTACGTAAGACGTGATCTGAAAATAATTACTGGACAATGGGTCAGGCTCAAGTTAAAGGAGCTGATGAACCTGAATCTACACCAATATTACTTCCAGAAATAACTGGAGAAATAAAAAATGAAAAGGAGGAATATCCCATTCACAGAGCGGCCTACTTGGGAGATGTCGAAAAATTACAAGATTTACTTTCCTCCATAATTCCAAATAACACAGAATCTCTTGCAAGGAGATTGGACACTGTGAAATTTACACCTTTACATCATGCAGCAATTTCCGGTACACACTAATTTTATGACAATAAAATTTACTCAAATTTTTGTTTTAAGCAAATGTTATTCAATGTGACATTGTGTTGGGATCTCTGGCCACACCCCGTTACGTCATTACCATATTAGACATTTTGGGTGCAATGTTAAACGAAATTATTGAAAATGAACATTTTCTAACAGACTTAAGATTTTAAGGTCACATATTTGCGGTTTAGTGAAACGCGAAGTAATTCTATGCATTCTTAAATTATTCTTATGAGTATTAGGGAAATATAATAAAATTGAATATCTAATCATAGGACATAGTATTAAACATTATGCCTCAATATCAATAGTACCTGGAAAAATGTAAATTACAAGATAAGGACCTGTAAGGTATGCATACTACTAAACTACTTTAGCATTGCAGGCAGTCGATCGAGTCATCAGTTCATTAAGTCCTACAAAGCAGAAAGCATGTACTTAATGAATTTACTACCTGTGTGCCTAGACACTGATTTTATTATACGAATCTGAAATTAGTGATTTTAAAAATAAAAGGCAAAAATAAATATAAATATAATTTATAACGTTGACTTAAGTTTGGGCACCGAAGAAGTGGAAGCAAATACGTACTACATAAATAAGGACCCTAAATTAAAGTTTAAAATAAAATCCACACTCCCAATACCATTTGGTTCAATTCAAATTGTTTAATAATTTATTTTCAATTACATTACAGGTAATATCAGAAGTGTGGAAATTTCAAAAATTCTACTGAAGAGAGACGAAGAAGACAATTTCGTTGGCAGTGAAAAACCATTACTGGTTAATCTTCAAGATTCTAAAGAAAAAACAGCTTTACACTATGCCTGTAGAAACAAGCAGAAGGATTTGGTGTCCCTTTTGGTTGAATACGGTGCAGACCCTAATATTAGAGATGCAGATGGAAGTACTCCTCTTCACATTGCAGCAGAAGGTACATACAAACAAAGAGAAGGCATTGTACTATTTTATAGGTTATTTGTCAAAAGTAGAATCTATTTTTAACCTTCTTATTCTTCCATATGTGGTTATAAGTGATTTACGTATAATGATATGTAATTTTGTGAAATGATGAACATGAGGACTTGTTCAACCTGTCATTTCGCATTTGAAACCGTCCAAGTGAAAAGTACGTAGAATAGTCCACGTTGATTCAACCAAATCTTTCATTGTGTTTTAGTGCTTACAAAATAGAGAAGGTGTGGATTTTCTTGGGAAAATTCTCCCTGCAAATTAGCACTCGAAATAGCGTTCTGCATTTGTATTTGAATTTTCAATTGACAATTTAGCATTCATGTAAAAGGTCACTTTTGTAACATATTAAATAGCAGAGACTCGTACTTCATGTATTGTAAATTGGCCAGTGTGTATATCTTATGGTTAATACACCAAAGTAAAGGAATAGAAGTGAAGTGAAGAAGTAGTATTAGCCTAATCAGCATGTTAAGCACATAAGTGCTTCCTTTCCGATGTTTGTATTTGTATAGTCAAAAGGAAAAATTGAATTTAACCTTTCAATTTACACGGGTAATTGAATTTGTAAAAGTACATCTGTAAATTGAGGACTCCAGGAAGCTATTAGGATATTACCAACTCAATATCCGTACAGAACAATGTAGATAGCAGAGATAAACGGATATAGGAAAACCTTTTTTGAATTTCAATTATTGCACTTGCAGCAGTGTAAGCATTCAATTCACTAATTTAAACATTTACAGTGGTAAAGTAAACAGGAGGACAGCGGAGAGGAATAGGGTTCGATCACAATGACCAGACGAGAGCAAAACAAGTATCTCAAATTGAATCAGCGATTTTACACGGTCCTTACCCAGTTCTTAATGTCAACTTGTCACACCTTCTTAGTCCTCAAGCCTCCTATCTCGCTCCCCCATATAAGGAATCTATTTGACATTGACAGGTAATTCAGAAGCCGCCATCAAATGCGCCGAGATTCTTCTGGCCACCAAAAGCATCCGTCCCTATGAGCCTTGTGGACCTAAGCGTCATAATCAAACAGTATTGCACATCGCAGCTAATGCAAAAGCTCCAGACATGGTCAAATTCCTAATAAATAAGGGATTCAATCAGGCTGCTACAGACAGTCGTGGAATGAGCCCCCTGCATTATGCCGCCTCTGCTGGTAAGAAAGATTACACTCAAGTCTAACTTTACAAATAGTTTCTTCGTTTTTTATCCCTGAACTGAACTCTTACAAATTATGTGTTTAGCATTAGTGTTCTTCTTACAAGGGAATGCAATTTCTATGAAACTTATGAATTATTTTCATATACTTATACAGTATAATATTGGAAATGCATGTACGGAATGATTCGAATGATACACTGCTCAAGTAAATATCATGTGTTGTGTAGTCAATCTGACGGTGCATTTTCATTGTGAGTAGATTATTCTATTATATAATCCGTTATTGCATTTCTTTAGGCGACTCAGAGGATTCAGTGAAATGCGTGAAGAATATTCTAAGAGTTTCAAATTACGAAGAGATCAATCTGAAATCCGATGAGAAAAAGATGACCGCGTTGCACATGGCGTCACATAAAAGCTACTATAAGATTGTGGATGCACTCTTGGCCGAAAGGAATGTGGACATTTGGCCACTTGATTGTGAAAACAGAACTGCATTGCATTTAGCTGTTGAAGCTGGTAAGTTAAATTCTTATGTAAAATCATGCAAACTGCAAACATTAAGAAATTAAAATGAATTTTAGAAAATTCAAGTTTCCTGAGGTTTTCTATTTGTTTAACCTTCTTGTCCTGTCCGAAAAGCAAATTAAATGGTTACAGACTGTTGTAGAGAGTAAGACTGTGTTTTAATAAACTTAAAGCATATTGTAGTTATATCAATATTTGTGATTGTGTATAAAAGCATATGTGTGAATAACTGACTTACTTTCGGAACAAATAAAACCAATAATAATAATAATAATAAAGTAATAGAGAGACAATTCAAAACGAAAGCAGGTTTTCACTAAATGAAGCAATTTCTTGTAAGAATATTCCTAAAAGTTTGTGTATGCTGTATATGAAATAGTAAAGCTGTGTGAAGTGAACCTATCTTTTGCAGTTAAGAAAATAGTTTTACTTTGTGCTTTGGCCCAAGTGTAAAAATTAGCTATAGGGCGCATTTAGTTTGAATTAAATAGAAAATTGTCTTAGCAGTACAGTGAGAAAAGAAGCTTTGGTTTGAACTTAACTATTATTTACCTGTATTGTTTTGGATAGTTCTTACTCTTATCCTAAGTTCTGGTTAACAATAACAAGAGAATAGCCGAGAGTTGATAAATGTTAGTTGGCTATTGTCTAGTTTGGTAGTAATAGTTATGTAATAGCACTGCAGTACTATTTAGAAGAGTAGATAGCTTGGAAGTGTCTGTGAGAATTAGTCTGGAGAGACTCGCACAGATTTTCTCCATATAAATTGAAGTGGCGGATGCAGTAAATGTGAACGAGTGGGAATTTATTTTACAGGGTTCCGTCCTACAGCATATAATTGTGTAAAACTGCTCGTCGAGTCAGAAAAGATCAGCTCCTGGCATAACAAAGCTATTTTCCTCTATGATCTTCGGGATTCAAAGAATAAACAGACTGCACTTGAAGTCGCTCTCAAGCATGGTTCGGTCAAGATTGCGGAACTACTCATCTTGGCTCATCCTACGCCCGAGGCTTGGTGAGCTTAATTTTTCTGACAAATATGTTCTCTTCATTCTTATTTTACGACTTCCCATCGATATGCAATGCATAGAGGATGCACTTACCTACTAGAGTTAATGTAATCTTGCACAGAGGCATTCAGTGAAAATTGCCCGTGCTTTATCTTACTATTATTGCTAGAGGTAGTTACGTACTGCACTTTTTATAATTTTCCTATACATAATGCTTACTGCCGGAAGTTACTTGTACTGTTCTTCCAATATTTTTCCCATAAAGAACAGCACAAGTGTACTCATTGTTAAAGACAATTTTTAAAGAGAGGCTTGTTATGCTTTCCCTAATCTCGTAGTTTTTCTGTATAGTTGACTGAGATAGTTTATGAATTTTGCATTCTGAATGAGATGCTGTGACTGATTCATGTTTTCCTTTCGGGCATAAGCCTTCAGTAAATCGTCCTAATAAATCCAGTCATTTCACAGAGAAAATTAGGAACCGTCTTTATTAACTTGCCTTTGTAATACTTTGATCGTTTCAGGCTAAAGGATGGCATGCTCAAGAAAATTTACAATCAGCTCCCAGAGGCCATGATTCCTTTGATGAATAAATCTCTCACGTATAATCCTGCAATATTCCACGATCGAAATGAAGCTGTCAATGTTGATTTTGGGTAAGTGTGCACCGTATTTACTAATATTTGTTTCAAGACCTTATGCATCACGATCGTATATAAATGATTAAACTAATTTCATGAAAGCAGTTGATTGTTTCGCTTGTTTTAATTATAATTTTGGTTTGTTTACCGTTCCTGGTAATGATAGAACGATCACAGGCTACCAAGACCCCTTAAGTACAGATGTGCCTCAACAGGAAACGAAGTATCTAAATTACATTAGAAGTGCACCCAAAGAAATTCAGACTTCAGTTTTATTGCATCCGTTGGTTCAAATGTTTCTCACCATCAAATGGAAAAAGATTAGATGGATAACGTGGGCTGGAATATTATTTAATGTAAGTTGTAAATCGGAAATTAAATTAACTTTTCCATCTATACCAATTTCCATCTATTTGTAACAATATTAATTTTCCAGTTTGCGTGGCTTTTTCTGTATACCTTTATGATTGTGGAAGTCTACGCTCCGAATTGCCCTGCAGATGACGATGATGCAAAAAATGTGACAACGACTGAAACTATAATTGCAAATAAAACTACTCATTCTGAAAGTCTAAGATTATTACTTTCAATTGGATTCGCAAGAAAAGATAATCCGGGTAAATCATTTCTAGTTCCAGCATTTGAAATATTTAAAATTCTAAAACTGCAAAAGTATGTGTATCTATTTTAATGTTTATTTGCTTACAGATTTAATTTCATGCAGTTTCAACGAAGTAGCTGCTAAAATTTTCGCTGCCATCCTCATCGTCTTGTCTCTAATTATTGCAGCAAAAGAAGTGTTTCAAATGATAGTAACGGCAGCTTCCAATTACTTCAGAGACATTGCTAATTATGCACAATGGATTTTGCTTTTGGTATTCTTCATCAATGTAGGACCTGCCTTGAGACATGAACCAGAGATTAGCAAATGGCAGTACCACGTGGCAGCTGTAGGTTTTCCTTTTTGTAGAACATAATATTACGCTAAAGTATTCTTTGTTGTTAGTAATGTATTGATGTAATTTCATTAACAGTTTGGAATCGGTCTGGCTTGGATTCTTTGGCTAAGGGAAATAGGAAAACTCCCAAGTTGGGGAATATACTCAGCAATTCTCAAAAAGGTTTTACTGATTTTCAATACTGAGAATTAAATCCACTATTTCTGTTTAGTTTTTAGTTGGTCTTGATATTAGAATTATTTTGTTTATGTTTGTCTTACAGGTCTTTTGGCACTGTTTGGCAATGCTTTTGTTCTACATTCCGCTCTTCGTGGGATTTTCATTGGTTCTGAGTATTTTGGTTCCAGGGGTGAGCTGCTAAATCTTACTACAGATCTAAACACTTGATTCTTTGAATAATTTATATTGTAATATGAATAATGGATGAATTTGCAGAAAGGGCAATACAAATATTTTGTATTCGGATTAATCAAAGTGGTTATCATGATGACTGGAGAACTTGACTTTGAAGATGCATTTTACGATGATAACGGGCCATTCTTAACATGGGCTTCAGTTTGGGGCCAGATTATTTTTGTTCTCCTTGTGTTCGTTACAACGATCGTTCTTCTTAACCTTCTAACGGGTCTGGCTGTCAATGATGTACAGGTAAATAATTTATTACTGATCTAGTAACCCAATGAACATTCGGCTTTCCATTACACCCACCCAATCCTACATAGTATAGAAAAACATAGGATTGATAAATCTTCTCTTAGAATTTAATTAAATCTCTAGCAGGTTATAAATCGTTAACCAAGAGTTGATCAATAAACACTTTCGAGCAGACACTTAGATAGATACACTGATACTAAAGGAGAATTTGCGTAAGCAAGCGGAACTCAATAAGCAAATGGTAATTGAATATTCTTACTATGTTTCCCTTGTGTCTCTACCCTACAGAGTCTGATTGAGGAGGCAGAGGTAAATCGACTTTCAAACGAACTGGAGCAAATTTATCTACTGGAGACATTGATTTTGTGGTGCCGGAGGAAAGTAATTGGAATGGACAAAGGAGGTGACCTTCTTCAAAGACTAAATGTAACATCGGCAGAGTAAGTAACGTCATTAGCTTCATTGCTCACTCACTTTAGTTCACACTACGTTCCTTTAGTACTTTCCAGATAAATTTACTCTGGATATCATATCCTTTCGTTACTCACATTATCGCTGAAGTGCTATATATTATCTAATGTAACTCTCTTTTCTACCAATAAAGGTACGAGGGCTATAGGTACTTTACCTTTAAATTGGAAAATCTCGAGACGAAATCCTACCCTTCTAAATTACGGAAAACAATTCGTGACTATGCTGTACCTAATGAGGCAGAAGAATAAACTCACAGAATCAGTATACCGTACACAAGCTAATGATATCGCTGTCAATAACGTAGTGGCTGTAATGACCATATTCACGGAATGGGAATAAATAACCCTAACATTTTCAAACGCTAATACGTTCAGTTAGAGTTTGTACTTTCTGTATATACCACTGTAGCTTTGTAATCAATCAGTCAATTTTATGTACTTAAATAATCGTATTGATTCACACAGATATACAATTATTGCCTTATTGTTCATGTAAGTATAGGTGTGCATGTGACATATTTACGATTGTAAGTTATAACTACCTTAATGTCTGATTTTATTTACCATTTTATCACTTTGAACCAATTAAGTACGTATTACACTCTCAAATAGCTAGGAAAATGTATTTTAAATTTTGTATGTTGAATTTATCTTTGTAATTAACACGGTAAATAGAACTTTCAAGTTGTAATCGTTGGATGTTATTATTTTATTGTTTTTAATATGTCAGAAACAAAGAGTTAAGTTTGGTACTTATTTTAACATGAACTTGTTGTAACCAATTTTAAAAACATAAAAATATTGCAGGAATATGCAGTACTAGTAAACATTTGATCTTTCTCCTGTTGTCTGTAAGGAAACTGAAGAACTATATGCATTGTAAGTGGTATGTGTTTTAAAGGGACAAGGGACTAAGATAATCTAGATAGATTGGTTATCTTTTGCTAAACAACGTTTCTTTTCATTAGAGCACTAGTACTTATTGTGTAGCTGCTCTTCAAGGGTGACTCTAAACAATACTATATACTATCACTATAATTAAAATGAGTATCAATTTGCAATGCAACAACTTTTGAGATTTTCTTAAGTGTTAAGTAAACAAAGTTTTGTCTTTGTTCAAAAATGAGTGCTCTTGATTGTTTGCTTCCTTAAACTTTACTATTTTTGTTAGTTAAAAAGCAGTATAGATTATAGATAAAACCTTTTGTTCTCAGCTACTGTATTCACCCATTTAATTTATTAGTCAAGTACGCTTGGGTTGGGATATATGTATATCTATATGTAACTATTCAGAGATTCTTACTCAAGTAAGCAATAAAAGATAGCAGTAGGATAGCAGCACTGTCTGAGCGCTTCGTATTGTACCTTTTTACATATGTCAAGTTTTTTGTGTGTATACACTGTATTTGTTTTATTTAGATATAGTTCAGTAAAGAAAGGACACTAACTTGTTAATTAACTTATGGCCATTTAGATGTGAATGTGTTTTAATGCTCGACTTTTGGTCTCTATAAATAATGCAGTATACTCAACTCACGTTATATTCTCAGACTGATTTACTGCTCTTTAAGATAAATAGATACTTGGTCGACAAATACTTTTCTTCTTGAGCTTATTATACCTTCCTCTCTTGTAAGTTAAACGATTATATCCTGTTTTTCACTTTCTTTACAAGATACATTAAGAATAGCATTATTTGCTCTGCTAGTTTTCCAAACTATAAATAGTTGCGATATTCCGACATTCTTTTGTGTGGTTTGGCAAAGATTCCTTTGCAGTCAGAGTCTACCGCTAGCATTTGGCACATAACTCAATTATCGTATTAGCTAAACCTAACTGTAAACTATTGGTAGCCAAACAAACCAAAGTTTAATCATCATGATTAACTGTTACCACTCTGCTAGGGTTTTTGTAGTTACAACTTTCCTCGATATTTAGTATTACTAATCATTCCCAAATGTACGCAAAAATCTTTATTATGCTATAGTGAAATATAAATAGTATATTGTATAAACAGAAAATGTATTATTGTAATGTAAAAATATTAGCAAAATGTGCCCATTAATTTTTATTTCTCTTAAATATATCTAATCAAATAAAGAACTGGTTATATGCAACGAAACAAGACACCTAATATGCATTACTCTATCTGCGAAATCACAGTGTAAATATTATTATATGGAAAAACATTTATTTCTTTGCTGTTTAACTTTGCATTTAAAGCTGATTCATAGTTTGCATGGAGTGGAATAAGAACTTTTAAAAGTGAACAAAAAGGAATATTATCTGTAGAGCAGAGGAAGTTGCACTTGGGACCTATGGGAATCGGTATGAATTTAGTAGTGAGCTTTAGTTGCTGTTGCTAGAGGTTATACCTCCTAGGTTGTGAAATGGAAGTAGAAAAACGGTAGAGGAGAGGAAACGGAAACCGAACGGAGTGATGAATACGTGAGTTTATTGTTGAAAGGAAAATGCTCATGTTTCATATTCATACATGATAAATTTCATGGGTGCAGAGCACATAAGTAGGTGCTGAGTTTGTGAATGATCTTTTATGTGACTCGTGATTGTATCTTTCTGACTTTCCCTCCTCTCTGTGAACTTATACCTCTAATCTTTCCTTCTCTTCTCGTTCTATAAACTTTTCAGTATATAAATCCACACATACATTTAATAACATTATGTTCAATTGAATTCACTGCAGTTACTGTTACTACGATGCAAACTGAATTGAACGGGTTTTGTATACTGGTGTGATTGCATTGTATTGTAAGCAATATTCCTAAGGAACATTAGATCAGACTGTTGTACTAAGAGATTCTATGTATATTTAAGACTTTACAGCATTGTGCTATACTAAATATGACATCTTCATGGCATGACATAACAATTTAAGTATGAAACCTTGCACAATAGGTATAATTAATAGATATCTTTAGACTTTAGAGTGTTTATGTCTAAAACTTAGATTTCTTCTCCTAATAAAATCTTGTTAAATATAATTCCCTATTGCAACCGCTAAAACTGGTGAGAATGCAGTAGTATTTAGTATGCCTATTGGCCTTAGATATGACAAACTTTATTCACTTCACAGTTCCCATGAAACTAAATGAGTCTATCTTAGAAAGACACATGCGAGGTTACTTCTAGTTGTTTCAGTACAAAAGGAGCAAAGCCAAGCTGAACAGTTTCGGAATGATGTAGACGAATCTAATAAGAAATCTTAATTGGTATAATAAAACCTTTGGAGAAAGCTTGAAAAATCAATGAACATCTTAACAGAGATAAGTATGGAATGTAGTACAGAACTGTGAACCTTAGTCACATAGTTATGGTAGTCGGTACTAGCGATAAAAGTACTTAGAGAGCTTCCTTGTCCGCCAGGATTAGTACCTACGCAAAAGACTAAAGACAAAAAAGAAAGAATTCATTAGAAAGTTTTTCATTAAGGGTTTTCTGCAGCTTGCCAGAGGAGAACTATTAAGGGTAGTCTGTAGACTGTCTCTAAAGCATTGTAATGATGTGCTTACGATAGACAACATAGAGATTGAATGTGTTATGTAATAGTAGGTAGGTACATTATGTAAGTTTTAACTTTTCAGTTAGTACACAGAATTACTACATGGATTTCCTATCTTACACACATTTATGCATAGCCCTCAACTACAGTCGAGTACTCCATTGCTTTAGGTTAATGTGGATCGAAACTTGTCAGTATTCACAGCAGGATACAAAATGCTATTATTACTACTACGTTCTCTCTGTACTCAAACCGGAGACAGAATCCAAGAAAACGGGTTCACTATTCCACATTGTGTGCAGTGTGCACACTCAGACTTGCTGTTACTACCTATTTGTTGCAAGGGACGTAACTAATGTATTTTCAAGGAATTTAGGAAACCTTTCCAAAATAATTCTACTGCAATTTCTACTTGAAAAGTTTTCTACTAGAGAAATTTTCTACTGGAGAAATTTTCTACTTGAAAAATTTTCTACTTGAAAAATTTTCTAGTGGAGAAATTTTCTACTTGAAAAATTTTCTACAGGAGAAATTTTCTGCTTGAAAAATTTTCTACTTGAAAAATTTTCTAGTGGAGAAATTTTCTACTTGAAAAATTTTCTACAGGAGAAATTTTCTGCTTGAAAAATTTTATAGTGGAGAAAATTTCTACTTGAAAAAAGTTTTCTAATGCAGAAATTTTCTACTTGAAAAATTTTCTACAGGAGAAATTTTCTGCTTGAAAAATTTTATAGTGGAGAAAATTTCTACTTGAAAAAAGTTTTCTAATGCAGAAATTTTCTACTTGAAAAATTTTCTACTGGAGAAATTTTCTACTTGAAAAATTTTCTACTGGAGAAATTTTCTACTTGAAAAATTTTCTATTCGAGAAATTTTTCTACTGGAAAATGTGAATTTCTTCCTTTTTGCACAAAAAAGTTACAATTGAACATTATTTTAAGATTTGTGTTTTCCAATTTCGTTCTTTTGCTACTTGGAATAAAAATGTCATTGATGTTCGGTAAGCCCTTGTTTTGCTTGTTACGCCCCTGTATGCAGAGGAAGGGAAGACCGAAGACCAAAGAGACAAAAGAATAGTCAGCGACACGTTGAATCTGTAACTTCGTTTGAGTAAAATTCACAAGAGCTGAGATATCGTCCGTCTTGTCATTAAAAAGCTTCATTAACTCGAAAATGTCACAAAGCTCATTTGACAGATGTAACTCTCTCTATCTCTTTCTGACAAAGTTCACTTGAGATGAGAGTCTCATACTGCAAATATGTACTTTATGTATAATTCGTATCGTATAATTAGTGTCTTTGGGGTCTTCTGAGACAGTTTGCATTATTCTCTTTCTCACTCCCGGTGTTATTTCCTTTCCAGTGCCTCAACTAAGTACTAAGTACTAGAGTACTTACTATAACGCGGTATATAATGCACACTTCGACAGATAAATCGTATAAAAGTAAAAAGAAGAGAGTATAGTTTGAATTTCTCTTTATTCTTTACCCACCGAGTCGCAAGTCCATAACTAACAAGTTTTCTCAATCGTTCTCGTACAAATGTTAGCAAATACTAGCAACTTTTTAGTATGGTCTACGTGTTGGCATTAATTAGTCCAGAGTCCAGAGGCTATTGAATTTGGAGGTCACACCGAGTAAACAGAAACTTGTCAACTTCTTTCTTTGTGATTAGGGATTGTAATATATATTTGTTTCCTAGACTCAAAGTCGGAGCCAGCGAGAAGGAAAATAATTATCAAACTGTTTTAATGAACTAATTAATTATGGTTATCATCATCCCTATCATCTTTCTCTTCTCTGCAGTTCTAATTAAATGTTTTAGAGCATGAAAGCGGAATAAGGGTTATTTGTATTGTAGGAACACAAGTCATTCATTTACTCAAATCCTTTCAAACTTCAACAAAATAGTTTTCCACAACTTGTTATAACATTTTAAGCAAATCGGTGATCATTCTGATCATTAAGTAGTCTTTAAAAAATATATTAAAATAAATGTCAAGGCTTAACGCTTGGTCTTAGTGGGTGAAGAAGAAGATTCATTTTGATTGGGCTGAAATAACAAAATAATTGAAGCACACACAGACTCTTAGCTAGTTTTTCATCTATCCTGAAGGTTAGTAAATAAATTATCTGAATTATTATAAACCAGGCGTAACAAAGTGTCGTACAATAGACGACATAGTAAACGCAATGGCACTTTTGACACTTAGAAATACGTTTTCCGTATTGTGAGAGTCCAGTTTGGCCAAGTTGACCACTTTTGATTATATTGGCCAATTTAACCACTTTTGATTATTTTGGCGAATTAGACCACTTTTGATTATTTTGGCGAATTTGACCACTTTTGATTATTTTGGTGAATTTGACCACTTTTGATTATTTTGGCGAATTTGACCACTTTTGATTATTTTGGCGAATTTGACCACTTTTGATTATTTTGGCGAATTTGACCACTTGATCATTTTGCTATTTTGACCACTTGATCATTTTGCTATTTTGACCACTTGATTATTTTGCCTATTTTGACCACTTTGGATTATTTTGACCCCCATTCCATTGCCCGCTTTAAAAATGCAAGTATTAATACATGGAAGTGTGTGCTCCATACAAGGGAGTCTATTTCGAGAACCGGTTGACCGATTGACTCCATCTTCGAACTTGACCTTCCACTGTTATACAGTACAGGGCTTTAACTAGATGTTTCAAGTTTGTAGTCATTATTTCAATCTGCTCTGAAGTTATCACTCGGACATACACAGACAGTCATAAATGGGCATTCTCATAAAATATATATGCTACATAATAATTTACATCAGATCTCCAACAAAATCTGATATTACATTATTTTGAAATTGAATGAATGAAGCTATTCAAGTTTTAAGAAATGTATTGGTCTTAGGTTTCCAAGTTGAGTGTTTCTATAATTTCTTTCTGTAAGATCGCCCAAATGATCTGTAACAAGCCGAAATTTGTCCATATCATGTGTAGAAATTTTGAATGGGTGGTTAAAAACATGCCAGAGAACAAATTCATTACAAGCCGGAGTAGTCAAAGATCCATGATAGCGATAAAATGTGGCCCCGCTCTTCGGGATAAAGCATTGGAGACTAAAGGGAATGATTTGGTCTTCTTCAGGATGTTCCAGTGGCATGTGGGCATTTATTTGTGCAAGAAGAGGACTATCTGGATGATCATCTGCAGCATCAAAAAATATCGCAATGACGGCTAAAGCAGATGGATCATTTTTAGATTTTCCGGCTTGTTCTATGGTTTCGTATTTAGAAGAGAAGTGGACCAAATGCATTTCCATCGAAAACGGTTTTCCATTTATCGTGTGTTCAGATCCTACACTATTATTTGGTCCCCAGTGGAAATGAGCTTGGGCAAATATGTAAGTAACATTGTTATTAGTCTTGGCTTTGCCAGTATCCACATCGTTGAGTCCACTATTGAGATCTTCCTTACACTCATAAATTTCTCGGGTAACATTATAATTCGGTCTTATGAGGATTGTATGACCAGTGTTATGGATGATGAACTCTTTTACTTTATTGTGACTGTTTCTGTTGAATGGTATGGAATCTGTCCCTAAGACTTCTTCCGCCGCTGGTAAATCAATCGGAGATTGATTTGCTCCATATTTACACTCACCTCCCCATTCTATTTGTTGTCTTTCTATTGCTCTCCTCGAGCATCTTGTTCCTGGGTAGCAGTACACGAAATCATCCGGTTGTATACCCACTTGATTTGAGAAGTTAATTTGAATTAAACCAGTCAAAATCACAAAGTACTTTTTAATTTTACTGATGTTGTTCATTTCAGGTTTATTAGTTCTACTTAGGTAATCAAATCTGTTAAGAATAATTCATATTATTACGAAAGTGATTAAAATGAAGTTGAATTGATATATAAAGATATAAATGAGAAGGCTGAAATAGACATTAGGTCAAAAATGGTATTATATCTGCTTACTTTCAATGATTTGTATTTCGTAGTAACTGGGTTGACATTTGACATCAAAACAAAGAGTTGTTTCAAATTAAGAATAATTACAATATTTAGGTATCAACAACGGTTTTCTTTTTTATAACTATGATTAAGCATTGCAGCTCGGTTCGTAGGTTTTAGTGCCCAGGCACCTACGGTGAGAAATGTTAATGCTTAAGAATTAAATATTATGTGAAAGTCAAGACATTTGTCCTAGTTTACAGTTACAGATGTAATTTAGTAATTAGGTGTAATTGTTTCATTAATGGAAAGATAGTTGTAACTTTGTAACAGAACTCTGTTGTGTTCTGTTACAAACTTTGTTTGTAAAACTAAAGCCGCCGCAGCAGGAGGTACAATAGCAGTAGGATAGTGTATTACAACTGCTATGACTCATTTATGTATTTATAAAATTGCATCAAATTGTATATGCATGTATTACAATGAAATCAGTAATAAAGGAATAATCAAAACACAAATGCCTGCAATAAAAAACCTACATAACTTCATGTGTTCCACGAAGGCTACATACTTTACAATTCCTGTATACAATTGTTAATTGAAAAATTGAATGAAAGTTGTGTTCTAGTTAAGAATAGTTACTTAGAATTCAGAACAAGAGTAAGTGCTTTTGTCAAAACTATTTTTGTTTACATTATTCTTACTGTCTCATTCCAGACCAGTAGTGTTATTTCCAGTGCCTCAAGTAAGTACTAAAGCGGTATATAAATGCACAGACAAAAAGTAAAAAGAAGATTGTTATAGCTTGAATTTCTCTTTATTCTTTACCCACAAAGTAGCAAGTCCATAACTGACAAGTTTTCTCGATAGTTCTCGTACAAATGTAAGCAAATACTAATGCTGTGTACCTTTTTAGTATGCTTTATGCGTTGTCATTAATTACTCCAGAGAAAGAGAGAAAAGGAGAAAAATAATTATCAAAATGTTTTAATGAACTAATGAGCTATGGTTATCATCATCGTTATCATCTTTCTCTTCTACAGTTACAATTCTAATTAAACAGGTTACATTACAGCACGAAAAAGGAATTGGGGTTATATGTATTTATTTTTAGAAACACAAACCATTCATTCACATCACAACTCCAATCCTTTTGAGACTTCAATAAAATAATTTTGCGGAACTTGTTATAATATTTTAATCATATCGGTATAAGTTTAGTTTTTATCAAATAAAACTAAATAACACGGCTTAGCGCTTAGTAAGTGAAGAAGATCCATTTTGATTGAGCTGAAATTCAATAACAAGCCAATCTAAGCTCTCAGACCCCTGTCTAGCAATTCATCGACTTCTCAAAAATACACCATCATATCACCAGATTATATTTCTGAATAATTGGTTTACACTTCAGGAAATGTCATGGTTAAAATATTACTGCGTTTGGAGAAATCTACTATATTATTATACATAATAAATTTTGGAATTGAATAAATAAGTGAAGCTATTCAAGTTTTAAAAAGAATATTGGTCTTAGATTTCCGATTTGAACGTTTCTATAATTTCTTTCTGTTAGATCGCCATGTTGATCTTTAACAAGTCTAAATTTGTCCATATCATGAGTAGAAATTTTGATTGGTTTGCTAAAAACATTCCAAAGGACGATTTCATCACAATTGGGAGTAGTCAAAGATCCGTAATAGCGATAAAAGGTGGCACCGCTCTCCGGAAGAAAACTTCGGATATTAAAGCGAATCAATGGGTCCGGTTTCCCTTCTTCATGATGTTCCATGGGCATGTGAGTAATTATTTGTTCAAGAAGAGGATTATCTGGATGATCATCTGCAGCATCAAAAAATATTCCTATGACGGATAGCGCAGATGGATCACTGTGAGCTTTGCCGGCTTCTGCCATGCTTTCGTATTTAGAAGAGAAGTGAACCATATGCATTTCCATCGCATAGTGTTTTCCATTTACCGTGTGTTCAGATCCTACACTATTATTTGGTCCCCAGTGAAAATGAGTTTGTGCAAATATGTAATTGTGATTATTTTTGCGTCTGGTAAGTTCATCATCACTGGTGGATCCTAAAGCTAAAGAAGCTAAGGAAGCTACAGAATCTACAATATTTTTAGTTAAGCCCAATACGTTGATTTCTTCTTTGGGCTCTCCTTGACGTTCATAATAATCTCGGGAAACATTATTCACCGGCTTTACTACGATTGTATGACCGTTGTTCTTGATGTAGTAATCCGTTACTCTGTGACTGTTTCTGTTGAATTGTAAAGGAACTGTCCTTGAGGCAGATCTCGGTTCCACCGCTGGCAAATCAATCGGAGATTGATACGATCCATGTATACAAAGGCCTCCCCATTCGTGATACTTTCTTTCCAATACTCTCTGCCAACACTTTGTTCCTGGATAGCAGTAGTTGAACTCCGGGCGCACCCCCACTTGGTTTGAGAAGTTTATTTGAATTAAACCAGTCAAAATCACAAAATACTTTTTAATACTACTGATCTTGCTCATTTCTGGTTTAGTACTAGTAAAGTACTCAAATCTGTTAAGAGTTATTTATTCATATTATTACAAAAATTATTAAAACGAAGTTGTATTGATATAGGAATGAGAAGGCTGAAATGGACATTATGGCAGAAATGGTATTGTATCTACTTACTTTCAAAGATTTGTATTTTATAGTAACTCGGCTGATATCATATATACAGAAAGGCTACAAGAATAGATTCACAATTTTCAGCAACCGTTTTCACTTTTATTACTTCACTATGGTTAAGCATGACAGCTCAGTTCATAGGTGTTAGTGCCAAGGCACCTACTGCGGGAAATGCTATATTTAATAATTAAATTATGTGAAAGTCAAGACATTTGTCCTAGTTTATTGTGACAGATGCAATTTAGTTCCTAGGTATAATTATTTCATTAATTGAAAGGTAGTTTGTAAACATAACTTCATTTGTAACATAAAACCCGTAGTATAGAGTACAGTATAACAATAACAGTAGGAGAGTGTACGTTTTATAACCGTTATGACTCATTTAAGTATTTATAAAACTAAATCAAATTCTATGCATATAGTACATACAATGCAATCATTAGGAAATAGTACAGAACACAAATACAACAAAAACACTACATAACTTTCATATACTGTACTTTGATGAATGCAATTGTTAGTTGAAAATTTGGATGAAAGTGTGTTCTATTTAAGAATAGTTTGTAGAACAAATTCTAAAAATGCAGAACCCTGAGAACTACTTTTATCCAAATTACCTGTTATTTATTTTTAGCATTTACATGTACATTAAATAACATTTACAGTCTTACACGAATATAAGTAAGTTGGCACGTCAAAATTTTTGATGTGATATCCTCCCGCCGACATTGAACCTAATTAAAATTTTTTCTGTTTTTCAGGATATCCTTACATTTTCTTAACAGGAATTCCAATTAAATTGAATTAGTCTTCAATCACTTTGCATAGAGCCATTTGGTCGTGGAACGAAGAATTGCTTGAGCTTGATTCTCTTGTAACTATTGCATTGCACGTTCAGTTTGAATTTGAGCCGGAGAAGAAAGGAAGAGAAAAGGAGAAATAGAAGTGGAATCGACTGAGGGTCATGATTCTTGATTCGGCTCACGAAATCCGGAGATGTAGCACCTTGCTATTACACATAGCCACTGTATGGCATGTCGTAATGTATGGCACTTATTCATACTTAAGCGATTCTATACGCTGCTCGAAATCTCTTTGCGAAGCTCTTATAGAGTAATAGGCCACGTAGTCCATGTGTCTGCTATGCTATTACCTTTTCACAAAATGTCTACGTACAACAGATACTTTGGGCGAAAATGCAGGTTATGTTACCCTATCCAGCCCTCCTCTTCCTGAACTGAACTTTCATGTGCAACTCTCTATTGAACATGTGTCTTTCCCATCGCAACACACATGAATAGATTGCTAGCGTGCTTTTCCAAGACACAATTTGATCTGATGATATAGTAATGTAGCTATTACTGTTAGGAAGGAAAACATTGAATGCAGATACACTATAATAGAATGGGGAAAATAATAGGATTGAGGTTAGTTGAATTCTTTTCCTATAAATACACTCTGTAGACTGATACAAACCTACTGTACTGCAGAATCACCAGTAAATATATTATGTAGTTATTTATGCTACCTTTAAATGTCTTTACATGTACATAGGAAGTTTATGATGTTCCGAAGATTACTTTTAAAGCAAACTATTTAAATTCTTACCTATAATATAGATAGGTATAGATTTTATCGACAGAATAAAGTAGCATCTAATAGATATTTTAGATTTTAGTACATACTTCTATTTTGTGTATATGTGTCACAATAGTATACCATATTCAGTAATACTAGTACTTGGAAAATAGTAAATATAGAAAGTTTTCTAAGTAAACAGAATTTCAGAGGAATCTGCAATATTTTATCTGGAAAAACGTGTTTTAGTCACAACAATTGTATTGGAGGAAAATGAAAGTTTACTTGAGTCTCTATATAGGTTGACACAAATAGCAAATGTAGTGTAATTGTTGTCCACAAAACAGAAACTTATCCCGTACAGAAAAACAGATATAGTTAGGTTGTATTATTTGTACTGGATTTAGTACGTATTTCCGCTCGTTTGTTCCGTATTGGTATTAAGCAGTGCTGTACAGTTGTACACAAACAAATAAAAAAGGACAAAGACGTAGAATGAAGTATGAACAAATGACGACGATGTCTTGTCTCCAGTTTGCTCCCTGGTCTGGTTCGGTTTTCTCTTCTTTCTTTCTTTAGCCTTTCGCTCCGTTCTTCCCATTTACCATTACTGCATCTCCGTAATGTAAAAGTGTGTGGGCCGAGTCTCGATCTAAATCTACAAGAATGAGGCGAAACCTGTACCAATAGGTATTTGTCTTTTTATCCCTCTTTGCTGTACATTTTAGGTATACCACGTAGACATTTACTGGCAAGCAGCATTTGAGCTACGAACCGAACCAAATTTCAATTCTGCTGTGTCAAAACCCATCTTATATTCTATATAGTGTACCATATCTTCACTAGAAAGATTACTAAGACTTTGGCTAGGTACTTGTTTCTATAATATCACAACTTGCTCATGCTACTTACGATTGTACCTATGTGTGTAATATTTATACCACGTCACATTTCAGTTTGTCACAAACAGCAAAGTTCCGAATCTCTATTCTGCAATATAACTAACTAGTATTATTATATCAGAATGTATTAGTACATTGCTTCACTACAAAAACTAAACCATATGATACATGCACTCAAGTCGTATCCTACTCTCACGTTCGCTTCTCAAATGTTTAATGGCGCAAACAGGAAAAAAGTATTACCTAAAGACTAGTAGCTACCAAAGCAAACGAAACCACAACAGATAACTATCCTTTGCTTTCACCAGGAAAGAAAAGTGTATGATGTATTGTGTATTGGAACACAGATATACAGATACACAATTTTTTTATAGAAAATCATGAAATTTCTTAAAAACTCAAATACAACAAAACATTTCATCTCTTCACTTTCACATATCTCTAGTAGACATACGTTAGACCGTACAGTATACAGATAAATAAGTATATCGAGTAAGTTTCCAAATATAGTATATATCATGGGAACCACACAGACGCAAGTTTTTTCCGATTCAGTAAAGAAAGTGGGACTATTTTGCAGTATAAGAAAGGATAGAGACAAGACACGCTAATGCAGAAATACTGTTATGCTTATAAAAGTGATCTACTAAGCTGTGCTATATTTATTAGTTGGTAGCTGTTCTTTCGTCATGTTATAGATGAATAGGTTATCTAGACTTTCTCTGCAGTGAACAAGTAAACGGGAAAAGAAGAGTTTGGACTTACACCCTATCAGTATAGAGAAGGAAAGCAACAGTATTGAGCAAGTCATGTTTCCTCTATTGTTTCGCAGTAGAGGAACGTTTTTGCATGAACATATATCACAGTCACTGTCTGTGTGTTCTGAAATGTTATGTTATAAATACCAGACTGTGCATTCTATGTGTAATACATAAAGGCAGCATAATAATAGCAACTTTTCTACTTTCTATATGTAAATGCATCACACATGCCCCTAAACCTAGTTTATACTTTGCTAAGTTGACTTATTGTAGCATTTCCTCCCATTTCTATGCTTCTGTGTCAGTTGTCTTGTCTGAAGTCTGGACTCAAGTCTCTCTGCTTTGTAGCAACTACTTTTTACCCTTATTTCACAGTCTTATCCTTATCAGTCACTACAAACTTTACTTATGTTCTGAGTCCACCAGAGAAATGCTGCCAAGACAAGACGAAACAAGTCGTACTATACCAGGTTTTGTTAAGCTTCGGGTTTTCTCTGTTACAATTTGCTATACAACACTACTTACAACAATCCTACACACTACATACTCTAAAGTGAATGAAAAAACACTAATCGATGACCGGCTCCATGTGTTAGCAAACACTTTCATCCTTACACTAGTATACATACGTAAATACACACAACAGAAACAAGAAAGCATGTATGCATGAAAAATTACTCTTTCTATTGTCATTATTTCAACACCAACATTCAACACTATTGTGTACTACGCAGTTATATATATACAGTCAAGACAAGACAAGACACGTAGTAATGAAAGAACCGAAGATTTTTTACTTTTTTGCGAGGAGACCCGGTAAAACTTTTTCACTCTGTATTTCAGCACTTATTTTATGCATCCTGTCTCTGGTATTTGAGCTATGCTTAGAACTTAGATGAAGAACACTCCATCTTCTTAAGAAAACACTATACTGGTGTCTAAGCACCTAAATCTTCATCATGCAAAGTATCTCCTACCTAAACACTCAAGATATACTACAGTATAAGACACTTCTTATATTCCAGAGCTGCAAAGAGCATTTAGGGAAATGTGAATGGAAAGAGAAGAGCAGACAAAGTAAAGCCTAATGTGTTACACTTGAATGCACGTTGTACTCCTGCATACATGTTCGGTTACATTTAATACATACGTAGTAGCTTCCTCTTGCGAAAACTACTAACTGGCTAGAGTATTCTGGTATAGACGAGACTTGCGTTCATTTTCGTTGGCTTCAGTTGCTAATATGCAGTAGTGCTGTGGTTTGGTTTGGTTTGGTTCGGTGAAAGACCTGACCTTGGTTTGGCTTAGCATCGTTTGGCTTGGCATCTTGACTTTACTTGACTGCAGCTTTACGTAACTTTCCTTCTTCATGACTTTCCTCATGATGAAGGATAGTTTGTAAGGATTGGATGTGTGCAAATAAGATAAATCAATGATATACCATGTTTCATTGTGTGGAGAAAGCCGTGAAATCCTTGCTGTGTGCATCCTGTCTCCTATTTCTATATTACGCCCCATCCAATTCGATTCTAATACCGCTTCCCATTTTTTTACGCTCAGAAACAAATCCGACAAGACAGCCTACTGTATTTACTACTCTGTACTGGTAAACTAGCGATAAGTCTTCAGGAATAAAGGGCTTAGCTTATCTACTCCCATCTCTATTATATTCAACCAGAAAATGACACTGTATCCACCATCACATCACTCTGCTTTTCTAATATAATACGCAAATGTCTGCAGCCTTATTATTCACCAGTCTCTCCAAAATTCCTAACCAGAAAGAAAAACAAATTCCCTAAAAATCAATTTAGTAAGTCATGCCAAATTAGAGAAGAAAAATCTGCATTACCTACCTACTGTTAAAATATTTCGTTGGGTTTAATTAATTTTTACAGACGCAAAATTCAATTCATCACAAAAATTCTTTAATCAAATCTTAAATTTTTTTACCGCACCTTACATAATCTATATTACAATCCAATTTCCTGTGGAAAATCTATTATTTACTTCGTTTTCCATGATTACCATCAAACATGAAACTTGGTGAATAAATGAGATTGTAAAATTGTTCGAATTATTTTGAGAATTAAAATTTTGAAGAAAGTAATAATGCTAATAATACTAGAGAAGCAATAGTCGTTTGTCGTTTTACCTGTAAAACGTGTACCTTAGGATAAAATGGCCTTGGAGAATTAAATGTATGGTTTAGCTCTGGAGTTGCTGTGGGATTACCTTGCTCGCTCTCGACTGGAGTATTGTGTAATATGATACGGGTAGTTCTTTGCTATTTTATCTTTATAGCAAACGCTAAGTATTAAATTGCATACTCGATAGAATAGCTTTGTGCCATGAGAGAGATGTGACTCCACTATTGAACTGCACTGAAGTAGCCTTATATCACATACGTGCTACACGACATGCATACTTATCCTAAAAATGTCTCTGTCTATACTACATAGCTACAGTATTTTCCATTTGAATATGGTATTACATATTCAGTATACACGTTTATGGGTCATAGGTGAATATATGTCCCCGGTTTATATAGATATAAAGAGGTGGAAGTGTAATTTGGATGGAGACAACGGAAAACGGTAGATATTACTAAAAGGGAAGGTACTTAGAGTTAAAGCATATGAAGTAACTTTGGGTCTCCTATGGAAGGATGTCATTCTTTAAAAGTTAAACTCATACTGGTGTATTGTGTGATAGGATAGAAGAGTGGAGGAGGTGAGTGTGAGACGGAAAAGCGGAAGAAGGTAGAGTATATGTACAGTGATGCGCATAAGTCGCGCACCATATGAAATGACATTAGATTATTAGGACATTAGTTTGAGAGGCATTTCCAAACATTACATGCATTTTCCTATGGTGCGTGATTTAGGCCTCAAACCCTATGTTATTTTCCTATGGTGCATGACTTTGGAACATCGCTGTATATTACATGAGTAGGAGAGAATTTGAAACAGAGGATAAGATGAAACACCTTCGCTCTCACTTACCATTCCATATAATATAACATAACATGTAGAGTATGTCTGTAGTTACATTGCAAAAGTACAGAGTACACGATTCTGTCATCTCCGTCTTCTCATAGTTTCTCCTCGCTTTCTCATCTCATCTCCTCTCCTCTCTCTCATCCTTTTCACATACTACTCTTTCGTGCTGTTTCACTTTAGTAACAAAGTTAGACGACATTCGTGTGCCATTGAATTGTACTAAGCCATGAGACCAAAAGCACTATACAGTCTCATAGCTTAACATTACCTAGAACAACTTATTTATATACGTACATTCTTACACTGTCTTAACACTTTCACATATAGAAACAAAGGTATGTCGCCCCGATATAAATTACACTGTAAACTACCTATAGTCTCTATAGAAAACCTGGAATCATAATGGATACCCTATTGTAAAAGCTGATGTAACTTTATTTGGTCACGTTTTATTGTTATACAGTAGCTAACAGTAGCTGATCTATGACCATTTAGTTTGCCTAGGGAAAGCACACTACTATTACCTACACCAACTTTTATCTATAACCATTTCTCACATCTGTGCATCATTATCATTCCTTCTGTAGACACCGAATATTCAGTCTCCTGTACTACTCTAACTGAAACTATGCAAAACACTTAAATATACATCATTATTGCGCACGTATTCACTACACAATGGCAATTACTAATGTATCATAATTAACGTTTCCATTCTCCAACTAATATTTTAATGAATCCTATCTACAACCATGCTTTGAATTATGGGTTTCTATTTATTAGAGAACTATTGAAGCTAAATCCTAAAGGATTGTATTGTATTAGTAAAATCCTTGATGTAGTAGCACAGATGAGATAAATAACATAGTATCTATGTATTAATACTTGAAAGCATACCTCCACTAAGGAAGGTATATTTATTTATTCTGGATACAGAAAAGGGAATGGAAAGCAGCTTTACGTTCTCAATTCATATGTAGAAAGGTAATACTTTTATAAGAATATGTATTACAAATGGTATTAGTAGTAGTATTAGCAATAGTACTAAATACTATGTTAATACTGAAATATTCATCAATGGGATTCGCTACTAGGCATTATATTACAAAAGAGCATCCGTATGTTCTTTCAGTGGTCTGGTCTGGTGTATGGGATTGTTGGGATTAGAGATTTTAAAGGGAGTCTTGTACTGGTGAACGGATGATGAAGCTAAACCGAAAAACCTTTAAGCATTGTATCAGGTATGTCGTATGTTTGTAGGTTTAAGTACTTGTATTACAGTATAAAACCCGAAAGTACAGGTAGGGATACTTGACTGAGACATCTATAGAAAAGGAGCGGAGAATGAGGACTTAATGTCTTACCAGTACCAGTGGTTACTAACTATCCAGCTGAGTTTACTACAATTTTCTGCAAATCTCCTTTCATCTATAGTATAATAAGTAGGTATGACGGTAAAGACACCATCTGGAGTCGAATAGCTTAATATCAGTATAGGAGGGAGATTGCCTGTTACAGAGGAGTTACAGTATTACTTAACTAGCCATTAAAGTAAGGTAAAGGACATTCTTCACTCGACTGAGATAATTGCATTGTTCTGTTGAGCTTGAGAGAGGAGGGAGGGAAGGAAAGGAAACCAAACCACTGCCTGCTGTGCGAAAAAGTGAAAAAAGAGATGAAATGCTGATAAGAGAAAATAATTCAATTGTGATGTTAGTAACTGATAGGCTATCTCCTCCGTTGGGTTATTCTCTCGCATTTGTATCGGTTTTACTTTCACCATTTACCATTTAGGAAAGAAGAAATGTTGCAATATGATGGCGGTAGTAGTAATACCATAGATTTAGGTAAGGAATAGGTAGTAGAAGAGAATACTACTGCATTAAGTATTAACAGAAGGGAGGGAGGACATGGAAAAATAGAATTCATAGGTGTGTTGTGTAGAAAGTAGAGTAGAACAGTTTTATGATATGTGCATAGGGAGGATAGGGAAAAGTATTGTGTAACACATGTATGTAGTGCAAAATTAAGTAAGTAGCTAAGTAAGTAACCGAGTGTGGAGAATAGTTGTGTATTCTTTGTGGAGAGTTGTACATGTATGTATTAGGAGTGCTACTCATTCTCTCACTGTCTGGTTTCCTCTCTGCTTTGGTTTAGTCTTGGTCTGCTCTGCTTTCTCTCTCTCCTCTATTCCAATAGTGCTCTACTACTCCTTTGCAGGCGGACCGGTCTCCCTCGGTCGATAATGTCATGCTCAAACGGATTCAAACCGCTCATTTCATTTCTGAAGTGGGACTTGATGCATTCATAGTTCGGATCGGAAGCAGAGTTTACTGGAGACGAGGAGGAGAGCCTTAGCAAGAAAACAGTCAGCCTGACAAGACAAGAACAGAAGCAACCAGCCAGTTCCGCTCACTTTTCTTCTGTCACACCAAAACACAACTCCAGAAACGAGCTACAGTTCAGTTCAGTGCTTACTCTTCTCCAAGACACATCAGATACGGATAGATACACTAAAGTCCACCTACAGATGCTCTAGACCAGAAGAAACCAAGGCAAATCAAACTAACCAAGACCACCGCACATCTGGCCATGTACCATTTAATGTAACACACCGCTAGAGCAAATCAAAACGGATTAACTCAACCGTTTACCATTATTTCTTCAACTGTAGTCTCAACAACTCTCGCTTCCCACTTGTATCTATTTTTACTTATACTTATCCATTCTCCTTTCAAAATTCAAATACTCAACAACTCCTAATCTAACTATTTTCTGAGCAATTCTTTCATAGTGTCTTCGAACGCTAAATTCGTTCACTTATCTTCAATCAGTTCTACTTACAACTTATCCGTCAATTTCTGGGAACCAATCTGTGTATCGTTATTGAGTCATCTGGATTTCACACTACTTCTTCCAAATCTCCGATTCTCCCTGCATCCTCCAATCTGTGCAATTAAAAGGTTTGTTTCATTTTTCTATTTTCTTGGCAAATAATTATTTCATAGTTATTCTGTATAGATGAAGATGACACTTCAGCCACAGTTCTTTAATCCTTACGTTAGAACTGTGCTTGAGCAATGGTTTATACTTTACAGTACGGTACAATTTTATCGTTCTTGGAAATCAGTATTTTATGTACGTGGGGAATGCATTACCGCATAATATAGACTAAGTACGTAAATTTTCTTTTGACTAGGTTTTCTTAAATTACTTAGGTGCGCATTTTAACTTTAACCCTCATAAAATAAGATTGCAACAAATATTATCATTTAGTGAAATATTGAGACAGACTGACGGAGTGACGGACAGACTGTCAGGGACACTTTTTTAAATTACCTCTGTCACTTAATAATAAATCTAGCTTATACGAATCCATGATTAAATGATTACAAAGCTGATGCTAGCATTACTCATCTTTAGTGCATAATTATTTAGCTTTGAGTTTGTGTGGTTTGGTATTCTTTTCACATAGGTTAAGTAATATTCTCCATTTGTAGAGATATTATTAATGAATGAAATGATTACATGAATGGTAGGGTAGCCTTGGTGTACTTACAAAAGAGGAAGTCGTACTAAACATAAAATGGAAGTGTATATTGAAGTATGAATGGGATTCGCATTTACCATAGCTAATGACATCACCCTGAATGGTATTCTGTGCTTACATGAGGTAGAGTCACAGATAGAAAAGTAATAGGAGGGAAGGATGAACACATAAGAGAATGATTAACTTTGACTCATTTCTGGTATAATGTGCAGTTATTATTGTCGAATCACATAATAGTCATATTATATCATGTCATCGCATGAATAATCGGAGTTCCACATCCTTCTCCGTCTACAGGCTTGGGAGGGGATATTCCGTTTGTATGGGAGACTCAATTCGAATATAAATAGCACTTGAGTTGAGCTCAGCTCGTCACTTGAGGACGTCTCATCTCAACATGAATTCAGTTTAGTTGCCTTAGCTTACATTACAGCTTCCCGTCTATAGCGTGCCATGACTTAAGTGCATTGATACTCATACCAACACCATTTCATACTACATCATTTACATGTTCGGCCCATTTTGAGCTGTTCAGTCAGTCAAGTGACTGAGTTATGCAGTCAGTGTAATCTCATTATTTCCTTCTGCTTCACAGCACTAATTAATCTAGTACTGACAGAATATATATCACTTTAAATATTTAAAGATCGTCATTTCTAGCTCTC
The DNA here is from genome assembly GCA_020352615.2 of Yoshiicerus persimilis. Classification (NCBI taxonomy): domain Eukaryota; kingdom Metazoa; phylum Arthropoda; class Collembola; order Entomobryomorpha; family Tomoceridae; genus Yoshiicerus; species Yoshiicerus persimilis. The sequence goes on from CM036943.2 coordinate 11,775,530, forward strand.
AAATCCTTTTAACTACTTAGACGTGCTTCTACTCACTGATTTTAACTCCTCTTTCAAAATACCAATTCATAACGCACAGTTCTCAGCTACGCTTTCTGAATTCCAGTTTCTTTCGCTCTTAACCAACACCTATATCGTTATATCTGACTACAAATTCACAAAATCAGTCCAAATCTGTATTTACATTTACCTTTTCAAAGCAACTGATGCTTCAACAACTACTTCATACCCAATGCTGCTGAACTTCCGCCCTAGCAAATCCTAATGTTCATGAAATTATTTATTTTATACAAGATAGACATACAAAATAAAATGGGAAAATAGGTGATAATTGGATAGCACTATTAGAAGAACGCGATATAATTCCACTCAATTACTTGGTTAGGAGTACGTACATTGATTTTAAAAATGGGAACGAAAGTTAAAAAACGATTTTCATTACGAATTGACAAATATTTCAGTTCTAAGAGTAAAGTAGGCTTTGTAATTATTACAAGATTTAGTATGAACATTCTGTGATTATTTTAATCTAGTATTAAAGATGATTGCAAAGTTATTTACTGACATTGAAATGGAAGTAGTAGATATTACAATTAAACAAAAATCAAATGGGAATATGGGGACAGAAAACCGACCTCGAAATGTTTGAAGGTTAACGTTACATCGATTTATTGCCGTGGATGAACTTGGTAACAAAATAAATATATATTCTGAGGAAAAGTGTAAAACATGCTTTCTCTTTCTAAGTAATAAGAGTGAATACACGTTGCCTCTTGACTTCCAGTAAAGGATTAGATTTCTACACTGATAGTGGATAAGTTAGAAATCAAAGTTGAAAATGTCGTATGTACATAAATTGTTAGTAAATACAGGAATGTCTGCTAAGTATATTAAAAAACACTTGTAATTCTCTGGTATTTTAAGGAGGAAGCGTTATAATGACATTACATTGAGGAACTACATAGTTTGTATTATTTACTGTTGAGTTGTGCTTCTGTGAATGAAAAAGTTTAGGGGGAGACAATTACCTAAGTACATCCGTAGTTCACAGAGAAGAGAAATGGAGGAGAGCACTTATAGAGTAGAAGTATACCTGAGCTGGAAAAGGTATTTTGTGTTATTGTTGGCTAAGTGCATAGTTTTTGGTTTGGGAGTCTAGACATAGTACCTATTTCTTTTGTGTTTGTATTATACATACATAATACACATGGTTGATGGATGCAGGTGCAATGTTACATTAGAGCAGCATTGGTAAGTAAATAAGGTGGGGCCAACTCTGCACCTCAGAAACGAGAAACTTCAATCAAAGTACTATTTACCTTTCCGCCGGTAGTTCTCTTCCATTTTAATCTATCGGAGAACTTTCTTTTGGGTGAAAGCACAGTGAGAAGAGAAAGCTCCTGCTCAGTCTAAGTACCACTACCCAAATTCTCCACCGCGATCAGCAAGGAGTTCTCCACGTATAGAAAAGCTCGGGAAGCAATAGCAAACGAGGAGGCAGAGGCAGACTGCCGTAGCGTAGAGCCAATAATGCCGTCGTGGCATGGCATGGCAGACTACAAGTCCAAAGACCAGGCCAGTCAATAAAGGCTTAAAGTTGTTCCGTCTTCTGCAATCATTTTAGTACATACAATACAAGAAGAAAACCAGAACGAAGCCTAGTGGGGAACAATTCGGAACTAAAATGTACATCTATATCGACTACAGTAGTCAAGAAGGAAATACAGAAGCGCAGTGGAAAAGTACATTAGGCAAGGCAACGAAAGTCAAGTCAAGGCAAGTCAATTCAACTGAACTGAACTAATAGAGTCAGTGAATGATTGAGAAAATGAGCTAAACTCTTGACTGCTGTGCTCTCCAAGAATCATGCTACATTGCTTTACATTCTACACAGTTGAACTATTTGTGTCATCACATCATAGTTCCTATTTATGTACATATAATCAGAATCCACCATTTTATTATAAGTAGTGATAATAGTACTGTCTATTCAGGTACCTATGTACATTGGCAACTAACGTGGGACATTTTAGAAATGCTTAACAAAGGATAATAAAATGAAATAACCTTTTCCTTTTGTGTTCTACAGAATAACTCAGCATAAATTGAGTAGAAGTTATTTTCTACTGGTATAAAACTTAATTTACAGAATGAAACAAAGTATAGTCATCACGTCTACTACTTCGATTGGATGTGAAACGACAGTGTTTTGCATAGGTATACTTACTTTATATTTTATTAGTAGGAAATAAGCGCATTTGGGTAGTTTAAGTATGTATTAGGTTTTATATACATTAGAGCTAGAACAATATAAAAGAAAATAATCGTTTCAAAAATGATAAAATGAGGTAGCTGATCCACAGCGACATTTTGAATTGGAAATGCCAATTCTGCTTGGATTTTACGTGCGCGTCCCGTGATAAAAGGAATCATTATTGGGAAAAGAAAGAGAGAGAGGGAATCAGAGCTATACTTTGTCTGTTGAAAGTTAGAGGAAGCAGTGTGGAGTGGGAGTTAGATGTTAGAGCAGAGCAGTTCGCTAGTGCAGTGGTAAAATGATATTGTGCAACTGTATACTGGAAAGTAAACTGATATTGATACTTGCTCACTTCCCATTCACATTCCTAATGCAATCAGCAACGCTCTATAGAATACCGATTCGATAGAATGCTAGACACCTAGTTACTAAAGTGACTATTATGTAGTCTCTCTCTAAGTGCTATTAAATAAAGCTCCTCTAGACACTAGATACCCTTTAGGATCTACAAGGAATTCATAAATAATACCAATACCTCTATCCACCAGGAGATGAGACACGAGTACACTACTAATATTACATTACACACAAATACCAATTCCACCAATTCTTATATTTCAAATCATACAGAGTGGATTGCTATCTAACTGTTTTCGGTCCTCTTTCCCTACCTATATGATTACACTATCAACCCTACTTGCTTTTATTGAAGAACAACAAATCACGCACACTACACAAACAACCCACCTACTAAATACATCACTTGTAAAACATGAAAGGCCAAAAAAGATGAAACAGGTAATTATAGTGTGCAACTCGAAAACTCAAAGTTATAAATGTGTCTGCTAATTGTCATATACACTCACTGATTGTGAAATACATTCTTTTATATCAAAAATGGGATTAGATCCCAATTGCTACTTATGACATGAACATGAGTTATGGGAGTACAAGAGTTTCCTAGAAACTAAAAATATACCAACAGAAATGCATTGTGGGCGGAATAAGAAAGAATGAAATATTCCTTAAAGGAAAATACTAATTCAGAATCTCGAAATATTAACAATATAATATTTTGTACTGCACAGTTTTTGAAATATAATTTCTTTCTACCTTGGTATAACGGTTTTAAATACACATAGCCGTATAACGTACAAATCATAAAAATGCTCAGTGCGTGACTGAAATCCGTTTGTAGGAAAATCTGATGCCATGCTTATGTTTTTTGTGCTTCGTTAGACAAGTCTAAGGCAGGCTAGGTCAGGTTTACCGGGTCTACCATGCAGAGGATAAAATTGACATATGTATCTTGGCATTGGCAAGAGTATTTTTCAGAATTGAAAAACTGTTGGCGTTCCCAAACTCTTTCCTTTCATTCGTCATTGCAATTCTTTGTTTTTCCTTGTGCTGAATGAAAATTGGAATGCATAGAAAAAGTATTTCTTCTGAATTCAAAGCGCTTGTGGCGAAAAGTTACTATATCTGTAGACCTGCTATTCATAAAAGTTTTGCTTTACTTAGACTTAGAGTTTAATAACATCTTAGTTATTAGTTGACTCTTTGTGCACACTATTTCACTCTGCTGTTGGCTCTGATTTAGGTTTGTTGGTTTGCATATTTCCGCTAAAGTTGGAAATTTTGTTTAGGTACTACTAACAATATTAGTTTCCTCCGAGACATTCTTCACGGAAATGAGTGAATGAAATTTAACAACTTTTTTCCTGCCCCTGTTCGCTTAAATACTACTATTTATATTACGTCCACGTGTCGATTAATTTTCTTATACAGAAAGCAAACCTAAAAATGAACGGCGTTTTGAACCTAATAAACTATAAGTAAATTAAGAATTAGGTATACAGTAAAACTTAGTGGCAGAATAATGAATTATTTATTTTTCTTGGAATAAAATCCTTAAATACAAATTTTGAATTTATGTACGAAATTGAAAAAAATGTCAATACTTTGTCAAACTATCGATGTACCTAATTACAACTGACTAGTTAATTGATTGGCACACACCTTCGTTGCAGTTCAGTAATAAAGTGTAACTTTTTAGTTTGCGTGTCTGATCTTTAATCATGTCATGACAAGTGTACGAACGGTAGGTTAGGAACGCGAGAAGGTTACATGCAACTTTTACTTTGAATAGCATACGGAATAGCACGTAGGAATTTTTTCAATTGGATTGAACTCTTGGGTACTTCAATAATATTTCATGGGAGTTTGCTACGTTTTTATGCAGTACTACATGTTCCACTTGATTTATCTTCTGTCTTTAATAATGCATTTTCACACCTCAGGGATACACAATATGAGTGCTATTAGTGGTACATTTGGGATTCTATTTTAAGGTTAATGCATAAAGTATTATAGTTATAGTATACCGCATTTTTTGATACAGTCTCCCCTGGAGGAAGTATATCGATGTTTTTAATATTTTTTGGGAAACCCTTACCGAAATAGTTCCTCCCCCTAAAGTATGAATTCATGATATACGTATGTGCAAAGATTCCCATACCACAATGTGTAATACTTTCCCCTTGGAAGAAATTATTTCGGTATTTGCCAAAAAAGAAAAAAGTGGGTTTGAAACAATACTACCCCCGGAGGAGTTAACCAAAAGTAGAATGTTATGTTGCGGTTATAAGGAATTGAATACTACGAAACACAGCAAAAAACAGAACACATCGATATGTCTATGCTAGAACGCATACTTTTATAGTTTAGCTAGAGGATAGGAAAACACGTGAAAAGGAGTGGATTGTCGCACTAACCCCACTCAAGCTTCTCGACAAATTTACATGTAGCAAAAGAATGGTGAAAAGAAGTGAATATTTAACTTGGCGTGGCTTGAATTATGTATTGTTGAGGTCATGCTATGTATGTATATCCTGAAAACAACTAGGTGTTCTTTTCTTTTTGTTCGCCTTCCCATTGAGTTCAGTCTTTACTTTTCTATCTGAGTACAAGCGGGGGCGTTGTTGCGCTTAAATTTTTGATGAGACTGACTGCCTCTCTACTACTTTGCATACATATCCACGATTCTTGTTTCTTTTGATTGTATTTGAGTCGTGTCGGGTCGCGAGTCGACGAGTCACGTGTAATTCTATCCCCCTTCTCCTGCATTCAACAAATCTGACAGAAATTGCCAAAACATTTTCTATCTCGAGAGCAATATAGAACTTTGGAAGTTAAGATATTCAATTTTAAGTAAATGATTTCTATAGATATAAGTGAATAATGTATTCCTTGACGTAATTTGATAAAGAAAAAACCAGAAAAGTCAAGCCATATGCAATAAGCTAACGAATTTAGTGTCACAAGGGTATTTTAAGATAGGTGTACTACGTATCAGTGTGCAGAGCTGCTTTATAGAGATAATATGCTAATCTGAATATCAATAATACTTTCTTATACAAGTCACATAAACTGTAGCGAATCACTAGGAAAACGGGGTGTTCTTATTAGCATTCCGAATACAGAATACAAAGTAAAAACCGGAGAACGTGGATGTACTCTAGGGAAACAGTTCATTTCATCAAAGTTTTGGAAAATACTTATATCGTGCGTTCGAAACCTTATTTTTATGAATATTGGAGATTTTATACACTTGAATTTTTGATATTTCCGAATTCATTCGTACAAATAGCACATGAGATAAGCATATATTAGGAAAAGAGATTGGGAAGACAAAAAAGAGTCATAAATCGGGAAAGGCGTGACCCGAGACCAATCTAGTGCCTGTTAGAGACTATTAGGGCAGCCCAAGGAAGACTTATTGTTAGTCAAGTGAATGCAGACTGGCAATAAGTAAGGAAAGAGCAGGAGCAGACGAAAGAAAGGATATAGCAGACAAAACGAACTGAGACTTGAGTAAAATAAATCTCTCTAGGTATCACCTCGCATCACACATCCCTTCGTTTAACTCCCCTCTTGCAATCAGTTAGTTTCTTTAACCACGAGAATGAGTATAATTTGTACCCAAGACATAGCCCTCTGTCACAAAACGTAATATAGGGGAGAATACATATGTAAGGCAGATCTTGATGTACTTGTTGTAGAATTTTAATAGTTTCCCCACACAGAAGAGCAGAGGTTAGAAAATTACATGATTCATGTGGATTTTGTTTGGAAATGGTGAAATAATTGGTGTGCAAATTGACGCAACCATTACCACACTGTATAAAAACAGTAGGGCAGGACAGGAAGGATTTTGTGAGAGAAGTGAATATCTGGAGTGCCCATCTGTCCATATGAGTACTCCTCATTGTGATTCTCATGAAAGATACAAAGGGAGTAAAATCACTTGACTACGCAAATACTAAACTGAATTATCTATAGTTTCATCCATTGACCCACGCCACGACTCACAAAAAGAAGTGGAGAGTAAAGGAATATTGAATGCACTAAAGCTTTGGTCCTTCGGAATTGGATTGAATAACCTAGACTACTACTACTGGAGTTTAGAGCACAAGTAAGTAGTTAACATGTAGTAAGCGATGCTTTTTAAGCACTTAAAGTTTCACTTGCTCTGCTCTTTCTACTGTAGATACACATTATTTGCGCGACGCATTCTCCATTGTAGTCTGGAGAAGAGAGTGAATGCGAGTGTGAAGTTAAATAGGGAAATTCAACCCACACACATATAATATAGTCAGTAATAAACCGTCCCCTGTATAAATATACACAAACTGTGCACTTCACTATTTACACAGCACGAACCGTTAAACTCAACACGAATATATGTAGCTCTGCGTTTTTATGTCTTTCGTAAGTATACTATTATGCAGTTGGTTAGTGTAAGAACATAGGACAACAATGCACATTAAGGGTTCCCAGAGTGTTCAGTAGTGTATACAGAGCGTTTCAGCCAAAAGTATCCATAGAACATTCAGTGTATAAGGAAACATTGCATGTATGCACGTTGGTTTGATTTCCCGCGTCAAACCAAAAGCGGACAACTTAAATACATATTTACTTTCTTATACCTGTAAGTGTCCTATGGATACTTTTAAATGAAACGCTCTGTATGTGTAGCGTATACGTATAGAATTTAATATACCAATCATAAGACAATTTGAGTATTAGGTCTACCCGTTAGATTTGAATTACGTTACATTTATTCATTCAATCTGCCATGGTTTAGTTGAGACTGGAGGATTGAGTTCCGTCTCCTGCCGTTTTACTTAACTTTTCCTTTCCGTAGCTCACTCACTTTGAGCAGAGTTAAAGTTCAGTTAAAGTGTGGCTGTTGATGTTGATGAGTTGTGGAAAGTATCTATCAGGGAGAAAAGAATAGTCTATTACGATCTGCTACCGTGTCTTCTGGCTTTTCTTAATGCACATAAACCCGTCGTGGTCTTGTCTCACTCAATTGAACTCCTAAGGCTTACTTTTATCCTATATAACTACCTTTAGTCTAATATCCATAGCAGGTATGCTTAATGTAATGCATATATTAATATCTTCCACAGAATTTTGATATTCTAAGAAGGTAAGTGCATGCAGACAGCGAGTTCAAAGTAACTATGTAAATAGGTATTCTCACTTTCTTAAATAAGTATGTGTACGTCCATAAATACGTTAGCTTAATGCATATATTTACTCTATTATCTGCTCGTAGGGTAATATTCTAATATCTCAGTTCAACTCGCACTCATATAAGTAAGTGTATTTTTATGGCTTCAAAGGAGATTATCTCTTTCCCTACAGTTACGTTGTGCAATATATCCCAGTCTTTTCAACTGCTCAAAGGGTTCTTTTATTTTTGCTTACTTTGCCTTGGTGTTCTTCTTCCAACAGACTCGCTCTTACTAATCTTCGTTCGTGCTCTCAGCTAAACTGTCTTATTCTATACGATTTTCTGCCTCATTTCCTATTTTATGGAATTTTGTGTGCTTCCCTAGACTAAATAGAGTCTAGCCTCTATTCGCCATACAAATATCAAGGAGCCATACATATAGCAGTAATGCGATGGTTACCTTTCTTAGGACTTGGAGTTCGCAACTTAGAAACGTGATGTCTTTTCTTTAGTATATCTATTAATCACACTAATATACATTCTGGAATAGAATAGAAGACTTGGAAACTGTATTAATACATCAAATACATAAGGACATATACTTATGAGCTAACTTTCAGAAATCTATCTCACTTTCTTCCGCTCTCATCCTCAATTCTTTTCGTAGTCAAACCTTATATTATATTCTATGCAGAGTAAAACTTCTTTTTCGACTTTTGCTTTCGTTACATTAGTTAAGATAGTAACATCACCTAATACATTCAAGTTGAAATGTACATGTACAAGTACCAAAGAACGGTAAAGGAACCTCTCGTCTTAACTTTAGTGTAAAAGTCTTCCTCCAGAGCACTATTTCTTTGTGTCCTTCTTTCATTCGCTTCAATTCGTATATGCGATAAAGAAATGTGTAAGTTCAGCCGTAAGCTTATCCTACTGGTCTCTACACTCACATAACAAACACAGATGAGAAGAAACTACTCGTACTACAGAAAACTACAAAACACTCTGCTCTGCTTATTATTACACTTTATTCAAGCGAGAGTCCGCAACCTTCATATTTTATTATACCAGAGATACACTTACCCTCGTAACAGTTCCTTTACTTTGTCAAGCATAAATAGTACTAAAGAAGTTGCATTACTCCTTTTACAACTAAAATCTCACTCCACTAAAGTATGTAATCAGACATATCTGTTGTTGTCCTTATTGCGGAACTACGGCTATTTAGGTACAGCCAGATAGTATTAAACGCTTCTTTTACTTTCAATTAACAAACAAGGGAAATCTGAATTAATCTTAACTGAAATTAATATTTATTTTATTAAAGAAACTTGTTAGGGGAAACATTCAGTTTATTCTTGGTTCCCCCTCTGTGTAAAATGAGGAAAGGTCAGAAAATGCTCGTATGAGCAAATGGACGGATTCTACATAACAAATTACTCCGTCAGCTTTTCTGTCTACATTCTACATCCTTCGGAACTCAGGACATGCCATCTTTATTCTTCATTCTCTCCCTGCTAGCTAACATACAAGTACTCTAAATAATATTTTCCAGCTTACACCATACCCGCATACTTCTTACATCTTTAATTTATCATACTACATAATATGGTAGCAGTAGCACTCGTAAGTATGTCGTAATGTTGCTTTCTATAATTTACTGTAATAATATTTTTCATACCTTCCTGGATTGTGCCGCACCTGCGGTATCTAAGCTATGATGTCAGCAGCAGCACAATTCTGCTAGCACAGATATCAACTCTGAACACGACTTCATAACATTACCACCGTACTTCCATACAACATATCGAAATCATCGAAATAATTACTTGCAAAAGTGCATAAGCAATAATTACATGTGCTGCAATTACAGAGCAGACACGAATCGTATTAATAGCACTCGCACATAGAAAATACCAAACTAAACATTTATGTGTAATTACATGTAGCACATGTTACAATTATTTCTAATCCGTGATTACGTGCTTCCACTTCCAATTTACATGATGCAGCATTCATAAATAAAATAACAGCAGATATTTAATTACTAGAAACGTTCCTACCCATTTCACAATCAGCTTTCCTTTCAAAAACGACCATAGCGAAATCGTCACTAAATTTTCACGTCAAATACACACTGAGTGCAGTTAAAATTACACGCATCTGTGAACACTGTGGTTTTCCAAATATTTGTACTAACAAGCATTCAGCAAAAGCTCTGATATTTGTGGTTTACTATCTGAATGACCTCTTCTCGTCACAACCAGATTTTTCGAAAGGTTATCTCACTTGGGATGCAGCATTTATTCCATGTAATATGTAATATGCATTGCAGATTGGTAAGGGATTTGAAATATCGAACATTTCTAGTTCAGCCTAACCATGAAAATAATGATGTGAAACCGAAATAGAAAAATGCTATCAAAAGGAAGAACTTATATTTAACATAATTTCAAATAATTTCTCAATGATAAAGCCATTTTTAGATATAAATCTTGCAAATTCTATATTTATAGAAAATTTTAGATATATCGCGCTCTCTCCATCGCTTTTAAAAATGAAAATCCCTGTAGCTGTTCAAAAGCGTGTTTTTCAAGGACTCAAACCATAAACAATCTTAGAACTTACCAAACCCAAATAAGATTCTGAATTATTTAGTATTTCTATTTATATTTAAGAGAGATATAATTTTCTAAAAATAGGTACGTTTTGAAAACAAAGAATTGCATGGTACACCAAGCAAGCCTAGTACATCTAAATAGAAGCTCATTTATTTTCTGTGATTTCAATGAGGTTGAGTTCTCTGGTTAGGCTCTGACTGATTTTGCCAGTGCGGCAATGTATTTTGCTTGGATACTGCACTATTAAAGTATACTATCCGGTGTGTTGTGTTGTGTACGTACAGCATAATGTGTTACACCTGGGTGAATTCTTTTTCCACCACGTTCAGGTTCTGCGTCACGTTACGGTGAATCATCATACAAGGCCAACCCAAAAGCACAACGAAGCCGAGCCAGGCAAGAGTTACCGAACCCTTTTATTTTGTTTCTATCATTGCATAAAGCTCGAATCTCCCAATCTCCACTCTATCTGATTTCGACTAAATGTAATGTATTGTAATCAGCACGGATACGTAGTGCAGGTACATGAGTGCAAGAGTGCAACTGAAAAACTAGTATCCTTACCTGTATACTTTTCCAACATAATTATAGTTTACAAAAAGAAAACAGAGGTCTACGTACCTATGTGCATTTTTATAATATCCGAAAATTTTTCGAAAATTATGGTTAACGATAGTTTAATAAGATTAGGGATCTGAAAACAGGTGTAACTTTCATTTACTAGCATCGGCTTTATTGTACTATGTGCAGTAAAATGTCAAAGTAACTCTGATGTGGAGTTAAATATCAAGCTACTGTATGCATTGAGGACCTATTTCAATTTTCAATGTAGGTAGGTGTACGTATACCTACATTTGGGAATAGAATCTAGCTTATGTTGGGAAGAGCGAAATGAAATTTGATTCGAGCACTTATTTTAGACTATATAGTGTAGAAGATTGCTTTACATAATCTGCAGTGCAAGTACTGTAGTGCAGTGTTATTTGATACTAGCATAGTGTAGTGGTATGCCTAAGGGCGATTTGTGATGTGAAGCGATGTTCACTAAAGTATACTGTGCCGCTTAGATCTTTCTATCTGTCTGAGTGAACTGATGATCATGAGTCTCTACAGAAAATAGACTGACATAGTCTAATAAAATATACAGGGCTACAATAGATTTAAAATCTATTGCCTTAGAGTGGATATCTACCTTTAACTTAGTGCCCACACAACACTGAATCTTACTCTATAAGGTTTCTCTACCGCAGTTTTTAAAGGACGGGTCTGATTCTTATTGTAGTCTGGTTGGGTCTGGAGAAGAAACCAAGTCAAACATTGAAACTGTCTGAATTTACTCGTTGACTCATTCAGTGAGCAGCACAAAGGTATGTGTCTTTATTATTTGCACAGCTATGAACATGAAAGAAACGGTTTGCAAAAAATTCTTTTGCTTAGAATTTTCGGCTGAACCACCACGTAGCCGAGAGCAGCACTTTAATATATTCTGTCTTTTCCTTCCTTCTTCGTTCACTTGTTCGTTTCTTAGATAGAGATACATATGCCTACTTAAAGAAGTAAAAGTAACTTGGGTAGCGCCAGCCCAAAAAGTAATACTGTATACATGAATTCACGTTTCACGTCCATTCGCTTTCATATTATGAAAGCCTGCATGTCTTCACAAAAATACAATACGTGTAGGTAGCCGCAATGAAAATTCCTGAATATACCTACCTAGATTTGGTCCGTACCCCGTAGTATTGCATTATTATGATAGCATTAGATAGAGTAGAGGAGAACCAAGCCAAGCCCTGGTTTGGTTTGGTTTGTTGGCTTCGTTCGACTGACTCTTGCATAGCCTACTCTTTTTATTCCAGTATTATTAGTGAGGATTTAATGCATTGTCCTATCTCTATGACTCGACGTGACCAAAAACCCGTAGCCGTATTATAAATATAACATTATAGCAAAGTCATAGCAGCCTCTCTCTCAACTCTCAGTTAAAACGACTAGTTCTCTCCTTCTTTACTCACAATACAATCAGTCAGCCAAGTGAGTGCACTTCTCCTTATCTCCCTCACTCCTTCTTCCATTGTACTTTTCGTAGTTTCTTACCATTTCCAAGTTCGTGCCGATGTCGTAGCATTTTGGCTCATTTTCATACAAACATATACATTATGTAAGTCTCCTCGGTTTGTTCCCAAATATACATACTACTATAAGAGTTAATCCACCAAAATCCTGGTCCTTGTCATTTGTTTAGCACAAAAGCTTATCGTCAGCACTTTATTATTTTATTGGATTGACTTGTCTCTTCATTCTGTGAAATTCCAGCAATTTTCAACAATTTATTTTGTTTTACGAGCAAACTAAGAATTTATATAGAGAAATAGTTTAGAGTGTGTGGAAAGGGAGAGACAGGACAAGACAGCAGCTGTTATTGTTAAAGAGACGATTGGTGTGGAATTCTATTTACATTTTCATCATTTACTTGGTGTTTGTACAACAGCCACAAACTGGTACCTTGCTTAACAGGCACTACATGGTGAATTCGTGAAGTGACTTTACTTAGCTGATGAGTCAATAGGAAAGCCGCAAGTGCTAGTGGTTAAGTATATACAGGAACATTACACTCGGAGTACTAATTGTAATTCTATCTGGATCTGCTGTACAGTCGAATCTAAGAATACAATTTCGCTTAGGAGTAATAGTAAATAGAAATAGGTAAGTATACTTAGTAGTGAAGTTGCGGTGAAACAAAGTAGAGTATGTCAACTGAATGCATTTAGTTTATTTGGTTTCGTTTTAGTGTAGCAATGTCACTGTGTCGGCTCTTTCATAATTCGTCTGTTTAAAATTATATCTCATTTAGTTTATTGGCATTAATGTGTCCAGGCTGCTATTAAATAGAACCAGAACGAGAGTAGAGTTCTCATATACTGTCAATTGCCTCAAATCTCCTCACTACTGGATAACTAAGGACAAAATTAACATTAGTAAGTAAGCACAGGGTACTTTAGTATTACTATCTTATTTATTCAACACTGCACTACTATCTACTTTACTTATACAGTTTGTACATCCAGAATACTAAAATCTAACCCCCTCTTTAGTATCTTCCCTAATGTGCAGTGCTCTTTGACTGCCTAACATTAGGAAAACTAAAGAATCTCTGTTCAGAGATAAGTCTCATCATCAAACCGTCCTGTAATACCAATTGGTACTATTCTACTTTCATACTTTATAAGATAAACAGTCTGAGAACTTACTGTAGCCTTTCAGTTTCAGTTAGGTACTTGTTTAAGTCACATTGCAGCTCATTCTTTTTGACATTTGTATTTCATACCTACAAAAACCACTCCGAGACAAGAAAATCTAGAAAACCTATCTTCCTATAATTAATACAATATTAATAAATAGTCTATTTTAACACTACGGCAAAGAAGTGCTTATTTCTATACATTGATTTGAGTAGCTGTACTAAATGACAAATTTTGGAAGTCTAGTCACATCCTATCGCAAGAGATCAGAAGTCAGAGTATTAAAACTCATCTGGAAGAAACTAAATCTGAACAACCACTTATTACTTCCCTGTGAGTCGTGATAACCCGAGGCAGTCAGTTACTTACCTTGCTTTTTATCAAGAAACACAAACATAAACTGAGTATTTTCACATCTGCATCAAAGTGAAACCATATATTTACAAATCTTCAACATAAAAAGCTGAGATCGTACATGTTTTGATAAGTGCTACTTAACTATACGTAGAAGCAGTTAATTAAAAAAATTGCATACTACTAAAAACTGTGTACTACCTAATAGTAAGGCAGGTTACATGTTTGGAGCATAACCTTTTATTTACTACAGTACTTTGCTTAACAAGTGTACAATAGTGCAGAAATAGTGAGTGTATATCGTTAACTATTTAAATTCAGTTTTTGTGCAGCATGAGCATACTTGTATTTTGTGTAGCAGTAGCAGATTAAGAATTTTTGTCTACTAAGCATATAAGTAACTAATTTGCATAAAGAATAATAGAATTATATGGTTGAGCAAACTTCTTAGTAGTTTGCAAAGTATACTAGAGGAGAAATGCGAGGATATTTGAAGCATGGAGTCATTGCAGTATTTAGTAAAGATTGTTACACTTGTAGTAGACCTTGTGTTAATTGTCACCAACTGCAAATACGCTGTCTAGCCACGTATAAATCATTCCATAGTACAATTTGCAACATTGCATTTTGTTTATACTACCGTGGTTGTGTTGTTACTCTTGTTACAAGGTTGTGGTTGTTGTTTGTGACTAGAGTTGTTGATTGATCAGGTATGGTACGAAATGCGACTGATGTAATGTATGCATAGATTATTTTAGGATTGCATATTTTTATTCTACCTGGTTATGGTATTCGTGAGTGTGAATAGAAAGAGGAGATAAGTGCGGTAGGTAGGTAGCGGAATAGTAGAAGTGTTGGAGCAGAAAGTATCTATCTGCATGAAAATGTTGATAGTTGGTGTTAAGTAAGGCAGGGAAAGGAAAGACGGGAAGTGTTCATGTAGCATCTGAGCTGCCTATTCGCAGTTTTTATTATATTAGAATGCGATAAAGTTTTGCTCAGTTCGCCTCAGTTTATTTGGCCAACTAAAACTAGACTTTAGCAGTTCTAACCATAAAACAGGAGCTTATTCTGAGTAAGCGAAAGAAAATCGAACTAAAGCAAGATGTCTTGTCTTGTCTCGCCTAGTCTGCCGCTTACAATAAGTAAACTGTGCTAAACAACATAGGATTCTATATGAGATGAGAGTCGGAAAGGGTGAATTGAAGGACAAAAGTGAGGAAAAGGGAAAAGTACATAATAATATTTTTCTTTCTTGGGTTATATTGGATATAGTTTTTCTCTCAACTCTCCCCGTTCATTTTTGGATAGTAGACAGAGTTCTAGCTTATGTTATGGTGCATCTGTCTTGGTAGTGTGACTTTAGGTTTACTTGGCTGATGATGATCTGGTTATTCTTTCTGTCGGTTCGGTGGTGTTGCACTGTTCATACTTTCCTCTCCAACACTATAGACATTTTATGAGTTCCATATGCCATCAGTTTCCTCCAAGACAGTTACTACTGACTAAGTACTAGTAAGACTTGACGTAGTACTTGAGTTTTTGGGTAGTTTTTGGTCTGACTTTACCGTAGGTAGTATTAGAAGGTATGTATGTGGTGTGGGATGGTCGTCGCAGTGTACGCTGGAAAATTGAGTTTCCACCAGCTTTCCGTTTCCCACTTCCCCGTTTCTTCTGTCTGCAAAAGACTGAGACGAGTTGGCCTTTTCGAATATAATTTCAGATATTCTCTCTTATATTGTGATATGTGCACCTCGTCTTTACCCTTTCGCTTATTTGCTTTCACATTTACCATTTTAAGCATAACCAACCTAAACTCAAGCTTTTTCCTATTTTATTTAGTACCTTCAACTTTCCTATCCACATACTTACAAGATATGTGCATACATTTCGACCTTTCCCAGAATAAAAACTTTCAAAGAAACTGTTTCGTTCTGGATTTGAAGGAACTCAAGGTTTTAAAAGATAGGTACAGATAGGCCTCACTTGTGTAGGCGGAACAGGAAGGTACACATTATATGTAATACTAGTATCATCCAATCCTCTTTACTAATGCTTTTCCAGCTTTTAAAGGATTCTAACTTCCTTTTCTTGCCTTATTCTCGGGGCAATTCATTCTTTATCTTTTAGTAGGCTGGGAAAAATGGAAAACCTTCCAAATTCCACTAGTACGTTTGACGAAATATAAATCACCACTTTTATGCTTCTGATTCCGGTTGTCACTCCCAGTTAGCAGTCAAAAGCATTATTTTCATGCCCTTTCATTTATATAGATACCAGATAGTTCTCCGTATTCTCTAATAAGTCGTAACTTTTGGTGATAAGATTTCCAGATAAAGTTCTAATTAACTTGTCTCTCTTACTTGTTAAGTATTAATAACTTCTCTTTCTTTTTTCAGACTAAGTGGAAATATCTGGTTTGGCTCGCCTTGTTTTGACAAGGGAAACGACCTTAAGTTACGTGGATTGGAGACGGAACAGGAAAACCATTAAGGAACCCGTGAATACTGTCTGAATTACATTTGGAACTAGATCTCCACAAAAAACTCAGCACGGCACAAGGCACTACTCAAGATATTCAACACAATTCAGAATTGTTGTATAAGTGCCTATTCAACACTTACGATTACGACAACTGTATTGAAAGGGAAGAAAGCACCAAAGTTATAAGCGAGGAAGGATTTACGTAATCGATTCCATATCTAGTTTCCAGTTTGAATTGGAGATAAGCATGAGTGACATGACAAGTGGGAATTATTCATCCCGAGAAAAGACCACACAATGGCTTGAAGATGTCTTACAAACCTATTTTACGTACCTGGAGAGGAAAAAGAAGCCACCTGAAGAGTCAAAAAGTGTTACCCCTGTCAATATATCCGTTATAGATTTCGATATCGGTAATACCACAATCCATAGACATAATACTTACATTTTTCGCAATTTGTGCTTCCATATTGCATAGTAATTACTCATTTTATGGACAGGACCAGGGTTTGCAGGTGATGGGCGTGTGTCAACTCTCAGTGATCTGTTGTCATTACATGTTCGTTTCAAGGTTGGTAAAAAGTAGTTACATCTAATGCATCAAATGAACAAGATAATATTAAATTTTATTTAATTTGAGTAATTTGGTGAGCAATTTTAACTTCGTTGTACTAAATTCTGCAATCATCTTATAAACTTAGAGTAACAAAATGTAGATACTTTTAGGTTTTCGAATATCCTATGATAATAATATAATTTTCTTTGTCTGCTTTTCTTATTATACTAGATTGGCGACGATGAGGAAGAAAAGACTGAAGATTTGATTGTAAAAATTCCACCAAATGACAAAGCGGATAGAGAAATGGCCCAGATGGCTCAAGTTGACAAACGTGAAATCCATTTTTACACTGAAGCCTTACCAGAATTAGAAGTGAGTGTTTGAATGCACTAACAAGTTTTGGTTTCGAGACAAAAGTAGCGGCAGTGTGGTAGACATAAATAAATAGAAAACGTCATGTAGCCTGATTTGAGTAGATATTTATGGTAACAGAGTTTGAGTTCCCCTTGTTTTCTTTGTTGTTAATATTGTTCTTTTACTTTGATTTTCTTACCATAATAGGAGTGGGCCGAGTCCCAAAAACTAGATAATCCAAGGCTGGGTGTCCCGCGTTGCTACTTTGCGAAATATCGTGCTCAACCATTTCAAGACGAAGGTCCGAATCTGAGCGATGCCGAATCGGTTTTGGTTCTTGAGGATATGAGACCAATTGGGTTTGGCATGAGAGACTTCAGCTGTGGTTTAACACTTGACGAAACTTTGGCTGCTCTACGGGAAATCGCTACTGTTCATGCCATTTCATGGGCTATGCAAGAAACTACAGGACAACCACTAGATGACAAATGGGACTTTGCTTATCGGCCACGCAAGGCTGCCTCTGCCTATAAGGTAATGTTACATGTTACCAGTGCTTTCTTTGTTTTTTCCTCCCCAAAGAGAAAATTGCTATTGAGTTTTTTGGAGACTCAGTGTGCCCTGCCCTGGCATATCAGCTCTTTTCTCTCTCTGACAACTTCATCTCCAATTTTATGCTCGTGTATTTTATTACTCCCCTTAAGAACTTGTGAAATGTGTGTTTTATTGCTTTGCTTATTTGCTAGCGGACAACTATGCTCGACTACAAACGAATAATTTCCATTTTGGCTGCCAATATAATATCTCACATATTTATATTCCTTCTCCAATAGCCAATATTCTTTTAAAATGAAATAGTACAGTGGAGCAGTAAACGAAATGATTGAATCAAATTATCGACTGTCAAATTGTTACAGTTTTATACAAAGCTTTATTACAAAAATTCAGTTTCTTTGCTCCTAAGGAATTACAATTGGATAAATTGAAATATTGCTGCTGCGAGCAGCGAAATATGGAGCAATGAAAGCGGTCAAAGTGGAGAAAGCAGAGAAAGTAGTCATTCCTCCAAAGTTTTAATACACATATAAAACTAAGTTACGTTTGAAGGCAGTAAATCTCGTGATTGCTCACATACCTAATAAAGTATTGGTCATATCTTTGTGTGATGGGCCAAACTTTTACAAAGACATACTAAATATAACTTTTATTTATATATCTCTCCACTTTCATAAGTACGTTATGTTTATAATGCACACAGCCTGGCTACTATCATTTCCCCAGTTCTGCAATCTCTTTGTACTTCCTTAGGATAGGAATTTTTGTTGTAAAAGCGACATTTACTCCTACTGCAGCCTTAAAAGTCACATTAGTATATCAGCATCCCTATATGCCCATAGAAAGTTGGATATTATAGATCTCATGTTCTCATGCGTTTGATGCTGTCTATTACAGTAAAAGTAATTTAAAAACTTTCTAAAATACCAACTGTGTCTGGTAAAATGATATAATGCATAATTTCATTTTATTTCATAGATTGATAAAAGGATGTATCGTTAACCATAGATTCCTCTTGTATTTCACATTACAGATGATGATAGAGCAAGGTTTTCCAACTTTAGCTGAGTTTTTGGAAAAGCAGCAACCTGACGGGCCAGAATTACTCCTCAAGCTAAAAGCTCTTCATCCAAAAGCGGCAGAACTGCTTTGCGAGCTTTTAGAACCGCCTCCACCTCCTGCACCCTCGTGTGTAACTCATATGGATTTCTGGTGCAATAATCTTCTTTTTCGAAAGCGTGCACCTCCCGATGGCACTGATAATGGAAACAGTTCTACACCAGGAGAAAATGGAGCTAATGATACTGAGTGTTTGATTCTTGATTGGCAAATGATGGCAATCAGCAGACCTACACATGATGTTGCTTTACTCTTATTTACTTCGTTAACTCCAGAAACTCGCAGAGCAAATACCGATAGACTACTAAGACATTATTGGACTGTTTTTCAGGTTTGTAAATGTTTATGATGTACATCTGTAGAACGTTTTAGGTGTCATTAGAGCAGTCATTTCGTTTTATCTTCCTTATAAGCACCTAATCAATGCATACAGCATATAGCTGATGTTCTAATGAAAGCATTGCTTCATGTTTCAGAAAACGAGTAAAAAACTTGGATCAGAGTTACCTTTTGACTACGGGGTTATTGAAAATGAATTTAAGAAAAGTCAACTTTTGGCATTACTTTTGGTAATTGGATCAATTGACTTGGCTTTGGATGCCTCAGCCACTGAAGAAAGACTAATAGAAGCTCTTCGTGACATGGCTCAACAAGAACTGATTTAAACAACAAGTCCAGCCGAAAACTAAAGTTTACTTTTAGATGTAATTATTTTTTATTTCTATCGATTTCTACAAATATTTCGGAAAGTTTAGACAAACCGTACTGCTAAAAAACAGAAAAGGAACAACAAATCAATATGATGATTTGAACTAAGCTAACTGCAATCATAGCAGAAAAGATTACCATAATAGATTATTTAATAGTTTCTGTAGTATACTTGCCTACTAGCATGAATTCTCCTTAGGTTAATAAATGACCTACTCATCCGTTTATGTAATAATTAATCTGCTAGACTTTATTTGTTATACCGTAGCCTTATAGTTATGGCTATACGTAATCATAAGTAATATCGGTACAGTATCTGGTTTGGTTTACATACAAGACAAGCGTACATAGTGAAACCTATTTCTGAAACTGGTACTTTTAACGTTTTAACTGAATGTGTGCACAACTAATCCTTTTGGTTGTTAATGACAAAGACAATTTAGATTTAATTACTGTTGTTTCATGTGCCCACCTGAGAATGAAGCAGAAACCCTTACTTAACATATTTTAGGAAGTACTGCCCCTGCAAACTCATCTAGATACCTAAACATAACTATTTACTTTTAGACCCAAACGACAACCAAATATTTAGTGCCTATGTAATTGTATATTATAATGCAGAATAAGTAGACATATTATGTACAGTGTTGGCCACAAGTCACGCATCATGGGGAAATAACATTACCTGTGGCCACAAATAACGCATCATAGGGAATTAACATTACATGTGGCCACAAGTCACGCATCATAATGAAATAACATTAGGTTTGCAAGTTGAAGATTTTAGCTAGAAAGATGAAGTGGTACCTGGCTTAAAGATGTTCAATGTGATGACCATTTACTGTCCCCGTAAAGAATTTAACAATGATGAGGTCGTCCAGAATTCCGGCCCACACCATAAATCCAGGAGACCCTTGTTCCTGTAGCCCTCCCTGCCATCCAGTGGGGATTTTCCTCGGAGTAATACCGACAATTGTGACGATGCACGACTCCATTTAAATGAAATTTGGTTTCATCACTGAAAAGAATTGTTTTCTTCTTCTAAAATTGACTGCACCCACCGACAAAATGCAATTCTCCTTGCCGGATCTTCTGGTTTAAGAGCCTGGAGAATTTTCATTTTATGTGGTTTAAAATGATGTAATTTCAGGATGCCACGAACACTGGTTCTTGAAATGTTCAGATCTCTGGCCACCTCTCTCGGCGTTCTTCTTGGACTTGCAACAAATTTTGCAAGAACGGTGATTGAAGTCTCTGGGTTTGTAGCAGTCTTAGGAGCCCCAGGTCCAGGGGCATCAGCTGTCGAACCTGTCTTCTTAAATTTGTTAATCAGTCTAACAACTGTTGATTGGTGGATGGCCTTATCAGGATGTCTCCGGGCGAATTCCACTGCCACGGCTCTGGTGGATAAGCCTGGACGTCCAGCCAACATTATCACTACCACTCTTTCATCTTTCGAAAGCTTCATTGCGCAAATGATACACTTACTCGATAAAAAGAACTTACAAAATAAATGTTAGTCTGCTCAAATAAAGGTGCATTGGAGCTGATTATTGAATGAAATCGAAGGTTCTCCTACACACCAATGTTATTTCATTATGATGCGTGACTTGTGGCCACATGTAATGTTAATTCCCTATGATGCGTTATTTGTGAACACAGGTAATGTTATTTCCCCATGATGCGTGACTTGCGGCCAACACTGTACATAAGAACATAAATTACTTTGTAACTCCAATTTTCCATATCACTAATTCTATGTGTACTGTAATTGTAATACATTTAAACGTTTTATATTGTTACCCACCCATGAGCTACTTTTGTAGTCAGCATAAGTTATAAGAAAATTGTAGGTATAGGGAAATTTTGTAAAAATCCGACAGATCCTTAATGCCCTAATAATTTGTATAGCACTATACGTACGCTTTTGTATTACAAGAGACAATCCTTGAGTTTGGTACTCGATAATTATTCGCGTATTCAATATTGATTGAATAATATTGGATGACGGCACATACGTAATATAAAATGTCCAACTGCACTTTTGAGTAATGCAAGTGGTTAATATCCTACAATCTGTAATTCTAAGTGTTATAAAGTGACATAAAAGTATTCACATTTATTATGCTTTACACTGCCCACGTGCCCACATCTAAAGCATTATTTAAAACATTTGCATATTATTTGGCAATAAATACTAAAAATGTAAAACTTTTCACAAGAGAGTTTGATGTCAAAATGAAGATCCTAAATGTAATACAGGCCGTAAACAGGATAATATTACATTATCAACGTTAAATCCGGAATACTAATAACACCAATGAGCAATTTGTTACAGCCATTAATTTAGTAATACAAATACAAGTGTAACAGAAATTACTGCAGGCCACCATTAAATCATGAAGTTCTTCCTGTGTTCTACAAAAATACAAAATGCAACAACATAATGAGGCAATTCACGTTCTTCGCAATCTTCGCATAGCATAATATGAAACCTCGTATGCGAAGAGGGACGGCCATTTTAAGTGTAAAATTCGTTGCGAAGTACTTGCGAAGTAAGACCATGCTTCGAGGCAGGTTTTAAACCGCAAACTTCGCTTGCTTGTGTATTTGCCTTTCGCGCTCAAGTGAAAACGCAGTTTGTAGTGTTACGCCATAGCCAAAGCACCCGGTCTTTAATTTTATTTTGCTATGCTCATCTACCACACTTGGTGCGTTCACGCTTGTGCTTCGCATATGAGGTTTCATATTATGCTATGCGAAGATTGCGAAGAACGTGAATTGCCTCAATAATTATATAGCATGATGAATTGATTCAATTGATGATAAAAGAATAAATAGCGAAGCGAGATGCAGGTGCGGAAAGGAACTACTACGGTAGTAATACTACCTATGCAATGTAACGTGGTCATTTATGTGATCATGAGTGCTTTCAAATTCAATAATAATGTAACCAATTTAATTGTAGAAAAATAATAATAAAGTACGTTAAATAAATTACCTACGATTATAAATAGAGATTTGCTTATCATTATTATGTTTAATTGGTTACTGTCATTTTGGTACCTCATACGCATACCTTCCTCATTTCCATAAAAAGCGCCAAAGTAATAAAGTATGTACTACGCATCCTGCTATTTCTGCCCTTTCCACTGGAATTTCGCCCAAGCCGTCCAGAAAGTCCAGATTGTCGGTGTTTGAGATATTGTGAATTGTGATCAATATTCAAGGCAGATAAGGTAAGATATTTATTAAATCTGGACATATTTTCAGACGTGAACATGAATAATAATAATGATTGCAATTATATACAGTACAATATATATAGTAAAGTTATATATATCCACATTCAGTGCTTGGACTTCATTTTCACCGTTTCCTGCTTAAAACTAACCCAAAATGGCATTCATCACTCCTCGTCGTGATACAAACGTTGAGGTTCTGTACACAAATAAAGATTTTGCTTATGAAGACCAAAGTCGCCTAAGATTGCAACCATCCTCATCTTCAATTTCGAAGACAGCTGTAGGCAGCCCCTGTCTTTCTTCAGGACAGTTGACGGGGTCCACATCACAAAATATTTATTCACATGTTGATTACAACGATTTTTTGCTGGATGCTAATCGTACTAGCTCTCCTTTAAAAAAGGAATCACCATTATTGGATATTCCCGATCCCAATGACAAAAATCCTGTTGATGTTGTACAGATCCCAGGCCACAATGGAGAAATTAGTGGACCTGCATTTTTGCACGTCGTTTCTAATCATTTCGACTATGTCAATAGCTTTCAGATATTGTTGGTTGCTTTTGAGACACACTTGGAAGTATACAGTTTGCAGAGTACACAAAGCGAATTTACAGAAGAAAATATGGTAATCACAATCGCCACAATGTTGAAATTATATGTTATAAATGTTTAAAGTGCAATTATTTCAACGGTATTGTTAAAATGCTTTTTATTGTTCTTTAGGACGAAGAGCCTTATGGAAAGAAGAGGAAAAGTGACATCATATTTTGTGTAAAGAAGGTGCAAGAATGTTCTTCCGTTAGACCTTACGGAATACAAATTCAGTGTTGTGTACTGAGCCATTTATCGTGCATTTCTTCTGTTACAAAACGACTCATGTATGCATTTTCAGTTTTAGGTTCAGAAACTCTTTTTCTTGTAAGGGAAGAAAGTATGAGTTTAACTGAGAAAGTCGATCTTTGCAGCAACCAAGAATTGGTACAAAACACGATTTTTGCTTCTAATTTTAATGTCCATTTTTCCGAATGTCGAATGTCATAAAAGCTATGTCTATTTGCTGCAGATTACTGAAATTGAAAACGAAAATCAATGTGCTGTTACTCATTTGGCGTTTAATTATCCAGAGAGGAGTGTGGAGGAATTTCTAGCGTTTTTAGATGATGGCCGCGTTTGCACTGTGTTGGATATCAAAAATAAAGTTACTATCACCACATTCCCTTTAAAATCCCCTGGTAGGTACAAGTAGTTACTACAAATATAATATAAGCAGAAATTTTGTTTTTGTTGAACTTTTTTAATCCTCATTTATAATCTTCATTTAAACCTTATATATGCCTTATCTCCATGCATGGACTTACTTACGATTTATACTTCTAGGAATTTACTTGAGTTTTCATCCTGCGGAAAGCTACAAGTTGATGACTGTGGATATGACAGGTTTCATAACGATTTTTAATGTCGCGAAGCAGTATCCAGTACAATCAATCAATTTATGCATGACAACTCTGTATTGTCACTGGTGTCCTGCAAACTCCCAAATGGTAGCGTTGGGAGGTACAGAAGAGTGCATAATTATTGATTTATCAAGACCACATGCAATGTAAGTTCGAAGGACAAAGTAGAAAGTAATAACACTGCAAAACTTCTAAAGCAATACAAAACTTTAAAATAATTAACGTTTTATTTCAGCCAACGTTCAAGAATCAAGCCCTTTATGCGGAAATATGTCAGAAAAATTGAGTTTAGTGAGGTGGATCAAGATTATGTAGTAATTTTGGGAAAACCTGAAACCGAAATAAAATTATTCAAGACCAAAAACAATTTTCATACTTGGGCAAAAACTGATAAAAGAATTTCTGCAATTGCATGGCTTGTGGGAATGCCGTACCTTATTGCCCTTAGTGGAGACAAATTTTATTTCTACGATTCTGTTTAGGAAATACAGGATGCGACTGCAATTCAAAATTAAATGGAAAATATTGTCTAAGCGGATGAAAATGTAATCCTCTGTTTTACACTTTACTTTATGTACTGGTTGCCTAAATTATACTACCTACTATGCGCAATATAAAAACTCATTTTTGGATTTTGGTTATATGCACTAAGCTCACTTATTGAGTTTACTACATCATGTATGTGAAACTTCGTCATGAGTGTTTAATAAAGCGGAAGGGTTAAGGGTTTTACTTTTCAATGCATTTTTTCCAGTTTTGTCTTGTTCTTCATTGATTTCCTGCAGACTTACCGAAAAAGTTGAAAAGCGTCTCTACACTATACTATTGCTATACAAGGTTAGTATATAGGGACGTTGAAAATATCCGCTTTCCGCATCGAAAATACCCGCTTCCACTTCGAAAAAACCCGCTTTCCGCATCGAAAAAACCCGCTCCCGCTTCGAATAAATCCGCTTTCCGCTTCGAAAAAACCCGCTCCCGCTTCGAAAAAACCCGCTTCCACTTCGAATAAATCCGCATCCGCATCGAAAATATTTTTCTTCAAAATTGATAACTATTCAACTATAATGCATATAAAATCTAACAACAGCTTTTGATGCAATAGCCTATAACCCTGGCGGGGTTTGGGGTAAAGATAACTAACTGGTCCACCAAAAATTTGCACCCTAATAATTTTTTTGAAGTTTGTGAGATAGCACAAATATATTCATATATTCACTTTTTGGATGTCTTTTTTTAGTACGAAGCGGTAAGCTCAGCGCCGCCCTTAGAATTGTGAGTCCCTGGCAAAATGGCACAATATATACAAAAACTGTAAATATTATTTGCGCGAAGCGCAAGATTTTTGCTAATTTTAACAAATTGTCTTAGATTTTGTACACTACTTCAGCAAAATGGCACACAATATAGGCGCATTCATATATTTGAATTGCGCGAAGCGCAAATTTTTTTTAGTTTTGACAAATTTTTGTTCATTTTTCTTGATTTGAAAACCAGTTTGGTAAAATGAGGCACATTATACACCAAGTGATGAAAAAATTTGCGCGAAGCGCAAAATTTTTTTTCATTTTAACTAATTTGCTTTAAATTCTTTTGATTTTCAACACCAGCTTGGTAAAATGGAGCACATTATACACAAATCTATAAATATAATTTGCGCAAAGAGCCGAATATTGTCGGTTTTAACAAAGTTTACATAAATTGTCTTGATTTTGAACCCCACTTTGGTGAAATGGAGCACAATGTATGTCAAATCATAAGAATAATTGCGCAAATTTTTTTTCGATTTTAACATATATTTTTTAAATTCTCTTAATTTTGAACACCAGTTTTAGCCCGACCAAGGGCTTATAGAACGGGTTTGTCTGTGTGTGTCTGTGTGTGTGTGTTAAGACTCTCATTTTGATTTCGTGAGTTTGAGGCCCCTAAAATTTTATGAGGCCCGGCAAAAGCCGCAATTGCCCCTCCTTAAGGGCAGTCATGAGCTTACTTTTTGGGTGTTTCCCATGATATGAAGTATAAGCTCACTTTTTAGGTGTTTCCCATGATATGAAGCTATAAGGGGCCTTGAATAAAGGACGTCCGCGATTTTTGGCCATTTTTAGACCCCCCCTCCCTCCATTGTCCACATTTGTCCAAATTTCAGGACCCCCCACCCCCCTGTGGACGTCCAGTACCTCAAGTACAAAATATATAAAATAAATATGCATGGAGCGACAAACTCAAACTTTTTACTGCTTATTTTTAAAAAAGCACATAATATTCAGTGAATATTGAAAACGATAATGCACCTCTCAAAAGTACATTGATGAGGTAAGTGCTGTAAATTAGCAATTATTGAAGTGGGTAATGTCAAAATTTACTGAAGCTACACTTGTTGTGTCTTGATCTGAGTGACTACAGTTTCATTCTATGCAGAATTTCTGAAAGTATGTTTACTTTTCTGCAGGATACTAATAATAGGGAAACAAATCAAGTCAATATGATTAACGATATTTAAGAAAACATTTATTAAAGTAATATTTTAATCATGTGGATAAAATCAATGGGAATCATACACTTAAGCGACGCCGCTTCTTTAATTTGTGTAAATATTATTTACACTATTGAAGAGTTATAAATTGAGAGTTTTGAGGGAATATATTATTTTGTTGAAATGTTTGCTTACTATTTATGCTGGGATAAATTGAACTTAATTGTCTAAGAATTACTCGGACGTCCGATGTCCCTAGACCCCCCCTCCCCCTATGTCCGGATGTGTCCTATTTTGCTTAACCCCCCCTCCCCCCATTAAGCCGGACGTCCTTTATGGAAGGCCCCTAAGCTAACTTTTTAGGTGTTTCCCACTTTATGAAGCGGTAAGCTAACTTTTTAGGTGTTTCCCACTTTATGAAGCGGTAAGCTAAATTTTTAGGTGTTTCCCACTTTATGAAGCGGTAAGCTAAATTTTTAGGTATTTCGCACTTTATGAAGCGGTAAGCTAAATTTTTAGGAATTTCCCACTTTATGAAGCGGTAAGCTAACTTTTTGTGTATTTCCCACTTTATGAAGCAGTAAGCTAACTTTTGCCGGTGTTTCTATACTGGTGGGCATGGGCAGCGTCAAATCAATGTTTACTTGTTTCTATTTAAAGCTTTTAGTTACCATGGTAATATTTAATATTTTCAAATTTTCTTTAAAATAATTAATTCATTTTTAGTTTCCATGGTAAAATTCAAAATTTTCGAGTCTCAATGAAAAATTAAATTCTCCATTGCTATGACAAAATATTTAATTAGAATATATCAAATTATAACTCAAACAGTTATTTCATATTCTCTGGCTCGCTTCTGTTACGGTTTGGCGAAGTTTTTTTAATGAACCGGACTAGACAGAGCCAACTTTCCATTTTCAGCTGCATTTCCACGGTAACTACAAAATTAAGTAAAATCGCTTTTTTCGGTCTGGAAGCTGGTGAATAAAACTAAGGCTGGGATTTATTGCGTACAATAAATAGATGGCATTTTACAAAAACTAGATGCACTTTTACAAAATTAAATTAAATCATCCAAAAAATGGCTTAATCGTACAAAATAAAACTAAATCATCCAAAAAATGGCTTAGTGATACAAAATAAAATTAAATAATCCAAAAAATGGCTTAATCGTACAGATGAAAATTAAATCATTTAAAAAATGGTTTAACCGTACAAAAATAATTAAATCATCCAAAAAACAGCTTAACCGTACAAAAGAAAATTAAATCATCCAAAAAGTGGCTTAGCCGTACAAAATTAAATTAAATCGCCCAAAAAATGGCTTTAATGCACAAAATTAAATTAAATCGCCCAAAAAATGGCTTTAATGCACAAAATTAAATTAAATCGTCCAAAAAATGACTTAATCGTTTAAAGGAATACCCAAATCATCAAATAAATGTCATGACTTCAACACGAAATGAAATTCGTTTTAGTTTCATTGGCGCTGTTACACGAAGTCCTGCAACATCGATAAAAGTTAGATTAAAAATTAAATTAGAAAGTGCTAAAATAACTACAATTTGGCTCTAACTACACATAAAAATCATTCTTATTATTGCGATAAGACTTGTTAGACGCAGATGTGAAATACTGCAGGGTATAAATTAACTAAAGTACTCCCTGTACCGGAAAAGAACCGAAAGTGGCCCAAATAATTCGGTGAAGTGAAAAGCAAAGTACAAAAATGTGCCCGGTTTTTGAGGATTCAATTTTTTCCCGGTCTCAAAAATTTGTTTTAGAATTAATATTTTCACAGTAGTTATTCGTGTTATTTTAGTGATTTTTTTTGAAACTTGAATAATCAAACAAAATTGAATTTTTAACTTTTCTGGGATTTTCTTTCGGTACATTTCTAGTACTGGGGGTTCTTTTATACCCTCCACACAAACATACTTATACATGATGTATTCAAATCACTTTTTATTAAACATCTATGGTCTTACTGTTCTAAGTAAATGGCGCAAAGGCGACAGAAGGAAAAAGCGACAAGCAAACAACGTTAATGAAAACATAAGGACTTTCATTTTTGTTGGAGGACTGTCCTTTATTTGATGCCTTAATTTGGTTGGAAAAGGTTAAACTACGTTTTGGATGATTTAATTTTCTTTTGTACGGTTAAGCCATTTTTTGGATGATTTAATTTAATTTTGTACGATTAAGCCATTTTTTGGATTATTTAATTTAATTTTGTACGATTACGCCATTTTTTGGACGATTTAATTTTATTTTGTATGATTAAGCCATTTTTCATTGGAAAATATAATTTTTAATGGAAACTCGAAATTATTGAATTTTGCCATGGCAACAAAAAATAAATTAATATTTTTCAAAAAAAGGAAAAATATTAAATTTTACCACGGCAAACGATAACAATACTTAGAAACAACTAAAAATTAATTTGGTGCTTTTCATAAGTACAAACACCGAACACCCAAAAAGTTAGCTTACCGCTTCATATCATGGGAAACACCTAAAAGTGAGCTTATAGCTTCAGATCATGGGAAACACCTAAAAAGTGAGCTTATACTTCATATCATGGGAAACACCCAAAAAGTAAGCTTACCGCTTCGTACTAAAAAAAGACATCCAAAAAGTGAATATATGAATATATTTGTGCTATCTCACAAACTTCAAAAAAATTATTAGGGTGCAAATTTTTGGTGGACCAGTTAGTTATCTTTACCCCAAACCCCGCCAGGGTTATAGGCTATTGCATCAAAAGCTGTTGTTAGATTTTATATGCATTATAGTTGAATAGTTATCAATTTTGAAGAAAAATATTTTCGATGCGGATGCGGATTTATTCGAAGTGGAAGCGGGTTTTTTCGAAGCGGGAGCGGGTTTTTTCGAAGCGGAAAGCGGATTTATTCGAAGCGGGAGCGGGTTTTTTCGATGCGGAAAGCGGGTTTTTTCGAAGTGGAAGCGGGTATTTTCGATGCGGAAAGCGGATATTTTCAACGTCCCTTAGTATATATCGATTGCTATAGTTATGATCTGCTTTGGAATCTTTGACAATTTCAATAATTTCGTTACTGATTTATGGTGTAGGCTGCGTCATCGCTAATTTCAATAAAAGTAAATTCCTGGAAGTTCAAGCGAAATAATGAAATATTTAAATTAGGACTTTTCAATGAAATTAGAGATTACGTAGAGAAATAAATTAGAGAAAGAGTTAATTGTTCGATAAGAATAGGGTAATACGAATGCCGATACTTCCAAAGCCTACAAACTATGCTGTTATCTCTACAAAATATATAGTTCCATAATGTCTACTACTACTACCGATTTTATTATGGATGACGAAAGGCCCGATACTTTGTTATGGATGCAATCAGTTTTGATTAGCAACATGGATGAAGTAATTCCAAGTATCGTATGTTCAGCAACTCCATCGTCCACCGCTCTTTTCACAAAACCGGGAAACGGGAACACAAATGAATCGAAATTACTCGTTTTGGAGCATGAAATGCGGACAGGAGACTATTTGGGAGAAGACAGATTTTCAACTTTAAGTGACATTGTTTCCGTCAAAATTAAATATTTGGTAAACTATTTCGTATTTTTAAGCTTTATCAACTGATAGATAAATAATTTTGATCTATTTCATTATTCATATCGTTCCACAGTACAACTTTACCTACTATACCTACCCAATAATTAAATAAATAAAGTATTCTACTAAAATAATTAGTATATTCCGCAGTCTAATGCATCCTAAATGCATTTGAATCACCAATGCATTTAAAAGTAACTTATAGAATGTGTGTTAAAAGGTGGAAGGAGAGAATGACGAAAAATATCAATTTTGGATAATAAAAATTCCTCAAAGTTTACAGGAGGAAAGAGCTTTAGTTAGAGTTGGTGGATTGGACAAGAGAGAAGTATCATTTTACACAGAAATTCTTCCTACAATCAAGGTTTCACTAGTTTACGAGCTTGGAAAGTCTAAATATCATCACTAAAATAAATTTTGGTAAACCTAAACATTTCTCTCGATTATTTGCTGTCTAGATGTGGGTGGCCTCTCAGTTCCTGGATGAAAATCTAGAATTTAAAATTCCATTTTGTATGTATGGAAAGTACAATAGAGTTTTAGATGAGTTTCCTGTCGAAGAATCAATTGATAATATACTAGATTGTGAATATCTATTGGCATTAGAAGACTTGCGTCCCAAAGATTTTGGAAAGCGTCATTTCTCCGTTGGAATGAGTATTCCAGAAGTAATGGCTGTTGTAAATGAGATTGGAAAATTTCATGCAACTACTTGGGCTATGCAAGAAATCACGCAAGATACTTTTCACTGGGATACATTGTACCATTGGAGAAGTTCTTCATCACTTTATTATGTACAAATAAATAAATAAAATGCTAAATTTGGAGAAAAGGACGAAAAGATAATAATACGATAATAATAATGAATCTAATAATAATATCAGTGAATCTGAATCGATCTAGGTTTTAATCGAAGCGGGGCTTGTTATTTTGGATGATTTTCTATTAAATTACAAAGATCCTGACGCAGCCGAGATAGCGAAGAGATTTCGCACAAAATATTCCAAAAGGTATCTGCACGATTTACTGAATTCCCTCATTTGTCCATCTTCCAGTCCTTCACCAACATGTTTAATTCATATGGATCTTTGGAGTGAAAATCTTCTTTTTCGCATTAAAGAAGAAGATCGAGAATGCAACGATATTGATGAAGCTGACGTGGATGTATACATTATAGACTGGCAAGTAGTGGCAATTGGTCGACCCACTCATGATCTAGCAATTCTATTTCTCACTTCAATGTCTCCAGAACATCGCAGAAAATTTGCGCCCTTCTTACTTCAGTATTACTATGAAGTTTTCCAAGTAAGAAACTATTTCTTTCGTTACAGTATATTTAATCGGGATAATCGGGAAATTTTATCAGCAGAGACTTTTTCTAAGGGTAAACCATAAGGGTAATAATTGAATATTTGTATCTTATCTAGAGCACAGCAAAACTTTTCGAATTAGAACTACCATTTGGGTATGAAGTAATTGAAAAGGAATTCAGAGATAGCTGTTTGTTGGCTGCTCTGTTGACAATAGGCTCAATCAAGATTGCTTTACTTGAAAAAAGTACGCAAATCCGACTTTTTGAAGTACTGAGGGATTTACTTCTGGAAAATATCATTTAAATACAAATACATTTGTCGAATGAATACTTAAATAAAATATGCAACATAATTTTATGATCTACATGAACTCATATGTCAATCTTCCATCTTGAGTTTTAAAACTATTAACGAAGCAGGCCAAATAAAAGTAACTTATAAGCATTACACGACAGATAAGTTTTGATATGCTTACACTGTCAAAATCTGCTGTATTGCATCTTAATGAATAAGTTTCCTTATTTAGAGAAATCCAGCCTTTTTCCTTAAAGAGAATAAATTCATAAAGAATGCAATGCAGAAAGGATATGTCTAAACTTGGGCTTATAAAAAGTCTTTTTCTGTACCATTGGAACTTTCTGGATTTCCATGGTTTTTTAATTTATAGTATTATTTTTTCATCCGCCTTTATGATACGGATAAACGTTCGCTGTATCGCTAATTTCTAATTCCATTGAAAAATGGATCTTAAAAGTAAATCCCAGTAATTATAAGCGTGCATTTTCAATACCATCTCTTTAGTATTACAATAATACCATTAGTATATGAGATTTGTAAAATAATGTCCAAGCCTTGGATAAATGATATTTTGTCCCCCAGCTCTTACTCTTACCTATCAGGTACATCTAATGTAAGTACTACAGATAATCACGAGAAAGATGAAGTAGGTGATTGGCTGGAGGAACTACTGAAAAACTACTGGGCTGTGAAGGAGAAAAAGCAAATTTCAAAAAGCTTAAATGTGACAACTGACGAAGTTAACAGGTTTCCTCTGAAGTTAAAGACGGCCACGATTGATAACCAAAAGGCAAATACAAAGGACTCGGAATCGAATACGGCACCTTCTTCTACCCCCTCGCTTTCAGAAAATGTTAATATCGAAATATGCTACTCGGTAAGAATGCGTACATGTATATTTAGGCTATTCACTATTTTATTTGATTGTCATGAATTCCGAAATGTAAGCAACAAGCGTTTAATGGCAATCATAAAAAAAACAGTTGATGCACGAAAAGTCAGATCGAATTCAAAATCTATTAAGCAAAATATGCACTTTTCCAATTGCTCATCCTGACGGACAAATTGACTACAGGGTTCTAGCAAGAAAACGCGAAGTAGAATTTCACACTGAAGTCATTCCCGATCTTGAGGTTAGCAAATAGTTTTGTTGTAGATATTTTTTTAGTTTCTAGTCTCTTGAATTGTTGCCTTTATGTAATACGAGATTTCTTGATGCCTAATTGTCTTAATTTTCATTACTGTAAGGCTTGGGCTTTATCCCGAGGTGTGGAAATAAACTTCGGAGTGCCGCATTGTTTTTACGGAAATTTCGAATACGCGAGGAATGGTGAAAGTTGTATTGGAGAACAATTGTCCATACTGCAGGCAATGGAGAATTCAAGTACACCTCTACCGTGTAATAATATAGAAATTTACATAATGATGTTGATGGAGAACTTAGAAAAGCATGGATACAGCAGAAAACCTTTAGGATCTCACCTCAGTGTTGAAATGGTCAAAAATGCACTTAAGCAGATGGCCCTGATTCATGCCGTCTCATGGGCGTGGCAGACTTCCACAAAAATTCCAATTAAGAAAAGGTGGCCCATATTTTTAAATACGAAGCAGTCGGCCAAGGTTTATGGGGTTAGATGCAATCGCTTTGTGGTTTTAAAATTAATTGTTAATAGGATGATGAGCTATTACACTAATCTCTTATTCATGCTATTTCTTTAAAGGATCTCATTAAGACTGGGTTACCTCTGATGCAGAATATTCTGAAAAGATATTTAGAAACTACGGATAATCTTGAGGAAATGTACTTGGTTGACCGACTGAAAATTATCGAGCCGAAGATACACACATATGTGCATTCGAACTTGATCCCATCTACTTTTCCAGCTCCTAACTCCATAATACATTTAGATTTGCAGTACAGAAATATTTACTTTAAGAAAATGGTATCCGAAAATGAGGGGGATGAAATTCTTGATGAATTAAACAACAATGTTGCAAGCAAAAGCTTAGGAATTAACAATAAAATATTAACACCAACAAGTGAGTGTCGTATTGCAAATTGGGGTTTAGCAAGCATTGGCCCTCCTTTACATGATGTCGCTTTTCTTATTTTTACATCTCTGGCTCCTGATGTTCGCAGGCAGGAAACAAATGCCATTCTTAAATCCTATTACAGATCTTTCAAGGTTATAATCAAAATAAACACTTTGCTTATTAATTTTATGGCTATGTAGACAATGTTACAATGTTTGCATTATTTGTTAAGCAATGCATATTAGCAAGCATTATCTACATGTTATAGTACACTAAACTATATTTTTAAAGTTAATGATTTTTAATGCGGGCTTCTAACTTTAGGAAATATGTGAACAACTAGGTGTGGAATTGACTTTCAGTTTCCCCGTTATCTTGAATCAATTTCCGAAAAGTTTACTATTGGCAGTTCTGTTAGTTATTGGGAATTTGCGTGAAGCGGATAATGATGCTACAGTAGATTTGAAATCAATGAACATTTTTACGGAAGCTTTAAAAGATTTGGTGTCAATGCAGATGATTTAAAGAAACATGGTGATTCAGACAGAAGTATGAATACCAGAATAATTTGAATTGGAAATAAAATACACTTACGGAAAGTGGCAATTGATAAAAACCGATTTATTGAAAAATATGATTAAAAGTACAAATTTTTATGTAAACGAATAATGATTCAATAGAGAATTTATAGTAGAACGAAAGATATAAACTAAACTTAAAATGGTGGTTATCCAGCAATAAATTGTCCGCTAGGATTTCTTGAGAGAACTAAGTCATTTGAAAAACTTGATAGCTTAAGGCCATAATTATTTTCAAGTAAATCCTTTGTAGATTGGGTTACATCTAGAAATCTTATATTCCTTAAACTATCCAAACTAAATAGAGTTGCTAAAAAAGTTTGATTATTTAATATGTTGTCTCCTTCGGAGGAAGTACAATTCCTTAAAACGAGTGTTCCTAATTTAGTAAATTGCCTTCCCATTGAGAAAAGGCTTTCAGGAATACAGCATGAATATAATTCTAAACTATTAATGGGTAAAACATCATTATGGCTAGTACTATCAATATAAAAATTTGACAACTGGAGGCCCATATTTCGTTCTGTCTCACTTCGGAAAACCTGCAACTCAATTTTCTGCTTTATTTCTAGGGTACTGTTAAACATTTCTATCTTCTCTAAAACTGGGCATACTTCAATAGTTTTCTGAAGAACATCAACCTTGCTAAAAGAAACATCTTTCATTGACAGTTGTTTGATTAGAAATGAGGAATCGATCGGAAATGGACATCGGGTTATATTTACATCAAATAGCTCAACCCTTTTAGGAAAGCAATTGTTCGACTTAATAGAACTAAAGATTTTACGTAAGCCTCCGATGCCTATTTCTTCTAGCAAGCGATTTCCACCTACTTTGACACAGTTAGCTTTGCCATCGGAAATAATGACAAATTCTCCAGCAAAGTTAATTTCAACATTTACACCCGTACAGCAAATATCAGAAAATGTATACGAGTTGAAATTGTCCTTCTTATAAAAAAAGAGCATTACTCCCGTATCTATTTCGTCAGACTCGTCCAGTGTGCTATTTTGCCAAGTGTAGTTTTGAAGTTTTGGCAAGTACACCTTTTCGGCCATTCTACCAGAAATTGACATTTCCTTAAGGATAACTGAAGTGGAATACATACTTTGTTGCAATATCTTCAGGAATCGTTTGGTATTCATTTTCCCATTCTCGATACGACAGTCCTGAGAATAAGTAGCTGTGCAATCTTCGTCATCTGATTCGTCAATACTTGTTTCATAACTATTTAATGATTCCAGTTTAAATCGCTTGGGTCTCGGAGAGTCTTGAAAAACATCATCTTCTCCGCTGCTGATTGAAAATTGACTGGTCAAACTGCTGCGCTTCCTGTCAAGTGAGGTTTTAAGGAAACCCCCAACATGTGTATTATTAGTTTCATTCAAACTTTCAACCAGTTTTACAAATGCTCCGGATCCTTTTCTCGGGATAGTATCGTAAAACCGGTATAATTGTGATTCTGTATCAGGGGCACTAAACTGTAAATGAAAATTTATGTCAAATTTTAATAATAATGTTCTTTTAAATACTTAATAATAATAGTTCGTACATGTATACACATAACATAGATATTTAGCAAATGCTTCTGTACAGATATATTATTCCGTGTTTATACGAAAAGCACAATTTTCTAATGGTTTACTTACAATTGTTTGCACTTCAGAGGAAGACAAAAGTTCCCGAGAAACAATTTGGGCTTTCAAATTGCTCAAATCACCGGTTTCAGAAATTAATTTAGGGAGATTTTCTCTGATAACAGCTTTTTCTTCCGGATTCATGATTTTCGCTTAGGCTGTGTTAATTGACCAGACACACATCATATATTAACAGTGACTCATTAAACTTTATAACTTAACTAACATTTCAAATGTATTTGCTACAACTTTCGGCAAACCAGGAAAATTCCTTTGCACAAACAATAATTACACTAATCAATCCCATGTTGACGCTTTTGCAATCGAGTTTATCTCTTTGGATGATTGTACCATTCACCAAATTTATGATAAAGTCAGATGTAGAGTCACGTAAGTGAATCTGTTAGTTAATAAACACAGGTTCAGAGTACAGATAGACTGAAATGATGAAGAATAAAATGATCAGAGTACCTACTTCATCCCAGTTATACTAACAATTCTGACAATAAGTTTAATGGATTTGATAAAAGTGTTCTGTTTCTGTCTAATGCACAAACGCGGTTGAAGGCTATTTGCTTTCCAGAACAATGGGCTTAATTGATTGTTTGTGGTTAATGACATTGATCCGCTTTGTGATAAAAGTCTCCAATACGGTCTTACAAATGCAAAGCTTTAAAACTCGTTTATTAGCAATAAGCTAACACCGTAATGGTCTCAAGTTGATCTGGAATTAAGTGATACATTATTGCATTACGTCAGAAAGAATAAAGCTTTAATTAGTACATACAAAATATTCTGCTTCCCTCTAGGAGTAATCTACTGGGTACTATTTATAATGTACCCTTTATACAATTGATAGATGCTCCAGTTAAAAGTTTCGATGTTCAAATAAATCTAATGTTTTTTGCTTTTAGCTCGATGACTATATTAGTGCTAAACTTCATGAACAGTGTTATATGTACTCCAGTCCAAAAATTAAATAGGTATCAATAGGTGGGGACATCCACTCAAGTAAGTATACTGAATGCAAGGAAACATTAGTGAAAGTGGAAGAAAATTGGAGAAAGCACCGGTGAAAGTTTAGGGATCTTTAAAATTCGGACCCCTGAGAAATAAAATATTTTTAGACTGTGTACCCCATAAAAGGGGAATAATAATTACCTACAGCTTACCATTTATTGAGCAGACTGACTATTGTTATGCAGAAGAATGACATACAATTTTTAAAGAGTATTTGCGATTATTGTATTTTTACAAATGTAATGTAAATTGGTGAATCGTGTATCTAAAAGTTAGGTTAATATGAAAATGCAAAACAAGGTCCACCACTAAAGTCTATGCTGTACATACTTTAGCATGTATTTGCAGTCCACTAAACTCAAGAAATGCATATGACTAATGCAATGTAATAATAAATGAAACCTAGTAATGATTTTTGAAACACAAAAGTTTTTCTTTATTATTCTTTATGGTTAATAGTAACATACTTTTAGAGGCAGTAGCATGCAGTGACATATTTATTATGTTGCCCATTTTGTTGTTTTGTGCAATGACTGTGTCATAATTATGTACTACGCACTGTGCGCACTAATTATATAAAAGAAATTGTACATTTTATGCTATTGTATGTTTGTGTTGATAAATATATTTTCCATTGTGGGCAGCATCGGATATCAAAAGTTATTAAGTTATTATGTACAAATATGCAAATCGAATATGCGGTGAATTCAATGAATATCATGCACTTTTAAGTCTTTTGTTTACGAGCATAATCAATGAGATATATTGTCTTCACAAATTCCAACTTAAGTACGCTTTTTCTTTGTTTTTCATTGGTATAGTTTTATGCATCAGCTATTTATAACGTAACATATCAAGTATCACAAAGTTTTGTACTTAGGTCTCCTTTGTTCCGCAACTATCTTTATGAGTATGTATTAATTAATAGTCCGATTAGTATTAAGAGATACATCGTTTTAGCAATAAGTCTCCTTATGAACACAATTCATTGAATTCATCCCATAAATCGTTATAATTGTTAAATGTGATATAATACAACAACCAATTTGTAATATATGAGTAATCTAGAAGGTGGTTCTTAGTCATTGACTCGGACCTCCTACTATTACCCATGTACATTCTCTAAGATTCAGTTGGTAGTTAAATGCAAATACACAAATAGGTGTACAAATACAATACTAAATTTTGTAGGTACCAATCTATCAATATATTTAAATATAGAGTGTAGTGTAACAATTTGCGTAGTGTACAGACGATTTTCAGTTTGCCAATGAAGGATACTGCTTAGGAAGATGCTTTGTGAATTACTAATGTAAATATCTCAGATATCGGAAATTGAATTTCGAAATGTCTTATAACAATATACGGTTTGGTCAATAAATGTTATTTGGTGGTATGTACTAAGTATAATAAATATAATATATAATGAAGAATCAGTTTTGATTCAGTGATACAAGTCTACTTGGATACCCGATTTCGTTTGTTTAAAGTAATCAGGTAACTATATTTAGACCTGTATATAAACTGTCTTGAAAAAGACGTACCAAGGAAAAAGTAAGCTTTACTGTTCCATAAACTAAGTAAATGGATAAGTAAATACCTTAAATTTTGTTGGTAAATCCTTATTAGTTGCTTGGACAGTTACCAAATCTCAATGAATTTGATCTGCTAAAGGTTCCAGAGCGTGCCTGGTTGACACTGGCTAATTCTTGGTTTGTGCCAGAAGTCAGCAGTTTGATATTGGGGAAATATTTTTGCTCAAGAATAATATTCTCTTCCCCGGAAGCAATACCTTGTAAAGTGAGGTATTCAAGTTGTGGGAATCTCAATGGAATGAAATCGGTTGAAATTCCGTTTCCAATCCAGCTCTCTGTTAACCAGAGATGCTTCAATTGAGCCAAAGGCTTTGCCTGAGGAGAAACGTCAAATAAATCAATGGAAATTCCACTTAAATGAATTTCCTCAATAGTTTCGGGAGATAGAGAACCAAACTCTAGAGCATCCCCCTGTTTTGAGAAATAACGAAATGTTTTTAAACCTTTGATATTTTTAAGAATTGTGTTAACCGTTCCCGGTTTTACTTTAATATCTATCAAGTTAAGCTCAAATATTTCAATCGGTTCAGCGTAGGCGATTGCCTTAAGAACCATATGGGAACCAATCGAAACGTATTTTGGGAAATCCTTTGCTTCCGTTTTCACGAGTTTCTGGATAAATTCGGATAATCCCCAGGTTCCGAACTCTTCTTGTACACTTTTGCCACTCAGGGCTAATTTCGATTCGGATCTGTTACTCAAGATGAACCAGTCTTTGCAGGAAACTTGGAAATTGACTCCCAGGCTCCAAATATCGTTTATAGTCCACGCTTTCTTTGACTCTTTTGTGTAGAAAAAGAAAATCTCTTCCCAGTCAAGTTTCTCCTGTGAGTTGCTCTCAAAACTGAAACTTTTCAAGTGTGGAAGACAAATTTTCGATTCCATTAAATGCAAATTCTTGATCTCTACGTTCTCCAAGCTAAGGACTTCCAGTCTTGGATAAACCATAAGCTTCCCTTTCAATGCTTCCCAAGTCAGGGTTTCGTCTTTTAAATGCAATGTTGTTTCTTCCCAAGTAGATCGTAATGAAGGCTCGCTTTTTCTTCCGTGATTCGTCAGAAATGAGTATATACCTAAATATTTCAAAAAAATCAGTTAATAACTTTATCCACCAGTACAAAATGAGTAATAAATACTTCAAGATTCCATTATTACACACCCAAATCGTCTTCACTTCCTGTTGAGCCAGTGGAATGCTGCCTCGGTTTCTCTTTTAAGCTATTAACCTGTAATCGGCTCAATTCCTGCGTTAGCTCCAACTAAGGAATGCAAATTATTTGTTAGACTTTACTGGCATTACCTTGTTATACCAATAAACATCAGTATTCAGCATATAGGTACTATTAACATTTTTAAATAGAGTTATTGTTTCTTACCGGAGACAGTTTTCCGTCCCAAGATTGGCACGATCGCAGGAAAGGAGCTTTAACAGCCTTGTTGATGTAGTAATCGGATTCTGACCTCCTGAATCTAGAATATGGACTAGGGCGGGGTGTATTTCTTGACATCCTTAATCGTTGAGTTTTAAAAACTTTGATTGTCATGTAGGGTTTGAAGTTTTGCGTTTGACAACTTTCCGCGTCAGTATCGTCTAAACAATGGTGGGTTTTGTAGGTTATGATCCTTGTGGAGTTTTGTCGAACATTTTTGCACATTTAGCTCAAAAAAAGTATTTCAAACAGTAAAACTAAGAGGTATACTCTGAATTCAATGTATCGAATGGACAAATATGGCTTCTCTGTAAGAATGCTCAATATGCGCCCATTTCCAAAATGTCGCCCACTTATTTGCTTTTGTTATCGCGTTTATTGCAAATTCATGTAGATAAAACCGCTATGATTAACCCCTGGTGATGTCCGATGGCTTATTTACTTTATTAAGTTAGAGCAATCGGCTGGTACTATATATTTATGATTCCTATTAAAGGACTTTGATGTCCGTATTTAAGTAACTCAAACGCTATACAACTTTGTGATCCTTGAGCAAAGGACAACTCAATATCATCATCACCAATCAAAATCGTGATACAACTTTACATAATATTATGTATTGTTGGTAATAAATAAATGCTAATGCACAAGGCACATATAGCATTCTGCGTATTAGAAATGCCGAAAAGCCATACATGGTTTGTTTGTTATCAGGAGTTTGCACTTAGTTTAGCAAATATTAACAAGTGATACTGATAGCATGATGATATCTGGAGGTACTATTCCAATGGCTTAAAAAATAAAGTTACCCAAGTTTGTGTCAAATGGATTTATTTTTATGCATTCCAATATACATATTAGGTTGAGAATGTTCCACGTAATATTAGTATAATCCAGATAATATGTTATACAGAATGAACAAAGTCATGGGAGGCAAATCCAGGACAATTTTTATTCGCGTTCGCGTAGGACGATGCTTCATAATCTAATGAAGCAAATAATCACATGAGTACTCTAAATAGGTACTTTAGTTATAGTGATTATGCTACAAAACCAGTTGGGGTTCAACAAAGTTCTTTTTGCATCTTTTCACAATTTTTTATTGCAGCACTTACTGAAATTTATTTGAATAACACAATTTGCATTTAGTTACCTACTTTATAATTATATTCAGATATGCGAAGCTCCTAAATAGGAAATCCAATTACACGTAGAATGAAAATTCTATTTCTGGATACAGCCCTGGACTGGGCATGCCAGTTACGCATACTATAATACGTCATATTATTGTTTTCACACTCACTTACGTATTTCGTGTATTTAAAATTCTAATAACGTCACGCAAGTATGATGACGTATTTATTTGGTTGGTGATTTTTAGTTTACTCATTAATTTGAAGTGTATTTATTTAGTACATGGGTCATGGTCATGTATCGTAAACGTTGTGATCTACAATTCTTACATGACCGAGTTAAAAATGTGTTTGCAGGACGTTAATTCTTTAAACACAGCTATTAATATACGTGGGACAAAGATAGTTGGTGGAAAACGTTTATGCTTAGTTACGTTTATTACAAATTACATAATACGTATACCGATACCGACGTATGTTACTTCACATCAAAGAAAAACATTTGCAAAATAAATGACAACCGTGTAATAAACGGATAAGTTACAATAAAATCTACTCCTCTTCCTGAGGACTCCAATGTTGCCTCTTTTTTAACGAATCGGTAGGACAATAGCTGGTCTTCCGGAGAACTTTTCTAAAATCAACTGGACCCTGGTCTTCTGGAGAGGCAATTGGAACTTCAACTGATTTGGATTTTACACTAGGTTTTCGTTGAACAATTTCTGGAGAAGCTTCACATACAGGCTTTTGTTGCTGGATAACGGGAGAAGCTTTAAACTCGGGTTTTTCTTGCTCGATAACTGAAGGAACTTTCTCTGGTTCTGGCTTTTGTTGTTCAATAACTGGAGAGATTTTAGGCTTCTGTTCATGTTGTTCAATAACCGGAGAATCTTCATAATCCATCTGCAACGATTCCCTCTCTTTTGCGTTTTCTGTTTCGGGAATTTCACTTTCTTCTGATTCCTTCGTTTGTTTAACTTTATGAGGAACCCTTTCTGAAACACTGCTATCACCAATATTTCCTTGAGATGATCTTCGCAAATTCAAAACTTTGGTTTCTAAAGCTTGAGCCAAAAGCTGGCGTCCGAATTTGCTCATCTGTCTGTTGGACTCTGCTTTCCCTTCTAAACAAATTAATGTCTGTAAATATTTATAATATTTGACATGATTTGACAAAAGGAAATTTGAAATTTTACCAGTATCTCCAGATGCAACATTAATAACATTCTGCCATTTGCCAGCGACTCGTTTCTCTCTTTCTTGATTGTCCCAGACTTGTGATTCTAGTCCAGCCATTATTAACTCCTTTCTGTGGGCTGCCATATCCACTTTCTCTCTTCGCTTTCTACCAAGCCGAACGTCTCTCATGTGGCTTTCAACAATTCTGAAAGGGGCATCCCAATCATCACTTACTTTTGGAGTTTCGTCGATATCTTCAGGTTCTTCTTCCTTTTCAACACTTTGTTCCTTAGTCACCTTCCATTTTCTATAGTAGCGCTGTAAGACAAGCGCTGCGTCCTCTTCATTTAGTCCTTCTTCCTATAGATTATTCCAATTATTCCAAATTCCATGAATTCGTATGTAAACTAATTACTATTAATATTTTGTGTTACTTCTAATGCTTTCTTTGCATCATCAGCGCTTTTATGGGTGACAACAATCTTCTTAATCCTTTCTTCCAAGACAGGTCCCCATTTTTTCCTTGCTAGAAAGCCTCTAATACCTGTATAATAATACCCTCATGTAAGAAGCAATTCATTTGTATTTCAGATGTGAAAAAATTGAGAAATACAAAGTTAGCTTACGACTCTGGATGAGAATAGCTGCAGATTCCTCATCTAAAGGTGTCTTTATATCTTCGAATTCCATTTCAATGCCTACGATCTGAGCTCTAAGCCAGCTTCCTTTTTCTGTAGAATTTAGAATACTTTGTTATGAAACATGTAAAAATGCTCATCAAAAACTTTTATTCTTACTTTTTCTAACCCCGGCCTGATTTTCTGCTGGGGCGGACCTTTTTCTCCCAAGCCAAGCTTTAGCAGCTTTTTGAGCTGAGATAACGGATTTTGCAACTTGCCACATTCCTCTTCGAAGTCTTATTCTTGCCAGCCATCGGCGTACACAAGATTGTACAAAAACAATCGACCTTATCTAGAAAAATAAAGAAAATCGTTTGGATTTATTAGTATGTAATTTTTAATTTTAGGTTTTGAAATGTAAATAGGTAAGAACGAATATAGCAGTTAAATACCTGTTGCTCGCAGAGCTTTGCTAAATATTCTACATGATAATAGCGAAGAAACACTTTTGTTCTTCCAAGAGCCCATCCATCCAATTTGAGTCGGAGTAGTAGCAACCGACACGACTCTTTATCAGCCACCACACGCTCGTCGAAATTAAATGCCAAAAAACAGTAACTAAATATTTTTAGTAATATTTTGATGTATTAATTAGATCGTACATGGGTTTCTTCATGATGAGCATGTTTTAAAATAAAATAGAATAGTAAAAATTAAAATTAAAGTGAAACGGCAAACCTTTTTAGAAACTCTGCAAAAGAAAATCTGTGAGAATAACCGGACTGGCGAATTTTAACTGTTTCTAATACGCCTCCGTGACGTAGCTGACTTAAAACCTAAAAAGGAAAAACGAACATTTCAAAATATTCACAGGCTCCTATACTTGTACTGGAATTGCAATACTAATGTCTTAATTATTTTTCAAAATTATTCAGCCTAAAAAAATTGTACCAAGTATGTATGTATAAGAATGAAAGGCAGACATATTTATGCTTTGCTATTTAACTGCTGTTACCTTCACATGGTCGAATTTTTGAGGCAAACTAAGATTGTTAGGTTTAATGCATCGCACAAAGTGAGGATCTCCAGACAAAAGTTTAGACATCAAGTCTGTAAGGGAGTATCTAAAATTCGCAGACACTGTTTGCTGGGATCTGGTTTGCGAAGCTAAGCCAAGATCCT
Organism: Yoshiicerus persimilis; assembly: GCA_020352615.2. Taxonomy (NCBI): domain Eukaryota; kingdom Metazoa; phylum Arthropoda; class Collembola; order Entomobryomorpha; family Tomoceridae; genus Yoshiicerus; species Yoshiicerus persimilis. The sequence continues at coordinate 11,820,092 of CM036943.2, forward strand.
CTTCCCTCTGCAAATTATTTAGTATACTTATTTAATAGCCAAAATTCACTACCCAATTTTAAGTAAAAGTAAACAAGCCCAGTGAAAAATCATGCACAACAATAAAAATCCCTTCACACCATTTCTGTTCAAAAAACAAAAGTCATAAAACTTTCACCACTGTGTATATTACTGTGTATATTACTGTGTATATTACAATGGTAAAATATTTTATTTGTGCAAATCGTATTGTGTATCATCTGTAGTTACCTGAATAATGCTTTCACGTCTAGTCGCAACATGAAGATGACCAGTTTTTGTTAATAAACATTTGTAGATCACTCTGACCATTTCGACAGTGGAGTTTCGCAATATTTCAATAATATCTAGAATTAAAGCAAAAACATTCTAGAGACAAGACTTTGAATGTTTACCTGATTTTGAATGGGAATGACTGAATCGAATGGAAAAAGGTTGCATATTTTTAAGAAATAGGCAAAATACCAGATGAGTGCCAACTACGATTTTTCTTGAGAAAATCCTTCACACTGTAATTGACTCTCCCTGCGTAGTGTCGTACTGCAAATGATAAATCAGCATCGGACTTAGGACGAACGAAAAATTTGTTTCCCTCCAGGTTTGTCCCAAGTTTTTCTGTTCCATAAAATCCATTTCCTTTACTTTCACCATTAGCACACCTACATGAAAGTTGGAGAAAGTAATAAAATTACAATTACCCATGAGTGAATACTCGGTAGCTCTAGGAAAGCGAGACTCCTCATCTACCAGAGCTAAGATTCCCAATGGCTTTCCCAAGCACAAATCAAGAATTGGCTTATTATCAGCAAAATGTATGACATCGATGTTTATCCCTTCAGCCATGTATTCCTGTATGAAAATTAATACGCATTTAAGATAAGTAAATAATTAATGAAGTCAAGTGTAAGAAATCCATTTCGGAAGCACATATAATTAGAAATACCTGCTGCTCCCATGTGAATATGTGCTGGTTAAAAAAATATTGCAGTTGTTCATTGGTTATGTTGATACATAGTTGTTCAATAGAGTTGACTAGAAAACTCTCAAATCCAAAAATATCCAAAATTCCAATGGACAGTGGATCACCACTAGTAATACCATTTAGGCATAATATAAACATTTGTAACACTTTATGTTTTATTGTATTACAGATTTTATCTTTGACTTACTAAGCAAGACGACTTATTGCAAGCAAAGCATTAATTTGGTTGACTATCCATCGGAAAAGTCTATTGTAAAGACCTCTTGCAAGAGAGTCTCTTGTAGTTCTTGCTTCTGCAGCGCTATGTCTTCGCAGAAAAGTTTCTCCGCAAGTGACGACACTTCGAGTAGTCAAGCACAATCCTAAGTCCCCAGCAGAAATTCCAAGTAGAAAAGCAATCGCGTCTAATTCTTCAGGATTTTTAACACTGCATCCGTCCTCTTCATTTCCCGTGTCGAATCGAACTTCACCAAGATGCAGTATCGCTGACAAAACCATGTAAATTGATTCGATCTCTTCCAAACTGAATCCAAGAATGTGAAACCCATTTTTGACGGATTCAAAGCATCGTACATTCTCCTGCAACATTATTGATTAACTTGGATGAAAATTATCTGCTATTCTCGTACTAAGATTAGTCCCGAATTTTTATCAATTCAAAGCAGTTAAACCAGTATTGGAAATTAAAATGATTTAGTTAAAGTTTTACCTCTAACAAGACAGAAGCATCTTCTGTTATAGGCTGTAGATAACTATAGCGTTTCTTATCCAAGAGAAATTCTTTATTAATGTCTTCGTTTTCTAATCCATCCAAAAGATAGTAGAATATATGAAAATTGGTTTCACCTCTGTAACCGTATATTTTATTGCAAACGTAATTAAAAATTCTTTTTATAAAATATTAGTTAGATTTAATTGTCTCTTCTAACTGAAATATTGGTTTTGGTTTTAGCAATACATGGTTATTGTTGCAAAGTCTATAATGATCTATCATTAAGAAACTCACATAGCTTGGTGATCTACACGAGATTCCTCAAGTAAATACACGGATATCTTAGCTCCAGTAATTTTTCCAGTCCTTGTAAATGTTACATCAAGATATTTCCCAAATCTGGAAGAATTGGTATTTATTCCCGTTGCCGCATTTCCGAAAGCTTCCATTATTGGATTGACTTGTAGAATTTTAGCTTCCAAATTACGATTCGGGGCCTTACAAGATTGTTAACATTCATTAAATGCTAGTTTTATTAATAGTTTCTTTCCAGGATATTGTATGTGGTACATTAATTAAAATATTGATTTAATTACTTTCCCCAAGTAAACTAGCTGCTGCAACAGAAACTTGGCACTTTCTGTTTTCCCAGAGCCGCTTTCACCACTAATTACAATATTCTGAGAACGCTTTTGATGAAGCATGGAATGATATGCTTGATCAGCAACTCCAAAAATGTGAGGTGCAACATCTGCAGTACTGGCTCCTCGATATTTAAACTGGTACTATAATGGATTCTTGATTTTTTTATTTGCATTAAATATTGCAATATTTATTGTTACACAAGCAAGCAAAGAATTTCATTGAAAAGCGCGTAAGCATTCTGTACTGTAGCAGCAAGGGTGAAAAACTTACAAAATCAGAATAAATTCCAAGTTCTTCATAAGGGTTTACAGCAAGTAAAATATCTCCGATATAAGTATACGCTTGTTTCTTCTCATAGCGATGGTAAATCTGCTCCAGTATGGTTTCCTGAAGATATGAGCATTATTATTAGATTATACGCTTCTAGAATGAATATTTAAATTTTTTGTATGGGTAATTTTGTGCATCAAAGGACACTTGCCTCATCCAAAGTACATAAAGACGCAAGATCATCAACAAACATAGTTTCTAAAGGACCCATACGACTGGTTTTCAATTTTCCATGCTTCGTTGTTACTTCTGGCTCTCTTTTTCTCATGTTTCCATGAGCTTTGATCAGGTTGATTTCTTTAACCAAATCCATTCGAATAAAGTTCGAAGTAACTCCAACCTGGTCTAGAAATGGATGTCTACGAAGTTCTACCATGAATGGCCTTTGATCTAAGTCTTTTATTAAGCATTCTGCAACAAAATCATTAAAATCTCTAGACCATTCCATGGGTCTGGTCAGAGTTGGTGGAGGATTTCTTGGAATTTGGAACAATGCCCGCATTGGATGTAGGTCGGCCAACGGGGGTTCTCCCTCTGCTAACTCAATAGATGTTATTCCCAAAGACCACACATCACAACGAACATCGTACGAAGAGTCCATTTGCCTTTCACATGCAATCACCTATGTTAAACATTTCACAAATTCACAAATTGTATTAGGAATGTGGACATTTAATGTATAATCAGTTCTGGGTGTTTGATAAACTTTTAATACTCACGTAAGATAATGTACCGTATTTGTATTTTAGTTTTCCTCTTAATAAAGCAGTATATGATATATAATGTGATTCATTCATTTCTCTATATAAATAAAATTACTGCGGAATTAATTACAGGTACTCCTAGCACCCACCTCTGGTGCCATCCAGTAAGGTGTTCCAACGGATGTGTTCCTCCTTCCTAATGTTTCATTTAAGTGAGAAGCCACACCAAAATCAATAAGCTTGACTCGCCCGTCTCCAGTCAAGAGAATATTGTGTCCTTTGACGTCTCGATGAATGCAGTGATGAGTATGCAAATGCACAAGAGCCTTTGTAATTTATACAGAATTGTAAAACGTGTCCGTTGAGTTTTATGATATACCAAATAATTTTGAAATTTGAAAGGATAGTTACATCATTAAATGTCTAAATAAAGTCAAATACTTATAAAGGTATAGATGGACAGTATTATAAAGTTCTTAGTAACAACAATGGTCAAATTGGTCAATACTTAATTAGTTTACTAAAGAGCATAATCATCTTACATCAACAACTTCCCTTAAAATGTAGGCAATCTGAATCTCGGATAATCTTCGACCTTCGAATTTCTTTAAACCTTGAGCCAAGTCCGTTACAGAACCTCCACTGCAAAGCTATAAATGCATCATCAATTATTCTTATAATAATTCGCCGAATTTAGAGTGGAAAAAGTGAATTGGAAATACACCAAAACGGATTCCGAGTGTTTTTGAGAACCAGCATTATTAAAAACCTTAATTGTTACAAAGAATTTCCCATACCTCCATTACATACCACAATTGGGCATCTTCCGGTCTTATTGTTCTCTTCAAATATAGTCCAAAGAAAGTAGGAAGATTCGGATGTATACTTAAATCTCTAAGGACCAACAGTTCCTCTTCCGCCTCTTCCATGTTTTCCCCAATATTTTCAAGAATTTTGACTGCAACTTTTCTCTCTGCAATATTTTTATTCATCAATCATTTATTTAGCATATCTAAAGACTTTAGCATATTTGCTTGCCACTATGTCCTTATTTCGCTTTGCTTATGCAATGCTTTTAACCCTTCTTTCCAAGATCTCGATTTCGAACTTCGAACTGAGATAATTTGTTTTCTGAGATAGTCAATCATTCGGTCATAATCATAACTGATCGTATTTATAAAGAGGATAAACGTTAACCGTACTCGTATTATATGTTTTGTAAGTTTAATGTAAGCTATTAATTTTAGTACTCTATCTAGCGTTTGCGAGATAGAGTAATAACCAAATAGATTTGCTAGATAGATTAATAACCAAATAAATTTTTTCATTGGTAAAACAAACCTTTTCGTTGTTAAAAATCTACTTTCATTAATGGTAATACATATCTAATTCTATGAATGGTATGCATTATTATGTTTATTATGCAGAAAACTCTACCATCTTCAGAGTCCACATCAATAGCTGCAAAGACTTCACCATAGGTGCCTTCACCAATGATATCCTGCAACTCAAATTTGACTGTTGGATCGGGTAAACTCTCGAAATCAATTTTAGAACTTGTGTAAACCATGGTTTTGTGAAAAGTATTTTTATAAGAACAAGAAAAGTATTGTTGTGGGTAGTAGTAATTACTATTTTTGAATAAAAGTGATCAAGTAAGCAGTAAGCCAAACACAAAGATTATACGAACATTGAAATGACGTATTATTGTATTACAAACTTAAGTGCAAATAAAGACAGTTCTGCTGCAACACAGAGCTATACAATTAGAAAATTGAGACTGACTAATACAATATTCCACCATGCAGATATTTGTGTTTATTTGTGACAATGAGATATTAACCTATCAGAACTTCTGACAAAGTATCAGAAGAGTACATTTTCATTGGTGGCTAGTCTGAAAAGAGCATTTTTAAGGTTTTATCCTCACGAGGGTGTAACGTGAAAAGTTATTTCTTTGTATAGCAAACCATGTTATGTATATACTTTCCCAGAACTTTTAATCTAATTAGAATTTCTTTGTATATCTTGTTTATTCTGCGTCTTGCATCCAAAAAAATCAATCGTAGAATATGTAACTAAGTTATATCGAATGGAACCGTGCGCAATGCACTCCCCACTATACGTTTATTGTATTAAAATTAGTTTGAAAGGATAGAAATGGACCTTATAGGTAGTACATATACATGCGATAATATCTCCATTTTGTCCATGTCCCTGCTACATATTAGGATATCCAAAAGTCATTAGCAGAGTTTAAATTAGTTTGATTGTCAGATAAGAATTACCACGCTGTAGTCACCACGCTAGTATGATTATCACTACCATATAAACTCAACCCGAATTACTGGTTTATAATATTTTAACCAAAAAACGCAGGACAACTGAATATTGCATATTGGACTGACAACAGAAGTCTGAGTAACCAAACGTCTTTGTGACATGACTTTGTTTTGAGTCAAAAAGTACTTTTGCGTTTTTTAGGCATGTTCGTGATAATCTGCGTGCATGTATTGTCATATATGACTATATGACTTATGGTGCTCATAAAGTTCTGCAATTGGTAATTAATCCAATTAGAAATACTGTTATAGCCGTTATGGTAAGGTTTAAGGTATTGGACATTGATTATGGTATTAGTATTAGCATAAGGAAATAGAATGCGAATGGCTTCCCTGAGACGATTTAAAAGGAATTAAATAGAAGCTAAATGCTAAGCTGAACCTTGAAATGAAGGAAATAATTGACTAAAGAGTTAACAAATTCTGTAACTCCTATTATAGAATATGAAGATGAATGGAATTAATACCACAGATAAGCATTTACCGTTTATGTATAGAAAACAAAAGAAAGAAATGAATTTTATTTTTGTAATGTGAAATAAGTGCTAATAATAAGTAGGGAATGCTACTTTTGAAGAGCTTTATATAATGTTGCTTGCAAGTCTACAAAGGCATCCAATCTGAAGCAAGAATAATCACTTAAATAATACGTGCTTAAAATACATATATAATTTTCAGATTCATGAAATTCATGACATATCCAGACAATAATAATTTTGTCCTAGACATTTATTAGAAACAACTTAATTTTGAACGACAACAGTAAAATTATGAATTTATAACGCTTTCTGCTTTTTATGTCCGAAAATGTAATCTGTCAAAGAAGATCCTAAAGTATTTACCAAGGTAGATCAAGCGGGCAAACTAAGCGCGCAACTTGAAATGCTGAAATCTAAACACAACTTTGAGACAGATTGACCGTTGGAATTTTGTGTTCAATGAACAGTATCACATAGGATAGGACCAAATATTTTTGTGTATTGCAAGATTTGATTTAAAGCTCAAAGTGGAGTTAGTGCAACTGGCATTTGTTGCCAGTACTATGTATTATAGTGAACATTTGAAATTACTTGATGAAAAAGTTCCAATGGCGATGGCTAACCAATGATAAAGGACGATTTGTCAGATTTGTGTGTAGTCCATTTAGTATTATAAGTTGTTGTTCGTGTTGTCAGTTCAAGATATTAACTTGATAGTGTTAAGAATAGAAATTGAAACGGTGGCACAAGTTTTAAAGGTTTACAATGGTAAGTTTGATTTTGATATAAAATTATCTTTCTACTTCCTTTTTTAGCATGATTTTTTGGCTGTTTTGTTTACTAAGCTGTATATTGATGTTCTGACAATTTAAAATTATGTTTTTCAAGGAAAACTCAACCCATCCACTTGGGGAAAGTAAATTAATGAATACTGCGGTTCCGAATGCCGACAATGTTTCGATTAGCTACAAGGAGAGCTTTAAAAATAGAATTCCAATTAGAGCCCCACAAATTGGTTCTAATACATACAGGTTACAATTCTGGATTTCTTAAGTTATTTTTAAAGACTAAGTACATAGGTAATACATTATTATTACAGATTGTATTGTTTCTAATGTAGATTGGGAAGTTTTGCAAAATCTCTTCTTGAGAAGGCACAGAGTGGTTCCTCCGACTTGAAATTAAGCCCGACGACCATTCAGACATTGATGAATCCAATCCAAATTTTATCAAGACCACAAAAATCTAATAATGAAAATTTAACTAAGGAAAAAATAAATTCAAAAGAGGATACCTTGCCAAAATGCAGTGCCGTAGAGTCTGCAGTTGAACGTAAATATGATGAAATTAAAACGAAATCACCTTTGCTCCGTTCGAAAACAATGCCTTCTCTACTTAACAGGCGTGAAACTTTTTCTCCAGAAGAATTAACAAAGCCAGTAGTAAGTCCTCAAGTCACAACGCCCTTAAAGACGATTTTATCACCAGAAATCGATACGGAAAATACAACGGAACCATTAAGAAGTCCTGGAAGAAGTAGATTAGTTCCAATACCAATGGCCTGTGATGATGTCACTTCTCCCGTTGACCAAAATAAAAGTGCCTCTCAAACTCAGACTCTGGCAAATCCTCGAATGAGGACTTTTCCACTGCTAAATTATGAAAATTCTTCAGAATTTGGTGTTGCATATCGACAAAGCAATGATGCCCTTTCTAGTGAAATTAGAACCAACCAGTACACCCAACCTTCCAGCAAGCAAGAAATCTTTACTCCTAAATATAGAAATGATGTACGTAGAAATTCGGAAGTTGCTGCAAGAATTCCTCCTACACTACCAGAACAAAATCAAAATGTATGGCCTCGCAAGTATGTTCCCGGTCAGGCCCCTTTGGGAGTCGGAACTCAGGGAACTCCTGTCGCATCACACACTCCTGTCCCACATTTTCGTCCACCTTCTTCTGGAAAAGGAAAATTAAACTTGGCTGTAAAAAAACCTGTTAATTCATGGAAATTTCGAAATGAGATTGTTGCTGGCAAGGAATATTTAAAAATGAAAGAATTAGGAAAGGGAGGCTGTGGGACTGTACACTTAGTAAGTAAAGACTTTGTTTCTGTTTCTTATAGATGTAATTACTAATTAATCACTATTTAGTGTTTTATAATATTTATTTCTGTTTCAGGTAATGGAAAAAGATACTAGACAATTGTTTGCGTTAAAAATAGTCAATTTAACTGGTATCGAGGAAACTATTGTTCAAGAATGTGTGAACGAAATTCAAATGCTGGAACAACTGAGAGATACAGATCTAGTAATACGCATTTTCTCTTGGTAATACAACAGTACCTGCTTATTTAATGCCTTTGAACTTTCACAGACTAATTAATTTCATTAATAAGTGACTTTTAGTACAACGTCTGACTTGTAAATATATTTGTAGGGAAATGAATCCTGCTGAAAAGACAATGAAAATTATAATGGAGTACGGTCAATGCGATTTGAACCAATCAATGAAATCAGCTAATTCCACAATTAATAGACTCAAGTATATCTGGGAAAGAATACTGATGATTGTTGCAACTATTCATTCTCGAGGTATTTACAAATTACACTACAAAGTTGGTTAAGTTATATTTGCTCAAAAGTCAATTTTAAACCGAGGTTTTTCGTATTTCAACTAAAACGACCATTTATTAATAAGTGATCTAAAACATATTTACAGGCATTGTCCATGCTGATCTTAAACCTGCCAACTTTGTTTGGGTGGAGGATACTTTGAAAATTATCGACTTCGGTATTGCCAACCGATTACAAACCGATCATACCAGTATAGCTACTTTGAATCCCAAAGGAACAATGAACTTCATCAGTCCGGAAACTATTCGTCCAGATGCAACGGGAAAAACGAAGGTAATTATTTCGATCGTTTGGCTTGATTTGTTGACACTATTGTCGAGTTGTCGAGCAACACTAACAAACTGACAAAAATAATTATGAGGGATACATATTTGAAGTGTTACAGCTCTAATATAATGTAAAGCTTGTGATTGTATTTCTTTTTCAGATAAGTCCGAAGTCCGATATTTGGTCACTCGGCTGTATTTTATACATGATGGTTTATGGGAAAACACCATTTCAAGATATCACACACTACGTAGCTAAGATTAATGCAATAAGCTTGGGTTCTGTCACTTACCCCGAGTTGCCTCCTCATCTTCAGTTTTCAGGGGTTCTCGATGTTTTGCAAAATTGTTTCCAGATTGATCCAAAGTCAAGACCAACGGCAGCCGAATTATTAAAACATCGATTTATTCACTCTATCTAGGTTAGTTCGTAGTGTTTCTTAATTTACATATTTACATATCGATATTAATAATCAATACGAATGTACAAGCCTCATAGATAAGTATGAATTGAATTAAATATTTACTGACTAACTAACTATATTTTTACTTTGGATTAGGAAATTATTAAGTAGTATTATAGGGGCCTTATTATCATTTTAATAAGTAATATGGGCAGTAGTATAATGAAACTAACGAAATTAATAATTTTAGTGTACAACTGAATTGATTGTGTACCAGTGACTGTTTACATGTCACACTGAAACCCAACTCTTTATTAACATGTCATTTCTTATATAAAATGTAATGAAAGTATGTTTGAACCTAGTAATCGCTTTTCATACAAAATTAAATTCGACATTTCAAATACTGGTTAATGCACAATGTACTAACGTTAAGTACTTGACAAATAAAATTTGTTTTAATTTCGATGTAAAATGGATTCACGCTTTGTATGTTTTTATTTTGTCGGAAGATTTTGTCGGAAAATGGTTTCTGAATTTTCTTTTCATTTTATCCTCCAAAAATGTTTCCATTGTTATTGAACAATAAGCTTCCGAGAGGAACCCAACTAAACTGTGTTCCGTTTAGTTTGAATATGTTAGCCATGTTGAAAATGTTTCCCACATTTCCATCCTTCATCATTTCCATTACTGAAAAATTACATTAGAAAAATAGAAAATAATTATTAGACTTGCAATATTTTGCTACAAATTAATACTGTTTCCCATATAATTAGAAAATATAAATATCTATTATTGGCGATTTTAAAGTGTAAGTAGAAGATGTGTGCTAATCTGTTTTATTTCGGTTATTTCCACCCAGTCCGTAGGAAAAGAGATTGTCACATATTTCAATCTTTTACTTACACTTTTAAATTAAAAAATATGTCTTCGTACTTGTTCTTTGCTGTCGTCCTGTCTTGAGCTGTGAAGATTTTTCCTTTTCTGATGTACTTGGTACATGAATAACACTATGAGGGTCAAATCTCTGAAAATGAAATATTAAGAATTCTTATAATTAGAATACTGCTTAGGTGGTTTCCAAATGAATTATCAGAGTAAGTAAATTATACCTTGATGGGTGAACTTGGAACAAATGATACTGTAGAACTTAAAGTAAATGATATCGTAACAAAAAGTAAACTTAGCATAATTAACAATTTCGGTTGAAATGGAGGCGCCATGGCTTATCAAAAATTAAATTAAAAGACTTGACCAAGTCTTCGTACAAAAATAAAAACAGAAGCAAGTCTAATTGCAGCAATATTGAAATCCACGTTATCAATGGCACCAGGAAATGTTTTGACGCTTATTTATAGGCTTCAAACTATTCCACTAACTAATTCACTCATTCCATTTTTAATAACCCTGCAATAGCAATGTACCTAATCAAAGATTGTGTGGAAGTGTCACGATGAATCTTTGACTTTGATCTCAGAAGTGTTTTACCACCTACTTACCGCTTAGTTGTTGACATCACCACTTAGGAAGAATTAACACGTAGTGCATGTAGGTCAGGTCAGATAAATGTAGGATCCGTTTGGATGACCAGTATTTTCACTGCATGACTGCACCCTTGTTTAGACTGCAGTTCAACTTAAAATGCAAAGGTTATGGCAAAATTTAGTGCTAAGAAAAATCTAGCAATTTGCAAAAGTGAAAATATTAGCAAACAGAGCAAGAGAATTTTACCAAAATATTTTTAATTTTCTGTATGATTGTGCTCCCTGTCTGCTAATGTAAAACGTACACATTTTTGTTTGTAACTTAAAATGTAGGTGCTAACTCGGAAAATAAGTTAATATTGTTTACCCCCATCTCTTAAGAACTCAGAATTTGTAATTTCATTATTTATTACAATTTAATTTTTACATGAAAAACTGCATTTTTGAATATTTTCCGTTTCACTGTAATTTCTTTTTCCGGGCTGTGAATATTGTGTTTGGTATAATGTAACAAGTTTAATCTTAGATACGTAGGTTTGTCAAAATATCACCATAAATTTAGCTACTGCTTCTTCTACCGCTGTTTTCTTCGTTTTCTTCTTCGTCATCATCCTCTTCAGTTTTCTTGGTGGTGGCAGCAGCCGCTGGCTTAGGCTTGGAAGTAACAACACTTGTTTGAGGAGAAATTATGGATGCCCCTTTAATTTCACCCCCACTCTGATTCAAAAGAATTACATACTGGGCGCCTTTAGGGGTTGTAGCTGATGCTACCGATGCTCCTCCTCCTCCTCCTCCAGAAGAACCTCCAGACGATCCAGACGCTGCAACCGCGTTGGGATTCGGTGTGGTTGAAGGACCAACTATGGAATTAACTAGTCCTCCGACAAAACTCTGAAAAAATCCTTCGACCTGATTTCTTGTGGATCCGGTTCCGAATAAATTAAATGACCCATCGAAGATTCCATTAACATTTCCAGTAAGAGCACTGGTTACTACTTTTATGACATTATTTCCAATTGCCTGCGCTCCTAACCCTTCTGCTGCATCTGCCCCGTCACCATCTTCTTGTCTGGGTCGAATCTTTAGTGAAGTATCCTATAAAATAAAATAAAATTAATTAATTTGTTGTAAGGGATATTTTGAGTATTGAATATTCTTCATAATTTTGTGTGATGTCTTACCGGTTGAATCTTGTCAATTTCTAAAAGAATTATGTCCTTTTGAGGTTCTACTATTTCAACAAGCGTTTGTTCGACTGGATATGCATAACAAAGGCTCTGTACAAATAATAATTCACATTAGTATGCAGTTAAAGTAAAAACTGCATTCAAGCTTCAAAATATTTTTAATTTTCACTTACAGTAAGGTACAAGGTTAGTATGCAAACTGAGGTAAATGTTAATTTCATTTTTGAATAATCTTTATTGACGATATTGAGTTATTCCTCCCATGCGTGATATTTCTTTTACACCCAGAACGCTTTAGATTTCTTTATGGTATACATAAAAAGAAATCAGAGAAATCTCATTCTATTTTCCTCGTTCATTCATGTACGATAACAAAAATAACTGTATCATAATTATATTCATTCAGGTGCATCACAGCAGTAATCTTCTGTTTGCCTTTTTTATATTCCTTTTTTCCAATGCATTGGATGTACGGTCATTCACCTTACCCCATAGATGTAGATCTGTATGTAAAACAGACAGGGAAAATATTTTCATAACTAATTTAAACTAATTGGAGAAAGTAGATTAGTACCTTGTAAATGAAACTTCGACTCATCATTAACATTCACTTTAATATGATGGAATTTTATGGAAAACAACAAATTGCATGAAAATTAAAATTGCTGAATCAAATTCTGTTTATGAAGAAAATTTATGACCTTCAGTATTTAGCAGCATATGTTAATTTGGCAGATTTCAAAAAATGTAGTTCAATAATTTGGAACAACTTTGTTTACACATAAACTCAAATTTTTATTCATGGAATCGTAAGTTGGTCAACACAGTTGTGATAGTATGCAAGTAGTTCAAGATATCATGACGTTATTGATTATTCCTTAAAACAAAAAATATGTTTTACTCTTTTTAGCATTATTAGTAATTTCAGCTTGAGGGTAGTCTTCTTCGTCGTCTTCGTCATCTGATACTGTTGTAGTTGCTAAAGTGGTTGCATTAGCTTTGAGTGTTGCATTCTGTGCTGGTTTGTCTGTAACTCCGAAAGTGGCGAGCAAATCGTTTACTCTGTTCCTTGTATTGAGTAAGGTGAGCCCTCCGTTAACAATCCCCCCGACATTTCCAGTAAGTGCTGAACTTACTACTTTAGCCACATTATTCCCAATTCCGTTCAGTTGAGCTGGAGTTAGCGGTACGTTATTAGGATCCACTTCTTCGCCATCTCCATCTCCGCCTTCGAAATCTTGTCGTGGAACACGATTCGACAATGGTTCCTAATTTATTAAATATGGGTGTAATATTTAATCCTCAGATTTATTAGATTCCTAATGAAAATAGAGTTGTCAGAAATGTATGCATAAAGTTAGGACATTTCTTTACTTGAGAAGCAGGGTCGACTTCTACGATGAGAACTGCCTTCTCAGGACTAATTATTTCTTTGTAATGTATCTCAACAGGAGTTGTGTAAATGCTCACCTGGAAAACAAAACAAATCATCAATTCATGAGTAAAAATCAAATATCTGAATAATCAGTACAATTTCAGTAGATTAATTAACATTGCTCCTTATCAGGACACAAATATACCTTAGATAGTGGGGATAATTTTATGTAAATTAAATTATAAGTCAAACTTAGCATACTGTCAAATGAAGTGGATTTACTTACAATACAACAAAGGAACATCAATATACCAACTTTAATGATTTCCTCCATATTGGAACCAGTTTTCTGTACTATAAAGTTGTCACCTCCACCAGGGAAATGCAATATTATTAGAGTGCTAAAGATTTTGCTAGTAATCTAAAAGGACAGAACAGTTTTTCTGGTGAAATAACTATAATCTCGACTTTTTCTAGACAAAACTTGTCCCAAAGAATATACTGAACCTTGTAAATTAATGAATAAAATGGAATAAGTTAGTTATAATTATCTCATTTTATTAATGCAATTCTATAGATTTGTTTAATTTCTCATTGCACATCTGCACATCGCTACATTCAATGCTCATATGAAGCCATAGAATTGTCTGAAATAATGACACAATTATATTTGCCAAACAGATGTGGCCATTAATACAGTTAACTTTCATGATTCGCTGGATTCTGGATGGATACAGTATTATTGTAGTTTTATGCGAATGTGCATTGTCAATCGGTTTGGAAAATTACTCTTGAAGAGATTTTATGCAATTAGGAACAAGTAGGTTAAACCTGGGAAGAATGATAAAATTATCTTATTTGCTAAACGTAGAAAATCTGTAATGTATTTATATGCTATACGTTATGCAGCAAAAAATCGCAAACTATTATAGACAATGAGTGAGCCTTTTGGATAAAAAAATTGCCATCATAATAGAACCAATGTACTTAATTAAGTAAAATTTTTATTTCTCCACCTGAACATTAAAAAATTTACTTTTAGATTTACATTGGATCAAAGAACAGAAAAAAGATAAACAAACAATTTTATTTCTATCTAAGCAATTCTGCTTCCCTCAGCATCTTCATCGTCATCTTCTGCTTCAGTAGTAGAAGCTACAGTACTTCTTCTTGTGGTTACCGGAGCCCTTGTGCTTGTTGACGTGATACCAGCAATGGACTCCCAGGCTTTATTTACATTTTCCCTCGAATTCGTATTAGATACAAGATTGAAAGAACCAGACAAAATGCTGCCAAGATTTCCAGACAAAGCTCCTGAAATTATGGAAGCAACTTGGGGTCCAAAACTTGCACGAGGCGTTGTTACAGGAGCGGGGGCTTCTGTTTCGTCTTCAACTTCTTCCTGTTTGGGTTTATTCTGTTTTGCTTGTGCAGAAACCTAAAAAATATCATACATGAATAATATTTCATTTGCAATCTATTGTTCCTCAACGTTTGTAATACAATAGTTAAACTGAGTAAGGCAAGGAAAACCTAAATAAGTCATTATTATTACTACAACTTTAAAATAATTTCACCATACCATGAAATAACTATTGAAAATAATGAATTCATCCAAGATAATGTATTTGACTAACAATAAGGTGTATTTGTTTTTCAAATTACAAATATTAGAGACTATTCGAACTTGCTAATGAGTTGTGCTAATTAACACGGAAATATTTCTTACAGCAATTGCTCTCGCAGTTGAGTTGCTATCACTTTGTCCTTTCGTTGGAGCTTTTGTTGTAACTTTGCTAGACACAGTTGTAACGGTCTCGGAATCCTCATCGTCATCCTCTTCGTACTCTTCGAAATTAAAAGGAGGTTGCGCTTTACATGCTACCTACACGTTTAAACACAAAAATCACATCATTTTCTTCATTATATTAATCCTTAACAAGAAAATACATTCTGTTTACTTTTAAAAGGTTAATTTTGAAAGAACTTACCAAGAAAAGTACTAAACTTAAGTATAGAAAACTCTTTTTAGCCATTGCGCTGGTCACACAGTCCCTTACTTATGTATACTTAGATTCAAACACCCACACACTCCAATATGAGATTCTAGTTAAACTTACTTAGCACCTTTAATTTCCGCCTCCAGTAAAACCTACTCATTCGTTGATGCAAAAAATGGCAATGCTATTCGATTTACATGAGACTATTGTTCGAATCAACGGATTTATACTGCGTCGAGCTTCAATTAGTATAGGTGGGTCAATAAACTAAGTTTTCATGCAACAAATCAATTTCTCTTAATGATTAGTGGTACACTGGTACAGTAAGGTATCTATGTAATTATCCAATATCGGAATCAGACAGATGGAGATAAAACAGAAAGTAAAATTTTCTCATTCGTTTTTTGAAAGCCAAGCATAGCATGTATTAATTCAAAAGTGGACTCAGGTTTGGTTTAGCTAGAAATGAAACAATAGGTACCTAATAGTGTACATATGTTACTGTGCTGTTTCTGTAAATGCTCCTGTATTCAACAAGTAGTCTAATTCTCTAATTGTATATTTATGATAATATGATAAAACTCATGTAGAACTTATTGTTAAGAATTAATTAGTTGTGTTGTTAATTTGGACATCATCGCGTACTTACTAAATCATGTGTTGGGCCTTATGCTCAAGAGGTAATAAATAGCATAAGTTACGTGTTGTGCATAAGTTAAGATTATGCATGGCAAACATAAAATTGCAGATCCTCGCAGCATCCAAATATTTCTAGTTACGTGTAGACACATGAAATGACAGAGTCTAATAGTAAGCTATACATGCTATACATAAAACGTGACAAGGAAGTCATTATCATATCAACTTCATTTTAATTATTACGTTTAGCACGATGATACTCGCTACACAACGAAAAATGTCTTTCTTCCACAAAAATATATTTAAATGCTCGTAGGTGCTCAGCAGCTTATATTTTTCGTATACCTAATACATGGGTTCTAATGGGAATTGAAAAAAAGGTATTTTTAAGTTAGTTTCTTTTGACTTTTTGATTTCTTCTGCTTGGAATTTGTTCAGACTTATTGCAAAAGAAACATCTGACTAATTGAACGAAAATATACACAATTAGGGAAGTTAACACTGTTAAAACTACTGCTATGAACAGCCACACATCCAAAAGACGTCTTTGGTACCATGTCTGATATCTTGACAAAGGAGAGAGATGTGAATCATTTTCATGTCTTAAAATGTACTCTGTCCACCATAAAGCCGCGTCTGCTGGTTTCATCGGACGATCTTTAAACCGTTTTGATAGCAACTTCATATTTTTAGTGTATCTAAATATTATTATTTCAATATTAGCATACAAAATGAAAATTGAATTATAATAAAAGTTATCATTTTACTTTGAATCTGTCATTATTTGCGTAATGGCCGATTGCAACTGCTGTTCGGTGATATCTACGATTTCTATCCTTATTCCGTGTTCCATTCTATGTATCCTTTCTGCATTGTAATCTTGCTCTGCAAATACTGGCATTGAGATTAACGGAACACCGTGATATATTGCTTCTTGTATGCTTAGTAATCCAGAATGTGTTACAAACATCATCAATTTACCATGAGCTGTATAAAAGCGAAGACAAAATGCTTCTGTACTTAAATGACTAAATTCTATCTAATATGCTAATTTCGAGAAATAATACTTTCTTGCCTAAAATATCTTGTTGGGGTGCCCATTTAACAAATAAAACATTTGGAAATGTTTCTTTTGGAAATTCTCCTTCCCATTTCCAGATAAATTGAACATCAGGAAATTTTTTGAATGTGTTGAAGAATGCATTTCTAATATGTGGTGGACTTCTTGATATTTCTACACAGCTGCCGAAACTTATATAAATAAATCCCTTTGTTCCCGGTTTAGTTACAAATTCTTCCATATTCTGTAAAATTCAATTATATTTTTTAATATTCTGCCTTTTTCATGTAAATAAAATTTTAAAATTCGCCTAACCTTAGGTAAGGGTTGCGTTTTATCCTTGCAGTGCATACCGCCAACTGGAACTACTAAAGGAGGCAGAGATCTTGCGTATTCCTCAGCGAAATAAGTGTTCAATAGAACCAAACTTGCTTCTCTTTCCACATCTCGCAATTTTACATCTATGCCTAGTTTTTCTTTCATGATACTTTCAAGTTGTGGCATTACTTTCCACTCGCGTAAGTAGTCCCAGTAGAGAGGAGAAATTGTATTGAAAACCTTTTCCATGAAAGTCATATTTTGTGGGAAATAGAAAGCCATATCAGGAATCCATGATGATTCTACAGGAATACCGTAAACATCGTAATGCCAAGGAAAGAGCGAACTTGTGCCGAATATCATGTGCTTTGCTTTATTCTTCTGTGCAATGGCAAATCCACAATCGTTGAAAAGAGAATCCAGAACTACTAAATCAACAGGTGTTTTCTCAATCCAATCAATTACGATAGGGTCAGAAAGGAACAATTCACAAAGGTCTTTCCCGAACTCAGGAAGCAGGAACCAATTCGATACTATTCTTCCTTCTTTTCTATCCACAAATGCTTGAGGTCCTTCATCCCAACTTGCAACCCAATCTATTAAAGGTTGTGGTGTCAATTCCCTAACTTTAGGGTTATGCTTCTTCGGTGGATATGCAGATATAAATGTCACATTGTGCCCTTTTTCAGCAAGACTTTCTACTAAAGGCCATACGGTTATTCTGTGGCTGTAAGTTGCAATTCCTGCCAATAAATGCAATGATAATAAAAGTAAATATAATTTCAGATTTGAACTAAAACTAAACAAAATTAAACCTGGTTTAGTAAATAGTATATCTATGTATATCTGTTCAGATTTCCAAAGCCAATAATAAATTGTGTTTTGTTTCTCAATTATTTCTATTATCTGCTACACAGATGGATGATCGAGTAGGGTTGGGATGATACTTAATTACTTAATATCAAGTAATTTACCATGCAAAAATGAGAATATGGGTTTATAGTAGGTAATTAAAATAGTAAAATCAAATACCAAAGAAAAACACAATATTTGCTCCTTGTATGAAAGTGCAGAAAGAGATCAACAGAAATAATGCGATAACTGCATTTGTCTTAAAGGAAACCATCTTGAGTTTTGGATGAATTGATTAGCTAATAATTTTATAAACTACTAATCACCCAGCTTGAGTTATAGATTTGCAATTAACTGATTCCCATTTGAATTAGCACACAAATGAGTGGACCATTCACAAGCTACTTAAGTCACAGTGCAATGCACAATGCAATGTCATTATATAATCGAAATCGCAATTATATAACACAAGATAAACACTTTAGCAAAAGATAGTGCACTCAGCCAAGGCAGAGATACATTTGTAAATGAGTTTTGCTTAAGTTGAATATGTTGTAGAGATATGGGCTACTACTTTTAATTGTGGGTTAAACTCAAATAATACTGAATAAACAGCGACCTTGTTTCTACTGTTTCTAGCTCCCATCCCTGGCTCGAACCCTGGCAATTATTTTGCTCGTGTAAATATACAGTGCTTACTTAAGGCTTTTTAGGTTTTACTTACTTATCCGGAAATGAGAAATATTGACTCAAATTGAATTATTGGATGTAATAAGTAATAATCTAAAACCTGCCTATCAATCGAGAACTAAAGTGTGATAAGTAGATGTATAGCTAAAGATGCTGCGTTATATTTTTAGTGAATACAATTTACGCAACGTGGAACAATATCCTGATTTGCATAAGCTACATAAGCTGCGTTTAATGGAAACTAAGGCCAAATGAGTTACGGTGTCAGTACAAGATATATCTATCACATACAGCAATTCAAGTTTAATTGAATGTTTTGGGAGTTTGCCCTTGAAAGGATACTTTTTTATTAGCATATAGAGTAAACGCAATTTAATACATTGATGAAGGAAGATAATAATAATTATAATTATACACTAACAATTATAAAATAGCAAGTTGGTATTATTATCCTTGCATACGTTTTTAGGTTCCGGAAATTCAAGTAAATTCAATAACTTTAAGCTGCAATGCACCTTACATAAAAAGTTGTATTTGGTAAATAAACTCAATGTAAAAATTTAATGGGAAGATACCAATCGTCTTTACTTTTATTATACCGATGTAAACTTTACCTGGGCTCGAGCTTTATAAAAGTTATGTCTATTTCAAAAGTATCATAAAATTCTCAATCATTTCATTCTTCTACAGAGATACTTTTTGCCTAAGAAGAGTAAAGATGAAAAGTTGATTTACCTATGCAAGAATACAAGTCAACGAAATGTGTAAACAATACCTGAATTACATACGATAATTAATTACAGGTAGATAAAGGCTTTATATTAATAATGCATGATATGCTCACGAATGAGTTAATTGCAATGCTACATGCTACATTAAATATTTTCACATGACCAATTGAGTAAACAAATGGTATTATATGATCATGATTTAGTAATTTATTTAAGGTTTATTAATAAATGTGAGAATTGGTAAATGATAGTTTCTTTTGCAAACAAATTCGAGTACCTATGCGATATATATATGACCAAATATGCAAATAACTTCTAGTCAATATATTTAATGATAATTGGTAAAAACCAACAATTCTCTGCGGCTCGGTTAGATACTTTATTTCATGCCCATTAATGGAATAAAATTACCCACGTGAACAAACACAAACTGGAATAAACTGGATTTACAATAATATTATGCTAAACAATAAAACAATCTATCTAAATAAGGCAATTATTTTCTATACATTTTCTGTAGTTAAGAATTCTGTACTTAAACTAGATTTGTTGTATTTCGTATCTCGACACAAATCCTGTACTTAAATTACATGACTCATTACAAAGATGTACTGGAATTAGCCATGGAATTGCTAATAAAATAATTGCTTCCTATTTATAGATGCATCTTTGTAAAAGAGAATTTTCTTCGTACTGAATGTGTGAATGGGCCTAAAAAAACGCCTCTAATAGTATTCTCCTCCAAATTTTTTGCGAAAAAGTTTTTGCCACTTGCTGTCTACGTGGAGAATAATATGAATCATTCGTGTACACCAATAGAGAAATGCAGGACGCAAAGGGACCGTGAGCGTTGGCAAAAAAGAACTTTGCACCGTACAGAGTTGTGCACACTTTTTTGCAACTTTGTTCTCTAAGCAAGTTCATTACCGTTCTAAGAAGCATAAAAATCCAATTCACTCAAGTAGGATTAGATTTAAGTTATTCATACATTGGCACTTTTAAAATTCGATAAGGCAATCCTTAAAAGAAATAATAAATGCATAAGTACCGTCTGTCTCTGTCTGTAGACTGTACCACTTGATTTGCATTGGAGACAAAGACAAAATGGTTTTATTTGTCTGTTTGCATCTTAATTTCTAACGCTTAAATATAAAGTACCTGTTGTACGCAGTGGATGTAAATGACTATTTTATGTATAAGACATAAATATTGAAAGACTCTTCGCACTAATACTGTGTAAGCAATTACAGAGCTGTTTATGCTAAAATCAGCGGTCTATAATAGGTAATAATAATTTCATATTTGATTTTATTGCCTAGAATATAATAGTTAAGAGAGCACTCACATTGCATTATTAACATGAGTGAGCAGAGCAGGGTGGAAAGCAGATTCAACTAGTAGATGGAAATTCCCTGACGAAAGTAAAAAAGTAGGCCGTGAGCGATATGAATTTATGACTCTATGCTATTGTAATGCCATATAATTCGTCACTTACTTTGACATTATTCCATAATATGCATCCCTACTGTTACTAGTGTACTGTTCGATCATATATCTTTACCAGTTATGATTTGTTAACGCATCTGTTCATTCTTTGATTCACAACAGTGTTGTGTATTCCAAATCAACAACGGGGGTTTCCTTATCGTCTAGAGTTTAGTTATGCAGATTTATTGTGCAATGGATTACCTTTTCGTGGGGTGCGACAAAAACTCCGAGTGAAGTTACGCACCTGGAGATATTAGTTAACTTTTTTACTCAATGACGATAGAACACACCAAAAGACAAGACAACATTGCGAAATTAGCCGATTGTGAGTGAGTACATAGACTGAGTGTTAACAAATAGTGTATCTAGAGATATAAGATTATCGCATCCTAAAGTAAGTCCTCTATAAACCATTGTGTCTTAATTGTATATAGGAATGCTTTTATTCATACCTGGTTTGGTTTCCATTTGTTACCTGAGTTAGTGTCAGTTCAGTGGAGACTAGGCGTACGCTAATCGCTAATTAAATTAGGCAATTCATGGAGCACGTCATTTCCTCAGAATACTAGTCATTTTTATTCTTATCTCTTTGTTAGTGTCTACAGAGATGCGAGTTTGTCTTTGACATTACCTTATATTACTTTTAGCTGTACTTCATCAGTCATTATTTCCTTTTAACCCTTTCATCACACGCAAACCAGACTTGTACACATATTTTTAACATCTTACCAATTTTTCAGTTTGTTTACCTATTCTTGTTTCTCTATTAAAAAGTTAATTGCAACATTATGTTTCTTCCCTGGTGGAATTCCATTTTTGAAAAACATGTGCCAAGTTGACACAAATTACATTTCTAGCTAAAAAAAATGGCGGATTTTTGCAAACTTTAAATAGGTAAGTTCAAAGCAATAATTAAAATTAAACCACGGTGATTGTTGTACAATAAAATCACGCTTTTGCTGCAATACTATCCTTGTGATTACAAATCATTCATACTTTACTTTTTCCTTATAACAAACGTGTGTGCAGTGCTAGTGTAATGCGATGTAAATGAACTTTTTAACCACAACGGGATTATTGATACTATTGATTACTGCACCTTAATTCAGTTCAATTTTTCTATAACACAAATTAGTCTATGTAATGTAGCAGTCAAGAAACAGGGTTCTTTTGGCTTTATACAAGCATAATTGTCGTAAAAGTAAAGACTAAAGACCTTAATAAAATAATATTCTTATGTACAGAAACAATGAATTGAGCTACCATTTTAATTTTTTCAACTATATTTTGTAATAAGATATTGTTTATTTCAGGTTTCAAGGTCCAAGAAACTGTCGTGGGATCTTTACTTATTATCAACGCACTACATGATTATTTCACATTCTTCCTGCAAACTTGACAATTAGTGCAACAAAGCCCGTGTAACAAATAATGCTAGTAATGGAGATGCACATTATGATAATAATTGGAGCGGGGATAGGATTGCTGTTGGTTATTTTGTACGAACTCTACAGAAAATGGAGTCGAAGAAACGCTGAAAATACCCGTGCAGCTTCTTGTGAAAAACTGGAAGAACCTCCCCCATCTTATGAATCTTTATTTCCTTGACCTTCACTCGTCATGATACAAACTACGAGTATGCCGTTGGGCTGAATGCATTTTTATTTATTTACCATTATAAGTGAAAAAGTGATTGTGTATGTGATTGTCTCAATTGAACAGTGGAGATTTGCCGAAAATGAGGAATGAATTTCGAAAACAAAAATAATTATCCAATATCAATGAAACTCAAAGGTATAAAAATAAATGTATGTTGAATGTGTCATTTTTAAATACATTTATAAGAAGACTGAAATAATATACTACAATCTTTGACGAATACAAGAGACCTATATATCATGTCTTGTAGTATACATTCACAATGCTGCAATGGAATGAATGGAATACTTTTAGTACAACAAACCATTATTACTTAACTCTGTACAAAAATAATGACGTTGAATTGGCAAAGGTAGAAGACATCAGCATAAAACGCAAAAACCACCTGTGGCTGTGATTAGTAATTATATTTGCATTTTGGGTTAAATTTCGAAATATTTGTAGAAATATTTGTTTTGTGTGTAATACCTTATACTATACTTTTAGTTTCCGTTACGTTCTATGGTTATTATGATTGATACTTTGTATACCAAACATCATTTATTTCGGAATTTATTCTGCTATCATGTAAATTGTAGCGCCCTACTGGCGTAGCTGGCAAAATGTACAAAATTCTGCTTGAATTTCGTTGACAAACAATCTAGACAGTCTTTATTACAATTTGAAATGTTAGAATACATATGTACGAAAATAGTAAATATATTTGTTGACGAGAATAACTTTGAGAGTTGCAGTGAGTTATTGTATTGTAGCAATATATTGTAAACAACACTGTTTATAAAACCGATGGGAAAACGGAGTTGTAACTGGGTGGCGGTTCCTCCGGATAATTGCTTAAGTGCACGGAGTTACTATTTAACGATATTGTATAGTAATTCGGTGGTGCGTCCACAAGGGTTTGGAGATCCTCTTCTCCTCTGTTAAGTAACGTTAGTAAACATGAAATCATTTTAGTTTTAGTATTACAGCTAAAAACTAAAACTGGTTACGTATTTCTAATTAAGACATACCGTGAGTTAAAATTCTCCTGGGCGGAAATTAAAAATCTCCTGGACCCACAACAATAGCAAAAACAGAAAGAGGAAAAAACAGCTCCCACATAAATCAAAAACCATACACCATTTGAATCATAGAAAAATTCCCGGATATCCATTACATCGAGTGATGCCAAACTAGAAGATCGCCTGTGAATGGTAGCAATAAAAATTTTCCAACAATGAATATGCAGACATATGCTGCCCAAAGAAGTTCAATCTGTGTTCTAGGACTACACTATTATAAATTGAACAAACTTTGATGTAAAGTCAATTTTATTTTACCGTTTGCAATAGTAAACCAAATAAAAGAGAAGTAAGTCTATTTTAACCTTGCACTCATAATTTCTTGTAATTATCATTCCATTGAAAGGATGCATAGATGCATTATTATTGCATAGGCATGGAATAACCATGGACCAAAAGGGAGCAATATGTACAAACACTAAAACCTCTAATGATTGTAAAGCAATCATTGCTAAAATCGTCAAATCTATTTACAAATAATATCACCACAAAATCCATACTCCTACGAAAACACGTCATATTTGCTATTTTTACATATATTTGCGGTGGCTCAATTTACAACGGTGCCAAGAACATTCAAGTTCATTTTACTTGACAAATATTCATCTCCGTAAAATGTTGTAATATGGTGTACTACATTAGACGTTGTTTCCAAATACTGCATACGCATAGTACGCTGGCCAAAGCTTCCTTAACTATACAGATATTTCTGCACATACTATTATATTTCTAGGTGCTTCTGCCTATCTAATAATAATATTGATTTATTAGTCAAATTTGCATTTTATAGGTCACGGCTCTCGATTTAACACGTACGAATCATTTACATATGAATTGTCAATAGTAATCTAAAAAATAATGACGTGTTGAAATCTGCATTATGACATAGTACTACCAAAATGCTGAAATTGCATATAAAGCATTTAATTGAAGAAGATATGATGACAAATGCTATTGGAGGACGAGTTAACATTTATGCTCTAATCTAATCACCATTGATTTCATTCATTTTGTGATGAAAAGTGATTTAAAGGTGAACCCTTACAATTGGAGAATATTTGTTGATTTTCTGTAAATATAGCTTTGTAATGTAACTTCAATAGTTACCATTTATGATAATACCTTTTTAGCAAACCAGAATCTGCGGTGAGTCATTTACACACCTAGTAAATCAGGAAGGTAGTTACCTAAATACTAAATACAGCAAATAAACAGATTTCCAGAAACTCAATTGGCGAATTAAAATCTCCGAACATTTGTACCATAAAATAATTCTCATTTGCCAAAATCCTATTATAATGTAAGCGAATTTGGTTTCAGTCACGTTGTTTGCAGAATGTGGTGTAGCTCACAACTAACCTAACCCAAACCCAAGTCTAACTATTTTATGTCTATAAATAATTGTAATATTTGCGCCGTATTAAGTAACATAACCTTCAATATATTTAGAACTTATTGTCTTCTTCACTGCACTTTAGACCAGCTAATTAGCAAGGAATTACTAATGAAGTGTCTGAGAGATCTGGATAATTCATATTTTAAATACTAATGTAATGTAAACATATGCTATGTAACATCAACCGAGTAGGTAGACAATAAGAGTCACGTTTTCCTGACATGATACCTGCAAATAAATGTGCTTGAAGATCTGGAAATTTTAGTTTTTCTTGGTAACAATAATGATCGAGTACATTGCCATTTTTTCATGTGTGGCCGTTTTGTTTTGTTGTTGTTTTCATGTCGTGGAGTTGATGAAGCTGAGATATTTCACAAAATTCATACGGTAAGTAACATTTTACGTCATATTAGGGTGCACACTATCTTGACATAACAGTTAAAACACAGTTTCTTTACCTAAATAGAAAATGATTTTGTTTACTTGCTCACTTTAATGCATTCATTTTTTAGTCGCCACAGCTCAGCCAGTTTGCAGAATTCTTCGGGTGAAATGAGGACTGTGCTATCTCCCTCTATAAGAAAACTTAGAGTTGAACGAGGGGATAGGATTTCAAGACATCCATATGCTACAACAAGTGCAATGGTAAATACAAATTTGTTTACAGTAATTGTACTACCTCCAGAGAGATTTAGACTCGAGGGTGAAAGATTTTCTCGGAAAAGCGATTCTCCTCCAGATTACGATACAATTTGCCCTTCCGTCCATAATTCGTTGCCAAAAGATAAAATCATAATAGAGTAAGTGAATCCTAATTGTGATCCACATACACTAACCATTATTGTGTTTGGCAAGTAAAATACCAAAAATTTAACTCAGAGTATGTATTACTCGAATTTCTTCCTTAAATAAAATTGCTGTAATTATAAACAAATAAGGCACGAATAAAGACAAATATTGACAACCAACACAAAATACTACATACTTTACTGAACCATAATAATGATATATTAAAAGCTAGTGTAATATTCGCCATCTGATGTATTACCTGTACCATGTTAATTTGTGTGAATGGTGCATGTAGCTTGATTGTAAGGCAATAATTACAATTATTGTTCTTACGACAGAATGTATAGAATGAAAGCACGGATCTTAAGATTAAAATATCAGTTTTTAGAAAGTGGCAAATGCGGATTAATCTATTGACTAGAAAGCTATAATCCTTTAGAACAATGATTAGTTATCAAAGATAATTTACTAGCCCCATTTAAATTTCCCATGTTCTCATTGCTTAAAAATGACAATAGAAACATTTTTATTAATCTTGTATTTTTTAATTTATCTATTTAGGTATAATATTTTCTTGTTTAATTAACAAATTCCAGAATGTTAACTGTTCAAGGTTAAGAACAGTGCCAATAAGGTAAGAATAAACATTATGAGGTACAAAAAAATTTTCTTCATCGTTAATTGGAGATGCTCATTCACACCAATAGTATAATATTAGAAACAGTAACAGAAACCTTTATATATTGTTATATAGGTATTATATATTATGCTAACACAATTCAACAAGCTAACTTATGAGTAAAATATAGCAACAACTTTAGAAATTGGATATTTTGACATGACATGGACAATTAAGATTTTTATCTCTTAGTAAAAACACGCCATTTAAAGTAGCGTCAGACACTACTTATACATTTGTACGTACTTTCACACACAGACACACATAATACCATAACAGTTCGTAATAAAACCGGGACTATCTGTAAAACCTATCGCAAACGCTATAATATGTACATAGGGATAAACGAGACACGCTGTTTGTTGCGCTTCGGTAGCAACAAAATATTGGACTTTCTTGCAGTTAAGGCACAAGGCACAAATTTGGTGTTTTAAAAACTATAAAATTGATTGTATAAGTTGTACTAGGTATATCTAAATAATTTACCACGTGCACAGGCATTAAAATATTATTGTTTAGAATTAAGGGGCGATTAACAAATTAATTGTGTAATATATGTATTTATAGCTTGAAGTTTTAAAACTCCTTATAAGTAATACTGTACATGGGACCACTACTTCGACATGCTGTTTGATGCACCTCTTTTAGTTGCGTAATAACCACAGGACGCAAAGAAGCTGCAATCATTTTAAAATTATCTAATTTTAATGATGTATAGGTACTTAACTCAAAAAAACTGTCTAGACCGACAGAAAACTAAATTACGTAACGGTAGAATCGTAGGTACTCTAAAAATACACGATAATTTTTCATTCATTGCAGTTTGCAATGGAAGAACAAAGAATCCACACCTTACCCTATCTTGTTATTCAGTTTCCGTCTGGACAGGGATTGTTAAACTCGTTAAAAATATTATAGATCGTAAAACTTTACTGCACAGGTCTTCTTATCCATAAATGAATCTGCAAAAAGCCATGTCTGTGTTTCTTGATCTCAAAATTTGTCTAGTCTGGTAAGATTATATAGTACATATGTGTTCCCTAGTCGGCACCGCAGTCTTTTCTACTTCTCTTTACTACTTGTTTTTGCTTTCTAATCTTATTTTGATTTGCACTGCTGCCTGGAATAATAATTTGCTAGAAACTATTGCGTTGCAAACTGGTTTAATTACAACATTTGGCAAGCGACTATTGCCCCAAAAACCATAAAACAATTAAGTTAACATAAAAATATTCAGTGCAAACGCTTAATTTAGATTCGCATGAGCAGTGTTAGTGTGCGATACACAATAACTTGTAATTATGCAAAAAATCGTTACAGGATTAATGATAAAATTATACACCTCTTTCCTGTTTTTGAATCCTTATGATTTTGACTGATATTTTAACTTTGAACTTTCGTTCCTATTAAAAACCTAATGATTTGTCCTACACATTTTAAGACGATTGTATTGGTACACACATTCATTTTAGTACCTATGTCAAATTTTAATTACTTATATGACTAATTATGCAGTTTCAAGCACTTTTTGAGAAATGAAATATAAATCTATTCTACAGGCGGCAACAATTTTGAACTATTGATTGTCATGGAATGCTCCGTCGGAGGATCATAATAGTCATACTGTTCTCCACAGTCACTTTCGTAATCCCGAGCTATTTTCTTTAGTTTGCGGTAATAGCAATATAAAACAATTAAATAGATCAATGTTCCAAAGAGATCGATTCCCTGATATATAAATGTATCCAAGTCCACTTGCTTTTCCGGTGTGACATATATTCTATAAGTGTGATAAAATTTGAATCCGAATTCTACTAATTTTAGAATTGCGTACAATGTACCGGGAATTTTTATTAACCTCAGAGATTCCTGTTGAAAATTAAAAATAATGTTGCACTGTATTATTCCAGAACTACTAGGGCTCATAAGATAATTGAAAACTTGTAAATACTGGTATTTACCCTTTCAACTCCTCTGAAAATCATACACCCCAGTGGTAAGAAGAAGGCATCGACCAGCATCGCAGAAAATAAAATAAAAGTTAGGCTTGTCTGAAAAATGACAAATAAAAATTGATTTGGATATGCTTTCGTTTAATTCTAGTCATCCATACAATTATTAAGTGTATTATTTCCATTGTAATTCAGCCTATTAAAGAAAATATACCTGTTGATCATCTGCCAATGTATAATAGCGATAGATATACACAGCAGTATGCAATGCAAATCTTCCAAACAGTAGTAGTGCAAAAAACTAGAGAAATTGAAAACATTAATGAATTACAATTTAATTTATGAGAAATGGAAATAATTACAACTAAGGATTACTTACAATGTGAATGCTGGCGAAAAAGTAAACAGAAGATCTCAACGAAATGCAACACCGACACGTCATTTTGATAATTTCGATACAACAATGCAAGGTGCTTATAAATAATTTAATCAGGTAATTTGAAAAAATGATATGTGATTCCTAATGAGATTTGTCAACTTTGCGAATACAATTTAGAATCGTCATAATTGTTAATTCCAGTGAATTGGAGTTGAGTGCAGAGGAACTGCGTGGAGTAATTCGCATATTCACAGAATTGCAGACGCGTCTGTGAAAACTACATGAAGTTAATCACTGCTTGACAAACAAACTGCAAATTAGCGGTTCTGTCGTTGTACAAGTCGACCTCGACCATTCAGTTCAATTGAGAACTCCTGAACAGACTGAGGAATATAATTTGTGGTGCAAAGCAAGTTGTAGGAGAATAGAGCAGACAGATTCTAAATCCTTGGGTTAAGAATGTTAACCTTTAAGCCCTGAAGGCATGTCTATGCAATGGTGTGAATGTAAAAAGCAGAGAGTGGTTTTATATTTGTATTGTGTCTCAAAGTACATAGATAGGTATTATATAGGTATATAGAAGATTGTTATTGTAAAACGTGGTTGTAAAGCACCCAGGAGTACATTACAAGGGACTCTACTGCAAACGTGAACCTAGAACTAAAGAAGTAGGCAAAAGAGTGATAGAATTCGAACGAAGAAGGATAAAACCGCAGTAGTACAGGATATTATACACTTTTATGTCTTTTGCAACACAATACGTCCTCGTAGAAATGTACACCAGAAATAAATAAAATCAGAGCATCAACAGGATGAGAAAAATGAGAATCTACTCTGAATGTGACGAACAGGCACTCTAAGAGTGTCGATGTTCTAGTTCCACATACTGAACAGTCAAGAAAAATACTACATACATAAACACAACTGGAGATATCTATATAGGCCGAAATAATATCCAATTTCACTTTACATTTGCTTTCTCGTGTAGTTAGTAGTTGTAAAATGCAACTTCAGTTAATTTGTTTATTCACTTGTCTTCACTTGGAATTAGCTTTAATTTCAATCGTACTAAATTATTATGTCGACATAAAATAACAAATACTTTATGTTCTCTTTGCAATAATTTATGACGTTCCCCTAAAAACTGTAGGCTATAAAAACAATATGGAATAGATCAGTCGCTCTTGTAGTACGTAAGTAGACTTGGTATTGCGAGCATCGGCAGAATAAATTGGAACGAAGTGAACGAATGAAATGAAGTCGTACTAATTTATTTATGTCCTTTGCGAACCCAGATGAGATTAGCCAAAGTGCTTACTAATAAGGTATCTAGCTTAATACGATTACAATTGTAGTACTGATTATGCCAGGATGCTTTAGTAAATTGTAGGGCAAATACCTAACTTTTCATAAAATACCGAGCATAAAATATCTTTTATGAAGTTAGGTACATTAAAGGATAATTGGCATTTGGAATTATAGAAATATATCTATATCTAGGGCACAAACAAGGAAATGTAAATGTCCTATTGTACAATTGCGTCAATCATTTGAAAGTTTCTTTATCTGTGGCTAAAAATATTCTTTTAGCAGTAATTATTATGGCGTAGGAGGAAAATATGTGAAAATAATTTTGGTGCATTTATATTCCTTTTCTGTAGATTACGATTCCAAACTTTATCAATAATCATTCTATTAATTTTAATAAAGAATGTATTTTTAGGTCGAATAATTGTAAGCTGCTGAACATAGCATTAAATCAGCAATAACGTGTATTTTTGTGATGCTCGAGCTACAACTATTAATAAATACATTGGATTTTTCAGTAATATTATGCAACAATATTGTTGTTAACTTATTTGCTAGAAATGAAGCGTTTATTATCAATTTAAAATCTGTTTTGCACATTAAATGATTAGATGATAGTCATGTTCAAAGTCCAAAGGATAGTATAAAGATGTAATAGTAAAAATTGTTTTCTTGGAATTTCTATGGATATTTATAGCTTTGACGCATATCTAATATCTATATAATACATCGGTGAGTATAGTAAACCGGCCTCCACACACCAAGTCGTGACATTAATTAACTTGTCATTGAAAACTATTAGATCACTTGACTCTAAAACTTAAGGTCTGAACTCTGCAAGGTTTCTTTCATCAAACAACCAAAACGGAGATGACATATATTATGTTATTTACAATATGGGTCTCTAGAATTCAAACTATTAAATAACATTTACAATCTTGAGTTGAGTACTCTAGTTTAAATAAATAATAGAAACATTCACATTGTGAATGATGTACATGAGATCGCGTGGATGCCTCGAGTATTTCAAATGCTAAGAGAATCAAATAATAAACAACCACTAAGCAATAATTAATTACAACATGACACTAATAAGATCTGTTTTTAAACACACAACTGTATTACTATTTAACTGTAGTAAATATATGCAATTCTCAAAAACCAATTTAGATTGAACAGAAAGAGGTCCAGACAGACATTATTCATATTGTAAATGAACTAAGTTGAAAACATGTTTTGTATGCAGAATGTTTTTACGCATTTCGGACTCTCGTGAAAAACAATATATTTATTTGTACCTAAATTGATAGTTTTGTTAATTATTAGTCAACAGTGGCAGTTAATGAATTAATTTATTTGGGAAGAGTTGGATGTTCTCCTTGCTGGGCTAGCTGTGCTCGAAGAAAACTGCTGGAAGTGCTTGGCTCTTCAAATAAATACGAAGGAGCTGTCGGCTTCAGTTCATTTTCTTCATATTCGTACACGTCATATTTTCCTTTGAGAAGCTTTTTTGTATACAAAAGTAAAATTATGGAATAGAAAGATGTGGCAATGCAATTCATCGCCATGTATTTAATATGGTGCATCCGATGATCTGCAGGCTCATCTTCTTCATCTGGAATAATAAATCCCAATATTCCATGGGCTAAAATCTCTAATATTTGTAGCAAAATGAACAGCCGCACTCCCCATTTAAGCGTTTGAGCTGCTTCCTGAATAATAATTAGAACAAACGTAATTTAAAACATTTTAATTTATATAATCAGGTATTTGAAAACTATGGGGTTATGTAAATGTAGAACTAACCTTTTCGACAGCTAAAAAGTTAACACAACCGAATACTATGAACAAAGCAATATAAATAACTATGACAGGGTAAATTATCTGCATACGAATCTGGAATTAAAAATATTAAAATAATTAAATCCTAAATTCTTATCTACAAACAAATATAATCACAAAATCAAAAATGAATTGTAAATACGTAGTAGGTATAAATATATAACATTATTACCTCTTGTTCAAAGAATGTGTCATGATGTCCATTTACAAAATATAGAACAACGCGGGTGATAAAAAAGTACAGTCCAATAAACTAGAAAGAAGAGATTAAATTTTTGTACATGAATAAAATTGTTGTTTGCATGCAAATAATTTAGTAGTGTAAATATAATTATCCTATTTTTTTGAGGAGCTTTCATTGATTAATGAAAGGATTAGCCTGTGTAATTTAGTAATTTAGTAATAAATTATATATAAAACGGTTATCTTACTATGTGAATACTGGTACAGAAGAAAGCAGCTCCTCTCAACGAATAACAGCAGCCACACCAACCGCAGCAACTCATTTTCTCAGACGGACGATTTGAAAATTACATTTTCAGAATGTCATCTCTGTCTCAATTAACCATTTACATTCACTGACAATTTGTTCTAGTGATTTTAATGAAGAGTTTCTATTTGCAAATGCTTTCGACCTTGATTCAAAATCTCACGGGTGTCTTGCAGTCTGTGTACAAAGCATTGCACACATAAAATATACAGAAAGGTATGTACAAGATTACATGTAAACCTAGGAACACAAACAGAGATTCATCCCTTCTTATTTAGTGGTGATCCTCTGTTGTTTAACTTACGTAACATACAACAACCCTTACAGTGCATCCCAGCGTTTATAAAATCCTGACGAACTCTCAACTAAACTAACCAAGCAGCAAGATGGTAGTAATTTGTGATATTATATTTCATATTATGCGTTATACAATGTTATCGTGCTTTCCTTTAAGTTAGCATGTCTGTAACAACCTAACACCTACCTGGTTATACAAAATATTCACAGGTTTGTTGTTTGTGTAGTCTCTTGTAAGAAGAAGTTGCTTATATAGCTTTTTGGTGTCAAGTCCAGTCGTATAAGGTTTGAGAAGGATTTTTAGGTGCCTAAGGCTCATTTCTTATCTTATAATAATACCTGTAACAATGAATATGCTTATAATATTACGAGAACATGTATGTGGTCTGGTAAGGCTAGACTAATAAAAGTACAAGCACAACTTTACGCATCAGGCAGCAAATAGATAATACATGCAATTTGTGTTTGGAATTATTTAGTAAATGTTAAGTATCCACAACGTCTTAATGCGGTTTTCAGATTAAATTTCCTTTCTTCTTTATTGAAGGTAACACTAACTAATGCAGATTCGCTAATGCATCCCGATTACTGTGATTACGACGAGTTCATTTTTTATTACCAACAAAATGACAGATCAAGGTTGGCTTTTACTCCTTATCTCTCAGGTAGGTCTTAATTTAAAATAACATTTCGAAATTCAATTATTAAAAATTCATTTTGCATTAGTGCTTTGAAAGTTTGTTCGTATTTCCCATCAGTAAGAAGAAAATGTTTCATACTGAAGTAGAAATTGCGTAATATCAATAGTTAATTGATAAAGATGTTCCTGTCTGACTACAATTACAACATAAGTGTTTACAACCCATTGTGCTAATGCACTGATAAATGGAAGATGAGTAATCAAACGAAACGACAATAATTATTGGATGTTATTTGAGATGCAAACTATAGGAATAGTCAACTTGATAAAGAGTCGTTAGAAATAGGATATTGTGTACACGTAGACACTCAGGTATATTCAGGGAATTCCTTAACATAGGATATAGAAGTAGGGCACAATTTTTTCTTGTCAATTTATTACCTATCTGAAGATACTATTTATCACTACATAGAATACGCAACGCACATACTTTCACACACATGAGGCACGCTAACGAACGAAAACACGTAGGGAATTATGAGTTCATGTACTTAAGAATTTGTTGACTGTAATAGTACTACATGCAAACATTGATAACTACGCATAGCTGTATATTTTTTTGCCGATTGTGTGTAACATTATTATGTATTCCGAGCGAGCATTAAAATAATGGAACGTTTGTTCTCTACTGTACTTGTTTACTGTATTTATGTACTTAGTCATATATTATTATCATCAAGTCAGTACAATTCTAGTTACCTACTACTGATAAGGTTACTTACGTAAGACAAGTTGACCAGAAATGATCACGTTAAGTTGCGGTGCTTTGTCATAAAGCATTTTGGTTTTGTGTACTTTAATATGAGTAAGAACAAAGAATAGTTCTCATTTGTTTACTTGTGCACGCAGAACAATTTTATTGTGAAAAGTTGATTGAATTGCTTTAGAGCTTAGAGTGTCTTCAGGTCTAAGAAATTGTAGAGTTGCTAAAGGCTGCTTGTTTATAACCTAAACATACTGATCGCCAACTTCGAAAAGGTTCTTCGCACACAGCACCTTGCAGTTTTCTTCACTCTGACTTTGAAATGCTGCTCTGAAGAATCTATAGTTTATTACTTAAAAATAGTCGAGTACCTATCTTAATGTAGCAAGTAGCAACTGTTATCCTTGCAGGTAATTAATTAAGTTTTACAAACGAATCGATTTTTACACATCCATTGCTCTGTAACATTAACCTTAATTCTTGTAAGAGCAAATTCCATATTATTAATTTACTTTACTAGTATCAACTTGGGTTACATTCGTTTCCTCGTATTCGGTACTGTTGTAATCCTGTGAACTACGCAGGAAAACTTGTGTGCTTTACTAAAATAATATTATTGCTCCAATCTGCACAGCAGTATTATAATAAATTAGTTTAGTTCTAAAGTTATTGTTTACAATAATTATATCAATAAAATAATAATTTTTGACATCTGTTTCTCCTGTTTGAATAGAATGCGTCGATCTCAGTCCATGTATGTTCCATCAACATCTCAACAACAAGTTAATACTGTTGTTGAAGATGTTCTTCTTTGGAGAGGACATTTTCATTGGACCGCTAAGCAAAATGGTAATTTAAAGATATTTTTTCCCAGTTAAGAAAACTACTTAGTTTGGGTTTCTTTAAGCAATAAGTTACACTTTGTTTATATTTTCTTTGTTTATATCATGTAGAACAAGTTTATCAAAGAGCAACATTAGGAGAAGTCTGGTGTCGGATTCTCAAAGATGGTCCAAAAATAAGTGGACAAGGGTGGCCCTCCTCATTGATGATGCAAATGATTCCGAAGTCTGTGATTAATATTCTAGCACAGGAAGGCTTTTTCATCGACTCAAAATCAGTTATTGTTCGGCTACAGAACAGTGATATTGTGGAATCTTTGACAAGTTTTATGCAATCTGGTCATGTAAGTTAATAACGCATTCGTTGTTACAAAATACTGAACAAACTAAAACGGGAAATTCCGGAACTCAGTTTCCGTTAGGGGAAACCTTAATAATTAATGACTCGCTATTTCGTAATACCCTTAATTATACATTTAATTAGAAGTAAAATCATTAATAATCGTGTCATGAATTGTACAGGTTGGATGTGTTCATATTGACTCAGAATTGAAGAATTTATTTTGTCCAGTAAAATTGTTCATTTTACATTACAATGGAAGAGGATATTTTGGAGTGTTACCAGTTGATCAAGCTGGTTTCGTTAATAGACTTCGTATAATTATTCAGCAAAAACGAAACGAAGCAATAGTACAAAGAGCAATTTTAAGTCAACAAATCACACGGGGAAATCAGCAAGAAGGGCAGCAACTGATCCGGGAAAATCAGCATCAAGTGCAACAGCAACAGATTCTGGAAAATCAGCATCAAGGGCAACAACAACAGATTCAGGAAAATCAGCACCAAATGCAACAACAAGTTCTGGAAAATCAGCACCAAATGCAACAACAAGTTCTGGAAAATCAGCATCAAGGGCAACAACGACAGATCCTGGAAAATCAGCCTCAAATTCAACAACGACAGGTTATGGAAAGTCAGCAAGGGCAGCAACAACAGCTCCGCGTGGTTGAAATAGATAGCAATAAAGAAAATGAATCAGTTAATACTACTGTTAAGGTAACTCCAGATTCACCTGAATCCTTATCACCGGAAAATGTTAACCAGCAAAACGATGAATACCAAGAAGTGGAAGAGCCGAATGTCACAACCTGCCCTGCATCTGAGAGAAAAGTTATTTGGACTGGGACTTTACAATGGTTAGAAAGACTACCTGGGTCTTTGAGGATTGAAAATATTTTGAGACACGAGGCATGCCGTATAACATCTCAAATAATTAATGGGCAACCAAAAGTAGATGGAGAAAATTGGCCTTCACGTCTTGTCATGCAAATAATCCCCAAGGATATTTTGATTCAGATATGTGAGGACGGTCAGTATGAAATGAAATTAGTCTTATTTGAATTGGATGACACTGAAATTGTAAGATCTCTTACACTTCTCCTGAAATCTGGATTCGTAAGTTCAAAATTGTTAACATAAATTGCATATTGTTAATGGGTTTTCTATTCACTGTGGTTTTTCACAAATAATTTATTTTATCGATTTCAGGCTGGCTGTGTCCACTTTCCAACCGAAGCAAGATCAAAATGCAAAATAAAGTTGCTGATTTTATTGTACAGTAAAGAACTTAAGCGTTTTCTGGGGTTTGTTCCCACTGACCAAGTTGGTTTGGTTTTAAAAATTCGAGATGTGATGGCAAAGAAAAAAGAAGAAATTTCTTCAAGACAGGCTCAACAGTATAAGCAGATTCAGTCTGAAAGAGCAGAGTCAGCTGCACTAGCAAAAGATTCTTCCAGACCTATCGAAGTTATTACTCTGGATGACTCGGACATTTCCGAAAAGACCATGACAGGTGCTGCTGAAAAAGCTATAGAACAATTAAGTAGCGGGACAAAGAATCTTGATGGTTCTGCCCACCACTGCACGGCTTTTAGACTTATTTAAAAAGTACTTAAGACAAATACTTACATTTTTCTTGTAAGTGGAATATGACTGCAATCCCATCTCAATCACTCTCATATACTTACCGTATATTTGTGTACACTAATTTCAAGTTATCTCATATATATGCCATATATAGCAACAACTATAAGTTCCTGTAGTCCATGACTATCTTTTTCTATAAAGTGCACAACATATCCGTAGTAAAGTAACAATTTATATTTTGTATCAAAAGTTTAGTTAATATTATAAGTCAGCGATGATGATTACCAACCAACCGAAAAAAGAAGTGATTTTGAGAGCGAGTCAATAGTTTACGACAAATAATGGATTTGGATAATTGTAATTGTGATGAGACTAAAGATATATATTATATTTAGAAGTATAGTCTTTTTGCAACGAGAATTTTTGTACACCCGTTATCATTATTTTATAATTTTATGTCGTTTATCTCTTATCAGTTTTTCTTTAGAGGATGTTAAGACGCAAATGTATTTCCGCTATTTATATAAGTAATTGAGTAATCTATTAAGACTAAGTCATCACTACATGTGAAAATCAGTTCTTACCAGGATCCAAGACCATCAGGCACTACTAATCCCTGATTTAAATTAGACAATCTCAGCCTCAAATACTTAGCTCACCAAATAGTGACATTGTTATAATTCCAAGATTTAGATAAATAGTTGTAGAATATATTATATGTTTAGTCATTAGTCTGCGACTGTATTCTTATTGATAAAGTACTAAGAGGGGATAATATAATATCAATTTTGTTGGAAGGATATAAGTGAGATGAATACAGTATTTAAGGATGTATAACTGATTTGGTGCTGGCTGCCAGTAGAGTCAATGAAGTCAATGATGAGTATGAAGATACTAGTGTCAATCAAAATGGAAAGTGCGCATTTAAATTCTAAGTACATGTATTCTGTATGTTGCTCATTTATTTGTATAGCGGTAGTAAAAAGTTTAAGAAATTATAGGTATCTATATGAGAGTAATTTATAGTTCTCTTACGTCTGAATTCCACAATTCCAGTTGAATTGAGTTTTCTTATCACTTGGTAATTAATAGGTATCTAAATAGGTAATGTAGGAGAAAGATATTCTTACTGTTCATTCACTTAGAAATTATAAAGATATTAAATCTATATATCTATATTCCAGAGTTTCCATTATATGTAGTGTTCCCTTTGACAGCAGAGTCGCATTTATTTGTGAATGATTTGTAATAAATAGTGTTAAGAAGAGTTTTACAGTATGAAAGAAGGGTGCTCTTCCCTATCAACCTGTTTACGATCTTCAAAATTATATTCCCATCTGTGTTACTGTATAGGTATTTAAGTAATGTTTCATATACCCAACTTAATTCTAATGAGAATAAAAGAAAAGTCGACAAATGTTTATGCACTTATTATTTACTTAAAAATACATCATATCATGCAATAGTATACAGTGTACACGTTTCATCAACGCATGGACAACTACGGTGCGACATTGTACTGTAGTCGATAAATAAAAGTATACTATATTGTACTTAGAAT
Source organism: Yoshiicerus persimilis (assembly GCA_020352615.2). Classification (NCBI taxonomy): domain Eukaryota; kingdom Metazoa; phylum Arthropoda; class Collembola; order Entomobryomorpha; family Tomoceridae; genus Yoshiicerus; species Yoshiicerus persimilis. The sequence goes on from CM036943.2 coordinate 11,859,018, forward strand.
ATTTAGTATTGTCAATACGTCCACTGTAATAACTTGTGATTTAAATAGTTTTGTAATGTTAAATAATATCAGGTAGTATCTTGTCAACGTATTCCAGAAACCAAAGACAAAATCCTACTACAGTTTTTATTAGCTTTTTCTACCTATTAAACCAAAAGACATGAAGTTAATTTGTAAGAATAGCTAAATTATTTGGGAATTTTATTTTCTATTTTTTTAAATTCCAATTCCGTAAATACCATTTTCTCATATTTTATTATTGCCTCAACCACCTGGTGCGCCAATGCGGATTCTAAGTTTGTACAACTGGTAATGAAGTAATTCTAGAAGGTTTACTGACACCCAATTTAAGTGTGTGAAATAACTAATCGAATATGGCTGTGTGTCGTGATTCTGGTAATACTGCATTCCTTTCCTGCACTTAATTATCAGCAGTAATATTTTTCCTAAATAACCCTCTAGGGAAAAGACATGATTATACACTTGGACCGTTTAATGTTTAAAATGTACCAAAGTAGTGTTTTGTATACTGTTTACATATTACATAGGTATTCGCAGTTACTAGTGTAAGTAACGAAACACAAGTTTACTTACGTAGATTGTATTCGGAAACAGATTTCCTTGATTAACAAAACTCCGTTACTCTTCGGTGCTTCTGCAATGACGACTGCATGCAATTCCATGCATCACACCCACACTCGATTGTTTTCTTAGTCAGTGCAACTTGAAAGAGGATGCTGTATTTCCTGACAATGCAGTTCACTTCAGCGCAGTCCTTCGAGTTCATTAGTATCTACCAATAATATTAAAATAAAATGAAACCGATAAACTATGCTTTATGTCATGCAGGTTGTTTGAGGTTACTTACCTATACTTCACTCTTATACTAATATTCCTAAAATCCTAGCACGCTAAGCCAGAAATATCTGTTGCTATTTACTACTTGCAAATATTTATTCCACCAAATATAAATGTGCACGGAAATCACTTATCGTTTATTTGTCTTATTAAAAGCTTTTATTCGCCTGAATTTTGTAGTTTGTACAAGATCTAATGTAGTTCATGATTTGCAATGTAACTCTTTTAACTATTCAAAGAATCGCAAGCCATTTAGCTTCCTTAATAAAAAGTCAGCCCATTTTCTTTTTTCGAATTAAATGTTCTGGTTAAAATTAATAACTCTTTCTAAAACAAAAAAAAACCCGAAATTAATCTAATAAATTATTTTTGAACTTAAAATTTTATACTTATAATCATAATAGGTATTGTTAGAGTATAGCAACATTGTACATTTACTGCTCTAAGAAAGGTTGCCATATTATAGCATTTGTTTAGCTAGTTGATTTTCCACAGCGTATACCCAGCACATGTACCTATTATAAAAGACTAACAATAGTGCATTTATACCTGAAGCCAAAAAAGCGTTTCTCGAGAGAACTTTTTATCACACCAGTCTTCACTCTAATACTGAGATAATAATCACATAAATTGTGCTAATCTGAAAGCCCATAGATCTATTTGTCGAACCAGGTGCCAAAAACTCTTACATTCTCCAACAAAGAATTCAATATAAATCATTATAAGCAAGTGGTCAATTGAATGGTACGCAACGCAAGTTGAGTCAAGGCTGTTCTTATTCATAGATATTCTACTTAATACTTTGTTCATGCTTATTGCTTAGTTCAGCCACAGTTAGTTAATTTTTCCTGTGAATGAATGGTGAATCGAAGAAATTGTATTACCTATACCAAAAATAGAATCCTCACCAGTATTAGTGCATATGAAAGCAGAGTAGGATTTACTGAAAAAAGTTAATTGAAAAGACTTATCTGTACGTGCACATACGAAGTACAACAGGATTAAAAATTTGGTTTTACTTTTGTTCATTTTAAGAATGTTTCCGCAACATTGCACATTTAAATCTACAGATTGGTACCGACTACCAACTGTACAGCGCCGGAGAAATCTGTCTAGCAAAAAATCAGTCTGATTATCTGTTATGTTACTTTCTTATAATATTGGGATGCATAATAATTTAAATGTGTGCACAAATCTCCCAGTAATAACATTGGAAAAGAAAATGATTGCATTGTATGCAGATACAAATTGAAAAGAGGAATCTACATTCGATACACTACTGTACTGTACTTGTACTACACTGACATATTTGTGTGGCCATAATTGAATTTAAGTTTTGTTCTCTGATGCGGAAAAGCATATCTCGATGGCATGCTCTGGCCTGTCCATTTAACATTTTATCTTGACTCAGGAAGCTTGTCACGCCTTGCCTTGCATTAAAGTACCTGCTACTTGTTAATATTTAGGTTCATGTGTTCTCACAGCACAGAATACCAGCTAGGAGTCAGTCTTTGCTCTAAAGGTGTACTGTACTGTCTTGTGGTGAGGTGCAGGCAAGATAAGCCACAAGAGTAGCAAAATTGAGATTTGGGTGTAGATAACTAAGCATGAGGCATAGTAAAGTAATCTATAGCAGTGGCACTACTTGAATTAAAAGCTAATGCTCTGTGTGAACTTAGCATTAAAATTTTGCAAGTGGCACTCTGCGAGGGTTTAACTTGTACTTTCTTTGCAAATTGAACAGGTGCTTTTTTACATACTTCACTGTGTTTCATCTGTCTGTATGTGCCTTACATACTGTTAAACTGTTAATACATTGTTGTAAAAGCATACACTTATTACTGTAGTTTTAGACACTGTACTTCTGTACCATAAGATAATCCCAATCTTTCAGTTTCCCTCTTGCAATCATTCACTTTGCTAACAGAAATTACATACGTAGTATTATTATTCATAACATAACATAAAAAGTCGAAACACAACCCGAATAATTGTACATTTGTACAGAACTAATTTAAATTGCTATTAACATACTTGAAATTAACTTAATTCCTAGTTTCTAATTGTAAGTAAGAGTGTTCCGAAATACATTCATCTGTACTAAATCACATTTTACAGTTATACCATAAGCATTGCTCTTTTTGCGTTCGTATCAATAAAAATCACTGCTAAACCAGAACAGGTGCCCTACTCAATAAGATATATTATAGACAAGCTGTCAGATTGTCTGTCAAAGGCATAGATCTTATTTTACTACGTTACTTCTCCATGTACTTTGCTTATGGACTGATAGTGCAAGTACTAATATTTATTGAATTGTAGCAATCAACTTAAATCTAAGTACTAAAATCTAGTAGTACTGTAAAAAGCAAGATAATACTTGTAATATAAATGTGTGTGGTTATAAACTAAGGTGTGTATGCCGAGTAATAATGTAAGCACCTAGATATGCGTTTAGGTATGCTATGGTATTTAGGAATAACCTCGAAAAGTGTGTGACTGCTTTTGTGTAGGGTTAGTAAGTGTCTGTAATGCAATAGTTGCCTTGCATATCTGTCTATCTTACAGGTAAGTGTTGTATCAATTAATTGTGGGGGAATAACAGAATAGTTACTAGTTAGAGTAGAGGTACTACAGACACTACGACTACATTACAAGTGTTCAGTTAGATCGACAATCACATAAAATGAGTTTTAATTTCTCTGAAGCGAACCCTACCCAAGTCAAGTCAAGTCAGGGGCAAACTTGGCAGGAAAGACTTATCTCTCCAAGATCACATAACATAATGAAACTACAATAGGCTAAGTCAAGACACACTTTAACAAAGCTAAGTGTGATTCTACTTGACTGCTAAATGCAATTTTTGTCTATAAAATATTTAGTTGGTGCCCTCTGTTCTTGTAAACGTATTTACCAGTATCATCATCTCCATTCATCAGAAAATTAACCTCGACAGCAAAGGAATGAACTCGTCTTTCACTACTCTACGTGATTTAAAACAGTTTTAAGTGCAATAGTGAAGCTAGTTACATTCATTTTTTGCTTATAAGTGGAATAAAAAAGTGTCTACACATTTTTAAACCCTAAAAAATTGATTAGTGCAAGAAAACAACATTTCGCAAGGTTCTAAACATAATTGTTTAATTCCTATTAGCAGTTTTGTGCATGAAAAATGGTTCGGAAAATTAATATTCGTGGATAAGTTTGGAAAATGTGAATGAAAATTGATTGTGAGTGAATTTCTTCTTAAATGTACCTAAAAGAAAGCCAAAGGAACGTTTACTCGCACTCGTGACTCGTACACACAGTACGATAGTGCAATATAACTACGATGTCTTTGGAATACGAACCTATTGAGTTGTTATACTTAGTGCTTGTAATAGTTGCATTGGGATTTGCATTATTTTTCATCATTGTCAGCATGGCCATTTGTTGTTCATATTTTAAAAGTGGATTTGGAGTTCCCAATACAGAAGACACAGTCGCTACAAATGACAATATGCATGGGTAAAAGAATTTCTAATTTTTATTCCTAAATTTATGTCAGATAACAAAATTTGGTTTGTTTAGTCCGTAATTATTTTCTAGTTTCGATTTCGATAAGACGTAATCAAGAACCAAGGTTCATAATATATAGAGCACTACAGTTCTATGTAATCTCTCAAAACTTTCATGAAACGAAAGTACATTACGTACACAATACAATGCAATACAATACACCAACACAAGACCACCTAAAATCATAATACTAATAAAGTTCGCTGTTACAAAGCATTGTTTTGTTGAAATGATGAAATGCATGAACTTGCGTACAGGTAGATAATTTTATTGCGCTATGCTATGTTATTAACCAGTAATTTCTAAACGTTTTTCATCTTTATTGTTGCAGGCCGCAGATCTTATCTGTTGTTTCAATGCATCCTTACTTTGATCCGGATCAAAACATAGACGATTTCAATTATTTCAACCAGTCTCCATGCAATCGATACAAATTCGAAGATGAACCTCCACCCAACTACGATTCCATATTTGAATCTATTCAGAAATCTAAGATGCAACACATAAAATATTAGCTTTCAAAATTGTACCTAGTATTTTCTGTACCTATTTTATAACTGTACCATGTTACATGTACATACTTACATTTACATTAAGTTAGTCAACATTTTTAGCCACTGAAATCAACTACAATTGAAATTTATTTATTAACAAATTTATTTTATTGTATCTGATCCTATTTAATTCAAATTAAAGGACTTTTCTTGTTTTGTTTAGTGATATTTTTATATTTTATTTATACTAACATTTTGACATAGAACATAGAATTTGGGTTTACTGTTTTGTGTATTTGTAATCAACACAAAAGTAATGGTCTTACTTCTTACCTAAAAGATTAGTCTAGAAATTATTCCTTTGCGGTAATTTAAAGCAAACTACTTTGTAGTGAGTACTGAATCTTTTTTCTACTCTCACAGATTCATTTAAAAATTAAATGGAACAATTTTTTCCTTTGTAACCAAACAAACAGCACGGTTGTTTTTCTTTCATTAATTGAAACCAATACTTCCTATTTATAAGTAGCTTTCGATACACTCCTCTTTCAATAAAAAAGAGAGGAAATAAATAAAGTGTAAAATGCATTTACCACAATTCCAAACATAAACCGCAAAAAGTAGATGTAGGCCTTTGTTTTTGTTTCCTATTGATTGTAAATCTATGAGTGTGTTCTGTGCTTGTAGGTAACGTACCATTAATATAATAATTGCAGGTTTACTTTTGTTTACTATTATAAGTTTTTACTATTACCAATTAGTCCGTTAACAAACACCTATAAGTAAATACCTATGTAGCTTTCATAATCAGAACTTGATGTAATGCCGATGTACAAAGCTTTACTTTATTTGTCCTATCTGGTATCTATCTGTTATAGCTTAATAACAAAACAAATCAGCAAATCCATCTTACGTTTTAGTTTTAGCAAGTACAGATGTCTTACTTAAGACGTGGAGTAATTGCTTACAGCTACTTACCAACAAACAAGCAAATAATGCGTTATCTTTATTCATCTATTGTTTATTACCATAAACAATGGTAATACAGATTTAGATTATATGCATCTGACTTAAAAATTGTGTATTCGTGAGGAAAAATGCACATCAATATCAATATATATTTACTGCTATAAAGGGAATGTGTAATTTAATTACATTGTACATAAGCTATTAACAAATATAAGCCTTATCTTCAAAGAAATAAACTAAAGTAACTCAGAAGAATCTAAACGCGTTAAACTGTAATGAAATTATGTAATGGTAGGTGAATACTTCAATTTAATTGATTTCATGACAAGACAAGAATATTGCTTTTATAAGATTGTTCATTATAATTTCCATCGACTAAAACTAAATTCATGTTTTTAATACCTAAAAATATAGTGGCCAGATGATCCTGTCCAAAGGAGAGATTGTAAAAATAAGAGTAACCTAATTTATTGTGCTAACAATTATAAAATTACGATTAAGTATCATGATGGTCCTATTTTTAAGAATGTAAACGTTTATCCAATCTTTTAATTTAAAAAGTTCACGAAAAACGTTTAACTTTGTACACAGAGAGGAAATTAATATTCATAAGCAGTAATTCACACTTGGCTGACAAAAAATATTAATATTAGTCGTTTAGAATGGATTAGTGCTGCACTGTATATGAATGGACGTAGAAAAAAACGAAATTGGGCAATATTTGAAACCGAAGTTAAGATCGTGGACGAGTGTTAATTGCTCCGCATGTAAAGATACAGATAGAAGCACAAAGAACATGAGGCTAAGCAGAAGCGTGACTCGACTTGAATGTTCATGTGTCGAGAAATAGTTGCGAAAGTCAAAGTGGAGCAACAATGTACATTGCAATGATCAGTCTAGCACTTAGGCAAGGCTGGTTAACTTGAATTCAATTTGCATTTAAATATTGAATGCATTAATGACTAAGCTAAGGTTAAAACAGCAGAACTAGATGGACACAATGATGAAGGATTTATTGTTTGTAAACAAAAACTTTTAATTTGCTTACATCATAGGTACTGCAAACGTCAAATATTACAAAAGCCTTTACTTAAGTATATAAATTGTAGGCATTTAAGATTTTAAACTTCAAATACACCTAAAATACCTAAATTGTTAATTTTCTGCCTTAAACATTCAGATCGCACAAGTTTCTGTTGTGGTTTACTTTGCTTTGGTTTTCTAACTGATTATCTGGTGTGTTATACACAGTTATTTCTTCACTTTGTGATTTCTGTCGCAAACCTAATCTGAATAGCGATGGAAGCGAAGGGGATGAATTCTTCAGCGCGTGCAAATTAAAGAGTATCCATGCCATGAATTTTTTACGGTGATGAGTTTTAACTTCCTTTTGTCGCTCGCATTTTCCATACTAAACACGTACAATGTAAAAATACACGAATCTTACTGTTCTGTGATATTTGCAACAGATTTGTGAAACACCTGCATTTTCTCTCTACTTTTTAGGAATGCAACAAACTGTTACGCAAAAATCCTCGTCAACATGACTTAGTAATAATATCCACTTTGAAGTTCTTGCACTCTTCCTGTCAAAAATAGAATTCTAGTACTACAGTAATGAGCATCAGTTGTAAATACTTATGTAACTCCACTTTTCAAAAATAATGGGATTGAAATTCAAAATTTAAACCATAACATTACTGATAAGCCGATTTATAGAATTTAGTCTTCTATAGTAATTTCAGTATTACTATTAGTACAGATAGTACAGTATAGTAGCCATGAAAATAATATTTATCTTTTAGTGTCCTGTGTTGAAGGAGCATTCTTCCAAATTATTAAATATGCAATAATTCAGATAGTACATCAATATTTTGGTGTGTACCTAATTACTCTTCAATCACAACTTGTGGTTTTAAACATTCTTGAAATATAAATAACGTAATTAAAATTAATTATAGGTACTAATTACACTTCATAGGATTTTTGTTTTCATACATTTCTCGGCCAAAGGTTTCAGTGCAGTTCATGCATGCAATAATAATTATAAGTATGGAAATCCAGGGTTATCTGAATAATATGAATTAGAATTCTTCTAATACAGTAATTGTGACATTGTATGCAATTCGAAAAATGAATGTCACAACACAAGCTGACATTTGCATCCAATTATCCACTGGTTGTTTTTGTGTAATAATAGGACATGATAAAATAGAGATGACATTAAAGATATTTAAATAAAAGTTTCTGGTTACTGGTTACAATACAAGTTACCATAATGTCCCATTACTTGTGATGACTCAATTAAACTTGATTTGTAAGTTTCGTAACTGAAGACCAAGAAAGTATCCAGTTTCGTTGTTCGTTTGCAATTTATCAACTTATTATTCCTAAGGCTGCAGCATGCGTGTCATTTTTATTTCCTTGTCTTTATACAAAATGTGCATTTTAGCTTCTACTGGGGATTTACTGGTTATGTAAGAACCGCAAGAACTATTTCCTCTTCTTAAACTAGAAGGAAGAAATGCAGAGGATGAAAATAGCCTTGTCGTGCTTACATACCAAGATGGAGCAATCTGAACTTTTAAATGGCATATTCACGTTTGATTGCAATTGGGTGTAAGCGGAATAAATCAAGAATAAGACAATGAACTTGTTTCTAAACTATTCAGCAATATAGTCATTACTTGTAATTTACAACCGTTCCAAGTACAAAAATGCACACTACTCATAATGCAATACTTTATTTCATAAGTATTGTGCATATTGACAGCCCAATCAAGTCCACTTCTTTGAAACTGCAGTTCTACTGTTCTTGCGGCAATTTCTGAAGTGGTCAAATCAAATCCTCGCTCAATGATAATTTAATTTTGCTTTGCTTTATCAACGTAAGTTAAGTTATTATCAAATTGGCATTCCGGCAATTAATAGTTGATAAAATTGATTAATACTTTTCAATTGCTGAACAGATCAAGAAGATTAATTGGTCAAAGAAAATGATAATAAAATAAGGGAAGCACAAACTTCTTGTTAATACTGTAGCACATAAAAAGTTTTAATTTCTTACTTACGGTTCACGGTTAGTAAACAGAAACTCGCATCCTCATTTGCAAATCGTTTCGGTACGCATTCTGAAAGGAGTCGACTTGTGACAATGACATTACAAATAAAAGTATGTACCTTAGCACAAAGTATATGCAAACAATGTTACCGTTTTTGCGGATCAGTGAACTTAGTTTAGCCTCTACAATAATTATCACCAAAGTCCCCAATAGTTTGAGAATGTATGCTTTCTATTGTATTATATTCAGGTTGCCATGTCGTATTCGTATAATGTCGCCTGAATGTATTGACAAAAGGTTTTCCATGTCATTGCAATTTAGTTGTGAATTAGAATTTGACTACTTCTAATTGTAAGTATAGTGTTAAGTGCTCTTGGAGGCATAATACCTAAATAAACAAACACTTACTATTATCCTGCCAAATTACACCGAGAAGCAAAGCATAAAAAGTACTAGTAAAATAAACGATGATCCCATTAAGAATCAAGTCACACTCTCACGCATGAAATTCAGGTTAATTAAACTCAATTAAGTTTATGGCACGTATTTATATTTAATACTTTGCAGTTTCATTTCCACTATCATTGGGGTATCACGAAATATTTTTATTACTCTGGGTTTATGTTCACAGCCATTTCTGCAGTAAAAGTACTAACCTTTAGTGTGATACTCACGAATGAGCGAATGTTTTATAAATGGGTTCGGATCTCCTACTATTGTAGTATACAATAAGTACCTAAGTAAACATCAGGAAGTTTGAAAAGGAAATGTGAGCCTACAACTTTTTATAAAACTGTAATATTCTTATAAATAGAGTATCAAAGACAGCCGCGAGACAGAAGGAAAAACACGGAAAATTCTGTTGCATCTCACACATTTACTATAAAAGAAGGTGAAATTTTAAATGTAGTTAGAGTTACAGCGTTATGAGGAATGTATATGCAACTTCGTTCTGCAAATTGATACACAATGCTTTATAATGTAGAAAAGTATCTCACTAGGTTAATGCCAAGCCTGATCTAAGTGTTAATACATCACGCATCCATATATAAATGAAATTTAATGCTAACAATAAAGAATAAAACAGAGTTTAGAGTTGCGGTGAGTTAGAGCTGCAAGGCTGGCTTGAAAAGCCACAAATTGCAAGCTCACTAACATAACATGACTACGTGAAATATAAAATGAAAGAGTAAAATGCAGCTAATATGTAATGTAAGGCTATAATATTTGTACACCTTATTATTTCTGCTATGTTTTAGTACAGCACAAGCAGAAATGCAGTTTATCAATGCAAGGCTTTTATTTATCAAGCTTGCAATACTATAATTATGATAAACTACCTTAGTTTATTGTTAACTTACATTACAACAGGAATAGTACAATTTCTAACCTTTCCTTTTGCGCAATACTAATACTGAGTACTTTGATTTGCCAACTTCAGCTTAGCATTGTACCTTGTGCTCACTGAGGAATAATCAATCAAATTTAATAATATAGATTTTATAAAAATGAAATGAACCTTTAATTCGTTAAGTATGTCGGTATGTTTGTACCTCTTTCATGTACACATGCTTTACGACTGCGACTACGATCGAACATATTTGTACCTGATTTGCAATGACAGAAATGACTGCGAATGTGAACTGACAATAGTGTAAAAGACAAGCAGAGCATAGAGGTATATGTAAACGGAGCATTTGGTAATTATAATATAAGGAGACATGTGCGAACTGTGTGTACTGAAAAATATGATTCTCGAAGAAGAAGAGACAATAGAATAGAATGGACACGACACGAGTACAGAATGTGAAGCAAGCACAGAGAGTATTTTATTATGTTGAGAAGTAGATAGGTAGATTGTTAAAGTCAAGCTAAGGTACGTATAAAGAGATGGAAAATGATGACATGGGATAAGAAGCATTGGCACAAGGCAAGGGAACGCGAATAGGAGAGATAGATAGGTTTCAGCTTGGATTACATTTACAATGCAATATAGTTTCATTGCAAGACCACATCACATCATATACTTGGCTGTATTATTGTTGTATGTGGAAGAGAACAAGAAGAGAATGGATTGACATGACACAGTAAAGCAAATAAGTGTGTAAGTAAGTCCATACTTGAACCGTTTCGTTTCCTACAGAGATAGCATATACGATACGATTACAATACATTAATAGAGATATAACATGGGAATTATGCATTTTCCAAGAGATAGGATAACTCTGAATGCTCATTTCTTTGGTGATTGTATTGTGAGAGGTTGGAGTTATTACATTAGATACACAAGTGGAAGCTACACGCGAGATTTTCACGTTTCACCAATACCACATTATTTTTCTTTTTCAAGTGTCTTCTGAAATGTGAGTTTTGTTCTGTTCTGGCAGATTGGTTCTAGTTTTTTACAGTTTTTGCTGGGAAAATGGAATTTCAACAATTCTATACATTCTGGTTCTGATTTCCTGTCGTAGGCAATTCTGAATTCAATTATGTCAAATGGGCAAAACGAAACGAAACCACTTTGCCCATTGTGAACAGTACAGACTCACTGATATGGTTCTGCTAGAGAAGATTCTAATTTGAGAAGCTATTATTTCCATTGTCACTGTCATGTCAAGTGGGATTCATCTACCTCTACCACCACTACCTGTTATGGTTATTCTTAGACTTATACCTGAGAGTGAATTGAATTATTTTTCCAATTCAAATTCTTCTTACGTTTATTTATTCCGTTTTTTGTAGTCATATCAAGATTTAAGTGAAAAAAGTGACAGTGCCATGAATGAAGCGTTTGAGAATCTTATTCTGGCTTTTTGTGGGCTGGTGTTAGCTTTCGCATTACTTTTTGCCGGCTGTTGGTGTCTTGTCAGTTGTTCCTTCTTTTGTATCAAATTCATCTACAGAAGAACTGTTCCTTTGAATACCATGATCTCCGTTGTGTCGTTAACATCGGAGAGCGAATCTGCAAGCGATTTAGAGTGAGTCAATTATATTACTTTCACAACTCATAATCATTTACTTAATTATCATATCCTTTGTTATCATCAATGCAAATTTTTCAGTTTCACGTAGGAAAATTCAAAATTCATATCTAATGAGATTTTCAGTAGTAGAATATTATTGTTTGCAATTTTCATCGCAAAAATTTCCTTTTTCAATTTAAGTATTAGTAATCAACTAGTAAAGCGCCTACGTTTTTGCTTGTTTTCAAACGTTTCTTTTGCTTTAGGCCACAGTGTTGAAATAAATTGGTACGCACTGACACACGTGCATTTTCATTTTACATTGTCAATTATAAACGTTCGTATGCCATTAGATTTGGTTTGAAAACTGATTTGACGTCTGATTGTCTAACTGACATTGCAAGTTAGTAATATTACCATATTACTTGTATGTTTGTGCGTTTTGTTCTTTAGATCTCAAGTCTACTCGCAAAATGGTTATTTGGACTCTGTGGATGTAACATCAGCTCTTGGTGGCCAAACCGGAATTTCTCGAACAAATGGGTCACGCCTTCCAAAAGCGAAAGCTCCATTAGACACTCCACCGTCTTATGACTGTCCTCCGACCTACGAGTCACTATTCCCTACTTCTACCACTACTGAAAAGTGAAATACACATTTACACGTTTTGCTTCACTTTGTTATTTATGCTAATTCACAGTATTTTCTATTCTCGAGGCAGAGTGAAATTATTTGGGGCTTTTAGGCAACTCTTTGTTTGCAGAAAGGTGTACTTTTTTGTGTACAGAATAATATGTAGAATGTGATATCGTAACTTAATCGTCCGTACTAACATGTAAACATACAGTTATGTTACTAAACAAGCTATTCTGTGATGTATTCGAAATTAAACGTAATAGTTATAAAATTATTTTTAAAGTTTCATACCGAGATTTCTCTAGTGTCAACCATGAGAATTTAAATTAGGTTGTCAATTTTACTAGACAGATAAAAGTTTTACAAAGAATTTCTCTTGGCTGTTTTGTTTCTTAATGAGATCAGAAAATTAGTATTTAAACTGAGGAAGCTTTATAACAATAATCTATGACATTTACTATTTAATGTACTATTTAATGTATATATCCATGGATTATATTTTCAATGTTCATTAATCATGAGATTGTAAAGTAATGATTTAAAATCTTCATTATCTTGTATTTTGGTAATTTTCACATAATCTGAAACTAGCAGTAGGCTCGAAATAGTAATTTATTATAAAGCTGTCAAATCTATTACTGCAACTACGCTAATCAAGAATTGTTGCAATTTTATTGCATAACCTAGAAAAAGGCGTATACTAAAAGTAGGAAAGAAAAGAACAGCTCAGCAAGTATTACTCCAACTGTTCTGATTTGCGAAATAAGTAAATTGACTAGTTATGATAACCAGAATTTATATTTTTGTAGATTTTATGTAAACTGCATAGTTTAAAATTCCTCATTTACACCAGGAAGATGTTTTAACTTACAAATAAGAATTCTAAGTAGGTGTGCACATTTAGGTGGAAGAGAAAATGTGAGCATAACATTATTACGCCATTTGTCACATTCCTAAGTAACAATAAGTGAGTAATGTTAGCTGACATGACAAGAAAACAGAACAATGCTAAAAATATTATTGTTGTTCATTAAAAGAAAAGTGTATTATTGCAGCATAGCAGAAACAGAACACAAAGACGATGCGACAATATTATCTAGATAGCAAAACTCTCTTTCCTTTAATTGATAACATTTCTTTAAAAATATCCATTTTATCTGGATGAGCTACGTAACATACTTAGCAAAGTGAGGAAAGACCTAAATAGTTAAAAGGTATTCAATGGAGTTTATACCAAGTTACAGAAAAATAGGAAAAGACAAAGCTCGTGTTTATATTTTTGTTTTTGATGTAATCTAGGAATATTTACAAATATTATGTAGCATTTGACGTGCGATCTGTTGTTTTGAGATGCATATTGCACACCACCAAGTACATTTGCAATAGGCAAAGTGCAGTTTGTGTATCTAAACGGTAAATGCCAAATCTAACCAAGTTGAGCAACAACCTCGTCTAGTGACTATCTATCTGTTTTCTGTGTCAGTAGGTTGGCCTTTCTTAATGCTACGTGAACAGAACACTTCCACAGTAAAACCAGACCAAAATTAATGTTTTATTTTACATGAACAATAATGGTAGCCAGAAGTATCTTCTGTTAGTTATCGTTATGTTATGCCATTTATGGATTTGATTCTGATACATATATTTACTTATCACAAACTATTTATCATTATAAACCGTACATTATGTATTTGTACGTATACTTACATGTATTCTACAATTGCACAAGTTTTAATATTGTCAGGCAGCTTAAGCTTAGATTAAAATCTGCATAGGCAGCAATTCCATCACACCTACAGTGTAATTAGTTTGTAATTGCTAAGTCAATCCATCAATAATTATCGTTTACTATTTTTATATCCTGATTATTTATACAGGATAGTATCAACTGTATAACTAAAGTGTGTATAAAGCTAAGTAATTAATACTATACCGGTACGATCTTTATAAAGAGTTTTAATTAGGTTAGCAATTACATTTTCCATTGTTTTGTACCTGCTCTAGTGTAAAATGAAAGGTTAGTAAATGTAAAACCTACAAAAGTCTGAAAAATAAAAGTCAACAAATCAAGTAAATCCAACAGATAAGATTCTACTTCCTTCCTATGGAAAGTATTGCATTGCTTCTGTGTGAAACGTTTAATGTTAGCTTATTTTTAAATGAATGTGTTATTCCAAGTAAGTAGTATAGCGAAAACATTCTATATGCCACATAGAAATGTGAAATGAGGTTTTGCCCCAAAACATCACTTATTCATGACTTAGTACATCTTGCAAAACAGTTCGTTGGTGTCAAGAACGAAAATGTATTTCCTCTTTGAAATTATCCTTAGCTTAATTTTGCTAACCTAGCTAATCATCACTTTTCTAAAAATTACGTTTTTAACCTTTGGCAAAATATTCAAGTAACGCAACAGCATACGTAATACTTTTAGGACATAACTTACCTATGCATGTTAGTGTAGTATAACAACCATAACATATCAACCTACATAATTTATGTATAGTAAAAACAAAATTGTAATACTCAGTTCATACTAGCTGCCAAATAGGATTTGGTACATAATGTTGTGTACAGGATCACGAAAATGTCTTTCAATGCTAAACTTTTATTTATTTTCCCATCATTAAAATCCTTAGGACAGAAACTTGGCTAAAAAAGCTGTCATGCAAAGTAAATTTTGCAAAGCATAAAGTACAGCATGCTCTGCGTTCTGCTCTGTCTTAATAGAGAATGCCCATTAAGTTTTAGGAAATAAGCAAGTATTCAGAAATACTTTCAACTTTGTCCATGATGGCAATGAAACAATGAATGGTCAAGGGAAAATGATTTCAAAATGCTGTTCACACTATTCTAAAAAATAAACTAAATGATCTGTTTGCTGTAACAGCTTTCTAGAAAACATAAACTTGGGGAATATTCCAATTAAGAACAGCTTTTGTTTTAATTATAAGCAACCCTCTGTGCCTTGAGCACTTTTCTAACTATTATTATCCTTATAGCTATCTTCGTGGAAATTAACTAATTTAGAGTCGTTTTGGATTTTACGTTAGCTCCTAACTTTATTTGTATTACTATTAATATTTAGGTTCAAATGGAGTTTTTAATTGAGTTTTCAACAATATTGTAGAAAACTCAAACTGTAGAAAAATTATTATTCTAATAATCTTTGAAAAGATAATATGATTTAGTGCTTAAAACCTGCCTGTTTTCCCTTGCAAGCCCGATAAGCCGAATTTAAAATAAACTTTTATGTACTAGATTTAAGTAGTGCGACCATGGATGTTGAGATACAATTGCAATATTCGGATTACGTAATAAGAGCAACTTCATAAAGTTTTACTACCGATAATATTTTGTGCTATCTTAGGTAGTTACGGGAAGTCTAGGTACCTATTGACCAAATAAATGGACGGACCATGGAAAATACCTAATAAAAACATCTTCAATAGTATACTCACAGTCTATCACAGTATTAAAGCAATTTAAGTCGCAATAAAACTTCTGTTATCAGTAATCACGTACGTTTGTATGCGTTACGCAATGATCATATTGTAAGAAATTGCCATTTACGTAATTAGAGTAGGTAAATTCCGTTGTCATAATATTTAGCCCAATACCTGTAATTACAACCGGCTGATGATGCATAAAATGCATAAAAAGCCGTGCATTTTGAATTACATATTAAGGGTAGAGTAAAGCTTGTAAGTGGGGAACTTATTACAGGCAAGTGAGGCCTACGAATTGCAATAGGGATAATTTTGTTTTCATTTCTGTAGTAAACACTACGATTTAAGTATAATAATTGTACACTGACTTTGAAGGTTTGAATAAAAAGACTTAATTGTAATAATCTGATATTGCGAAGCCAGAAAAAGAACACGTTCCGTGGGATTTTTAGATAAAAGTAGACATGGCTTAATCCCACACCACAGAACTGGTGTGGTGAATCGACTGCCTCATGCTGAATTATGTTAGAGTAATAATCAGAACATAAACATATAGGCAGGATTCTCATTTTATGTCGTTGTGTCCTTTTATTAAAGTCGTTTTTTCAATTTATTCCCTACACAGCAAATTTTACCCACAATTTGTTTAAGTACCGTTATGATATACTAATAATACGTTCACAGAACCAATATGCCATAATATAGGTACATAAAGTCGATTTCACACTATGTTGAACTGCCCTGAGTAAGTTTTTTAACAAGAAAATTATTCATGAGTAGGAGGTTTGCATGTATGTAGGTACACATGTTTTCATCAGTATTAATTATTTATCAAACAAAAAAATCGTTATTAGTTCATGTGCTTCTGGTAAGTAACGATCCAATTGATAGATAAATAACTTCCCTGTAGTCATATATAGCTCGGTACAAATATTTCCGAGTTTTCTTTAAGTACTAGTAATTAAAATACATTGAGGTATTAGATATTCCTTGTTTAACAAGTATTCTAAAATCCCTTGACATTATTCTCCCCATCAATACTACAGTAATTTTAGTACTGAATTATTCTAGGCTTTTACGTTGCATTTTTCAAAAGTAACTGAGAACTTAATAGAGAAATGCAATTTATTATCTTAGTTTTATGTGCATAATAATTATTTATACCGATTTAATAAACAAGTTTTAGTTCAGCTGAAGCTCAACTTGAAATAGATTATTTTCTAGTAAACTCCAGTATATTCCAGTATATATCTTTATTTGAATTGCATTTATTGTCATTACAGATAATATCAGCGCATTTTTTCCTGTTACTTTACAACAGTCATAAAAGTGCGAACAAACCAAATTTCTCATCATCAGTTCAGCTGGGAGTTAAACAACAATCCTGAACAGTAATTTTACATACAATAGTTTGATTCTCAATGATGAAAAAAACCTGTCCAGAATGGAAAATACAGACTTTTGTTTAAAATCGGTTTATCATTACTCTATCATTCACAAAACACTGTGAACCTCTGCATGTAAAGTAAATATTATACCTACGTCAATAAATAAAACGAATGAAGTAACTTAAATTCTTTACCGGAATTACCACACGCGACGTAATTAATTAAAATGCTTTTCTCGTAGAACAGTTTTTACAGTTTGGGATTGATGGCTCAGTGGGGTGTCTCACCAAGGTTTTACTTTTAAAGAAAATTGCGAAATTATCTCGTGGATTTTGCTAAATATGGATATTTTTCATCTAATTATATTTTGCTTGAGTTTGCTAACAATATTTGTTACAGCTGCGATTTTGTTTTATGATACCTATGTCGTTGTATACACTCCCATTACCAGTAACATACAGTAAGTTGCATTTACAATATTATTAATAAACAAGATGTAATCCTTTTATCCAATTTAAACATGTTTGTTATCAATAATTACAGAATTCAACATTTCCAGCATTACCGAAACGGAGAAAATGTTACAAGTGGATCATATTTGCTTCGCTGCCGACATAATTTTCTCGATTTTGTACGTCTGGATAATTCCTTAAGGGAAATAGCTCTTGACCAAAATGATATGCAACTTTACGACCTCGATTTGCCTCCAAGTTACTCAAAGATTATAGAAGAGGATAATAAAGACACGTCAGAGCCACCGTCATACGAATCCTTATTTAATTAGGGAAAATAGTTATCTATAAACATGTGTTTGAATGATTGCCCCATTTTCCTTAACAAGCACTTTTTTGTATAAAATTGAATCCTTAGCAGGAAAATACAAAAAAGATTAAGACTGTGTTTGGTGTCTGCTCTGTATATCGGTAAACAAAAACAAATGTAATTTCCTGACAAATACACGTATTGGTTTTATTTATGTAGGCCAAAAACGTCATCTTAAAGAAAGTACATCAAAGTGCTGTCTTAACTTGCAAGTCACTTTATTACTTGCCTTAAGTACATGAACTGAACTACCACGTCCGCATTTCTCAAGTGGAAAACGTTATGAATATTTAATAATAGTACCTGAAAGTTAAATATTTGAGGTGAACACGATAAATAGCAAAAACTCTACCTATTAAGCTATAAAAGAAATTGTATACGTATTAAACATATTTTTGTTTAGGTGTGACTGTATTAAATGTAATTGAATGTCTGGTAATCGATATCTGTGTTTGAATCCTTAATGTATTAAAAATGTATTGTACAATGTAGATCTAACAAGTTAATGGCCTACCCGAAGTAAGAAAGGTGGTGTCGCTAAACACATTTCTCGTTTGTCATTCTTAAGACATTGCGGTGATGTGCAGACATACCTATAGTCCCTTTAATATTTAAATGTGCGCAAGTTTTTTAATGTATTATAAACAATCGATAGAGAGTTTCTCTCTTTCTCTACAATACGTAATAGATTGATGATTCTGATTATCGAAAATCTAAGTTGTTTATTAGAACACGCGGTAAGAAGTGTTGACTAATAATCTCTTCTTAGCTATGAAAATCTTGTGATTTCTCCTTTTTGGAAAATTAATGAATTTTAACGAAGTATTTGTCTACGCATTGATAACGCTTCTCTTCCTAAGTATTATTCTAGTCACATGCTACGTTTGCATCCACTGCTTGGACCTTTTTAAAATGTAAGTATTCTTTTAAAATGTAAGATCAAAAATTTGATTTAAGTTTTTTGATCCTTTACATTTATCACCATTTTAAATTATAGATTCGTCTTGAATATAGTACACAACATTAAATATTCAAGTTTAAATTTCAATTTTTGTGATTAAAGGTCTGTGAACTACGAGGCTGGACCTTGGCCTTCGTCTTTAGAAGGGGATTCTATTCACAGAAGATCAGTCTCAAATACAAGTCGTCTTTCATCTGAAATGCAAATCACATTATCAACAATTCCTAGTTCGATTCGCCCGGAATCCGACACAGACTTGTCTTATGATTTGCCACCTTCTTACGATTCTTTATTTGGTTCTAATGCTATAGCACACAATGGTCGAAAATTATCTTTGAACGAATGAGATACTGAAACAAACCAGATCAATTTTTGTACGGAATGTTTTTTCACTTAGAAAATTCTTTTCAATTACAGCACATAGGTACGAATTTAAGGACCCTTAACGAAAACTTAAGGGACTATCTGAGTTTGTATGAGATTAATTGTGTATGAATGTGTGTACAGATGTTATATACATGTAGCAAATTAAGAAAAGTAGAGAAATTAGAGATAAATTAGTTTTTGAACAATGAATCTGTAATTAGATGAAAATTAGAAAGACATTTTACAGCTAGAGGCTACAGGTATAGAAATTACATAGAAATTAAGAGATAAAATGGAGTATACATAAAATGGACTTGTTTATGAATTTAGAAGCTCAATTGTTAAATATACTATAATGAGAAAATATTTATTTAGGGTATTTTCAATCACTTGTGCAATATACAGCTTTAAAACATATTAATGTCGGTAAATGTCAGTCACGATGTAATTTTTTTAAGTTAAAGTAAAATGACATTGTGCACTTGTTCAAATTTAATGTTATTTCAGCAACTGAGCATTTCCTGTTGTACTTTTATCTTGTGATTTGGTAACCATTAAATGTTACCCAAGTGAACGAGATGATTGAGTATCCTCAAGGTTTGCACTTGCAACTGGTACGTCTGGATTTTGTCCAGTGTATGCTCTTTCGTTCTCTTTTTTTGGGATTATCTTGTTAACGGGTTCTGCTCGTTCGTTTACTTTGAACAAAGTGGTATTTTTGTTGTTGTTCACAGGTTTCCCGTTAACATCAACAAATAACTCGTCTAATGCATTAATCTGAAATTCAAAAAGATTTATTTATTTAGAAATAAACTGTACAATGATGCAACATTGAAAACTGGTACCACTTCAATTAGGAATACAGAAAATTCACTTACTTCAACAAAAGTGAGTAGTACATTGATCAATGTAAAACTTATCACGCCAGATAGTACTAAATGTTTAAACATTATGTTATTATAGACTAGAAATTATCAATGCTATAGTGTTAAACCCTAACCCCTGCAAAAATCTCAAACCAATTTTTAAGCTGAGACAAAAAACATTTTTTAGAATGAGAAGCAAAACATTATCCAATAATTAGTTTTAGTTCAAGATACTTACAAATATTTATGACTATTTATGTCTAATATTTCAGACATAGCTGCAATTAAGTAAGCATCATTGCCTATTGTTAGCAGTCGAATTTTGACGCAAAACTTAATTGGGGATCAATAAAATAAATTGAATTTCAAGGAAGCATATTGTACCATATAACATTAATGTGATTCCGCACATTCTTGTGTAAATCACAAATGATTATGTGAGATTAATTGCAAAATAATGCAAAGGATTAGAATTATATTAATTTTAATTTTCGCCAAAAGTAATTTTTGAGATGCAGGCCAAATTGAGAACATCATTATAATATATGATAACAAGTGCTTTAAACTTAAAAAAACTTTTTGGTCTATTAGCCGTGACAATGAAAATGTTTTCTAATCCATTTAGTTCACAACAATGAAATGTTCCATTTGACTACACCTAATGACCTAAAAACACATAGATTTCCACATGCACCATATTATACTAAAGTTTACTTTAAAACTTAAACAATGAATGAAACTAAAACTTATATTCTACCATCAAGGTAAGTGTATATACCAGTAAAAGCTACACATGGGAATCTATTATTATCTGAATGAACTCGAACATATTAAGCAGTCTAACTTTGGCAAGATATCTAAGAAAGGATTATACGTTCTTATAATTTAAGTTCCATACTTAATTAAGTGAGGACCTTGACGATTGAGAATGACTGGCAAAGAATAATGAGGTTTTTAGCTCATCCATCCAAGTTCGCTAATAAAAGGGATGAAAAGACGTAAATGTCAAATGAATCATATCCAGATGACGGTAATGTCACAAGACCCAGAGATCAACGATAAAAACTGAGTACAGACATCGCTGTAGCATAATGACAGTTAAAAGGTGTCTTAACAATGTACGAAAACTTTTGTTCACGAATAATTAACCGTTGTTAGTGCATGTGCAATGGAAATGTACTCAAAGTACTTTTCTTTGTAATATTAGTATGTACCATTGCACTTAGTGGAAAAGTGGAATACATATGCATTATTTTACTTAACTGGCATACGTGACAATAGATAAATATACCATAAATATACGTACGTTGGATATATAATTCACATGCACCCTATACCAATAAACAAGATAGTACAAGACCAAGTAGATAAGTAAATAAAGCTTTTACAAATTGCAAGGCTTGGTGTATATTTTCGTTAGCTGTTCTCTATCCAAGCTAAATTTCATGGAATATTCGGGGTAAAAAATATTTCGGTCCGTTTGCTACTGTCTGCAATTGTTAAGTATATCGTCGTACATCGTTAGCGAATCCGAATGCACAATGTAATCTACTAGAAATGGAACAGTGCAGATGATGCACACTGTAGTTACTGCACTTATGTAAATATGAGCAAAGTCTGCTCTGAAAAACTGCATAGTTAGCACTTAGCACTTCCCTACCCTTACTGCATTGCACATCTGCCCAATAATAAGTGGCTACCGACGTTTAACATTGTATGGATTTACTTGACACTTATTATCAGTCTCTATGCAAGCTATATGATATCTCTGAGGGCTTATTTTTAGGTTGCATTTTTACGAAATTTGCAATGCCGTAGCCAGACGATGCAAAATTTTGTGCACCTGGCTTAGTATTACTTTGACTTCACGAAACGATACATTACTTCATAACTTCCTTTTTTCAGGTAATTTCCTAGCTGTTAAATGTATTTATGTGAAGCAAAATCCTGCTTTTGCTACTCTATTAATATAGAAAATATATTTAAATATGATTTTGTGCTTAAACTAAATTGTGCATATCTAAATCATGAAAAGAATTTTTTTCCATATTCCGTCTATACAATAAATCGTTTTTCTGTGAAAAGCGTAACTTGTTCCAATGCTTTAAGGCAATAGCATACTGAATTCATACCTAATTTCATTTAACAGAATTATCACTGCAATTCATAAATGAAAATCCGTCTCCTATAGATCAATAGATTTTTCAGTAGCATCGGTTACAGTAGTTTTTAATTCTTTTCAGAAATCCATACGTGCCAATTAATAATTGAAGATGGGTCTTGGAAATATCGGTTTAAGTGGACTTACTATATCCAGCATGAAAAAACATCCTGCGGTGAGGCTTTCTATGGAGCTAAAATTTATTTTAAATGTAGGCAATCAATAAAATATGCGAAGTTTTACAAATAGTACTGTTTTTGCCAAAGATTCTCCCGATTTACTTCTTCTTGGCTTGTGGAATCAGTCTCAGTGTAGGTGCTACATTGAGGACACTCTTCAAGCACCCTGAAGTGACCGTTGCAAGACATTCGAATCCTGAGCCTTGGCAGGAGTTTTCTGGCCAATACAAGGTACGGGCACTTTTTCGCATATAAAATGGGTTACAACTTATCGATATCTACACTTTAGATGTAATACAAATTAATTCAAACTTCTCTATTTTCTCTAATCTGCTTCATTACTCTGCATTACTTTTTGAATTTCTTCTTTAGTTCTTCGGAGTTGGGCGAGACTACTCAAGCCCTGATTCCCAATCACAGGCACCTAAATACTAATATGCGTGGATTTCATGTACAAAAGTGGGAACGTGCATTATTAATGCAGTCTGGTAAACTAAACCAACAGTAGTGACATCATCTTTAAGACTAACAAAAATAGAACAATGATGTAAACCTTATTATTGAAAATTCATCAGAATGGAATAAGTTTGTCGGAATTGTGGATTGCTAATAAATACTTTAGCTTTTGACATTTTCGATAAAATTAATCTGTGTCTGAAATTTCTTCTACTTCTGCCTCATACAAATATTTTCAAGATTCTGCATCAACTTCCAACAGGTTTAGGCTGTTAATATTGTTTGTAAGTGCATTTCAATAAAAAGAATACAAGAATAATCATCGAAGGTTTAGTAATGAAATAGGATTCTGCTTTGTTATGCTTAGTCATTTCAGCTATTAAATGAATTAATCTTTCAGCTTTTCTGAATAAAAATTGTTTTAACAAAACTAACGTACTTTATGGAGATACTTGCATCTTATCAGAATATACTGCATAATATTTTTTATTTTTAAACCTCTGCTAAAGCATATTTCCTAACCAGGATTAGATCTACAGCTATTTAATCCCGTTTTATTGGGAGTTTTGCTCTTTAGTGCGATAGAGCCATATCCAAATAATAAACCGTGAACACCAATGGGTGTAACCAGTATCGAAGTGGCGGATCTAATATCTAAGGTTGTGGTACTAACACTAACTTGACAAAGTCTCATATTTCTATTACCTGTTATTGTTTATTTAGTTAGAGGGCAATTTAATGTCATAGGATCGACCGAATGATCCCATTTTGTAATCAGTTGCTCCTTATAATACATGATAATATACATTTCGTAATTCGTATTCTAAAGACAGAATTCAAACAAAGAATGAATTACAGATAGACAGACAGACGGACATGGTGACAAGGTGTTTTCTAATGTACCATCGTTCCATTCTAATAAAGTACTGCATTTACTGATCCCTCAATGACACCTATTATTTTCTAAAGTCTTTACTAATAAATATTTATGGCCAAATAAAAACTGAACTGGTAAAACTTGGTTATTATTATTTGAGTCTCCATTATTCCAATAAATATCAAGTTTAATATACCTATACGAGTGAGAATAAGTTGTGTTGACCGATTTTACGATGTTAGTTACAATACTGTGAAACGTATCCAGTAAATATTAACCACGAAATGCGCTGTAATATAAACTACGTCCTTTATTTACGAAATTTGTGTGGTACATTTGTATTTGCACAAATCACAATTCCGAAAATGCTTTACAATGAGGAAGTGTGCATAGGATTAGGGAGGCCTGCTTGCAATTGTATCTGACTATGAATCAAATATATTAATTTGACATTTCATTATCAAAAGTGAGTATCGTATTTCCTATTAAATCTGTGCATCATGTTTTCACGAAAGCATGCATGTATCTGAATAAATGTTGGTATCATTTACTTTGGTACTCCTGTCCCTGCCTATAGTGGGCCCACCTGAGAATTCACAGAATCTCACATCCATGATTAGAATTGCAAAACAAAAATACGATGTCTATGGACTAAACAAACAAAACCTAAAATATGTGTACTGGCTGTACACAGAAAGAGCTGAGCAAGTTTCATATACCGTAAATCATGAATATTACATTTATTTCCTCTTTTCACTAATACCTTAATACATGAATAAATATGCTGTATATTTACATGACTAAGTACTGTGCAGACACTGAATGCAGAGTAAATGGCACATTATGGTCAATTTAATTTGCAATTGCGTCTCATCTTCAATTCATCCTTATGTCATGTCATAGTCATGGTACATTAGAGACGCTTTGATTTCACAGAACCAGCATCCCCACCAGCAGAACAGCTTTCCTCTTACATTTAAGTATCATTTAATATATGGTCACTAAATAAGCCATTAGTTACTTAATAGCCAAAGTACACAAAGACCACCAAAACCAGAGTTAACTGCACTATCTGTATATTTCCAAAGCAGATGCTCCCTTATTATAGGAAGTACAATATCCAGAGCATTTATCCATATAATTATATGCATTCGTTGATAAGAACAACAAAATGTACGCAGAGATTAATGCACTACTCTATAAATTAATTTTTATCCAGTCGGATCACAGTTCATATCGGTTAAGTTAATTCTAGAATAAACTGGCTATTATGTCACCTCCTGTCAATGCCCATAAAGCAGTAATTTATTGCATTATAATAGTGTCTTGGCAAACATGGACAATAATAGCATAGCCAACACCAAATTGTGTAGTCCTGCACACTTGAGACTTTAATTCAAGCTTTAGTTAATTTTAACAACTGTCACAACATGTATCTTATGTTATCTGCTGATAAAACTACTCAAAATAGAAAAATAATTGTCCTCGATTACATCAGAAAATCAATTTTGACAGTTTACGTTTTGAGTCATTGTTGTTTTCAGAATAAGATGATTATTTCCAGAATCTGTACTTTGATTCCATTAAAAATGCCAATCAATTCACGAGACTGATAAATAAAATCTTAAAATAAACCCTTATGTATGTAAAACCCTTGTAGTATGTAGGTAATAAAGATATAAGTACATTATCCAATGAACATACGAACATACGATCTTGTTGCTGTCCAGTTTTTCAAATGTTTTGTTTTGACGTTTGGTACGTGCTATATTGCGAAACGTTTACTTTACTAATCGGATCACGAAATGAAACCATGTTCAGTCGTATTAAGAGTACATTGAATACTACGGATATGATTCTGTGAATGCTCAATGACACATTTAAGCAAGATCGACAATTATGTACACTGTACTTAAATTTTATTGATAACTAAAAGTAGGAATATAATTCGGGATTTGACGAGGGCTCGAAGAGCCTGAAGTTAAGTCCTAATTGTCTTAAGGAATCCGAAGTATATTACTCAAGCGATCTCTCCAACTCTACATCGTATCCTAGCTGTTTTAAAGTGAAATAAAAATCCTTCCTTAAGACACAATGTGGCGCTGCGTATTGTGGTGTATGTAGGCTCTCATTAACACTTGGACTCCTCAGTATTCTCGAAGCAAATCAAGAATAATAAATATGTCAACAGATCAAATTTTATTGATCTCAATTTCAACAATTCTGGTAATTAATTATCAGAAATACGATCCATATTAATCTGAAAGCAATATAAATTTTTGCTGTACGACCAAATTGGTGCTAGTTGTTGGATCCCGATTGTCCTGCAAAGGAAATATATTTATAAATATATATATGATTTCTCCGATTTCAAATGCAAATTTGCTTGGGAGGGTGGGTGGGTTGAGTAATATACTTCGGATTCCTTAAGACAATTAGGACTTAACTTCAGGCTCTTCGAGCCCTCGTCAAATCCCGAATTGTCTTTCAGGAATCCTCGTATATTACTCAAGCGATGTTTAAAGCATACTTACTAGCTAACACCGCATTTGAAAAGGCTGAATTATATTCCGACCTATACTAAAATCTATTAAATGTGGAAGTTTTCGTTCACTTTGCTTGACGTTTTACATCTTGCAAAGATACTCCTTTACTAAATGCTTTGGATGTTGAAGCCGATCTTGTTGAATGAGCTTTAAATTTGCAAGTATCTACCCCTGACCACTTCATGACCTCAACAATCCATCTACTTATTGTTGCTGTTGAAATTGAATTGTGTGGCACAATGTAAGAACATAATAATTTTGAACTATTTCTCAAAGTTTTTGTTTTTTCTATGTAAACTTTTAAAGTATGCACAACACACAGCTTTTCGTTTGTAACGAATGAAGCATAAAAGGCAGGCGGCGTATGTCCAGCTTTTGATGTCTTTCTTAGATTATTAAAATAAAATACGGCCCCTTCTGGATTATAAACCAGATTGCTTAATTCAAGTGCAGCAATATCGGATGACCTGTCGGCATTTGTTAGGGCCAAGAGCATTACTAATTTTTTGGAAAGCACTCCTAGGCTCAAGTCTTTGCTGTTTGGCAAATTATTTATATAATCATTCACTAATGTTACATCCCAGTATTCGTCGTATCTAGCCGTTGGCGGTGATGTATTAAAAATTCCCTTTAAAATTTTTATTATTGTTGAGTGCTGTCCAATAGGTAAATTGTCAAGTGATTTTGCATAAAATGACACTGCTGATCGATGAAGATTTACAGTTCGGTATAACAACTCTTTCTTGTGTAGGTAGGCCAGATAGGAAGCTAGTTCGCAAACAGTGACACAAAGTGGATCACTTTAAGGTCTATCTCTCCAACTATTGAAATTTTTCCAAAATGATTCATAAGATTTTCTGGTTGATACTCTGACTTTCCAAGCAGGGCGGAAGCGTTTTCTCAAAGTTCATTTGCATTATTTTGCACTCCGATATTGGCTAGACTGCCAGAATAAAATTCTCTATCATCGGATGTGGGATACCCTGTGCGTTCATCAGAAGTGAGTCCGTCGGAGGAAGCAGAATGGGACTCTTGAAAAGGCTGAGCAGTAGGGTTGGGTGCCAACCGGTGCTACAGGGATTATCTTGGCTTGCTGTCGGTAACATTGTTGTATGCAGCGGCCTACTAAGCAGAATGGGGGAAAGGCATACCCTTGGAATTGACTCCAATCGGCTGTAAACGCATCGAGTCCCATCGCCATCGGATCTGGCTTCCAGGTCCAATAATTTTTTAGTTGGTAATTGGTTCTGTTGGCAAACAGATCTACTGAGCACGGCAGTTTTTGTCATGACACATAAAAATACCTTTATGTTCAGTTTCCAATCGCTGCGATCGTTGTGATGAGATTCAGTCTGCTATGACATTTATTTTTCCTGGGATGTATTCTGCAATAAGCCATATATATCTTTTTAAACAAAAGTCCCATATTTCGATGGCTAACTTTGTTAATTCTGCAGAACGCGTTCCGCCAAAATTTCTGAATATAAGCGACGGCTGTCTTGTAGTCCAGTCTTAATAACACGGACGTATTTTCCGCTTCTTTTGCAAAATTTGCAATGCAAAGAATGCTGCTTTTAATTCGAGTTGATTTATGTGATTGTGAGTTTTCAAATCTAGTGACGTCCACACTCCTCCAGTGGTCACTTTTTGAGATGCTGCACCCTCACCTTGTAGTGACACCTCTGATTCGATCACCAGGTTCGGCTTTTCTTTGTGGATTTGGCACGGTGGCAGCATTACGATATTTTGAGCCCACCAATTTATGCTCACTAGTTCGCTTTCTGACAAGAAAAATTGTCCGCTCCAACTTTTTGTCATCCGTAAATGTTTTATTAAGCACATTTGAATCTTTCGAATGTGAAGTGGTGCTCCCAATATTGCTGGGTACGGTGCTGTAATTTGCCAATGAAAGCTGCTAATTCTCGGGGAGAAGTTGCTTTCTGTGACAACAAAAATAAACATTGACTTTTAATTGCTTCTCTTTTCCTTAGAGGAAGGCCAAGTGTTATTGTTTTAGAATTGACTCCTATGCCAACTATTTCTTGACTTGGCTTAAGTATCGATTTTCCTTTTTCCTAATTAATTATAAAGCCCAATTTCTCTACAGTGAATATTACATATTTTATATCACTTTTCAATTTATCTACTGAAGAAGATAAAATGAGCATTTCGTCTAAGTACGAAATTAATGAAATTCCTTTTCGCCCAAAACGACACAATATTGGTTTCATGATCTATGTGAAAACATATGGAGCCGTACTCAGGCCAAATGGCAAAACTTTGTATTCATAATATTTCCTTCCCATTTTAAAATGCACACATTCTAAGAAAGCATTTAGTTTCTTTAAATTTAAAATAGGTCTCCATTTTCCATTTGATTTAGGAGCCAAAAATATAGGGCTAAGAAAGTATAGCGCTTTAGTTTTTTCTATGACCTGTTTTTCAATTAAATTCTGTATTCCCTTTTGCACTGTGCTGTATTGCTCCTCCTTAAAAATCTGAGAAGGGGATTTAGTAACTTTGTGGCCATTGAAGTAAAGGGTAATTGATAACCCTTAACTGTTTCCAAGACCCAAGGGTCATTCGTAATCACTTCCCACTCAGAGTGACATCGTAGCACACCTCCCATTGCACATTTAACTGTATTTACAGAAGTAGGTGTATTATTATCAAACTGACCTTGAAAACCAGTTGCAAAAAGGCCTCGCCCGTAGCTACTTCTAAAGGAGCTTCTAAAACCTCCTCGATTATTTGAATGGCGATTGTATCGGGCATTGGTATTTGAGTATTTGTCTAAACGAATTCTGATTTGGTTGAAATTCAACACGAGATTTCTTAAAACTCTCCGGTACTTTCGATATATTTTCGATCTCGTTTCTCCATTCTATGGTCTCTTTTATTCGATTCCGGATACTAGACCCAAAGAGAAGAGTAGAGTTTGAGTCGTCTCTTTCTTTAGAAGCATAAGTTGCCAACATTGGATTAATGCTTGACAGTATGAAACGCTGTCTATAATAAATGGCTTGATGATTGGCATTCCCTAAAAATGCTTAGGGCATAATTCACGTGTGACTCGACAGTCAGAGGATCCATTAATACTCCTAATGTAAAAATAATACACTTAAAATTTTATAAGTGCGTGAATTGTCATCTTTTAACAATATTTTTAATTGCCTTTATTTGAGCTTCAACTGATAGTGCGTGCAAACTTGCTAACGGTCCAACCGTGTCCAATGGATATCTTTCAATAGATTTAGTAGATTGTGTACCAAAATTTCGTTTGAGGGATATTCTTTTTTGCCTTAATAATTCGTGTAACTGAGGATCTAGTTTTGGCATTTCCGCTTCCGGTGTGTCCGGGGGAGGATGCATCTCTTTCAATTTATCTCTTTCTAATATAGTGAGACTTCTTTGCAGCGATTTCTAGAATTAATTAATATTTTTCTTTTTATTAAATCTGTGGTACAAATACCATAAACAGATAATTTTATCAAGTTGTCAATTGTCACTGATTCTTTCAAAACCTTTATGTAAGAGTGAGTTTTTTCTGGAGGAGTCCATTTATACTCCTGCAGATTATTTAATGGGTCTAGATCAATGTCTTCCCCTTCTGAAATGTCAGGACTATCTGACTTATCAGTCAACACGCTGGTTCTGCTGGTGTCAGGGTGTGACTTATTTTGTGAATTTTCTGACTCGCCAGAAATAACAGACTTTACAATTTCTGTAATAGCCGGAAGTAAAAAAGTTTCAAGTTGAGCCAAATTTAGGATATCAACTACCCGATTTGGGGCCTGGCCACCCGGGTTTTCTTTGTCTTTTGTGAATTTTCTGACTCGGCAGAAATAACAGACTTTACAATTTTTGTAATAGCCGAAAGTAAAAAAGTTTCAAGTTGAGCCAAGTCTAGGCTATCAACTACCCGATTTGGGGCCTGGCCACCCGGGTTTTCTTTGTCCATTTGACAAAAATTGTCACGATAAAGGATAAACCTTTGGACCGAGATTTTTTTGATGTTCACACTTGTAGAGCTGAGAGAATACTGAGGAGTCCAAGTGTTAATGAGAGCCTACATACACCACAATACGCAGCGCCACATTGTGTCTTAAGGAAGGATTTTTATTTCACTTTAAAACAGCTAGGATACGATGTAGAGTTGGAGAGATCGCTTGAGTAATATACGAGGATTCCTGAAAGACAATTGGTGACGCAGCAACCTATAAAATTAAATCAGGAAAGTAAGTATCGAATTGACATCACTTTTTAGGAAGTTCATTATCTCTTTCAAATTGTACTTATAAAATGACGCAAATGGGTATGTGCTTCAAAATACAATGGGTAAATTGACTTGTTTCAAGGTGCTGTGAATTGCCCTTTTGTTCTGGCTTAAAAAATCTGACAAAATTTTAATAAATATTGCATTGTAATCCAATCCGTTTCAATTGGACGATTGGACCCAACCTTCATATTCTTGCACTTAGCCTATGCAAAATTAGCGCTTAGTAAGTGATACCCACATAAGTACTCTTATTAGTAATATGCAGCAGATGCCGATTCAGATTACCTTTCCAGTGTAGGATATGACATCAAGGATTATAAGACATATAGGCAAATGAACATTTGCGGTTTTACAGTTTAGAAACACATACAATCAATAAAATGTTGAGATAAGATAAAAATTTGTAGGCCTATACCTATAAGCACTAGTAATACTTTTATATTATTTGCCAGTTAATATATATTATGGTAAGTACACCAAAAATAGTGTGTTACCTACTTATATATAACTACTATTATACTACTACATAATCGTTATCATAACTTATGTGGTGCATATAGGACTGGTAGCATTGCAAAGGTATTAGTGCACAAGCATATGGTAAATATAGTATTTACGTTTGTGTACGGAAAACACGTTGGAAATTTTCCACTGGGATTAAAGAAAGAGACAGATTAGCAAGTGAAGCTTCATTACACTTTGCTATACTTGACTGAACGATTGTATTATTTGTATAACATCTGACAATGCTATTTATATGTATTAGTGACTGCATCATATACAGCAATTCATTATCATAATTGCTATTGGTGCAGATATATCTGTGCTCCAATAAAGCTGCTGCTGAACTGACACGAATTTAAGGCAAGGCAAACCAACGAATATGAATTCAAAGAATATTTATTTATTCTAACTGAAATGACATGACAGCTTGAAACGTAGTACTCCAGTATTACAGATACAATTGTACTCAGCACTGCTAAAGATATGCCCCTCCACCCAAAATGAAATGTCTTTACTGAAATGACATTTCAAGTAAGTTGGCAAAATTTAAGAACCGGTTTTTGTGAAAAAACTAATTTTTAACTTAAAAATATCATTTTGAAAATTCTTCTTGAAATCTAAACTTGTGGCAACGATATTTAAAGTAACCGTAAATGGTAAGTAAATATTTCTCTTGACCGTTTGGCTTTCAGCAATAGTTTTTAAGAAATTGGTATCTGTTATTTGCTTCGTAGATTTATGACACACCACTCTTAAATATGATCTTTATATTTATAGGAGGGGTTGGGGCATATATTGTGCAGTTTGGTATGTGTAAAAAGTTGCAAATGTTGAATATGGTGATAAGCAAAAAGTACGAATGGCAAGTGAGACACAGAGCATGTATTCATAAGCGGTGTAGTTACTTTTTAATATAAACTATGATGTAGTTATATGATTATTTTATTTGTACTTGTTCGAAGAGCTTCATAATGATATACCTAGGAATTGTTTGGGTGTAAGTGTAGTACGTGTCCCTATAATAAACATAGAGCATAAATTTTTATAGCGCCATGAATGTTAATATGTATGCATATATCAATATAATAGACTGCAAAAAATCGTCTTCTCTTTCACTGCTGCTATTCAGTCAAAGTTTTCTGTGTAGCAGAACAGAATCTGAAAAGATAGGTTCTGATGGAACATTGCTGTCTGGTTTGACAAAGTTTTGTTTAGTCTACCAATTGATGGCACAGCCCGAGTATTCCTTACCTTGTTCTAGGAAGATAGGTATTTCTCTTGATGAGTTTTTACGCAGTATTACTCACTACCTTAGGTAAACTACACATACTTAAATTAACGTGACTGAACTTACGATTCACATGTATGGAATTCCAAATAGATCATTTTAACACCTCTGGTTAACACAAATGCAAAGTTTATCTACTATAGAATTGCATTGTGATTACACACAATCCCTTTACAATAGTGTATAGGCAAAGTAACCTAACATTAGGTACAATAAGAAAAAGAATTAACTTAGCAAAACTTTGTCGGTGTTTCGTGTGTAAGTATTCATCGCATCATTTTGTGATTTGCATACGATTACAATACAATACAGTATCATGCTTCCTAAAAGTTTACACTAAAACTCTGGTGTCCTGGAAGGAAGCATTAAGAAAACGTGCCTGCACACTTTTTACCCATTGAAAGCGAGGAGGAACATAAGTCTTATCTCTAATTGTGATCATCATGCTTCGAGATACGTAGTGACATCAAACTGAGAAAAACTTGGTGAAACGTTTTTCTTCAGGTTACGTTTCTTTTCGTTCTCTCCTCAATCTCACCTAGACGAATCCAAGCAAAGCAACCCAGACGCAGTAAACAATCGCAAAAAGACAATTTTCGGCGAGGAAGCAGGAAGAGTGAATGTCTCTGTGTATTCCAGTGTCAAGATTGCAATTATCTTTGGATTGACAGTACACTCAATCCTGAAATGGAGATAGAACACATCATTGCAGTTGTTGTGGCAGCTATTGTCAGTTTAATTCTCCTTTGGGTTGTTTGGTGGTTTCTCTGTCGAAGTAAAGACGAAGATGCTGACGAAGAAATGGGCTCTTCAGCTAAAATAAAAAATACTCACCTTATCACAAGGTAAACAAATATTTTACTCGTACACAAATACTGCACCCATTTATCAGTCACTCTTCTACTATATTCTAGTACTACCGTATTGTATACTAAACTTCACCTCTACAGAATATCACAATTTACAATACACTTTTCTAGGATATCTGTTATAATGAATAGGCTAAGCAATTTCAATAGCTACCAGTAAACAAAATTTTTCTACTTCAAATTTAAATATGAAATGCGTTTCAGAACGCATTAACACAATGCAACTGATTAGCAAATCAGCTCCCTAGTTTTCTACGTTTGAAATCTTGCGTGGCTGAAACAAATATGAATATTGTCGTGAGTATTCCATACGTGATTTATATTTTGTCTACTTACTGCAAGGCGACGTACATTTACATTTACACATATTCTGTAGACACAGATGAATAGATAAGTAAAAGTGTCTTTAAATGTTAGACATGATGAGTGAGCGCAATTAACTTGGTATTAAGCACTTTCGGCCTTGAGCTGCTATATGCAGCATGTTATTATTAATTGAGTCTATGATGACATACACATTCTTATTACATTTCCACATCCAATGTCCTCAGCAAAAGTTTTTGTTTATAACGTGAAGATGTAATCACCTTCGAGGCAGATAAATCAAATAACATATCGGAATGCATTCTCAATTATCTATCTAATAAAATATAGTATGCAGAAATTAAAATAATATTTTATTATTTTTGTACAGAGGTCAATCAAGATCTGGAAACGATTCAAATCTGACAGATGACGACATATCTGAAGACGAATCAAATTCGCGTTATATTCTTCGTCCCGAAGCTTTATCAGATCCATTCGGAGTTTGGTCACCAAAAGAAACACTTCATTCGAACCCACGATCGTCGTATAAAACAATATACCCAAAATCTCCTAATTTACAGCGAGCTAGAAAAGATAATAATAGTGGATCTTTATATGTGTGATAGAATTTTTTATGGAACTTGTTTGTTTTCAATTACATGTGTTGTATCTTGAGAGAGGAGTGCATGTACCTAATAATCAATTATGTACCTGCGCGTGTAACATATGTATTCAATCTACATATCTTCGTTGCGAGTTGTAGTATTTATTACGCAATAATGAAATTTAACTGGATATGTATAAATGAATGGGCAAAAGGGAGCAAGCATGAATCTGTAAACTGAGATGTGCGAAAGAGTATGCAACAGCCACGCTGGCTCTAAAAGACACCTAGCTATTCTAGATTCCTCGCTAGTATTTGCAAATCTGATATTTTATTTATCTAGTACTGTTATATCGTTTACAGTTAATACTGTTGTGCTTATTACGTATATTGTTTAGTTTACTACTTAAATACAATTTAATAACTGTCTTGAGATTCAAATAAAACTGTTGTGGATAGCACACTTATGTAATTACTTTTGTGAATTAAGAATTTCTTACGTGCACTAGTATTAGTACAACTGTATATTTCATATGATAAACAGGAAAACATATTTAATGTAATTAAGTGTTACTTAAACCATGCGGAAAATATATTACGTAATATTATTACCAAATAATGTAATTCAAAATGTTTTATTTCATGGAAAATATCAATGTTTCTCCATTCCGAAATATTTCGTGATAAATTATGCAGATTTCTGAATTTCTCTTACTAAAACCGCAATGCAGTTTAAGCTAATTGTATTTCAACATGTAGTTCTTGACTATTCATAGCTTGGAATAACCTTATCCTTCTAAAGAGTCTCTTGGACTTGACATGCAATGATAAACATTTATTATTTAAGAAAGGATTCGAATTGATAACCTTAAAATGGAATTCCGTGCTCCATCGGCTCTTACATTTCCATACAACTGAATGTAATTTCGATGTTGGATCTCACAGTTTGACATTGAATTTTGTACAGAAAATTTTTACAGTCATGCGTGACGCATAGATAATTTTATTAAGTTTCATTGGATTCATCTGCACAACTCATGATTATGATGAGTTGTGTCTAAAGGTTAATCTTTTGATTAAATGTACTGATTAGCATAAGAAAGGAATTAAAATAAGTTAACTTTTGTTTTCCTGTGTCTTTGTTTAATACTGAAAATGGAGGCTCCAACACGTTTGGTACATTAAATAAGATTTTTCTGTAATCCGTTTTGTAACAAACGGTCATTTGCATTTGTGCAATAAAAAATGAAAATTTGTAGGTACTACGGATGAAAGTTTCAAGAAACAAACATACAAGGAACGGAAGATTGCGTTTCTGAAGACATTAAAAGGCATAGGCACTATGGAAAATGATTTCAATTCATCTTCCTGGCATGATTCTTGCATTAACAATGGATTACCTTAGTTTTATTGGGTTTTGTTCAGCATTGTTTACTTTCTTGTGGTTGTAGTTGTACACAGCAATAGATAAGAAACGGATGAATCTAAATATTAGATTTACGATTGCATACACACTGTGTGTTAGTTAATAGAATGGAAGAGTAAGGATTTGTCTTGGTGCAATGCAACGTACATAATATGGTCTGGTATGTGAGTGGACATTGTACGATAAAGTATATATGGGAAATATGAATACGCTTAAGAGTCTAGCAACGCAATCCAAGGACGAATGTAATTTATCGTGTATTCTATGCATGCTATAAGGTAATATAATATAAAAAGTCTTCTTATGAATAATACAACCAAGTATGCTTAATAACTAAACAATTGGAGATGGTCTCATGGAATACCAGGATTTATTAAAAATTTAATGGATAGGCACTTTACATTTTATGACAATTTAAGTCTACTAATGTGGTACGTATATAGAAAATGGAATTGAATGAGAAAAAGTTAATACTCATGTATGAAATACAATTGCACACAATACTATGCTGAGTGAACTGTTGTCAAGTACAGAGTATACTATAATAATAAACGAAGTCAGTCTCCTTATTAGTCTCCATTACCATTAGCAAATGCATACGGAAGAATACAATGGAGATGGTAGAACTCTACTAGAAGCTAGTTTGTTATAATGGAAAATTTTAATTGCAAATATTAACATTCTGCATTTGCTGCTTTTTACTATTGTACTGTAGTAATGCATATAATCATTGTCAGCTATTTCGAATTCTACTACAATAGGCAATATATTTTACACATACGTAACTATATGCGTACTAAACACGAACTCTTTCATTACTTCTCTGCCTTCAGCTAAGTAACTATAATAATATTGTTCTGACTTGACTGATTGTATTGTGGATGAGATACTATAGAAAAAACATAATACTATAGTGATAATATGATGGATAGTGAATTTATTATTTCCTTTCTTATAATACTTACGTTACGACAGGGCTGGGATGTGACTTAAGAACAGAACACTGTAGCTTTATGTACACATAATATCTCATACAGAAGTCTATTCAATGCTGAGTTATTCATAATTGTTATACACACAGACACAGTTACATATAGTCTTATATGAGGATTATATCGACAAATTAAATTTATAATAGAGGATTCTCGTTTTATTATTAGCTCATCCAATGCCGACTGTCTGACTATTGGATTCAATTGTTTAATTAAATTCGTACTGCTTCTATGTACTTTCTGTAATATAGGAAGGTACTGGAGTAGTATTATGAACTAAACAATAATAAACAGAATACAAACGCAAATACACTACCGTCTTGTCTTAACTATGGTTTATGCTAATGTTACATGGGTAAGTAAGTGGAAGTTGGATTGGAAATGTTTACGATAACTTAGTTTGTAGAAAAACTTCACTAATGAATTGCAGTAAGTTAGTTAAGGTGAGTAAGTACCATATAGACTTCTACAGTTGTACGTATGATTTGGATTTAGGTATAGTTTGATGTACATAAAAGGAGAGTCATCAAATCATCAGTAAACTCACAAGCTGGCAGGTAATGTTCTTAACTTCACTTTTCCTGCAATACGCATAGCAGAACTCGTTAAAATTATTATCTAAAACTCATTATCTCTAACCGAGTCACAAGCATTTCCACGAAGATACTGGCTTGAGAACTTCTAAAGGAAAATTTCTGAATATTAAGTAATCGAGTGAATTCATTTCTGGTGTGCAGTCTACCTAAACTGTTTTACATACGCAGACAGCATGTCTTGATTTAATGAACGTACCAATGCACAGCTCAAATGAGCCAGCAATAAATAAGTGCGTACTTATGCACAAATCAGAATTAAATCCCTAAAGTGCTTTTTTACCAACAAGACGTGATTTTCGAATGTCTTCTGCCTTTCCTCAGTTGCATCTGCAGAAAAGAAGATTGGTAAATGGAATTTTCAACGGGGATCCATAGAACACAAGGTAAACTTTACTGTTCTCTACATCTATTTCGTATTTATTCATTTTTCAAATATTTAGCTAAAGTTCCAAACAATATTTGTTAAATATTATATTTAAAATTCTGTAAAAGTAATATGCAGATATGTATTTATAATTCAATTTCATGGAGTTCCATCTCGTAATGAAAAATATCGATTTGTCATGCGTTTTTTCTAAAATATTGAAACTACATTACAATTTCTACAACAAAGGAATTCATTAAGGAAATTTCGTGTCATTTACTGAATTTACAAAAGTTTTCTCTTGATTTGCATTGCAGCAATGTACAGATTTGCAAAACGAAAAAGTTCAACCACAGATATTCTGACGTTAAATATTTCATTCGCATCTGAATCGATAAATCCATTACTACAGTCCGATCAAAAGGAGTCTATAGGGGAATTGCAGCATAAAGAGGAGAATTGACGTAACTGCAAAGAAAATGATGAGTTTATTGGAGGATAACGACTTTATGCTTGTTCTGACTTTAATATTCATCGTATCTACGTTTGCTCTTGTGGTGTTTTGCAGTCTTCCTTGCACCACAAAGTGTTTTGCTCGAGTGTACAACTACTTTGTCAAAGGTCGTCGTGTCGAAGACGGAAGTAGGTGAGTAATTAGAAAGGATCTCATGGAATATTTACTTACACATACTTACATGAGCAAATTAATGCATACGTAGGTACTTACAAATCCAATGACGTAATCAAAGTGAAAAAAACACCAAAGTAAGTTACAGTAGACACAGTTTACATAGGTAATAGATAAGATAGCCTAAATAACAAAATGTCTTTTTGTATTGGGAAAATGTATGTATTACTCCTAGGTAGAAATAAATCAATATTTCTTTTACAAGTAGTACTATTGTACTATTGAGTTGTACATTGTGGTTGTAGACACATAATTTATTGGATTTAAGGTACATAGTGTTGTAACTTGTAACAGGACACCACAACACATAGTAGACTAGACTTTTTGCAATTTATTGTGTGTAAGATGTAAATTGTAGGAGAATCAAACCATCAGGTAGAAATACGACACACATGATACATATAGATACTTCTTTGACTGAGACTTACTGTAGTGTAAGTACAAACAAGTGTGGTATATTAAATTATAAGAAATGTTCCATAATACAGAAATTGTATAATTGTGTATAAATAACCTCAATAAAAGTCAAATTGTTATTTATGGTGTTTCAGGTGGCATTCGACTAGGAACGAAACGATAGGAACTCCCCCGACACCGGTTCCAAGTTTTTCTTATGCAATCTCACCCTTCACGACGGCAACATCATCTTTCACTACTACTGCGTCCATAATCAACTTATCATCGCCGACCGTCTCTCAAGCTAATGCTATTTATGCAGTCAATCATCAAAGTCTTCCTATTTATAGTGAGCTTGACGTTGCCCCGCCTTCCTACGAGAGTCTCTATCCTAATCCTATTAGTAATCCTGCATCTCCTGTCACTTATACAAATACTGATGAATGGAAATCGTTATTTGTTGACTCTTGCCTTCAGCCTGCTGTTCACTTCCCTTCCAAGTCTAATGTACACGAGAATTTTACTTCCACTAAAGTAAGAGATGTCTAAATTATTTTATACAAAAAATACTGTGTGTTTGCTCTCCTATTTATTTTGTAAATAAACTGAAATGTTATTTGTACAAAGATATACTGACTCCCCTTGCGCTCCCTGTGTATCGTTACAGAAGAATGTATTACAGAAAGCAAAAACTTCAATGTGTGTCTTTCTTTTACTAATATATGTTACATTTTATTTTATTGATATGTACCTTTAATTGCTCTGCATTCTCAACTGTTCAGTTTTCATTAAATGTTTCGAACAAGAATGCTTAGCATCCTGAGTATTGTTAAACCTTGTACATTTTACTTGTAATAATCTATTTATAAATGTTCTGCTAAAGAGAGTAAGTATCAAATTAAATTGTTCAATGATAATAATACAAATCTCGACATTGACATGACTGTTAAAAAAGTAATACTCTTTAAGTCCCGACAAATCCATCATTAAATGACAATCACATAAAAGTTACGTAACGCTTCGTAAAGTAGTACTAATAATTAAACCCAGATGATGTTTTCGTTGGATCCAAATTTGTATTAGAGGATGTGCCTTCAACATTTAACTGAAGCACACGGCATAGAAAAAACATGAACAATGTTTCTGTTGTATGTATGTTATGTAAACATAACACATCATATATAAGATAGCGGAAAGACATTATACAGCATTTGGTAAGTAAATAGTATGAATAGAGCAAGACACTTCTGTCAATAGTGAATTGCATACAGATCGAAGGTCTTTTTTTTAATTAAGGCCATTTTATGGAAGCAACATTAAAATGATTGTTAAACTACATCTTTCAGTGCAGAGGGTAAGTACCCAAACGTCTTATGCCAAAGTGTACTATACATACGTTCTTTCAGATATGAAATAATTTGCTATTCTTGTCGGGGAATACTTTTCCATTCATTTGAACGCTTATGCAAGTTGTAGCCCAAGAATAATATCTTTAATGTACATAGCAGAACATACTACATACTAAAGCGCAAGTGTTTATCATTATTATTACTTGTTCAGACATTCATGCTGTGTCTATTACCGTATGTAGAGTTTGTAGAGTTATCTGGTTTGGTTGGGTTTCGTATAAGACATGACAGATTATATCTCATGTGCATACGTACATATGTATTCGTTATTAACTGCTTGACAGATGAGTGAAGGGATTAATGACGCTGACTTCGTCAGCAAAGTCCTTCTCTTCATTTCTTCTTTACATCCTTATTTTCTGCTCATAGCGACTTAAATGGTATGAATCCGCAAATGTATTTCTGCTAAAGCTGTTACTGGAAAATATACGTGCATCATATCTTCATATTATTTTGCGATATTCTTTTTTCGTTCGCATATTCATTCTGCAATTTCAATAGTCTCAAGTTAAAGTTTGCAATTTACCAAATAGTGATGCCTTATGGTTCTAATTAGCTAATACATTAAAAAATTCACGGGGATTATGTAGTAAATTGGAACGGGAAGATATTACAAATGAAAAAACATTCGTTAACCATTTTTAATTGTTTTACGGTTCATTTAACTCTCAAGATGACATTAAAAGCTCTAATATTTTTCATGCAGAAACTACCTTGTTAAGTGAATTAGG
This sequence comes from Yoshiicerus persimilis, assembly GCA_020352615.2. Lineage (NCBI taxonomy): Eukaryota > Metazoa > Arthropoda > Collembola > Entomobryomorpha > Tomoceridae > Yoshiicerus > Yoshiicerus persimilis. Next base: position 11,900,081 of record CM036943.2, read on the forward strand.
TATATTTGTAGTTCAACGGGACAGGACCAATTAGTATTGATATATCGTCGGTGTTTTAATACCTTACAAATATGAACCTTCCCTTTCAAAGGAATTTATGTACAAGATGCGTTTTTAAATTATTTAGTTTCCACACTACTTTCCGGGAGGTCTCTTACGTTTAATATCTTTTCTATTTCGCCTGGCAAGGTGCAATCCTTTCAGTGTCTTACAGCTACCGTCCTTTTAACAAATGGAATGCAAATAAAATGGTTAAAATATTGATGGAATATTTTACACATCAATAATTTACGCTTTAATTTTATCTTCGCTGCTCTAATTTTTATTTTACAAGCTCTGCCTATTTTGAATATGTGTACTGAAATGTTCTTGTGTGTTAGCAAATTCTGGCTTTCTGTTCTACAATACTAAGCAGAAAGCAGAATTAATTGTCAAATCAAGAGATATGTTAAGGCCGCTTGTTAGCCAACAGTATAATTAATGAATGAAGCACAAGCAAATATTGTATCTTATAATTTAGTATTATAAACATTATTAATTCATCTTTTAATAAAATATGTATGATTTCCATTTATGTAATAGTAATGTTTTCCTGAATACAATTATCACTTTTCGAGGAGTTGTGGTTTTGAGAACCTACACTGAAGTAATAAGCAGATAGAGTTCAGATTCCTGTAACTGAATTGGTTACATGAAATAAGTGTAAGGTGAATAGGAAAGGAGGGATCATTGTAAACTTTTCATAACATTGTGGTACCTCCAAATGATTGCCACAATGCTAGGATTATGGCACAGAAAATATTGGTAATCTCGAGTCCAGCACACAGCCAAATTACATAGTATTACTAAGGTGGATATCAGTGTACACGTTAGGTAGATTGTTGCAATGGTGTACTGTCATGATTACATATTGAGTTTTGGTTAGTTTCAGTTTTAGTATGTTGGCAAAGTATTATCATACGACACGACCCACATGGATTGTAGCCAGACCAGCCAGACCGGACTAGATCTAGTAAATGACCAAGATCCACAAAGTACACTAATATGCACGTACTAAGTATGAATTGGGCAAAGGGAATTCCACCAAAGGTTTACCATGTAATATTTATTTTGTAGTTTTAGTCTGTACTGTAGGTACATAAAAGATAGTTACTAAAAAACTACCTGTATATTGTAGGTAGTGCACCTAATACCATTATTATGTTACATTGTATAAGTACATGAATGCATTAAAATAATTCTTTTTGCCTCATTCCATTTTGAGATGTGTATGAATCTAGTGCATGTACATTATAGATATTTATTGCAAGTAGGTATAAAATACGTAGATATATGTAGAATGTGTGTACAGGTGTACACACTCTTATTAACACTTAAATACGTTGTATTAAAGGTAGTGCTTACCATTAGTTAGTGATTTACCATTGTTGTGATGAAGAGTGCAGACAAAAGGATTACTCATTGCAGAAATAAAAAATCAAAGCGTAAGATTATTTCACCTGTCGTATCCAAAGACCATAGCACATATACCTATATAGAATTACAAACTACAATATGAGCATACTCAAAGATATTACAGAAATGAATATTGGTGAACCTCTGGCCACCACATCATTACTAAAAGGTAGATAGATAGGAAGCAATGTGTAGGTTAGAGAGCTAAAAAGCGTTCCGGCTGACATTGAATGCTGAAAAATATCGTCATGCTTTGGTTCGGCTCACATCACTAACTTCAACAGACTCTCAACCATGGAGCTCAATTAAGGAATACTAAATGTAAGTAGTATCCATCTTAACTTATAATACATTATCTCTATTACATACATAATAATATAATGTACACAAGGTGAATTATTCCTGTTGCATTATATTACATTACAGACACAGAGATAGAAGCGACAGGAAAGAGCACAACACATGCAAACCACAAGCACACTCAATTTTAACACAACTCTGAATTTAAGGATTAAAATTTGATTGTTTCAAGTAAAACATCATTGTTGTTTCGTTTTCTATTCAATCTCTTCATCATGCTTTTGAGGATTTTCAATTTACCTGTGTTTCTGTGATTGTGAGCCAAAGAAGAAGCAACGAACTGTCCAGTATCAGATGGAAGTACCTCAAAACGCGTAAAACTGGTGAATCTACTAATTGTAATTGTAAGTTGGATATCCTAATATACATTGAAAGGTATTCACTGAAAATAAACAATGAAAATACGTTGTTAATAAAATTACAATGTGAATTCTTTATTAGTTTTAAGTTTACTGCGTGTGCCTTGCAAAGATTGTTTGTACAATGCCATTAGCCAATAGTACCAAAGAATGTAGTTAGACACTATAAACAATCATCAAAAAATGAAAAGCAATTTAAGACAAAGGTGGGAACACTTTAGGTAAATCTTTGTTTGATTGTTCCTGTTGATTTGGAAGTGGAATGTGAATGAAGAAGGAAGCTATCAAAAGCGAAACAGTGTTGACGGTGAAAATTGAAAATTCCACCAAAATATGTGAATTGATTAATTTCCGTGTTTATTGAATAGTGACAGTGACAGAAAGAGTGGAGATTAGTAAAGATCAGTAGAGAGGAAGCCAGAGAGATTTTATTTGACCTGGAAAAGCTTAAAGCGTCTCCTATCTACTTCATTACCGTGTTTTCTTCGTTTCTTCATATTCTACATGTGCCAGTCTTGTCTTTGTCTTTACATGTAAAGATATAGATATCTGGAAACAACGTGTTTGTTTTCAATCTTCCATGTCTCCTTACTGTGACTGCCGGATATCTGACTAACCAACTAACGACAAAAGCAAACAGAAGAGGAAGCCAAAAATTCGTGTCATTTTGCCAAGTCAAGATTCAAGACTCAAGACTAAGACACAAACAAGTTAACTGATTGAGTGAAGAAGATTAGATTAGCTATACTTCCTAACAGAATTTAGAATGGGTGGGTCACATTATTTAAATTATGCAGGCAGTGGATCAAACTTTGACTTTTTCCACATCGGAGCATTACTTGTTGTGATAATGGCCATCGTCACAGGAATCGTTCTCTGTGTCGCAGTTGTGGGAGTGTGTTGTTTTCACTGGCTCGATGATTATCAAGACAGGAAAAAAGTCAGTCCTCACAATATGCAAATTCATAGTCATCACCGTCATAATGATCGTAGTCGAAGAAATAACTCTACCAGTATATCTGTCCTCGACACACCGTCATCTAATAGCGATATCTTAAGGAATTCCTTCATTAGGTACTTCTTCCTTTGATTTGCCGATTAAGGCTGCCTTTACACTTTTCTATACCGTGAGAAAGGGTTCATCAATCCATTCACAGAAATCAAACAACCATATTTTTTATTTTGTAAACTGAAAAAATGCGGTTTTCACAATTTGATTTTCAAAAATGCTTTTGTATTCTTAAAGAGTTGGGAAATGTTTGTTCCTGCTCTTTGCGATATACAAATAGGATATTCAAAAAAGTCAAAATCGAAAATTCAAAATACATTCAAAACTATTCTTTAGTTTTTTTGATATTTTCTAGAAAAACCGGATTCCAATAACCTATTAATAATGCATAGTGCTATTTATTATTTAACTGCAACAACATTTAATTAGCACTGAAATCATTAATTCATCATATTGAATTTTGTTTGATAGTTGTAATTGCTTGTTGAACAATGTAATTATCGTTTCGGCTGCTCTTTGTTTTCTAGAAACCACATTTTACGATTCGAGGAGTGCCCTTACCCTTCTGGGAAGATTGTTTCAAGAGAAGCTGTGGACATTGATGAAGAACCACCTCCACCTTATGATTTTCTTTTTCCAACACTAGCCTCAAAAATGTCTTTATCACTACCGCCACCGCCTCTATTGCCAACTGAAGTTGATGTCACAATCTCAAATGAAGATAGAAATAGCAGGGATGCCTCGACTAGATTGTAATTTCCTAGGTTGTTACCAATTAGCGAAGAATTTGCAAAACCTTGTTTTTTGCTCATGAAGTTAATGCAGAATTCTGCTACTTGTTTTTCCTATGCTGTAGTTACTGTAGCTTATGCATATGTATTGTGTACTATTATTATACATTTGCAAACCACATAATATGACATGAATACAATAGAATAGAAGAAGAGAGAGATTCTATGGTCTATATGGCGTAAAGAAATGTACTATAAGTAGTATAATGTACAATAATGCGATTCTGTTGTGTATTTGCGTACACCTACATCGGATTTGCTTACTATAAGTAAGAATGGAAGGAAAATTGGCTGAATGTTACATGTGGCAAATATGTCTAGCTGAAACTTAAAGAAAATCCATGTCACATTTTATTGCACTTGATCATTCGGATTTATTGTTTGGAACTTGTGTTCTTTGCTAATTTGCAATTCTTTAGAAGAAAAGTGATTTACCACAAGTTTAAATTTGCACTGATCTCACTTTTAGAATGATTTTGAATATTCGACTTTTCTGTAAAATCTGTACAAAATATGTATCGTCTTCTAGATTTATGTGAATGAAATGATATAAAATATCACAAGAATATTTATCTTGAGTATCAAACTTAAATTGTCATTCGCCATTATTATTTTTCATTGAATTCCGAAAACCTCATGAAAATCTTTTTCTACGTAAAATTAACCTGCTACATTTTATGAAAACTTCCATTTAGGAACCTCACTTCCTACATTTTTTGTTAAGTCTGAAAAGAGCATTGTATTGCTTACAAGGATATAGGGAGCTATAGGCATATTGCGGTTATTTTACCATAAAAATGATTTGTATGCATTTCAGATGCATTGTCAAGAGCAGAAATAATTATTCAAAGACCATTATGGCATTTAGAAAGAAACTGGTTCTGAAAGGCACACCTGTATCCTTATATCAATATTTACTGTCTTATTTATTGTGATTAGACGCTAATTTACATTCATTCCCCCATTCATTCCTTCTAGCTAGGAGTAAAAGAAGGATTAATCAGTTGTGTGTGTTTTGCATATTACCCAAAGAGTGACACTAGCCTTTTATGTTTTCTGCTATAAACTACGTTGAACGCAGCCACTTAATAGTATTCTTTTCATAAGACAATGCTTTTACTTTTGGTGTGACACAGTATGCAGTACAAGTAAAGGAATGCATTGTTAACTTGTATTATGTGAGAATATTTCGATGTAATCATTGCATTGGCTTAGGTTATGAACCTTAAAATTGAACATGTGGTCGCGGTCGTAAATACTACAGCCGTTATTACGCTGCGATAAAGTATGCAATCGTAGTTAAGTATTCCTATAGCACATATCGCCTAAATTACTATATAGAATGGGGTAGAAATAAATGGGGATCCCACATTTGGTTGGATGGTACAAAATTTATCCCATTATTGAGTACTCTATCCATAGACTTCCGTACTCATTCATGTCGATGGTTATTGCGAACCTATTTAAGATAGTATACTAAAGTATTGTAAATAAGTGATGTGATGTACGCGTAATAGAAAAGAATTGTTATCGTCACGATTTCCCCAGTTCATTGCCTTTGTGGTACACACTCGATTTATCGATAGCTAGCATGCATTTATAATAGTATAATCCAAATCCTTTAACATCGGAGACAATGCACTTCCATATTTACATTTTTAATCTACTCAGCATGTATTTTAGATTTGCATTTTATTAATTAGCCACATTTAGTATTAAGCAATAATATAAACAGCATCTTGTGAATTTTAAGTGCGATTAGATTCAGAATTGTATAGGAAGTAGGTAGGTAGAAAACTTTTCTTTCTGTGTACAATAGAAAAGGGAATTGGAAACCAATATATTAGTCGTGCCCACTTAAGTCTGCCTTTTATTACTGTAGGTGTAATGCAATGTTAATAGTATTGGGTACACAAGAACGTATTTTATGTGTAAATATAAAGAGTACCTTCGCATACTTATCTGATGTGCCTATTTAGGCGAGACCAGATGATTCTACAGATATTAAATTACATTATGTACACTGTTTGTATTGCATTGTACGTATAGCAGAGCAAGTACGTTATGAATTAAGCGTATCTGCATGCATGTATAGAAATTACGCAATTTCAGTGAAGACTAAACAGGACAGTTGTGTCAGGAAGGATCAGATGCAAATAAGGGCATGCCGGATACTAAACTTGAATCTACAAACAAGAAAAGTATCTTTGTGCACTTACATTCCTCTTAGTTATACTGTGTGTATGTACATGCACAAAACTCACACACACTTATGAAAACAAATAAGAATACGAATCAGATACTTTATTTAACACATTATGGTTAATACCTTAAGATTCTTGAGTGAATGTGATGTAAATCGATAAGAACATATTGCACCGAAGGACACACTCCCTCATACATGTAGAAAGATAAGACAAACATGATGTATACATTCCAAAGCCAGAAATGTATTCATCTGTTCAACAATATTAGGTATGATAATACATAAAAGTATTCCAGCTCGTACAAGTACGTAGGCACATGGTAGGATGGAAAAGAAAAATTGCACGCTAACTAATTAGGTACTGATGTGATGTATTTACTATGCAGTGTAACATATTGCGTTGTAAGTGTATCCTTATTTCTAAAGCTCACGCAACTTAGTTTTGGCTCTATTACAAATAAAGACATACAAAGTACAGCTGGTTAATTATACAAATGCGTGTGTGTGTAATGTACATATGTGTGTATCAGTGTATCAGGTTGATGTTGATATTTTGCTTCGTCTCTAATGTGAAATGTGATCTTTGTTATTCTAAACAAACACAGCTAAGCAGTATGTTACTTACGCACAAGACAGAAATGCAAACAACTCCGTGTAGTAAATACATAACTGCGGATACTATGCGTATTTCATGTCATGTCAGAGTAGGAAATATAAAATATCTATTTTGCGGGAGTATAAGGGAGACCGAAAGCGTAAGTGCATAGAATTACATGGCCAAATAGACAGGAGTGCAAAGGTAGTGATGCATGTAGGAAAAACAGAACTGAATAACTAAATTTACAAACATAGCATGCCTGTCTAAGGTATACACAAATAATAAGCTTAGGCCTGAGCATTGACAGAAAGTACTTGTACTTTAGTAAAAGGAAAAGTTAAATATAATGCAGTATATCCGTTTAAGTCTGGAAGAATAACATTAGCTTGAGCTCTGTTTCGAAATGTACATGGCATGACATATATATGGTAAGGATTAGGAAGGGAATGAATAAACGAAAGCAAAGCAAGTCATCATTATCATCACCACATTATTATATGGAAAAGGAGATAGGAAATCCACAACAGAATACAACAACAGACAATACGCAACACATACAAATACACACATTAGTGAACGAACTGCCTAACGCAGCCCAACTACAAGAAGGCAGGCAATTCAACTTAACTGCATCTTCCTTTCTTTCTTCAGGACAGGAGAGACTCTTCTAATCTTTAGTTCACATCGCAAGCACTTTTACAACTTACGGTTACTAGTACACACAGAACAGAGAGAACGAAAGGAACGAACGCAATAGACAAGACAAGACAAAACACAGTAGAATACCCGAGCCCCTGGCATGGCATGGCATTACTTGATGATGGGATGGCTCGACTCACTCAGACTCAACACAAACCCCTACTACCTTCTCAGAACAGATTCAGAGACATTCAAGTCAATGTCAATAAGACTGCTCTTTCCTTAAATCTGATCTGAATCAGGGAAATGACCGGGAAACAACACTTTTAAAGAACATAATTATTTGCCCATCTACATAACACACAGCTCGATATCCCATTAGTGCATAGACAAAACAAAACCCAGCTAGAACAATCACAGGTGTGTGTGTGGTCTCTTTTGAAACGAGACGAGCAGCCGAGTTCTGCCCTGCTCTCCTCCTCACAACAACCCTTTCCTTCTTAAATCTCCTCTGCTTTACGATATTTAAATTATACAGTACATTACTTAACTCACTAAACACAGTACTTACAATTACAGATAACAAATTCAATTAGATTTACACAAAATGTGGCTTTTCCATCATTTCATCACAAATAAAAATCCACTTTTCCTATTTACTACCGTTGTTGTCTTATGGAAAGTCGAGTGCACCCTCGGGAAACATCAGCATCAACAAGGACGTAAGTTGAGATTTTCTTAAGTGCTGTTTTTTTCACCGAATCTACATTCATACGTAAGTTACTTAGGTTCCACTAGTCTGGCTGGATCCTCTTGGCTTCCTGCCTAGACCCTAATCTACGGAAATGACCGTGAACATGTACATAACTTAAACTCATTTTTCATCTGTTAAAATATTGCTGAATACTAGAAAAAATTAAGTACGCACGATTTCCTTTCTTATGGCCATACTTATTTCAATATCCCGTACTCATTTTCTGTCATCCATGTTTTATCTTGACTATTTCAAGACGAAATTCTATCATTATAAACGTAGCTTTTCTTCTGTAATTTCGTTGTGAGTCGCAATTTAAGAAGTTCTCCGTACATTTTTCCATTTGTTTCTTGTCAGGTTATTTTAATTAAGATTTATTAAGTTTCGCTGGAAAAAATAATGCTATCTTCTCCTTATGTGAGGATACACCATAATAATTGGTGTTCTGTACACTGTTTATGATGTAGGAATATATGTTTTGAAATATTACTAGAATTTCGTAAAACAGTCTTACATTAAACATAGTTTGAACTTGACATTTATATTCTTGTGATACAGCGGCAGTAGAACTAATGACATGGGGAAAACTAGCGCATAAGAAGCCGGATATTTACCTCGCAGACTACCCTCCTCAAAATTCTCTTGTGGTTCTCATTGTAAATGACACTCCATGGACAAAGCGACATTTGGAGAAACTGGCCGGGAAGTTTTCTGTAATTGCACCGGAAGGTCAAGGCATTATGGCAGTTATTCAAGTGCTTAACTTAAGAGCAGATGTTGCCACTTCGGATTGCCGGGATTATGTCAGAGTAAGATTGATTAATTTTTAAGCGCGTAATACTGTATTATAAACCAAGTTTTCAAAAACTGTGGATTTGTTACAGTTTCACGAAATAAACTCTTCAATGAGCTCACCGATAATTTGTGGACAGCTGAAAAAAGACAGTAAAAGCTTCATTCCGGAGAAATTAATTGGTCCTCGAGTTTTTCATAGCCCGCGTGGTAAAATCAGCGTCCAATATTTCTCAGAAGGAGGTGATTCCGAAGAAGAGTGGGCGGAAAGTTCACAGATGTTTTTTCACGTAGTGGAAATTGTGTTCACGTCTTATAAAGGTTTGTCTAAGCCATAAAAACAGAATAAAATCAGCATAAATCAGTACTTGATAAAGTTTTATTGCTTTCTTATGGTTTTTTCTTATACCACCTTACTTACTGTTGTGTGTAGCCTGTGATAAATCGGGGGAAAAGGAAACAACTGACATAAATAATCCAGTCACTCGGTGTGGTGATAAATGCATATCTTCTTCTGTGCTCTGCGATGAAGCTATTAATTGTGGATTTGAAGAAGATTTCGCTAACGATGAAATGAATTGTGTTCAAAATCTGCGGGGAGAAGAAGATGAAGAGGAAGAAGACAAAAAAGTACCTTTTCTTTTACAACTTTATCTCGGAGCTGGGCTTTTCGTTTTCCTTCTAATAATCGTTGCTACTTATCACCATAAAAGAACTCTAAGACGCATGAAAAATATTCCACACAATTGAGGAGCTACGTTTTCGCAAAAATGATTCACTGCAGGAGTAGTGTTTAGAAAACTAATACTTGTAATAATGCAATAATTAATTTAATGTGTTCAAATTTTCAAAGGCAGCTTAGTAAATGTAAAATAAGCAGTAGCCAGGCAAGGTATTACAATTTGCCGAATTTTCTCTATTAAACGGTTATTAATAGGTAATAATATAAAAATGCAATTACATAATACAAACAACTAAATGTGAGTTGAAAACTACACATTACTTATCACAGTTACCATTTTACGAGGTTTTTTTTCTTTTATATCCATTTCTTAATTTATTAGAACAATCAATTGTTTTTCCAGGTCAGAGATGTATGTATGACAGAAAAATACAAGCTTCACTAGTTTCCCATGATATACCCCAGCATTAGTACACTTGTCACACATCAAATTAAATACATATTAGAATGTACTAACTTTTATATTTAATTTATGTAATCTACTATTATGTTATAATGTTAATTTATTTGTTACTATTATACCTGTATGCTTTAAATACTTAGTCGCACCAATTATTAGCCATTTTACAAGCGAATTGTCATTTAAATCTCTAAACTTGTATCTCATAAAAAGACTGACATGTTATCTGCAAGACAAATGTTGCAAACTTGCAAACCATCATTTGCAAATCTTATTGTACCATCAGAAACATACAGATACAAATAGAAGCTATAAAGTTACTTCCTAATTCGCAATTGTAATAAAATTAATACAATGTTTCTACCAATATAACCGGTGCGTTTACATAAAACTATCCTAATTAACAATTTTAAGTACTTAAGTTATTGTAAAACTCAGTAACATTGTGTTTTGCAGGGTAATTTGTTTGTAATTGAAACGACGAGAAAACTCATGAAGGATTTTAATGTATCTAATTCTAAAGTGTTGTGGTATTACGTATTACTATCGTATATTAATAAAACATGTTTTTACTGCATAATAAATGTAAACAAATCAATAAATTAGCGCGACAGCATTGGGTAATAAGGAACACTAAATTTACTACTTAGGTATACACATTTAACAATGTGAGGTATAATGACACAGGTCTATTCATCGGTTTTTTGTGAGACTGAGTTGACACTTGTATCTGACGACACATTCAGACTAACTATTTATAGAATTTATTGAGGTAAGTGAGTGTTTACATTCTTTTGTGTACTTTTGCAATCGCAAAACCATACCTTGATACAATTTCATGAATATGCATTGAATATTAGTCTCGAGTAAATATTATGACAACATCTGCAAAAAAGATTATTATAAGTAAAACTTAAAGTTTACTTACCAAGTTAGTTTAATAATCTCAATTGTAGAGTCAATCATAATAGGCAGATAACATTTGCACATTTCTTTGTAAACTATCATATCTCACATATTTTAGTGCAGATTTGTACAGATATGTTATATTGTTTCATTGTCGTTTTGCATATTTCAACAGGGAAACTCCAAAGTACATTTAACAGTAGAAAGCTAAAATAAAAGCATTTGCCTGATGATTTAGGGAGGAAGGATAATAACATGTTGCATTGTACTATAATGAAAACACATCCTTCCTTTATTACTCGCATTACAGTCTAATTACAGTTTAGGTTTCAATTTCGGTTAATAGATTGAGCAATACTGCTTCATAATATCACATAATTTTTGAGTAGGTAGCTTTTACTAAAAATTGTTCATAGTTCACTATTAAATTGATTGTCATATATTAAGCTTTATATTCGTGGAAATCAAAGTGCTTTCAATGTAATAATTGTTATGAATTATGCACTATTATGAGAAATTGTCAAATCCTATTAGGCACACCGTACAATCTTCCTTAAAACCCTGTGTTCCAGTTAACCCTACATCGCCACTACTTTGGAATATAAGGTAAACTTTACTTCAACTAAATTCTAAACGTTCGCATACTTCAAGTATGAATCAGACGAGTAAGGAAATAATGTATGTATGTATGCATTTTTTCGTTAATTTCCTTGCCACAAGGGTTTTACATCGACAAGAGTTGAAACTACATAATTACTGATTAGTCAAGCAAAATACGAACTATGGGAAATATCAACTACCATCAATCAACTAGGGTATTTTCTTAAATATTCACTTAATGGCACATTAACTACTTTGTTGGCAAAGATTAGTGATTAATTTCCATGTCGTAAATATGTAAAACCCTAAATTTATAACTAACGCTATTCTAATTTCTAGTTCACTAATTTTCCCATGAATTTAATTGAATTTGTACATTGACCAATTGACGTGAACCGTAACTTTTCTTATGCAATTCCCCCTTTCCCGAAGCAATTCCGAAAGTCACATGTGAATTATAAAGATTTGAATGGAAACAATAATTAAACCATAATTTAATTAGGCATACACGGTAGGTGACATTATCAAAAGTACACCACATAAAAAGTCAGTATTTTCCAGCTAACTGCAACTGTCAATGGATAGGTTAGGGATGATCTATTAGATTTAGACTTCATGCAGCTTTACCAGAAGAATCACGTAGTTCAGTTCGAAATCTAACTATCGGTAAAAGAATATATTCGCTATTATCTTTATTCTTACGTAAGCATATATTATATAAATATTCTTATTGACATTGCACAGGAAAGAGGTCCAATTGTCCAATATCCAGGGTCCAGGACAATCCTGCACTGAAGGTAAACATTGCAGTCACGATTAAATAATTTATCAACCTAGTAGAACAGCATTATTATGTTTATTAAGGATTAGTCATTTACCTTCACTGAAGATTTTGTTTAGCAACTGATTTTAACTGGAAATAGAGATCCACCATATCAGTAACCTATTAAATAGTTAATGTGACCTATATAAATGCACGTGTCTCTCTCACCATTATTTGTAATACTAGCAAGTGTAGTTACTGAAATAGTTTTACCAGTGAAATAGTTGCCTACATAAATTGAAGGTTAAAGTATAAAATCCATTGAACCTGACCGTCTCGATTCACTTTTGGTTTCACTAATGGACAATGACTGATATATTATTAGTTCGATCCAACTTTTATTTTTCCAATTTATTATATTTCTTCCTGTCATAGGGTTTACCTGAATTTAACTAATAATACAGAAAATAGAAAATTACGAAATAATATTATGTGCTGTTTATATATTTTATTCGTGTTAAATCAAAATATTTCCACTTTCTACAATCTTTGTAGATTGTAAAAAAGTTGTGTGCTTAGTAATTACTCCAAAGTCTTTCCAGAATGAAACCGGACTTGGAGAGCCAGTCTTCAAGTACTTCACAGGATCCCTGGAGGAAAAAGAAAACAATAAGAATTATTGCAGCAACCGATGTGGTATTCTTTTGACTAAAATAATATATTCAATTTTAATTTAATTATAGTTAAGTAAACTTAAAATATGTACTCTTATTCTATGAAAGGTTTTTGGAGTGGCTCTTGTTATTCTTTATACGTATAAAATAACTTTCCTGGATATATGTACAGACAATTGTCAGCATTCAAGTGAATGTACGACAACTCAAAAAGTAATCCAAGGAGGAACTCCAAGTAAGATTAGTATTTTGATATTTCAAATGACTTTTTGTATTTATTATGTAATTTGGTTGATAATAGACTGAAATAAAATTCGTATAAGCTCATAAACCCTATGGAATAAATTGTAATTTAAAATTTCAATTTTTGATCCGAAAATGTCATTAAAATTCATCGCTTTTTATTTACAGTGAGAATCGTTACCGTTCTCAGTTTGCTTCTACTGATCTCTGTAAACTGTATTCAAGTGAACTGTGCCTCCAAAATGTTCAGTTCTGTCACAACTGTAAGTACTCTATGTTAATTTACTATAATAATTATTAATTATGTTAGTAGAACCAATAAATAAAATTTCATAATTTATTTATTTTTAGAGTAAAATTGAGACATCTATATGTCTGGACAAATGTAGAGGATGGGTTTCTACAACGAAGCCTATTTTCGTTCTATTTACAATAAAGTTCATGTTTTCCTTCTTATTCATTCTGGCGTCTGGAAATGAAAAGAATATTTTCCTGGCGGTTTTTATTGGGTTAACAATCTCTGAGTGGCTGTTCAAATTATTTGCATTTTACAAAGTCAATGGTTTCATCAAAGACTTATCTGAGGTGTCTTCTAAACCGGATTCAGTTGCGTCATTTGATTGCTATACTTTAAAAAGTGGAGTTGTCAATCCTATTTATGACACTGTAAAAGAAGATTTATGATGCTGTATTTTGGTAGCTAATTTACAATTTTAAATGCCTGTGTTGAAATATAATTTTCTTGAGTATTAAAGATCTAAAGTAATTTCTTACATAATTAATTATGTAATAATCGGTCATAAATGCATATGCAGCAATGTATTTTGTTAAGGAAAACTTGCATCATTTTTATTATGCACTTTCTGCAATATTTGATGAAGTAATATTGCAAAGTGTCCTAATTACAGAGCTGTGTGCTTTACTGCTTTGTGAAAACAGATAGTAAAATGTGTAAATACATAAATATTGTCCTTAACTTGATAATGTCAAGTTTAAATACACGGTAAGTATTGATTCATGAAAGAAATCACGGCGCTTTACTACTAAACTGGATCTGACAAACTTTAGTAGTATTCGATTGTATGAATGAAATACAAATTAGGCTTGTTGGATAGGAGATGCATCGGAAAATGAGTTTGTTTAATCCGTATTAGGAATGATTACCTTGGGTTCTTAAATCCTACATGATAAATGTCAATTTGACCTGAATAGTCAATGACAGCTAATGCACAATATTCCAAATACGACGTTCCCACAGATAAAACATTCGACAGGTTAATACCAATAAAATCGGATGAGTTATCGAAATGATTTTATTACTTTCAACTGAACCAATCAGAAAGGAAATTAACAAATTAGTTTGCTTGTCCATTACGTACTGAACTCATATTTCACATTTTATGATTATTTAAAGCTATTAATTACCTTATTTGCATTTCCTCTGTGTTTACCTTTACTTATTTAGAAAGATAAGTATCTTTTCCATACTTCTGCAATTTAATTGGCTGTACCGAATCAATTATTAAATTAAATTGAAATCCAAATAAGGAAAAGACGAACGACAAAAATGAACGAGGGGATTTCAAGGCGTAAACGTACTTTAATTGTCATTTTAAGTTCTGCCGATATTGTAAGTAATAACATTCTAATTAGTTGAATACGGTATTTGTCTTTGTTTGTGTCAAAGCAATTTCTTAAAGTTCAGTTCAATTTGATATCAGATAAGATCAAATTCCTTATCTTTATATTTTATTTCATTGCTGCACATTATCTAAAGTCTCTAAAGTAATAATGATAGCAATCTACAGTTAATTTGTATTTTAAAGGTATTTGGTGCGACAACAATAGGGATTTATTTGTACATCGTATTAGGACTGAATGAATATCTGGATTTTCCAGTTGATACTGACATTTCTTCCTGCGGAGTATACAGTAAGTACCTAATTAAGCAAAAAAGTGTTAATTTGCAATAACAATTTAGTATAATATCGATAATGACATTTGGAAGTATTTACAGTTGTCAATTTGTATTGTTAAGTATGTACGATATTAGAGGAATAAAAAATTGTTTTTCTCTAGGTAGGATTATCGAAACTTTGAACTCCGTATTTCTGGTTTCTATTAACTGTGTTCAAGTGATTTTTGCCTCGATCCTGTTTGCCAACTTGATTCAGGTGGGTGTCTCTGCTTCTTGTGTCTTTGTTATAGTATTACTCATCCGTTGGTCATATGCGTGTTTAAATAAAAATTAAAGTGAGCGAATACCGCACAGAAGGGCATAAATGCATATCTGAGCATGTGAAGCTCTTTGTCCGTTAATGCAAGGATCACATGCAAAACGTACAAGTTGACACTACAAATTCTCCACATGAAGTAATCCTGATAAGTAGTTAAACTGCTTCTTGAGTTTAACCTCTTCCTGTAAGGAATAAAGCTGATAATTTATATTGCCAGAGATCTCAAGGACTAAACTGGTGTAAAGTTGGGCTGGTGCAGTAAATAGAACTTGTATCATAATCATAAATACATTTTTACTAGCTAAACGCTTGTATTTACATATCCACATGGAATGGTTTATTTATCGTGACACCCTGCTCCGTAAAATACTGCAAATAACTAATGTGTCTGAATTTTGTTTTCGATTCCATTAGAGACGTTCAGATTTCATTCAATCTCTGCAAAAGTCATACAACTGGCTCCAAGTAACTAAACTCATCTATATCCTCCTTTGCGTGAAAATCACTTTGATTTTCATGTATTTCTTCATTCCTCCCAAGAATGACGCAATTGCAACATTAACAATTTCCCTACCGAAGACCACAGACAATTCCCATTCGAAAATTTCTCAAGTTCGACTGATATTAAGATTTGTGTTGAAAATAATGACAATTATGGAATGGGCATTCAAATCAGTAACCATTTACAGCATGGAAAAGTTCTTGGATGAATTATACAATTGCTACTACTCGAACATAATACGGCTCTCTTTGTTCTCAACTGAGGCGAAACAAAGAAATCATCTGGACGCACAATCAGAACTTGAACTCAATATTCAAAATGAGTTGAAATATAACCTTTTTTGGATTAATTACAAAAATAAAGATATCAGGGATAGTAAAAAGTGTTCATCATCTGGAAACCTTACTAGGATGTCCCATATGGCTACTGGTTCTTCCACAGCTCCTTCGCATTCACGTTCAGAGCAAATGGGAAAAGAGATATGCTTAGAGAATTTATGTTCTTCAAAACACTTTTGCGTGATATCTTCACCAGCTGTGAAGACTGTCGATGGCAATGGTCCTTCAACTTCTGCTGCAGCTTCCAATGTGCCCACATCTCATCATATCTAATAGAAAACTAACTCTTTATGCTATACAACTGCTATACTCAAGTTTATCATGCAAAATACTATGTTACTCGCTAAACACACAATAAAGGAAAATAATCATATACTCGTGCACTTTTTGCCTTATAGCCAGCGGACTGGATACTTTTAATTAGTTCCAGATAATAAAACTTCAGCTATGTACTTATAAGTACACAGGTCCTATCAACATATTGTTTGTTATTGTTTTTCCATTTAGTTCTGCCATACATTTCCTTTAGTGCAATATTTAGGTATCACAATCACTTCTATGTTGTAATAGTCAAAGCATTTTATTCTAACTAACAAGAAATAATAAATTCTTATGGTAAGAACGAATAGGTCATCAGTCTGCTGAAAGCAATACCTAAAATCTACAAAAGGCTACCTAATCAAATCACTTCACAAAAATACGTTATTTAACGTGTCTGTACATCCACCATCATTCTAATGCATATCACGTTTATTTCAATTCTGAATACAAAAGAATAATTTTCTGTAAACCATACAAGAATTCATTTTCTCTTCAGTATGTTTGCCATTCTGTATTCAATTTCATTCAATTCATTGAGAATTCGATTTGGTTAGCATTCTATTGTATTTTATGGCGTGATCTATGATTTCCTCTATGGATTTTGGATACAAATAACATAAGTGATAGGACAAACCGCTAATGCTTTACTACAATACAGTGCCTTTGCAAATTAATTTTACGCATGACCTACTGTGTTTCTTTTTGCACCACAGCACACATTATCTACATTAACGTTTGCAGCTCACTTATTGACATCAGGAATTTTTAGCAAGTTCATTGTTAAGTATAATTCGCTAGGCTAACAATACCATTCTCATGTTACGCATTTGCACAATGTTTTTAGCATCTTGAAAATCTTCATGAACATAATATCTCTATTCGCTATTCACCTCACTCATCATATCTGCTTGCTCGTAACATTTTTAGCTACATAAAACCATTTTTTAAAGACAATGAAAGATGGGATTCACTGTTCTGATGTACCCCAACAATAATTACTTAATTACAATCAGTTAAGGATCGAAACATCAAAATACTGTACCAAACAATGTTTCGCTATCACCATAATAAATGAATTACCACATACTAGCTAATTTTTTCTAAAATACAATGAGAAAAGGAAGATGTGGTCATACTCATTACGTAGTTTAAACTTACCTAGGTTTATGTTACAACATCGTTAAAAATTATGGCATTCACTTTTTTGTATTTTATGTAAACTATAAAACACATTTACATGGAAAGACTGTATTCATCCTTCTTATTACTTGACTCTTATTAGTCAGGCGGAGATGATAAGTTTACATATCTACTGAAGCCGTAGTGGTGAATTACGTGATAAAATGTAAGTGTACTTTCCTATTATGGCCACATAGTATTGAATGTCCTTGTATAAATAGTATAATAACCAAAACAATTCTGCACAGCCTTAAACATACCACATACCTACTAACCATTAGCCAGCTTAAAGTACCTAATATTAATAAATAGGAATTATCCATCACAAGTCTCTTGACTAATTTGATTTTCTCTTGTAAATCGTGTAATACCCTCTTGCCCTAAATTTCCATCGTTATGATCATATTTATGGTACGTTCATTGCTCTGGACAATATACATTTACCGAAGATTCATCGTATACCTATAGATAATATTACATATAATAGTAGATAAACTGCGGTTAATTGCAATTATGTGACTGCTTAGTGCGGCATCACAAAGTTATCATTTATTGTGGGTTCCCTAAACTTAAAAACAACTTTAACCCTTTAACCATAATTAACCATGGAGTCAAGTGACAGTAGTATCTGTAGAGAAGATAGGAATATTAATACTGTGTACGATTTATCCATAAGTACCATTTAGAACAGAAGGAGTGTTCGCATTCGGTACTTGCCATTGCCACCACACAGAAACTATTAACGGTCATTAATATCAACTACTCTTTTTGATTGCATCTTAAATTATCTTATGTATTTATACAGAGGGAAAGTAATAGTATTGTACTTATATGCTGTATTAGTTAAGCTACTGAAAACAAGACATGAAATTGTAATTCGGATGTGCGCGAGACGACAGTATTGAGTCAGACATTTGATTATAGTCTGTTCGACTGACAAGCTGACAAGACACGAGCATTAAAAGTGAGTGTGTTTATCCGCAGTACTTACGATTAGTAGTTGTAAAGTAGTTTTAGTACGTAATGCTCACTTTGTAAAAGAGCGCAGCACAAGATACTAGACTAATGAAGCAAAGTAGGTGATTTTTTGCTCATTGTACACCAGTATAAAGTAAGTATAAAGATTGTTGATAGTACAATGATTCGTCTCTGTGTTTCGGTTGACTACAACAGAGTCAAAGTAGGCTGATAATAAAGCCTGGCCTGGAATCCAATCTTTATTTGCCTCGTGTATTGTATTTTATGCTGAATTTTCGAGTCCATTTCCTCTTAGGAAACCATGAACCTCTTCCTAAAGTCAAAAGCTCATTTAGATTTATTTCCGTTTTAACTGGCAAGTTACACCTAGTGCTTTTAGCTAACAAAACAAAGGATACCAGAAAACTATTATGTCATGTAGTTAAAGAACCACCTAAAGATATTAGCGTGCACATTACATTATACAATAATAGGTTAGATGCAGAGTCAGTCTGTCAGTGTCATTTCACTATCCTTCGTTCTAATAATCCTGCAGATAGTGTTACGTTATGTACTACGCACTTATATATTATATTTGCCCAATGAGCCTCAACTACCGGCCAAAACCAACGGAGCATGTCATTCCATGATTTTATATACTTATTGTTGGTTTTACTACTACTTGTTATGTTTTCGTTTATTTTCTAGCGTTATTAGGTAGTTTGTGTCTGGAATGACATGAAAAAACAAGAGTTACAATCAACAGTAGCAGTAGCAAAGCAGTCAACACATTTTGTGCATAGAATCTCTGGATGCTTTTCTTATGAGTCTGCATTGCATGTGATGCTTCATGTTTGTGGATCTGATGAGATGTAATGTAATATAACGATTATTGCATGAATATACACCAAAGCACATTTTCCCTCTCCATGTCATGCTGTTGTCATTGATATCATGGTGCAGACAAGTACGAACATTTTGATGCAAACGAAATTGTAAGTACCTATACAGTCCAGACACAAGGATATACAGGGTTGAAATGGTTATTTTAAAGAATGACAAGATGGGCAGAGATTTCACAATGAAATATGAATGTGACAAGTAGTGCCATAGAACAATCCCAGTTTATTAGTTCTTAAAAGGTCAAAAACAGTGATTAACTACAGTACAAGTCATTTCTAAAGTTCCCGTTTCGTTTACTCTTTCTTTAAAACACCATTACTCAAGTGTTAAAAATGTTTAGCTAATAAAATCTCTCTAGATAAAGCTAATGAAGGCTACTGTGATAGAAACAAACACTTATACGTGGTAAATGGTTCTACTTAATGTAAAATGTTCGTTTAACATTTATAACATTTCATTTCCCGTTTTTGTTTAAAAAAGTATTGTCTGCTCTGAAGTGTTCATACAAGTTAGATGTCAAAAACGCGTATTTTGGCACTTGACATGTAACAGTGTAAAAAAGTAATTTTGGCATTGCTTACGAAATTCCCTGTCCTATTTATCTGTAGTAAATGTACGTATACATTTATCCAGGTGTTAAATCTTAAGAATCTTTACCTAAGTGTAGCTATTACGTGTTATTTACCTGTGTAAGTAAAACTGAATAGGTTTAAATGTGAATTTAAGGTTTTTTGCTTCTAGTTGAGACGAGATATAAATCTGTTCAATTTGGCAGCACCCCGTATCGTAGATCTAATGAATACGACTTACATAGTTTGGAACTACGACTAAAGTGAACATAACATGCATGCAGGGTTGCATATTGCATAGGGAGTGAGAGCCCAAAGGGAAGGTTGCTTAGCGTTGCCCTTTGCTTGGTTCTATCGCTTAGCATTTACTACAGGAAAATATTATAAGTGCATTGTATAGAACAGACAAGGCAGAGAATATAATCGACAAAATCGTAAATGCTATTCTGTGCTGTCCTGTCTGATTTTGTATTCTTTGCGTGTGTTTGTGTGTGTGAGTGAACAGATGGATATTTACATTTACAATTTCACTCTGCTGTGTACGAAAAGTATTAATCAGTGCAGTGTGTAGTGAATATTATGATATCTATATAGAAACGCAACTTGGGAGCTGAAGGAAGGTATGTATTATGTGGGTAGTCTCATTTCAATCCCTGAACAGCGTTTGCCACATGCTTAGGACGAGTTAGTTACTAGCGTTGACTGCGATTGACTGCACTTATCTGTGTAATGGTAATAACAACAATAATATAAGTACCTACCTACCTATGCATTTTATATGCATACAAACACGTATATATTCATAATAATAATGAACTCAGAGGCTCTTTCAACCAGGCGAGTAGAGCAGACCAACACATAATATTATTATGTACAAATGCATTGCATTAGATGGAATATAGAATTAGAGGGTTGTTTTTCTTTCCTACTTTGTTCTATACTATATCATATGGATGGGTCTGTCTGGGCAATGCAATTGTAACATTGTAAGGCATGAATACTGAACTGAACTTTGAATTTTAGATGTGTTGTAATGCACTGTACATCTTTAGCTTCACTCAGTCGTAAGACTTGTTCTCTTTTAACTATAATTTTGTTCTTCATATGAATTAAAGTGAATCACCAATAGAAAACTACACTTTTCTAGTTCTTCTTCGTAGTGCTCAACTCCGACTCAACTTTTGAGCCTTCTCTTAATCTTGCTCGGCAGCTTTTCCAAGGAAATAGTCAAGAATTTTATGTAAAAGATTTAAGAAGTTGGTTTAGGTTGTGGTTCTGCTATGGTGTCTTGTGCTAGTAATATTCTAAACAAAAAGAACGAGTTGGTGTAAGTGCAGAGGAAATAAGCGAAAGGAAAAGACAAGATTTAGGGCTTATTTTACCCTTACTACAAATTCATGGAATCCTTCTACCCTGAGTGAGTTTAGGGTTCTTCGACCGCCAGATTGAAATTCACTACCAAAATTTTTATCCGGAAATGAAGATTTATGCTATTTTTTGGATTTTCTTGCCGTGGTTTTACTTTGGAATCTACACGGCAGCTTTGACAGTCACAGAATATGGCCGTGAGTCTCTAAATACATTTTTTTATTTCCTTTAGTCAAGCTTCACAACTTTCTAAGTAGAGAGCCAGTTTTTACAAACGATTCATTTTATTAGCGTGTAGTATTAATCGCAAAGAGGATATAATAGTAATAACAGATAGTGATTAGATAGAGTTTTTCAAGCTTGCTGAAAAAATTGCTTAGCCAATGCTTTGCTTAGCCAATTGAAAATAATTACTTAGGTAATCCTGTAGAGTAATTTTAACTTTGTGCATTTTTTGCAGCATCCCTGGAACTACTATTTTCTGGTGTGGGGTCCTCAGATTACAAGAAAGAAATTCATTTAGAAGCAAGTTTTCCAAAATATTCCGTGGTTATTCCACTTGCAAATGGAAAAGCTACAGCTAGTCCAAGAGATGTACATCCAGATGGAAAGTTTACTGTGACAGCGCCCAGAAACTACGGGATCATGATGGTTGTGCAAACTCTTCGGTTAAGGACTAGATTGGAATATTCCCATGTTGAAAATGCTACAGTATTGCAATGTCGTGATTATTTAAAGGTGACACAACTTTAAATATTACAAACTTTTGTGGATATTTGAATATTTGTAGTATAGTTTGTAAAATGAGTTGTTTCTTTTCATTTAGTTCGAAGGGAACAATCAAAGTGCCGAAGTTTGTGGTTTCGTCAGTAAATTCAATAAAGATGTTCAACCTTATGGACTTAAGGGTCCAAGGAACTTCCTTACACCCGAATCTCAGCTAGATGTTACGGTTCACATTGAAAATGAACAATTTGATATACTTAAGGATGAACTCGTTAGCGTCGAATTAGTATTCACAGCTTACCAAGGTCATTTTCATGGATATTGTTTACATATAATTTTTTTAAAAATTATTTATCTACATTTCTAAGTTTACTTTTCTGTGTGTTTAGATTGTCCAGACACATTCCTTAGTCAGTGGAATAAATGGACTGGAAGCAGTCGAACAAAATCGTGTTCTCCGTCGGACAATGCAGTTTGTATTTCGTCCAAAGCATTCTGTGATTCTGCAATAGCGTGCGGAAATCCCGGTCCGTTAGGAACGATTGGCTACGACGAAGATAATTGTAAACAAAGCCTTCCAATGCCAACTACTGATGGACCTTGGGGTTTATTGCGTCCAGTTACGACAACAACAACTCATAGACCTTACATTGGAATCTCTACACCTTACAATCCACCCACATCAAGTTACAAGTTAAATCCTCTGGAAATTATTGGTATTTTTGTTGGAGTTGTGCTACTTCTTTTTGGAACGTGCACCTGGCTCGCTAGAGCTAATGAAAAGAAGTTCCAGCATACAGTTTACCGGTTTTCTACCTTAAGAAGAACCAGACGACAACCTAGAGCACATTCTCTGGATAATATCGAAAGTACAAGGTAAACTCAGACATTTTTAAAAGAATACATTTGAAGTACTACTAGAGTAGTAATACTAGTTAAATATTTTCAGTTTAAAATGTTTTATTTAATATTGGTACATTTTTAATATTAAAGAGTCCCAACCGCTCCACCTCCGTCAGACACGAATACTATTGCCTCCACAAATACAATCTCTCCAACAGCTCCAAATGCTCCAGAAATTCCAGGAGAACAGCCTCCTCCATATCACGCTATATTTCCTGTTTTGCCAAGTGAAAATGGCAACGGGACTCAAGTGTAGTGTTATATACGTGTTCTTAAATGAAGCAGGTGTTTAAAAATTAGGAGAAATAGAAATTATTCTCTCATAACTTTTCTAGTTTTTATACGGCAAACTTTGCAGCTAAATCGTTATTTTGTGGGTATTTTGACGCTTAATATGACAGTAGTTTTCCATTGCATGCCTATGACACGAGAGATACATTAATTGTCTTCCTGTAGTAGTAT
Organism: Yoshiicerus persimilis; assembly: GCA_020352615.2. NCBI lineage: Eukaryota > Metazoa > Arthropoda > Collembola > Entomobryomorpha > Tomoceridae > Yoshiicerus > Yoshiicerus persimilis. Next base: position 11,923,837 of record CM036943.2, read on the forward strand.
ATTTTACTAGTCAGTTATACTATCGGCATAATTTGCGTCAAACAATGCTACGATCTTTAGTTTTCCAAATTATGAAAGTATTTATATACAAATATTCAAAGCATATCTTACTTGCAGAATTGAAGAAATATTACGGTAATCTCAAGTTTTATTATTGCCCCGTTATTTACATGCGACAAAAAGTATTGATTACTGCAACTATAATATAACTGACTGTAAGTATTGCGTATAATTCATGTTCAGCTGCCTTAATCCAAATATGAATTACTGACGTACAATATCAAATGTTATTATTGTGTTTATGATTTTGTTAAATCATCGTTAATTTGTAAATACAAGTACTGCATAGATTACTAATAATTTAATTACAACTTATATTTTAAGTAGCGTGTGTTGTGTTATTGAACTGTAATATGAATATTGAACTTGTGCTTGTTAATAATTTTTATTGTGATGTCGTTTCTTTTGTGTTTTGTCTTGTCATGCGAAAACGAATCAGTTATTCCAAATAATATATGCAAAACACTTTGTGGACCTTGCTAAGATAAGTATTGAAATCTAATGGACTAAATTGTCAACAATTTCAGTATCTTTGGTGTTTGCATGTGTACGTATGCCAAAACGTTGGCAGTTATGACAAAGTTGTCACTACTATAAAGAATTTTATATTTGCAAAATTATCGTGACGTAAGCAGTCACATTAAGTGAATGCTTGTTTTGCTTTAGAAATGTGTGTGTGTGAGAGGGAATGATCTCAATACTAAAAATCTTATTTTCCTTTCGGTAAACTGAGTAAACTACTACCTAGTTATTTTATACAGATATATTTGTTTAGTTGTACTACATGTACCATTTACATGGCTATTGACTCAAATCAGTTTAGATATTTAAGTAACTACTGTTCTTTCATGGAGTATCTGCAATTTGTATTAGTACAGATTTTTGAGTTTCCAAACAGTTCTATGCTAAAAGAAAAATAAACGTGAAATCACAATTAAATATGATCAGTTCTTGTCTGTAATACCAAAAACCTTGTATGCTTTATTTCTTTTAATTCCCATTAGTATAACTGGTACTCTAAAATGAATTAGAGTAGCAAACTGATAAGTTGATAACACACTTGATGCAGTACAACTTGTCATTAGTATTTATGTATTCGGTAATATTACGTAGGAGGATAGATACAACTTCCTTGTTAGTTTTATTACCGATCTGGATATCGGATCAGGCGTATAATTGCTTACGTAGATAAAAATCCTTCATTCTATAATGGATTCTTAGATTGTTTACTTTTTTGTCGACGAGATAAGGTTATTGCCAATGTCTCACAAATTATACTTCACTACGTATCTGTATCGACTGTAATAATGTCTATGAAGAAAGTGCTTGTTCATGTTCACTCAAATTATCTAAACGGAAAAGAATGTTTTATTGTTTCATACAGAAAATGATTTCAGTTGTTTAAGAGTCAATCTCTTCCATCAACAATAGTGTTATTTTTAGGTGCAGACTTTTAAAGACATGATTGAATTTTATCTATGAAAGCAAATAGTAAATGGAAGCTTTTGTACTTCAGAGGTGGGAATCGCCGTTGTAATTTCCGTGTTGTGAAAACCGACCTTTGCGTAGGAAGTAGATATCTACTTATTTGAGTATTCTGCTATATTTCTCAGGGATTCTCCTGAAATTCAAAATCAAGTGCACCACGTTGTTTATTGAATGTAGACTTTTTACGAGTTCTATCATAAAACAGAGATATCTGATGTATCAAAAAGGATCTGGTAATTAAAGACCACCAACACATTCATACAGACCCCATGCATCTCTCGGAATGTATTACTAGACCTGGATTTTCACTACCACTGCGTACTTGATCCTATAAAAAACCAGATGTTATATGTACATTTAATGTAGTAAGATTTCTGATGACGATGTGCACTGAGCAGTAGCTCTATGTTTTTCGTCACACCCCTATTATGATAATACATAGTACAAGGTATACGAATTAAAAATAGTCCTTAAGCAACGAGGAACAAGTAAAGACAGATGCACACTACGTTTACTAAAGTAGGCTTTTACATTCATAATCATGTGAAAACGTATTTTGATGAAAATGTGATGAAAAAACTTGACCAGTCAACCTCAATCCAAAGTATAAGGCCAATAAAGGCACATGCAAGACGAAAAAATGCCAATCACTACTTAAGCATATTTTGCTCCTAGTTAGTACTTCTGGTAAATATAAAAATGATCACTAAGTTCCAGCTATTAAAGTTTAAGTGTCTAATTATTTCATCACCGGTAATGAACTATTCTTGTACATTATTTTTACAACCTAATTACACCCCAAAAAATTGAATAACATTTACTATTTCTTCTGAAGGCTAAATATATTTTTCAGAAGCAAAACTAAATCATAAAAGAAAATTAATACAATTTGTTCGTCATAACTGGAAATCTCAACCAATACTATGAAAAGGATAACTTTGAAACGAAATTCAAGTTCAATGTCTTGAAAATACTCTTACTGCAAATCGCATCCACTGACTTTGAATATTTGTTACCCGTCAAATACAATAATGACAGAAAAGCGTTGAAAAAGTTTGAAATGAAGAAAAACGTTAAATTGACTTTTAGCACAGTATTTTATTAGCTGCAATTAATTTAGACAAGTATTCTTAGGAATAAGAAGTGAATGGATATCACGTAAATACAGTAGTTCTATTACATTTCAACTTAACTTGCTTTTTTAGTTATAAACGTTAGTACCCGGGCACCGTGAATATAGCACACTGATGTAGGAAGAATTCGTAACTCATCTTAAGTTGCGTCAATAAATAAACTTGAGTTCAGCTTCATATCTTAGGTTCAGATCCCACTATGAGTTTCCGTTGGCGCAAGAAGCAGACTGCTTCTTCTTTGCATTGACTCCTTCTTTGTTTATATCTTTTATGAATTGCTAATCAAGTGAGACGATTTTATCTTCTACTGCCAAAATTACGATTAGTCGCCGGAAAGTAGTTCGAAGTGCAAGTTGAGGGCTGATTGCTACTCGTTTTTCTCAGTATTACTTTATAGTGTTACTAAATCTCCTGCATCACTTAAGTAGTCATCAGTGTTGTACCAATACACACTTTTATTCTTCTTTTCAAACTGATAAAAATTAAATTAGTTCGCAATTCTATTAAACTTCAAGAACATAGTTTTTCCAGAAAAATTGAGACATGGATTTTCTTCCAATTGCATTTTCGTGTTTTTTCTTGTTTTCCATAGCGGAATCTATTTCCCCAACTGGATATTCCAATAAAGGTATTTTTTCAAAATTATTATCATTTGTTTTGTTATTATATGTATATTCATGTGTTATTCCTACCCTACATGATATTGTAACCCAACTGTCCACTTTCTTTGTTACACCATAATACATGTTTTAGATAAAACACATATTGGAGGCAGATTTACCATCACAATCTTCCAATTGCGAAAATAGGATCCGTTAAGTGAATACAATGATTTAGTACTTCCTATATTTCATTTTCTTGTTATTTTTAGCTCTATTATCTTTCAACATTGGACGAATGCCAAACACCCCAGAGGTACACCTTGAAAATTTTTCTGGTATGACAGCCACCGTTCGACTGTACATCAATGAAACATCAACTGAAATACGAGACGAGAACATTATTGTTCATGCACCGAAAAATTACGGAATAATGGCATTTGTAAAAACAGTGCATTTGCGGTATTTATGGACTACTCCCAAACCCAGTAACACAACCTTTGAGCAAGTTCAGCCATTTAGGGAATGCAAGGATTATTTGATGGTTTGCAAAATACATAGCACCTTGAATATGATATATATGTAGTATGAATGTGGAGTGGAGTGGAAAATCTGTTCTTTTAATGCACTATTTATTTACATTACACAGTTCAAAACATCTGTGAACTCGGAAATTCAAAAAATATGTAGAGAAGCCATTCCCAGTGATCTGAGTTTGGCACCAAAGGGTTTAATAGGTCCGAGAATTTTTCATGAACCTAATGAACGAATTAATATCTCCATTCATCTTGGTCCGTACGTAAATCCGAAGAGCAATCTTGCAGAAATCATTTTCACGGCTTTCTTTGGTAAGGTTTATTATTATTACTCATACTGTTTACTGTAACAATGAATCCCTGTTCTAATTGAAAAGCAAATATGCCGATACTTTTGAATATCATTTATCAACAGATTGCTGGAGTGTTAGGGAAGACAAAAGACGATGTTCAGGAAGCTACCCTTCTTCTTGTATTCCATCGAATTTGGTTTGTGATGGGAAAATCCATTGTGCCTTTCCAGATGGCTTTGGAACAGATGAAATGGGCTGTATTGAGGATTCAAGTTCAGAACCAATAGAGGAAACTGAAAATGTGGAAATCTTTGAAAATCATGATGAAAGGGACAATAGACTTCGTAATTATTTAATCCCTACAAGTGTGATCCTTTTCATGATTTGGGGAATTATCACCATGATTCGCAAATGCTACAAATGTTACAAAGATGACAAAGAAAAGGAAGAAATGTACTACTAATTCCTCGTTTTAATTTAGGAACTAATGTAATGTACAATACAATGTTTAAACACACGACGACTCATGATGGAACTTTTATTTTTGTGATAGCTTCTAAACTGTTAGTTGGCATGCATCAAATTCCGCTTTGTCAGAAGACAGTATTATATGTGACTACTGTTTCCATTTAACATTTCAAATTTTAAAATTCCTAAGAAAAATAATAATATTTCGGTTGCAACGTTATTTTGATGTTAGATATACAGTTGTGTAAGAAAGTCATAATTATAAAACGGTACTTCGAAAATTAATTGTAAATAATAATTTTATACTTTCAACTATATTATACTATTAACAAAATGTTACGTAAACGGTATAGGTGTTTGAAATCTGTATCCGCAATAAGTTAAATTAGCAATTAACCTAAAGATCAGTATACTATTAAGATGTACTGGGTGCATGATCGAGTTAATTTAAATACTAGTAAGTCAGGTTTGAGTGTTTCAGGAATTCTGGATCTAGTTCCGATTTCACCGATTTTGATTAACTTCCCATTTGATAATATCCTGTCCGATTGATGTATACTTGGCGCTTTCCCGTTTATGAACAGATTTGTGGTAACCTGGTCTCGAAAATATTCCTTTGCATTTCTTAAATGTCAATTTATTTTGTATAGTAAATAGTAATGACCGATCTCGTTTTTCTTACCATTCCCAATTTTAACCTCAGCTTTACTAATACATATTACGAGATCAGGCCCTTTGAAAACGGGAACGCAATTAAATTAGGTGACACCATTTACCCGATACGGAAACAGAGTAGTAAAATGGAATTGTAGAAAAGAAAACGTTATACTATTGTGGGTGCATGTACTTTTATCACAGTGTATACTTCTTTTATCTTGAAGATGCACAGAAAAGAGTGTCTGCAGTTTACATGGAGAAATACCAATTTTAAATATTTGTTAAGCAAAGTACTACAACTTTGGTACTTACGTTATGTAATACACATAAGTATATGAATGGTGCCCTTATTTGTGTAAATAATAGTGAACTTCTGTCTGATCAATAAAGTGTCTGTTGAGGTTTATCAAAGGATGTTGCATTTCTAGATCATTATGAGGATGTTAGCATCCGTTGCTTCCTTTGTGTGAGCATGGTAGGCAATCCAGTACTACCCAGATATTTATTCCAAGAATAGTGCAATTCTTTGTGTGCACATAATAGATAGTAATAAATTGCACTGGCTAACAAAGGCAGTTTAGTTGCAGAAAGTGAAAGGAAAGTGTGAAAGATGCACGGGTTTTTAATAATATTAGTTTTCGCGATATTAATTATCTTAGCGTACAGTACACCTGCTGAAGAAAATGTTACGGAAACCGGAACTCCTAAATCTCTTTTGGATACTGTAGAAGACTTGAAATTAGCCAATGAAGAATTGGTGGATAAAATTGAAATTTTGGAGAAACGCGTAAATTTCTTTACATGCACATCACTTTTATTATCTGTTTTTTCCCTTTTCCTGTTTATTAATCCTGTGTTTATTTATATTTCGACAGATTAATGAACTCTCAACTTCCCAAAGATTCTTAAGGGATGATTTGACTTATTTTCATGTAAGTTATTAATTAATTAACTTAGACAAAGCGTACTTTTGTTTGAACTACGGGTTTTAGCACGCTTGGTGTAAATCGACAATCTTAGTTTACTTCTATAGCGTATTAAAGTAGAAATAGACTCTTTACATTCATATTAAGGTAAATAAACATTTTCTTTCATTTTGTTTTCAAACTCTTGTCTTGTCTAGCCAACAGTTGAGTATCTTGACGTGGATATGCTTGTGTACAATTGGACGGAAGCCTTAAAGTCAGAACTGAGACAACAGAGTGTTCCTTTCTCAACAGGACAAGCAATCGGTGTTTATAGCATTTGGGTATTTTATCTCACGTATGAAAAGGAAACAGAATCAGTAGGAGTTAGTTTACTTCTTCAAAACATGTACAACTACAACAGAGATTATCTTTTTGCTGGATTCTCTGTCAATGTCCTTGATGCAGATGGGAATATTTTCACAAACAGTAAAATTGTTTACATCTTCATTTCTTTGATAGCAAACATACGTCTGTTTTCTTAAATATAATTGTTTTCAATTATGTATTCTAGTGTCACTGACGCCCACGAATTTTCTCGAAATAGAAAATCGAATGGTGCATTTGGGAAATGTAATTGGAATTTCCACGATTCAAAATCCTGCTAAAAAGCTACTTGTTAATGACACGTTAAGGTTTAAATTTAGTATGGAGCTGTTGGGAAATGGACATAAATTATACAATCAGGTTTCTTTTTGCTTAGTAGTGATTCATGATCTTTGAAAACATTGTTTCTACTGTTCTTTTATTATAAATTCATGAAAATTACTGTTTCAGGTATTACCAGTTCCAGGACGAGATGTACAAATAGTGGTTTTCCAAGTTAAGGATTTCCTAGTCAAAATGAATACTGTTGAAGAAGATCATGCATCTTCGGTAGCACATACCACTTTTCAGTTAAATCACCCTTGGGGGATGATTACAAATTGGAATGCCGAAATAAAAGTGGAACGTGATAAAACTATTGCTCTACTCATGGAATTAACGGATCTGGATTTTGATTGGTCACAACTCTATGCTTCTTTTAAAATTGAAATTTCAGATAGCAATAGGAGAATCATTAGTCGACACCGTAAGTCAATGAAAACAGCATATTAATAGGAGCTCATAAACCTAATTTCAATTATTGATATTTTAAAATTGGCATTTCAATTTAATTTCAGAAGCACCTTATCATGACTACAAGAAACAATTACTTCTGTTCGAAAATATAATTACCATTGAAAAAATTCAATCTCTGGATGAGGATACCCTGGAATTCAAACTATTTTTTGTCGTATACAACAAAAATGCTCGCTTTTACCAAGATATGTTTTAAGTTCTTACAAGTAGTCATCCTTAGTGCAAATCTATTAGCAGAATTAGCACAATGAATCCAATTATGTAGATAATTCAATTACTTAAATGCAAGTATTGTTTCCATTAAGGGATTAAGGTTAGCTCTTAAATCAATCTGTTCTGATCTTTCATTGATACCAGGCCGTTTTCAATACCAGTGGATTATTGTATTCATTTGATTTAATTGTATTTCATTGACTTTACTCTTTTGTGAGAAAGAGATAGTACACACCACATGAAGGGTAAGTCAATGATACTTTGCACTTTGCAATTATACACTTAAATGATAGCAAAACTTGTTTGAAGCAAACCCAAAGTAAATCTCGTAAATTCAGATTGATTTCAGTTCACCTACTAAATGTATTTCAGGTCATTATATCAGTACCACAAAGTTATTGTCAACAAAAGACAGGTTTATTCTGTAATAAATGCATTTGTAAACCTTACCATCAAGTTTTATACAGATAAATATTATATAGCATACTTTCATTAACTGATGTACCTAATTAATACAATAAGTAGCATGCAAATAAATTATGGAGATGTTAATGTCATATATACTCATTATTCCGGCTTCTATTTGGCACAAGTCGTTCTAATCTCATGTCACTTGTATAACTTAAAATTGCCAATACTGCTCTACATAAGATTCATAAGAAATACTAATGATAAGCTGTAACATAAGTAATTAATTGCCTTGTATTACTCGATTTCTAAAAAGTAGATAGTTTCACGAGGGTAAACTAATAATAATATAGGGTAATAAATGTATAAATAAATAATAATAACACTGAATTCACAGGATTATAACGATAATATCTTAAATCACAGAATAATAAATTAGCAGATTTTCTTACAATCATGGACAATTCCACAAAATTGCCCTGGTTGGGTCACCAATGAAAACTGGGTTAGAACTTGGTGGTTTAGTAATTTCCTTCTTATAGCGAGCGAAGGATTCGATTATTCCCATAAACATTGGTTCTTCGTTGGTAGCGTGCAGAAACCATAAAAATGGTTCGTCGAAAGCATACTCTTCTTTTCCACCTTTCTTGTTGCCTTTATGAGGATTTGTTTCTGTGATTATACTAGTTTGAGAAAAACTTGCTTTGCTCAAGTCATTTCGTTCTTCGTTGGAAGGGGGCTCAGTGGTAACTTCATCGTCCAATTTCAATTCTGAAGAACCGTCAGAAATTGTCTCTAAATCGACAACCTCCTCGTTTTCTTCAACAGATCTTAATGTTGTGGCGGATTCAACCACCGGCGAATCATCATTTGCCAAAACGGGTTCATCTCTCTCCCTTTCCCTTTCTCTTTCTCGCTCTTGATTTTCAACACTCCACTTTTCGAAATCTTGCTCAGAATTCAAAGTAGCTCCTGAAAAAGTAAAACCCAAAAACCCCCCATTTATATAACACTGAAAATACACCTACGATCTCAGTGAGAATTTTGGCTGGGGTAACAGAAATGGTTACTTTTTAGAATAATTAAATGCATTACCTGTTGCTGATACCATTTCGAAAAAGTCTTGATCAATTTCAATATGATTTGTTTGCACAATGGGATTCAGGAAATAAGCATTTGCTCCACGTTTGTTTTTGGTAAAATCGTAATTACAGAATGTGTCTGTAACTCCACGCTAAATTTTCGAAAATTTTTATTTTAATTATAATTCATACTCATCATAAATTAAACACAATTTCTTCAAATTATTCTTACTTTAATCAGTGTATCGTAATGCTGTGTATTTGTTGTGAAGGCAGCAGAAGGCACTCGAACTTTCATAGGTTTAATGCTCCATCCGGGAAATGATTCATCAAAAATTTCTGTCAGTGTATTTGGATTAAGCATCAACTGGAGAATACTAACCGTTGATTTAGGTTTCAAAAATACTACACTTCCAGTTCCTCCCTGAATTACCAAAATTATTTGTCAGTACATTTTTGTAAAGATATGAAAAATGAAAAAAAAAACATTGTTCATGAAAAAGAAATAATTGATTTTTCAAACCTTGAACAAAACAGCTATGGCAGTAAAAATGTCATTTTCATAAAACGGCATAACTCCTTCCCTCTCTAAAAATGGTATATTCTCTTCGTCTGCGAATGTTAAGTTTCCAACACTCTTCCAAGGGGTAGCCCATTGATTTTTATATTGCAAAGTGTTCATGAAAACAGCTTCGGTAAAAGGATAAATTGCTTTACCGTAAAATCCACCTAAAATTAAAACAATCAAAATTAAATACAATTACAAACTTATATGCAGATCCAACAGTGCAATTTAAATTTGAAAAGATATATAGTAACTTGTTAAATTATTACCTTTGGGAACAAATTTATCAATTTTTCCATTAGTTTGGGTAAACATATCTTTATTGATAGTTTCCCATGACTTGGTATAATGTCTATCGAGTTCCAGTTTATTTACTTCGGTCCCTAAAATTCTTAGACCCACAGTTTCTCTAGCGCTGCTGTCCTTAGTGTATATGGTACTATACGCCGTAAAATTTGCCTGTGATAAATAGAAATTGCATTTAAGTAAACTGAAACTAATGAATCTTCACTTCAACCCAGATATACAATATATTTCCTTTTGTTTGTCAGAACTTACAAGTTTAAGTGTGTTCACCATACTAGAAAACATAATAGCGAATTTATTTTTTGGGAATTCCATAACAGTTTCAAAGCCTGTAGTTGGAATAGACCAAAGCTGTTCGTTAACATTTGCCAAGATATAGTGGACACCAAGTGGAAACACAAATTCAACTCCCTGGTTCAAATACAGAGTCCTGTCTGCCTTTTTTCCCAGATTTATTTTGTTTATTGTGTCCAGCCAATGTTTCACATAGTGCTCACTGGGATTGTAGCCAACTGCATTTTGTGCACCAGAGGATACGCTTCCAAAATACTGGAGTATGAAAATTAGTGGAAATAATCGTAAATAAATATTGCGGTCCCCCATTTTTCTATTTGTCTACTGCAGTCAACAGTTTTAAGCCAACTAACTACCTGCAACTCTTTAATTCATCTTATATACAAACTTTTTATCTGTAATAATCCTCTGTATCTGTAATAAACACTACACAAGATACAAGATTCTCTCTACTGTTCTAATTACTACCATAATGTAGTACAGTCTTGTTAATACTCAGTTTCTTCATGAGATGAAAATGATTAAGTAATGTAATATACTATGAATATATAGAGTCGCCAGTCTCAGCGAATAATCGATACTTTACTAACGACAAGAAAATAACACTTGTACGTTAGATCAAAGAACTCTGAGAATTTTCACCCTTTTCTTATTGTTGCTGACTTTTTTATGAAAACTGGTTTCTTTTCTTGCAGATTCAGTTTTAAATGTATTAGTTTTGTTTAAACAAGAATTGGATCAGCTTCATTAGTTTTTTCATGGCTCATCAATCAAATGCTTAGCTATCAACTAAGTCAATGGACCAGTTTAAGTCGTTATTTATCACCTACATTTTAAGAAGGCTCAGTTACTAACGAGCTGAACTACTCTTGCTAGATAATCCTAATGGATTCAATACTTACTTATTCATTATTCATGCAATCACACAATGCTAAACTGAATTAATCTCACTGTCGGTTTTTCTTTTTCTTTAATTAAGCACTTATTCTAAGTAACACGTTATCTATTTTCTGTATACATTCCTCACACATGCACACACAATTAAACGCAATATATTGCAATTTGTCATTATCCACAAAGCATTTATTAACGCATCTATTTAAAACTAAATTCAAAGTAGAGTAATACAATAAATCACTTATTAGTGCACAACTTATAAAGAATATACAGGGTGAGAAGAAAATGTATGTATATAGATAAATTAAACGTGTACTGATGTACTATTAATACGTCCATTCCATATATGTCATAATTTCAGCATATTTCGAATGTATGCTATGCTTACCCAACCCACCTTGCCAATGCTAATGGTACAAACTACGTGTACATGTGCACCTTTTAACAACCATGTACTGTATCAGTACTGTATGCCGTATCATGAATCATGAAACACAAGAAGCTATAGTTAATATTTAACTTACATTCTAAACTATACATACAAATTCTCATTATTTAAAACCAAGTACACGTATATCCTACTGTCATAGAGTTACAGACTATTGTCAGCCAGTGCCATAATACGATTTTGTATTGATAACATTATGACAGAACGAAAGCGTTAAACATACCAACTTTACCTATCGAATCAACTGTATATAGTTAATAATAATTCATTATTATTCAGGTGCTCATACCGTCATATAGTACTGTTACATTAGTTATATTTTATTTATCTTTATCTATGCATAATGTTTCTATTTCGTGCTTCACGGAACATATGTCCACTGGTAAACAAGTAAGAAGACTTTTACTTACAAAACAGTTCACTAAGCTAAACCTTATGCAACTTGCCATTGTTTTTACATTATTATTCTGCCAGGCACTCGCCCTTTAATATACTTGTATCGTATCTGTATTTTGTTTTATTTGCAGATTCGGATTGGAGATATCCTTTTTGATACGGAAAATGTCTTCTGAGTGTAAGGTAACTAGTGTTCAAGAATTATACTTAAATGTGTACCCATAATAATTACAGATTAAGCTTAAATTTTTAATCTAGTAGTATTCGTAATTCATAATCTATGTTGTGAGTATTTTTTATTGTACATTTATTTGATTTTACGTAGGTAGCCAGTCTTGATCATTTGGTTCTGACTGTGGCAAGCATCGAACGTACAATCGAATTCTATACGAAAACATTAGGAATGAGCGCCGTAACTTTTGGCGAAGGAAGAAAAGCTTTGAGTTTCGGAAATCAGAAAATAAACTTGCACCAAGTTGGTCTTGAATTTAAGCCGCATGCATTGAAACCAGTAGCTGGAAGTGCCGATCTCTGCTTTGTTACCCAACAACCTCTTACTAATTGGGTGGACAAATTAAAAGCCTTGGGCGTCACTATTAACGAAGGGCCGGTTCCAAGAACTGGTGCTGTGGGACCCATGAATTCGATTTATATTAGAGATCCAGATCAAAATTTAATTGAAATTGCTTATTACAATTGATTTGGCACATATCTTTACATTTTATTTCAATTAAAGACAGTCTGTTTTACTATTGTGCAGTTTGAAAGCATATTATGTTGATAAAAGGTTGCATGCATTAATAAACAATAAAATTCTGCGGCAAACTTTACTATACTTTGATATAACAACATGTAGCCATGAATTTACCAATGGTATAATAAATGTACTCGCAGAAATGTCATTAAATTTTATTATGCCTTTAGTTTTGGCTTGGCTATAAAAATATTTTGCTGATGCTCCAATTCTGACCCCTTACCCATAATTGCAGTTTGGTATCTAGCGGCCAGAGTTGGGATTCATATTTATTAACTGCGCAGAAATAGATTGTATAAGTAAGCAGACAAATAGAATCGTCAGACCTTTAAGTACTAGTATGAGAGATTCATTTATATCTTTAAAATTGTTGCCTCTATTTTGTGCATTTAAGATTTGCAAATCAAGTAAGCAGATCAAGATGTGCTCTCACACCAATTGAATAATATGATATTTTGCTCTATTGTTGATAGCATGTTAGATTTGCTTGTGCAAGCTATAAGATTGAATCAAACATTTTTTTACTTCACTAATTATCTCATTCAATATTAAATCGTAATAGATTGCATAAACTGTACAAATACAACTTTCCAAAGAAACGCTCCACTTGTGCCGTCCAAAGTTTTCTGCATACTGAGTTACATAAGGTAAGCTAGACTGCGGACTTAAGCATAACATCCAAAATATAATTCTGAAGAAGAACAAATACACATAAGAGGAAGGATTGTAAGCAGTAACGGCACGTATGACTCTTGCTATTTTTTATCTAAACAGACCATGATGCATGCGGTTTTGTTAAATACCTACATTGTTATGTAGTAAGCATAAATTCAAATAATCCCATGTCTGTCAAACGCTGTCATACTTATGACATGACTAACATATCATGCTGAATTTAAAATGTTTTACGGAATTTTCCGAATTGTGTGATTACACGTTTTGTGCTTTTTGTCTATAATAACGATACTGTCGATACTGCATGTTAACGAAATATAATAGAAATCCTGCTTCCTATTGTGGAGATTTCCATAAATTGGGTTTATGTGGAAAGATGCAGTTAAAGAAACGAACAGAGTAGCGGCCATGTTGGAAGTGTATCTTTATAATAAATATGACTGCTGCTTTTCGTGTAAACTGTAAGTCTCATCTAGTCTTTTCCTTTGCCTGAGTGGAGCTTTGAACTTTTGACATTTACTTGTCATCTTATTGTCTCCCCTAAGTGTTCAACTAAAGGAGGTGTAGTAGGATAACAGGGACAAAGAGCAAGGGAAACTTACTGTCTTTTAGTGTTTGTCGGTCTGGAAGAAGGCTTAGAAAATACCCAAGAGGAAATCGGGAGCAGAAACAAAAGCCACCCGTTAACACCCATTATCGCATCTCAATCACATTTATTATGTTCTGTATAGGTTGACATATCATTTTCATACTTATCTATGTCTAAATGGTAAACAATACATTGCAAGTGTACAGTTATTTATACTTACATCTCAGACAGACGCCATATGCATTCCCAATGAATTTGATCGCAATTTCTTTTGCGTTTCAAATCACACTTCAGTCTCACAATTCAGTAGCGTCCCGATAGTTATTCTCATAACACTGTAAACTTTAAGAGTTTTGGAACCTTTGAAACTGTAAAGAAGGCAAAATTCGAGTGGGTCCTTAAGGAGCGCTTAAGTACTATAGGAATCAATCTTAGTTCGCGATAGTTTTGAGTCCCCTCAACTTTAACCTGCAATGATCGAAATCATAAAGAAATCTTGCAGGGAGCTGCTATCCGCACTTTTATGGGGCGGCATATTTTTCGGAGCTGCTTTTGCTTTCTTCTTTTTGGCTCAGTGTCTGAACTTTCAACTTACTTCAATGTACTCCAACAAACACGAGAAACAAAGGGAAACTTGTACAACCGACGCAAGAAACGGACAATGCTGTAAGTATTCTTTAAATCCTCTTTCTGTACGTATATAAAAATTATTGCATACAGGTGGGTTTTTTTGTTGCATCCTTCTGACTTTGACTATTGTTACATAATAAGTTTCACTATATCATTCGATATTATTATTCTATATTTTACTACATTTACATCTAAACAGGTATATTTACAAATGCAGTCATGTTAAATAGCATAAGTAAGTTTGTTGGGAGTTGCCCATGTCCCTGTATCATTTCTGCATTCGCTAAAGACGTTACATAGGTCACAGAAGTAGGTAACGCCTTATTGGTCTGGAAGTTTTCGTTTACAATTCAATATATGTATGTAAAAGCAGACGTGGCGCAGATACAAGTATTTTCGTGTTGTAAATTAAAAAATTGACATTGAGTCACACTTATTATTGTTAGTTTGCTAAATGTTGGTAATAATACTCCGTCGTCACTATTGTCCGGCTTTAGAGAGCGTACATGCTCTGTTACACTTTCTCGTTAGAAAACAACATCCGAATGCACTTACCATAGCTTCTCGGTTTAGGTAGGTTTGTTTTAGGTACTTTTCTTTGCTAATCATATCATGTGTCAAAAGATAGATATTCAATATCTTAGAATATGGACATGGCCTTGCTGATTTTACACTTTTGCAGACATGGAGCCGACTTACAAATTCTCTGCGTAAAACTTTACGTATCGTGATACATGAAACATGAAACCGCATTTAATGATTAATTTGTTTAAAACAACAATTTTATAGCTTAACTGTGTGTGACTCATTTGTGTAGTATTCTAAAGTCCATCTTTCCTTTATCTTTACAATGCAGTCATAACCAATGCAACGGTAAACGACTATGATGAGTTCTTGCAAAGCACAATGAAGTACCTAACTGTAACCCACTTGTACGATACTTGCCAAGCCCGTCACGTGTACGGACCCATAATCGAAACTACGCAAGTGCACATGCAGTTTCGGGACGACGGACCGTTGATCTATTCTGAGTTTGGTAAACCCGTTGGGGTAATGGGGGTCATCCAGCAAATGGAGCTGAGAAGCCAAGGCGATGGATGCATGGACTTCCTTCGTGTAATTTTCCTTATAAACATAAATACAAACCTAAAGTAATACTTAGTACTGCATTTGTACATTGTATGTACTGAGGAATATGTGTTAGTAATAAATATGAATGAGAATGTTGAAGGTATTTTTGTTTATTAGTTCTCAAAGATGAAAGATATTGATGCAACTTCCGAGACTTGTGGGCGTTTTCGTTATGGCACCGATTTCCTGAACGAAACTAAGGGACCTCTATCATACATCTCCGATGATAAAAACATTCATATCACATATTCCATAGAGAGGAACGGAGAAATCAAGAACGATCCTACTAAAGTGAAGATTACCGCTTTTTATGGTAAAATAGAGTATTCCTAAGCATAGGCTTTTGTAATTAATGAGCATTATTGTAATGTTTTCTTATTTGTATTGATTCCAGAATGTAATCCGCAATTGTTAAGTATTGAGGGTGAGCCCTTAATGAAACCTTGCAGTCCATTGCATGCAAATTCTTGCATCCCAGCGGATTACTTCTGCGATGGAGTCCTTAACTGTGCTAATTTCAATAATGGTTATGGAATTGGCTTTGATGAAATGAACTGCAAGGGGGAAGATTACCCTCAGTACTTCTTTGCCAGTGATCGTGATGGGGAAATCATTCTAGGAGAGCAATCCCCTCCTCAGAGACCACCGCAGGAACGTGTATTTCCTATGTCTTACCCATTGATTTTCTCCGTGACTTTGGCAATATTTCTGGCGCTGTGTTTGCAAATTTTTGTCAATTATTGCGCAGAGAAAAACAAGAAATTGCATCTAGCTGTAAAATCCGCCCTCAGAAGAAAACAATGCAGAATTAGGATCACTGGTCACCGCCGACGACCTCCTTCAAGAGATTCTGAGGTTCTTGACTTTGTGGTCACTGGAGGTAATGGGTTAGTACTTATTATTCTCCTTGTCAATATTACATTATTCAATTCAAAAAAGGTTTTTTGCTTTTGTAATGAAAATTGAAATAAATTTGATTTGTAGTGAACCAGGGGTGAAGATCATTGAGAACATTTTGAAACTTCATTCGTACATTCCTGCTGATGTGCAACAGGATCTGGACAACCCTGGAGGAGATTACTCTCGTCCTTCCGCTACTTCTCCTTCCTTCCCAGTGAATATTCATGTGTGAACCCCTGTTTCTACTTTTGCCCACTTCAATTTCAATGTTTCTGTTCAACTTAAACTGTTGGGTTATGGTTTAATAGTAAATGGAACATTTGATGAATCTAATGCATTTAAAAATAATTGTGCGTATAATAAAGTGTAATTCTTAAAGGAACATACCAGCCGAGTCATATTCTCTTCATCTTCATACCAAACAAAGTCGCATTCAATTACATGGTCTGTAGATGCTGACTGACAGTTAAGATGAAGTATCATAACTGCATAAGACAAGAAGATTCAATGATACAATAAATAAAAATATAGGTTACGGTTACTTTACTACATACATTATAGCATATTAATTTAGCAATCATTAGAGAAGGAATATTGCATGGAACATTTCATTTGGTAGCTAGCGACCGAGACGAAGTTAGTAATTAGTAGAGCTAGAGCTCTTTAGTTTAGACACGTGCAATTTAGAACACAATCCACACGCTGTACTTTTAGTAAACAATAGTAAGTACCAAATATTAAGCAGTACTCAGAATTACCATTACATGTATACGGACCTACACATTCCTATAAATAGGTAATATATAAATATAAACTACATTTAATATTTAAACACAAACAGGATATTTTCTGATTTTTTACATTAGAGTACATACATATGTCGTAGGCCTAGAGAGGACGCAGGCTTTGACGTTCAAAGACTAGTCATTTAAGCTACGATTTCAAAAACTAGTTTTTCAGAGTACGCCATTCCAGGCATTAAGAGGACGGATAATAATCATTCGCTTACGATGTGTACTGCGTAGTTAATGCCAAAGAGGACTACCATTTATTAATCACAACATTATTTATATATTATTAATTTTAATGTAAGTTATGAATTGCATTACCATAAAAAGTCAGTCATAAAAAAGTCCTAAAATAGTTTATAAATAGTATACGTAGTAATCGCAGATAGAAGCAGCTGTAGTATTACAATTCAGATATCGATTGATTATTATTTTTACATGAAATTCCAGTGTGACACTTAGTTCCACAAGGTAATTTTTACCGATGGGAACCATTTCTGATTTCTAGTTTGCAATTTTTTTGTACACGCCCTTTTCTGTTTCTACTCACATTTTCTATGTTTTCCCCTTTTTGCAATTTCAGTATTGCTTTTATCTCCTCGTAATCACAATCTGTTGGAAACTGATCACTACTTCGCACATTAAAATATCTCCATTGTGGTTAAATTTGAACTGAATTTCCAATGATAGTGCTTTCCGTTTTGTCATTCCTTGTCGTAATCCTATAATACTTCGTATCGTATTGACGTCAGCCTTCTTAGGTTTACGATGCAGTAGGGTCATTACCATTACTAGGATACCTTTGTATACGTACCGATATCTCCAAATATTATCTATTCTCAAAATTAAACCTTATATACTTTTCTGCTAATGCAATACATAAATTACATTTCCTTTAAAATGAATAATATCTATGAATAACGTTGTGATTAATAAAAGGTTGTCCTCTTTGTCATTAACAATGCAGTACACATGGTAAACGAATGATTATTATCCGTCCTCTTAATGCCTGGAATGGCGTACTCTGAAAAACTAGTTTTTGAAATCGTAGCTTAAATGACTAGTCTTTGAACGTCAAAGCCTGCGTCCTCTCTACGCCTACGACACATACATGTGTAGTAGATATGAATTTGCTCTCCTTTGCATCAGTTACTTTGAATGGTAGGTAGGTAGGTACTAGGTACTAAAATTAAAAACTTAATGCATACTCTATGTAAGCGGTCGTAGTAAAGAATGTGTTCTTAATGCAATATGATACTTTAAGTGTGGATGTGGTGTAAAAATAGAGTGCATTAGTTTTCAGTTCGCCTAGTCCCAATATTATTACATACCTTAAACAGGAATAGGAATTATTAAACTATTTTTATTTGCCATTTTGCCCTAGAAATGAAACTAATTCAAAAAATTTTAGAACCCACAATAATTGCATAATTAGGATTGGGTTGCGTAAACTTGTCTTATGAGAACTGAGAAAGTAGAGCAACAAAATAATCACTAAATAGCAATATGTATAAATATTCCGTGTGTTTTATAAGAAATTCGATTTACTTGATTTCACAAAACCCAAGTGTTCTGTGAAATGTAAATTTTATGCAAGTATAAGCATTGGGCTGATAAAGAGCTTAGTATCAATTAGAATCAATTCGGATAGAATTGTACGGTCCAAGTATTGCTAATAGATAAACACAAGACTATATAATTATAAGTACGATAAAGTTTTTGCATTTTATTCTACTCAGTCACTGTACAATAAAAGTAAAATAAAAGCTCAGTGCATAAATGCATGTAAAACCAAAAGTATCATTTTAATCTGTTTAATCTACATAGACAATTACAAGCAGAAGTAAAATCATTAAAAGTATAGTGTATAAAAGAATGCATAGAATTAATCGTATCTCTCTGGATCTACAAATGTATTTTACGACTTGTTGGTGACTTGGTATTCAATGCAATCAGCGGAATTTAGCAATACTTTATAGCTTGTACTTTTTCAATTATCTGATGATACTAATCAGAAAGGAGATGAAATCAGCTTTGAAAAGACAATGTTTTCATTAAAATTTAACGAAAAATACATTAGATGCTATGAATTGCTTTTGTCGATTGTACGAACGGTAAACAATACTAATGATATTTAAATTGATAAATGATAAATCTTCACGCGTAGAAATTCTGACATGGTGTTTCAAACACTTGTGCTGTACAGGAAAGGAAATTACACGTTTTATGTGTCTTTAGGTATATAGGTACAGCAGAGATTGCTATTTAAGGTCTGTGGATTCCCAATATATTTGGGCTTCTAGTATTAAATGTATGAAGTTGAGTAGATAATTACGTATTATTAATAAGTCTAGCGTGAGAAAAGCGTGTTTGCAGTCAGCGAATTCAGTTCAATGTGATTCACATTTGATTTTAAGGTTTAAAGTGAGCTTAAATACATTGCTGTAATAGTTTTATAATATGTGCAGGCATAAAATTAAGATATAAGTAATACCAAGCACTTAGTAGTAATTGCCATTATAACCAGTAGCGAGGTTTATTGTTTACATTAGAGTGAATCTGTGTTTCGTACTTAATTAGTATATAGGTAAGTATTATACTTTACTTTTCGTAGTTTTATGGTTTAAACCTTAGTTATACTTCAATATACTTAAGTGTAAATTACAACTTTAGTCTTTATTGCTTATTAGTAAATAGTAGGTGTGTATCTCATATCTTCCATTAGAACTACTTGTATTCCTAATTTTACCTAAATTCCTACGTTGAGTTGAACACGTTCAGTAATTCAGTACAGCAGTATTCTTCTGCTGACAGTTCTATTTATTATGTACCTTAACACTACAGTAGTCCAAACTGAGATAGTGAATAGTTAAGTGAATATTTGGCAAGAATTAATATTATTAATGATTTTACGCGTTTATTAGTTTTATAGCCGAATCGATTGACAAGATTATCTGAAGCCAGCTTTGCCGATGATTGGAAACACGACACGTTTAATAACGCACAGAATGAATTTACATTTAGACATCATTAATTTCATTCTTCTCATTTTTGCACGACTTATTCTCTCTGGTGTTCTTGTTCACACGGTTTTCTCAACTGCAGAAGGTGAAGTTTATATTTTTGCGACCTCCACAATTCTAACAAATCTTTATTCACAATAGCAGTAAAATTAGCATTTACTGAAGTGATATAAAGAAAAGTTATGCAATTTGCGTGACACCAGTTGGCTTAAACTGGATAAATTTTTTTTAAAGAATTAAAGTATTTTTAGGTAATACTGTTGGAGGTGGAAAATATTTTATTAGAAATAATAATTTTTTAAAATTAATGAGTTCATGATTTTGTTATTATTGATTATTAGGCGTGTTTGAAATCAAATTGAAAAGACTCAGTTTGACTGGAGATCAAACACCGGCCTTGGGTGTTTGGATTGTTAACGGAAAACATGCGGAACCGGATCCAGGCACAATGCCAAGAGATTCTATTTCAATAAATCATTTGACCGGAAGTTTTGTTGTTACTGCTCCTCCTAACTATGGTATCATGACTATAGTGGAAGCACTTGACCTTAGAAAAAATGCTAACGGATGTTCAGATTCTGTTCGGGTAACAATATCTATTTGCATGCCATTTGGGGATATTTTGATAATTATCTTATTGACTAAAGTTATATTATCAGGTTCTTTTTAGTTTAATATGATATTAGAGTTATAAATATTATTATTATGAACATGTAGTTTGAGCAAGAGTTGGGCTCCTATACATCCCCGAAGATTTGTGGAGAAATTGAAGAAGGTGGATTCTTCTTGTCTTCAGATGTGTACTCAGACAAATATCGGGGTCCAAGAACATTTCTAGACCCGAAAGGCAAGACAAGAATCCGAATTGACGTCGGTTCGCAAAATTTACCATACATACTGGCAAAAATATTATTCACAACGTACAGAGGTATATTTAATACAAAATATAACAATTAATACTAATACGCCTAGTGCATACAATTCAATAAATAATACATGTTGGATTTACATGTAAATAAAATTCAGGACACTAAAATAATATTTTTGTATTTTTAGAATGTCCAAAAGAACTTTCCGGCACAACCCTAGCGAGGTGTTCAACGAATAATAATTTCTCGTGCATTGATCGCCGATTATTTTGCGATTCAAGACAGCATTGTGGTTTCGATGATGAATTCGGTTTAGATGAAGCGCACTGTCACGTTGAAAAAGTGCTCAGATTCGGATTTGTTGGAGTTATCATTATTTTAGCCATTATTTATGCAATTTTCTATGCAATTAAAAAACTCAGAGACAAAATACGTAACAAAAGAGTTAAAGTAGGTGCAGCAAGCGATACACAAGTCGAAAATGCGTTCGACAATACTGCTATGACTTATTAGGATAGTCTCAAAGTCTCAATTATCCACGACTTTAGTACAAGTTGATTTTCCTCCGGTGTAATCTATTGTTGTATTGTTTAACAGAGTTATTTATATATTCATTTCCTTTGTGCCATAAATATTTATTTAAAGTGCCTGTTTGGTCCCTTGTGACATTGTCAACTGTACAGACCGTTTAGGTAGCCACAGGGTCTTTATAGGGAACATTGTAAAAATGTAATGCATGTATAAATGTAATATACCTTAAGTGATGTAGTGTTTTTTATGTAAATAGTTTCAACTGTTAAAAATATGAAAATTTTGTTCGTTTTATAACTGTATTCAGATAATGACATATATATATATATATATATATATATATATATATGCATATTCTTAGTATTGCGTTTTTATCCTATTAATAAAGTTGTTGTATTGAATCCCTCGGACTTATTTTTCAGTCATTCAGCCTACTGACTACTGAGGTTATTCGTTTATATTTATACACACTTTTATTTCTCCCAATCTGTACGAATATTGTCCGAAAGTAAACAATTTCGCTTTATTGTTACAGAATTATAGAGAAATAAGTCAGAAACATCTTTGAAAGTGAAGAAGCGGTAAGTAATCATATCTCGTGCATTTCTATTCGAATTATTTTTAAGAAATGTGCTTTCTTGTTTGCATCTTTAGATAAAGTGGGAAATGGTAGTTGATATTATGCAGAGTACAGTTCAGTTAGTTAGTTCAATATATCGATTGATTCTTTGTTCTAATCATGGTCTATAGCTACACATGAGAACAAAAATACAATTCTAAGTGAGTGAAGTGATTGACTGTTCCATATTGTAAGATGAGCAGTTGAGGTACACAACGAAGTTGGCAACAAGAGCACGTTTCATCTCTAAGGACCTACGTGGTATGCACCTTTTCATAAATGTGAAACAGATACGTTTTTGCATTTTGTTTACCTACTTCTTCATCCACGTAGTTTAGTACTCCGTACTATGCAAATACAAATATTAGTCTGTTTTCTGTCGGTATACAAACACCGACATGGTATATAATGGTAAGTATAACTGTATTCAAGAGATAAATAGATGCTTTGAGAAGTGCACTACTTTGTATACTTGTGTGTTGATGTCTGAAAATGTGTATCCTACTTATATACACGAACATTTCACTGTTGCGATGTTATTTTATTTTTGTCATCATCAATCATCAATTGAAAATGCAAAGTAAGCCATTCTTGCTCGTGCCTTACATTGAAAATTTCACATTTGTCTTTTCAAAAGAAAGGTCTATGCTAATGACAATACAGTGCTAGTTTATTTATAATTTTATGTTATTACACTTAATTTGACTATTCTTCATTTTAAAGATACACCGAAACAGTTTGGTGAG
Source organism: Yoshiicerus persimilis (assembly GCA_020352615.2). NCBI lineage: Eukaryota > Metazoa > Arthropoda > Collembola > Entomobryomorpha > Tomoceridae > Yoshiicerus > Yoshiicerus persimilis. The sequence continues at coordinate 11,947,022 of CM036943.2, forward strand.
AATGAATATTCATCTGCACTTGCGTAAAGGAAAATAATCATATTGCTATTTTGCTTTGTGAACTCAAAAACACATTTTAGTCGAGTTTGGGTTTCATATTGACATTTGCTTTGTGGCACATAAAAAATCTTTGTGTACACATAGTTATTGTTACTTACATATGTTTTCACAGTCACCCAGAAAATTGCATAGATTATGATACTTGGAAACAATAAGGAGTCTTGCTGGAAAAGTAGTTTCCAAAATGGCATCCTGTGATCAGTCTGCTTTCAGTAGGCTACTTCTTACTCATTTAATATTTTCACAACTCTTGCAATTTCATTTTGCTATCGCTCAGGAAGAACGTAAGTTATCCGTGTCTGATATTTTGAATATAAAATTGTAGAAATATTTACAACTCATTTATTATGCTTGCAGTTATTTTTCAAAATTTAACTGACGATCCTGAACACATTTTCCTCGAAAGTAAATACAGCTACAGTGTTACCCTAAAATTGCATAAAAAGGATCATCGTGATGATGACCCTCCGGGACGGACCTTAAACTATCAGATAAGGGCCCCTGATTACTCATATTTCGGAATCATGGCTGTAGTTCAAAATTTATATTTGAGAACACACAAAGAAGATACTCATGGTATCCCTTTAGAAAATATTCCAGAACAGCTTGAAGGAGAGAGTAAATGCCGTGATTATATACAAGTAAACTTTACTTAATAAACAAACAATACCTAATGTAAAATGTAAAGCATAAGAATGAAATTATAATTTAATAATATTACTTTTCAGTTTTTCAAGCATAATCGAAAGGAAAGCTCTGGAAAAATATGCGGCTCTCTTTACAAAGGAGATTTAGATTTCAACACTTCATTATTAATTGGCCCTCGAGTATTTTATAGCGACCATGGAGCTTTAAAAGTCAGATTGCATGTGGATAATAATATTTTTGGCTACGATAAAGACGATCCTTACTTAGTTGGAGTGGAAATCGTTTTTACGGCTTACACAGGTATAAAATATCATTTTAAATAATAATGTGCTATAAAATGTCATTTCAAATAAGAATCTGCTATCAAATACTACATTTTTGAGCAATTTTGTGTATACTTTGTCTGTTTACACAGTCTGCCCAAATACAAATGTTGGGATACGAACATTGAAGCGCTGCTCGGAAGTAGAATCCATATCCTGTGTCTCAAGCTCATTATTCTGTGACGGAAAAATTGATTGTGGCTTTGAAAATGAGTTTGCTTTGGATGAAATGAGATGTTTCACTTCTAAATACTACAAATATGTGATTGTATTAATAATTTTTATATGTTTCTTAGTTTTACTCATTTACACTATTGCCATTAAAATTAAGAAAAAAACGGCCTGTCCGTGATGGATAATATTTATATTGGGAGTAATACTTTGACAATCAAATCATAGGTGAGGTAAACTTATTCATTATCACTTCAGGTCAGAGTATACGATTTCAAACAACAGTAACAAAAAAGGTATTAAAAAGACCTATTCTACCTACTACATAATTTATGTAATTGTGATAATGTCTTGTATTATACTATACAATTAGGGCATGCATTCTTGTAAAATTACTAATAAAAATTCATGTTTCATGGAAAATTTGATGCTTATAAAGTGAAATTAATTAAACCCAATTGAAGGACACCTAAAAAGGAAATTTTGGTAAACTTTTCATTATAATTTGCGAAATGCATTTTCAAATATCAAAAATAAATAATAATTATTATGGTATACACGAAAATGCTCCTTACATTATGAAGAATACTATGAAAACCTCTGTGGCACAAATATACATTAGAGTGTACGCTTGTACTGAAATATTAAGTAATACAATGTCACAGCTGGAGTTTTTAAAAAAAATTCAAGTTGTAAGAATTGGCAGGTGGTAGGAGAATGTATTAGGAAACGAGGTTTTGATGCAAAACTAAATCTTTTCATATTCTGAATTTATTATGGAAATTTAATATTCTTAAGCCCCTAATTATTTGCCAGGAGTTCCTCGAGAGGATCAATGGAATTGCACATGGAAAGATGAGAAGCAATTCATCTATAACATTTGCATTTGACCTTCTATTCCCAACAATATAATGATCTCACATTATCTAATATGCAGTAACCAATTCAGAAATGCTCTGCATAATATTTATGATAATGTATGAACCAAGCAGTCCTCTTTATCAAGATGATATTTACTTATTTAGCTGTGGATATTTCTAGGTAGGAGTAGTTATTGCTGGTTGACATATTCGACTTTATAGGTATATAACTATATACCAGCTTCTAAACCAAAAACAGAGCAGAAACCACACGTAATACTGAATTCTGTATTGAACCTGTATATATGCAGTAGGTTTACTTTAGAGAAAAGACCTACCATGTGCATACACAAAAAAGTGGTTTATTACCTAGTATGATTCAGACGAACAGAACCTGTCTGTATAATCACATTTACTACAAAAGTTCTCTGTACACTATACTTCAGAAAGCATTTTCAATTTTTGCATACGTAAATACAATTCTTCAAATTGCTGCATTGATATTTGGATATTGAAATCTCAAAGTATTGATAGATTGACTTGTTAACTTAATCTTTCTTTTTTTTAATTATGTTTCATTCATTTATCATCTTAATTTTCCTTTCAATATTTACTGAAAGATTTTCGATGTACCCTGTAAATGACATAAGCTACTTAAAATTACTATTATTACAGTCGCTCGCTGTGCACATACCTATTTATTCATACTCATCTTGACTGTCTGTGTCTCTGTCTACTTAGTAATTGTTATTACATGAATTGTTTCTGTCTATGTGGTAGTTTCTTTATTCTTATCAAAGTTTTCATAGAACATTTGAGAAACAAATAATTCGCATAATGGCCCCGAGCGTATATATTTATGAGATTCTTATTGTCTATTGCAATACTCATTGGGGCAGGCAGCGTTTGAAGATATTGATGCTTTATCTGGTTAAACTGCACTACAAAAAAACAGCCTCAGTTCTTATAATATACAGTCCCTTTGTTAAATTACCTGCACACTCTTTCCTCTGCTTACAAAGTGAATAGCAATTCAATATAACTTTAACCATGTGGTGATTCATAATTGCTCATCCATGTATGAATGCATGGTATTAGTATTCGTTACTTGCTAACGTTTCTCCTATGACGTGCATGCATGCTTCCTTGGTATTAAGAAGAAAAGATGAAATTCTATATATCTGCAAACATCATTAGCTACCCACAATTAGTCAAACTCGTGAAAGACATGTGCAAGCTGTGCTTCGCTTCACAAAGATTCCATTACATCACAAAGAAACAATTTACTGGAATTTGGAGCAATTAAAATTAGTTTTTATAGTTAATTTGTTAAAAATCATATTTTACAGTTTAGCTATTGTTAAGTTCATCTTTGCTTTGGAGTCCCTAAATACCTGTCGTGCCTTGAATACAGTGGAAAATTAATTTAATGGTACAATTGAGAATATTGTAATTTGGTTTAACTACTATTAACTCCACTGCATACCTACAGCTATGGCAGAAACATTTATACATGAAATACCAGAAAATGAAATTCAATCAAATAAAAGTTTAATATATCGATACGGAGGGAGTTTGCATACTAGCAATTCTGGCAATATTGACAGTTTTGGAAAAACATTTGTGTTTGCTGCTCTATTCCCTGTGTTTTCAGTCCTTGTCATTTTCGTAATATGGAAAGTTTTGAAATATATGTGTGATAAAGCTATTTGTACAGATGCCAATCCGAATCGTAGCAGGTAAACAAGTGTGCAATGATATTCATGTAAAAGGAGCAGATTAATTTCCATATTTAAAGGCAGCAATGATTAAAAATTATTCATGTTTTTATATTCTAATTGAATAGCTCTTCAAATGGAAATCCACGTCCAATAATCAGGAGCAGTTTATCATCAGGACACTACACACCTACTCAGGAGTCTCTTAATGCAGTACATGATCTGCATTCCATATTCATATTTGATTGGCGAGCTTTACCTCAAGTGTCCGTAGACAATTCTAAAGAAGAACCACCACCATCCTATCATGATGCTGAAGTTTTAACTTTACCTTCATATGATGAAGCAATGATTAATGTCAATAGACTTAAATAATTTGCTTTATTTTGTTTTTAAATATATTATAGTACAAAATATTGTTAAGCTTTAAGTACATTATTGACTGAGTACTGTAAAAGGGTGTTATTACTGTGTTATCCAATGCACAAAAAGATTTGGCATTTAATTAAAGCTTTCCCGAAGGCCTACATCTGCACATTAAGTTCTTAATTTTAATACTACGTAATGCAATTCGTACGTAAAATTCATACTGAAATATATCATATTCTTCCGTTTAGGCTTTGCTTAGGCATTCCGGTTGTTGTTTGGAATCGATTTAATTTGTTATTGGCAAATAGCATACTATCGATATAGTACATTTTGCATGTTCTTGTAAAACTGATTTCATTTTACCATATTTTTAACGTGATGCACAGTTAAAAATTTCAATTAGTACATTGCATTTGCATGAAATAAACATTTACATAAAAAGACGAAGCATACGTCCAGATTCAGAAAGAACAAATATGTTAATCAGGAGATTGCAATATTTTGCTAATGAATTTTAGGAATCCAAAATATTAATGCAAATGTCAATGCATATTTGCCCATAAATTCTACATATATATAGGTATACTTCTTTGCTGTTCTCGTCCACCTTTATTGCATAAAGATTTCAGATTTTATTTTTAGTTTATAAATTCGTTGAATATAACATGAAGGTAACTAATTTTTATTGAAATGTATTTCTAATATTTGTATTGCTTTGATATTAGGATTTCTTGGACTTCTTCCAAGCCCAGGACCAATGGCAAGGCTCTTGGGAAGAATAGCAAGCTGCTATGGCTGTTGATTACATTCGTGTTTATGCGACTTATTATTTCTAACATAATGTTCTGAGATTATTTTCCTGAATAACAGAAGTAAAATCGAAATGCAATGTTAAAAACATTACTTAGTTGTCAATTTTTGCCTTACATTCATCTTCGCCATGATATCCACCATAAATTCACGATTCATCATTCCATGAACTACGATTACAGGTGCACATGGATTGTTTCTTTTGGGGCACAAGAAGACTGGGGACGATGAATGAATTCTCCGCGAAAACCTAAACTGTGATTGCTAAATGTTTTCTTTTTTCACCGATGTAATATTTTAATAGATTCCAAATTCCGAATACCAACGCTTAATATCTGGAAATGAACTGACTAAATCCGATATTATGATACATAGGTTAGTAAACAGTGATGTATTGTTTTTTATGTCCGGAAGTTTTCTGTAGTTTTCCCAGTTCTTGTGGTTTTGTGTATGAAAAGTCTTGAATGTATAGAAAAATAAATAGCTTACTTATATGCATGCATTTATTACATGAAGTACTCCTGAAAATTAAATTATTTTATCTTTTCAGATGTAAAATCTGCAGTAATTTTATTTACATTTAATTGTAATCCCTTTCAAGATAGAGAGCTAAACAAAAGTAATAAAGTAAACAAAAGCAAATAAATAGTGTAAACTTGGAAGATGAGATTAACATGGCTTGTCCTCGGAAATGGAAGAAGACCTGGAAAAGAACCAGTGCCCTTCAAGGAAATACTGCCATTACAAATAAGAAATAAAGTTTCTGGCAAGGGAGAAAAATCAGCCAGTAAGTCCTTTACATCATAAAAGTCTTAAGAAGATAATTGAAAATTTGAAATAAAAACATGGCGTATTGTTTTATTTTGTGACAAAAGATACGGCATGTTTACAAGAAATGGCTGTAATGTTCGCTTGTATGAAAGCTAACGACTTTAAGGAAGTGAAGTGCACAAATGAAATTCAGGAGTTTCAAAAATGCTACACCTCAGTTATGGTAATTTACTTTAATTAATACATTACGACGATTACGAATCTATATTTATTGCCCAATGCAAATAATGTACTACTAAATTATTATAGGATACGAAAAAAGAAAAGAAAAGACGAGAAGACTCGGGAGAAAATGTGATTGGTTCGGATCCTAGAAAATTATCTACAAGACAGCTTAATGAGCTATTGGGAAAATTTCCTCAAACGAACGAAAAACTAAAGAGATAAACTTATACTGGTATAATAATATGCTATGTAATTTTGGTATTATGAGTAGTAGTGTTCACGTGTGCAAAGCTATGTTATGATTTTTAACATACCTAATTTAATAGTTACCCTAAATAAATACAGAAATTTGCAAGTGAGGTGAAAGGTCTTTGTATACATCAGTATTTTATTTTTATTACTTTCAAAACACTAGCATTATAAAATATTACAATTTTTAAAACAAAAGACATTTCTTCTTACTAGTACATTATTTAATGTCTATACTGCTAATTAAACAAGTCAACTTTTAAACGTCAATCAATACAATACGTAGGAAATTCATGAAAGGTACAATTTTTAACTAACCTTACTCATGATCTTATTTTATTCAAACAAACTTGAACTATAGGTACTTGTAAACGATGAAAATTTTTAATCATCCATTTCATCGGCACGCATTTGTATTATAAGCTTTCGTTTCGCATCGTGAATGTAGTGACTATTCTTAAACAAGTCACTGTCGTAAAATTGCTGAAACGTAGTAATGTTGATTTGGTGAGCCTGAAATATTAAAAATTCGTTAACATTAAAACATACTGGCTATTGCTACATTTCCTGCTACGAAATCGTTTTGCTACGTACCTTTTCAACGAAATCCTTCTCATTGATTTCGATTGTTCGCTGTACAGTTCTGTATCGATTCTTAAGGTATGCTGCATGTTCCTGAACCAACTGCTTCAAGATGAAGAATAGCAATTCATTGTGATCTTTTCTGTACGCCAAGTAGCGTGCGAATTGCTGAAAGTAAAATTGTATCAATCATGACTTGACTCTTATCATAATATACCTTAATTTCTAGATAGGTAATTTGCTAGTTACTTAATCTGCAGTAAATCATTTTAACTAACCTTCTTCATCGTTCTCATAACGGAATATTTCTGAGTTTCGATAAAGCTTTCCAACATAATACGAATAGCCATGTTTACATCCTCATCGTTAACAAATTCTCTCAAATGCATTTTTGCATGGGCTTCAGCCATTCGAATCATGCTTTCAATATGCCTTACGGTGATAGGAATGCTTCCGGTAGCCTAAAAAGGAAAACATATATACATAATTTGGAAACAAAGACAGCCGGTAGCGAAGACTAAAAATTCAAGACTGAAGTACCATGGATTCTCTACGAAGTTCGCTATACATGTGAGCAATTCTGTCTTGATCCATATTGTATAGTTTGGGGTGACACTTCTCCTTAGCATAAATGATGTACTTCCGTAGCAAGTCTTGGGGGATTTTCTCTGCTTTGCTCACTCTTGAATCAGTAACAACTTCCATCTATCATCAATGACAATTATTATGTTTATGATTCATGATGTAATAAGAAATTAATCAGGTTTATCAGGTATACTCATAAAGTAGTACAACTCACCTCTTCAGCATCGGGATTATTTTGAGCAGTTGTTGATCTAGGAGTTGGAGTAGACCCTTCATCGTCAGAATCCTCTTCGTCATCGGCCTTCTTTTTGTGCAATGGATGGTGACGGATATGCGAATTAACAACAAACTGAGCCAATCTTTCGTCAGCAACAGCATCCGGAACGTCTCTTACAACGCAAAGAATATCAAAACGCGACAAAATTGGTTCTGACAATTCAACCTACAATCAAACAACACAATAAAAATAATTACATTCATTTAAACAACGTTGCATTTGCAACAAACATCAGTTTAGCCCGGAGTCACATTAATTTAAATTTACATTTTCTGAAAATGTCAAGGATGAATCGTACTGTCCACCGATTGGGTTGGCAGCGGCAATGACAGCACAACGAGCTTTCAGAGAAGTGACAATTCCAGCTTTTGAAATACTGATACTCTGTTGTTCCATAGCTTCATGAATACTAGTTCTATCTTGATCATTCATTTTATCAAATTCGTCGATGAGGCAAACTCCTTTGTCTGCCAACACGAGGGCACCTGCCTCAAGAGTCCATTCTTTAGTTGCAGGCGATCGTTGGACATACGCAGTTAAACCAACGGCTGATGCTCCTTGACCGGTTGTATAAACAGCTCTATGCGATGTTTTCTCAATGTATTTTAAAAACTGAGACTTTGCGGTACCAGGGTCACCACAAAGAAGAACATTGATATCTCCTCTCACACAATGCTTTTGACCCGGATTCTTTGGTTCTCCGCCGAACAGAGATAACGCAATTGCCCGCTTAATGTCATCATGTCCGTATACTGATGGAGCCATGCTTGCAACAATTCTGTCGCTTATTCCGTCCTCCTTGCTCAAAGCGGTGATTAAGCGAATGTCTTCATCAGTCAGCGTTCCCACGGCAGATTTATCATCTTTTTTGAGAATATGATTAGCAACAATGACAGTAGAAAACACCGGGAACCCTTGCTTTACATTCAATGATCCGTCGTAATTATTTGAGTAAGTTCCTACAAAGTGCAACAAAAAATAAACATCACTACTCCCAAGACAAGAATACCTATACAAGTCATGCATTAATCTATTAATATTCATTTTACCGGAGAGTTCCACTTCGTCTCCAGGCTTACAAAGATCACACAAATCGCTTAAACAAATGACATCTTTTGATCTCGGAAGTCTACCAGCAGGAACTTTTCCAGGAGATTCTTGAATTACGAGACGCTGATAGTTATGGTAGAGTGTCTTTTCCATATTTAAAGAAAATGGACCAGATTTTTGACAGTCAGGACAATTTCCAGGTTTAACCTCCGACGCTTGTCCCTGTACGAAAGGTCCCAAAATACATCCGCAGTTGACACAATCAAACATAGCGACGGATAGTTGAGGCAGCACCCCGGTAGCAGATGTAATAACACCTTGTGTTCTGATCTGCAAACGCAACATTTCATTTTAAATTCTGTTTTAGTTTTAGTTTAACTATCTATCTACATATAATATACAAAACTTCTATGTGCAAAATTGTACAAAAAGTAGGTAATTCTAAAGCCTTACCAACTGATTCAAATGAAGCTGTCGAAGATTCCGAATGTTCTCACAAATGGGTAGGTCAGCTATACGAACATGGACCTCCTTAGTTACACGATCGTAGTCGGGAAACATCGTAAGAACAACCATCTAAACCAATCAAAACTGGTAAGTCTAATAACAAAGTACTATTGCACCTTATTCTTTAGGATGCATAGAGCTGATGTACAATTTATACCTTTAAGGCATCGTCCATGATTTGTAACATTTCAAAAGGGGCTTCGGGTAAAAAGAATGCCAATACACTATCCCCAGTAGCTAACATGTGGTAGCACACTTCCACACTGCCTCTGTTCTCTGTAAGCAAGAAATATTGAATGAAAGCATCCTAAACACTAATTTAGAGATTATTATCGTTATTCTTCAATTCTTTACTACTCCTTTTTAAAATAATTACACTATACCTTCGCACATACGGCGAATTCTCTCGCGATAAATGAAGTTTCCCTTTTGATCCACGTAAGTTTTAAGAAAATGTTTGAAACGATTGATTATTTCATTTTTAGGTCCAGGCTGCATGACCCATTCACTGGTTTTCATACCACGGGTATCTTCCAAGTTCTCAATAGCTTCGAATCCCTATTAAGAGAATAATACAGCTACAAAATGCTTACAACATTATTCGTACTCTATCTACCTATATACACTATGTACAGTTATTATACACATACCTCGTCAATTTCTTTATCGTCATCTTCATCTTCTCCAGTCATAGTTCGGCGTTTCCTAGAGGGCATCATTTCGTCTTCCTCTTCATCATCATCTGCATGCATCAGCATGACATTTCAAATTATATGATACAGTAAAAGGTGATATAAGTTAAAATTTATTATACCGTATAGCAGCCCTTTTCTCATTCGACCAACTGCACGGCCTTCTGCCCTGTCTCGCCGTCGTAATTCAGCTTCAACTTCCAACCTGTCGTCAATTGACATCTGCGAAAAACTTGAGTTGTCATCCAAGTCTTCCCTGTTATACTGATCCAGATGTGGCATTGCTCGGTAATCCCTAAATAACGCATACGTTGTTAATCAAATTAATGTACCTTTTAGACGTTTAGATCAAAAAATAAATAAAACATATTTACATTTCCATGTTATCCCCAAAAAGCTCTTCCCCAGATTCCTCATCCAATTCGGACAGATTCTGATCTTGGATTCCTGCTTCACTTTCATCTGGAAAATCTTCGGTTGGTGATGGACTGCGAGACACTCTTCTACGTCTACTGACCGGACCTCGTCTACCTGTACTTTCGGGCGATTGTACTAAAGATTCGTCCCCACTTGTCTGGGAGTACCCGTCCAGACTGTCTCGGTCTGATTCTCCTCGTCGCTAAAAACAATATATTACATCATTATTTGTATATCAACTTTGCTTAACATTCTTCTTGAACGATAACTTACCGACATAATGCAAAATGAATAATCCTAAAAGCACTTGTTGAACTGTTTCCACAAAGACCTAAAACAACCATAACAAAAAGCACTTATTATTATATACACTTATTTGACAGGTATTTTGAGTAAAGTAAACCGAACTAGACTAATTCCAAACTTCCATATTAATAAAAATTACCTCTACTACTGATTTACCACTTTTCTTTTTTACAACCAAAGAAAACCGAACTTGTTCTCCCTCTGTATGAGATAATGAACGTAAAGGCACTTGCAAACAACTTTTACTTCTTTACTTGTCTTTGTGTAAAGAAATGTGCATCTGCACATCACTTAATAGAGGCATTATTTGGCGCCTTACACAGTTCTAACAAAACCTGAATTGACTTTTAGTAGATCCGCTGACCAATGTACAGCAGAATGTCTTTCCTGTATCTTCGTAGTTCTCCAACTAGGCACACATTTTATAACTCACCGTCAATGTAGTGCTAAAGGTAAATATCGCATAAAAGAGATATAACGTGCGTTTCAACTATAGAAAGCCGCTACAATCGAAAGAGCCGTGAAATCAGTATCTGAAAACATTTAGGACGTAATAATTTTGAAGTTTGAAGTATAATAAATAACTAATACACGAATCTTAATTGCCCCTTTGGTGACTTTGGTTTTTAAAGACAAGACTCGGAAATTCTGAATGCATACAGACTTATCTCCCCATTTGCACACTGATGAGTGCAACAAACTAATTGAAGCTCTTCAAAAGTGCCACAGAGATGTAAGCTACTTATTCTCAATTAGGGATATTATTGTATATATGTACATTTGGACTTATTCTCAATTTTTTTCTTACGTTAGATTCATTATATTTTATATTTCATTTCATTAAAACTTCTATTTTTGTTGCACATGTAATCTCGGGAGCTTAGAATAAATTCGGGAAATTTCTCGGATGGTGTAATGGAGCTAACGAAGTAATGCTAAAGTGCTTAAAACAAGAGGTGAGTTTGCATGAGTTTGGGAAGTGAAAATCAATGTACAATATTGTATATATATCAGTGTTTTTGGCTCAGGTTTTATTCTGTTTGGGATCTTGAAAGTTTACTGTTTTACTTTACTTTACTGAATACTGTTTTAAGTGTATTAACAAAACTTACTCTATGAAATTATTTTTAGAGATTAGCTAAACGAGCAGCAAACTTTGAAAAATCGAAGCAGACTAAAGAAAAAATTCGCTTACTCTCAATTAAAGAAGCTCAAGAGGAAAGAGAAAAGGAAGCGAATAATAATTAATATTTTTATCAACCTAATTTTAACCCAGCCTGACGTAATTCCATATTGCTGACTTTGCTGAAGCAGTAATAAATAAATAATACAAGACAGGTAATATGATATCGATAGATCAAATAATAAAGGTTTCTTTACATACTAAGCCGTACTACGTAATTGTAATAAAATAAGTTTCTCATTTTATGCTAGTAATTTGGTAACTTGATTCCTTAATAATCTTATGTGCTGTAGTGAACAATAAGAAGAAAAGCGAGGTGAACAATGGAAGTCGACATACCAAAAATAGAGGAAGAGTATCTAATGGGAACCCTTGATGAGCGCCCTGTCATAGACAGATACTTTGTGAAACGGTATTATTGTGATCCTAAAGGGGGCGATTACACACTTCTAATACATTCTAACAAGATTTGCATAGTTACTCTTGCTGCGTCTCATCCAATTTTAAAGGAAAACTTAAAGATATCGTCCGTGAATTTTCAGGTATTTGTCTATCATCATAACTAATTTAGTTTTCTATGCAGCATAAGTGCGTTTAAATGAACGTTTTATATCGCTCAACTAACTAACCTAAAACATAGGCAATAATATAACTTAAATCTAATATCTAATAATAATCTAATAATCTAGTCTAATAATAGTTATTTTGTATAATAATCTAGTCTAACAATACCAATCGTCTGGATAACCGTGTAACTGGAAAGAAAAAACAAGGAGCTCAACTGTTAACAGATGTTTCAATTTTGTGCAATGTAAGTACTTCGATGAGGAAATTAATTAAAAACAATTGTGGGTTTTTTGTATGTTATATGGTTGTTTGACATTGACAAGTTACTATTCATTGTATTTATGTCGGTATTTATTTTTAGATACATTGTGAGAACAGACCCACAGCATTTGTAGTAAGATCTGGAATGGTGTCCAAATTAATGGAAGTCAACGAAAGACTTCTTTCAAATCCTGAGCTTCTCAAGTCTCCAACTGAAGGTTTCATTGCCATAATGTTTCCTAAAAGAGGAGAATTCGACAGAGAAATAGGAAGATGGATAACAGAAGACGAATATGCCAAAATATTAGCATCTCGCGAAATAGTATGACAGTTGCAAAAAATGTTTAATATTCTCAAATATATTTATCACTGTAAATGTATATTCATTGAGATGAAATTACTTAGGTGTAGCAGTGCTTGTAGTTATCACAAAATAATGAAAATAAATGAATAGATTTTAAATGTACATATAGAAAGTTTCATTTAATTTCATTAAAATTTGCACTTCGCCAGGATTGTCCTTTATGCATATGCGTCATGCATGCGTAAGTATAAAGAATTTCATGCAAAGCATCTAAAAATCAAAATACTTACTAAAATAAATAAACCTCGATTTGCTGTTGAGTTCTGTGATCGAATATAAACTGAAACTGTAGTGAATATAAATATCCATATAAATGTGAAATGTGAAGGTACTGAAGGTAGGTTGGTATGTATAATAGATGTGTATATAGATTTAAAATTCATAAGTACCACAATGTAAGCTGTGTCAAAATGTATTAAATATGTATTTAGCCAAGCCTAAGCCGGAGCCGGAATTGAATGCACCTTAGTGAGTTAGATATAACACATTGTAGTTCCATGCATAATTCCATGACAAAATAGTTCTTTCTAAGCTTTGCAGTTCTACATGGAGTTTTGCGGAACTGGGATTATTGGAGCTGTAGGATGGGTATATACTAGGAAGAAGTGAAGAGGAAGATTAAATACCTACGTAGGTGTACGTTATATGTACACACTATGTACAGGAAACCCAAAAATGATCTAATATGTATGATGTTATGTTATGTATTCGTACATGTCTGCAAGGCACCTAGCTAGGAAGAACTGACTGCGCGCCGTAGTCAAATGAAGATAAGATCATCTGTCTTAAAGTATTTAGTGCTAAAAGAATTTCCTTTACGATTGCATACTATTATGTGTGCATTATTCTTTCATGTCTTTAGTATTTCTGCAATAATTTAGTCTGCTGTACTCGTGTCTCATCTGACAACTAAGTCATCTTCCTTATATCTTCTTACCATTACAGTATTATCTAGAAACAAATAAAACGCAAAATTACAATACGATAACAATTTACGTTTATAGTATCTGAATGGAAAATTCTGTGCAATCAACAGAGGCAGCTAGATTTCTAACCTTAAGAACACCAACTAAATTACCAATTGGCTCCATCAATAATATTGTCGTTTGCCAAAATTTATACGCAAATTCATAAAGTGTTCCAATTAATATCAATTGATTACTTTCTAACAATAATAGTATAAAAAGAATTTGCAACAGTATTCGGGTGTAATGGTCTGTATAAAGGTTTTTCTTCTTTACTGAATATTAAGATGATGTAGTATCTTGATCATCTTGTATATATGATTTTGACGCGTTTGACAGGTACATCGTACCTACATAAGAATTATTAAATGTAACTGCTCTTCTATATATAGATCTAATTTCTAATAATAGTATTTGAGGCTAGTAGATTATTGCGTATAAAATGGATAGAAATAGCAACGAAATAGGTTTGTTAACTTTATCATCTAGTATTTCTACTTCTCCTTCATGTTCATCATTAGCTTCCGTTATAACTTCCTCTCCTACAGCAAACTGTGAAGTTTGTTCGTCAACATCAGGTTTACTGAAATGTGCAGCTTGTAGAAAAGTCAGCTACTGTACTAAGGATCATCAAAAAACACATTGGAAACAACACAAGTCAAATTGCTTTCCAGCAGTTATTAAAGAAAATGATGTCTTGGGTCGACATTTGGTGGCAACTAAAGATTTCGCGCAAGGAGACCTTATTTTTCGGGAGAAGCCTCTCGTATCTGGGCCTAATATTATTCAAGAAGAACTTCCAGTTTGTCTTAGCTGCTATAACTTAGTGGAAACCGGTTATTGTTGTACTAAATGTAAGTGGGCTGTTTGCAATCCAGCTTGTGAACAGGTAATAAAGAAATTTCCAAGAAATGCTTAAATAAATGACATAACCGCAGAAATAATTAGACACAGATATAAACACAGATAATTAGAATTTGTTTCAAGCAATATTTTAGATATTACTAACTTCTGGTTTATTTTGCAGGATAACAAACATGCTGCCTTTGAATGTGTCGTACTGATGGCAAACCAAGTGTCCCCTTCCAAATGTATTGGCAATGATACAATTACAATCTTAAGATGCCTTTTGCTTAAGGGGAGAAATCAAAAAAAGTGGGAACAGCTACTAAATTTAGAGTCACATGTGGCTGAAAGAGCAAATAACCCAAATGCCACCGTGTCACTTTGTTCAGCATTGGCTTTTGTTCAGCAAGTTTGTGGTCTGGAACATTATGATTATGATACCATTGACCAGATAACGGGTGTCGTTGATATTAACGGGTTAGGAAGTGACGATCGTCTTGGAGCACTACTTTACAGGTTTCAACAAATATCTCAAATATAAATACCTAGATAAAATTAAGATAAATTTATGTTTACTATAAAATCAAAGACGAAATATGGTTCATTTTCAGATATGGTGTTTACATTTACGCAAATGGAAGTATGCTTTCTCACAGTTGTCTTCCGAATGCCTATCGAGTCATTAACTTAAAATCTGAGCTGGAAGTGTATGCGTCTAAATCAATTAAAGAAGGCGAAGTAATTTTCAGTTTGTACGGAGAGTCCCTATTGGGAACCAAAGAGCGCCAACGATTTTTTATGGACTTTTATTACTTTTCGTGCAAGTGTAAAAGATGTGAGGATTCAACTGAGCTGGGAACAAATTTCCAGGCTGTGAAATGCACAGGAGATGAATGTACTGGATATCTGCTTCCTATTTCGTCTGTAGAAGAATCTCTTTGGGTGTGCACCAAATGCTGGGTGATTGAAGGAGATGATTTTATAACATCTCTAAAAGAAAATTTTAAAAAAGAGGTTGAAGCTTCCGGAGATGAGAGGTCCTTAGTTGGCGTGATGAAATTAGAAGCTATCCTTCAAAAACACGTTGAAAAAACTTTTCATCAAAATCACTTTTTAATTGTACGTTTGGAGTACGATATTGCTCAGAGGTTGTCATTCGTTTTCTACAAATCAAAATTATGCGATATCCCATTGGCATTGGTTGAAAAATATGTAAAACTTGTTCGAAAGATTCTATCACTTCATGATTTATTCCTCCTCGGATTTAATCGCCATAGAGGTACTCACTTTAATGTTTTACACCATTAGGACAAGAAATGACTAATTTTTGTAAAACTATTTTCTTTGTGAAATCAACTTTGCAGGAAGGGTACTTTACTTTCTACAGCAAGGACTTCATCGACTTATCCTAACCAAAAGCAGCAGACTAAAGAAAACTTCCGATGATGAAGAACTTTTAGGAGAGCTGAGGAACCTCTTTGTGGAATTATTGACTGTACGAGAAGAAGCAATGCAGATGTTGGGTATTGAGCCAGATGGGAGCGAAGAAAATTTTTTGGGTAAGGCAATGGCAGAAAATTCGCAAGAGATAGATGACTTAAAAGCAGTTTACCTATGTAACTGATAAATGCCGCCATATTTCATAATGGTGCAGAATACAAATGATCAGTTATGATTTTTTATCCAAAGTAATACATGGTATGATAATAATTATCTAGTAATCTCAAAGCAAACGGACTTGACGAAAATTTTAAAAGTTTTAAATGTTTCCAGTATTATTTATTATGACTAAAAGATAGTATTCTAAAAATGGCTGACCGTAGTAGTTCTTAATGAGGTTGACTTAAGAAAGGACAATTAAAAAACTTATGGAGCTCTCTCTACACTGGAGATAAAGGTAGTTAACTACATACTTTAAACTAAAAATAAAAAGTGATAGATCAAATGCAATACTGCATTCTTAACTAGTGGATAGTACTTACTTATATTGGTAGTACAGATAGATATTTACAATTAGTATGATTTTATAAAGATTTATCGCAACAGAATGTGTTTAACAAACACAAACACTACAAAGTGAGTTTGATGTATGTGTCTTATCATAACGTTTACATTACAAACCTACATACTTATCATAACAATAAGATAATACAATAGTTACCATTACCAAACCTAGCGGAAATTAGTTATATTAACAGTGTAAACGGATTTAGTACTTCGAATTTATATGTGTAGCTTGTAATGCATTAATTAGCAATGTGTAGAACAAATCGCCTACAAGAGTCATGATTATACTGATCAAGAATTATTATCAATTATATTGTAGATAAGATTTAGGAAACATTTTCTTAAAATGACTTCGATTCAAAAGCAGTCTTCCACTGCTCCAAATGCAGTTTCACTAACTGCCAGAAATGAAAAAATAATAGAAAGAAAAGGAACGTAACAGTATTATCAAGCTAATAATTAATTAGCATAGCAATAGTCTTAGACTGATGTACCGTACCTTAAACCCTGAAGAATTGATTAGTCAATTGAAGTTGATACATATACAATAAACTTCGTAGTAAGTAATACACCTTTACAATAGCATAGTGGAAGAGAAACAAAATGTTACCTAAAGTACGAAGATTTCAAGGAATCTCATAAAATAACAACAATCCAAAAGACATGACATTAGGATACGACTTGTTCTCTACGAATTAAGTTGTAACCATTCCTCTGCATATCCATTGTTAACATTCCAGATACAAATATAATACTACTTCACATAGATTGCATACCTTGCCTGAGATCGTATTAAATATTAAACACTACAAAAGTGGATAACAATCTAACAGATTATTGCAGAGTTAATTACTGGCAAAATAGTAGGCCATGCTTAATTGTTCTGGTATTTATATTAGGAGTCAAACAGAATTCGATGAAACACAAATAAACACTTCACAAACCTATTAAGCAAATTTCAATAAGTATATAACTTTCAAATCTATACTAATTGCATGGTTATATATGTACATACATGGAAAACATTAGTTTGTGCTGTAATTTGAAATAGAACTGTTGGTTTTGATTGAGACGGGTTTCTCTTAAATATTTCAGTCGTTGGTCGCTACTGTAAAATGAATAGTAACGAAATGAGGTCGAAAGACTTTACTTAGTGTTTTCAATGCAGCAAGTTGCGTAATCTAATTTCTCTTCATTAATAAACTTCAAATTAGTATTGAATTTCTCTGACCCAAATATTTATTTATCAAAATGTATATTTCTCAAAAAGTATATAACCAAAACCGCAATCGCTACACAACTCTTGTGTCTTATGTTTGGTTAACTGAATTTCTCAGTACTTAATAACAACTGAAGTAGAACGGAACACACCAGTAGTATTTATTTTAATTTCACGTTATATGTAAAGTAAACCCTTGGCCGTTGGCCTGCTTGAATGGAAACTTTTATGTGCAAGAGCAATTCACTGTACTGTTTATGAACTCACTTCACCTAATCAATAGTGACAATTAATTGCAAAATACGTTAAATGTTTACTAACATCAGTCTTAACTAACTTTATTAACTTAATTGGTATAGTAGTATAGTTGGTGTAATAACTTGCATTTTACTATGTACTTAAATTAACATGCGACATCTTCTAAATTATACCAAACCTATCTACCTAGTCCTTCTTGATTGTTCATTGCCTAAATACAAATTTAATTATTATGTAAAACACTGAAATTAGAATCTCTTTGTAGACCTAATTATCTTACTATACTTATTAGTAGGTAACTGTTGTATATGGTATCCGTAGTTCATAGA
Organism: Yoshiicerus persimilis; assembly: GCA_020352615.2. Lineage (NCBI taxonomy): Eukaryota > Metazoa > Arthropoda > Collembola > Entomobryomorpha > Tomoceridae > Yoshiicerus > Yoshiicerus persimilis. The sequence continues at coordinate 11,965,641 of CM036943.2, forward strand.
AAATGAAATTCTACTTGTGAGTGTGAGCAATAAAATAGTAGTGTTGATGTAAAATGTACAGTTAATTTGTTGTATGTTTATTCTTTCAATTTCTTTCTCTATTTTGGTAATAGACTTCACTTCTAAAGGTACTATTTAATTGGGGCTAACAGAAAATGAAAATTTCCGTAAAACAAATGAAATCAGTATTAGGCTTCTAAAGGGCAATTGCTAATTTTCAAAGCGAAGTTATATTTAGTTTGGAAATCTAGGCCTACATTGCTCATAAATGTGCATTCCATGTTAATGCCTGTTGATATGATAATGACCTTCGTGATTGGTGATGCGAATGACCGAATAGAGATAAGAAGACAAAAAGAACAAAGTGCATGTACAAAGAACAATGAGCGCAGTAATACACTGTCATTATAATTACAAGGATGGTTACTTTAAATTGAATAGATTATTGGTACATTTCAACTTTTTCAACAAAATTAACACTTAAAGTTTTCAGCATTTTTTTTGTAATTTCTTCAGTGGCCATTTTAAGTCAAGTTGGAAGAAGAATCAGGTTCTAGTTCTAATTTTGTGCTTAAAGTTGAAAATAAACAATATACATAGTAGGATAAGGAATAGTACTTAGTAGGAGTAAGAATAGCAAATGTGAAGAATATAGAAAATCTGTACTGCAAAAATTGTGCACATTTCTCTGAACAGAAAAAGTTACAACAGCTGGACAAAATGAATGAAGAAGAGACCCCTAGTAATTCAGTATTGTGCAATGAGACTTGAACTTGAAATATATGATTCCATTTATTTGTAAGGGAAAATAAATTTTTTCAAAGCAAAATTGTACGGAGGTTATCCCTCTTCGAGAAGCATTTAGGGGCAAAGTGTCAATCAAATAAGTATACCTAATTCTTTCATGACAGTTATCAATAATCTTTATTTGAATGCCTGGACGAAATCAGTTCTGTTTATACCAAAGTACATATTTACATTTATGGAAGTAGTTAATTTCTCCTTTACATTTGCATGCATGCATTTCCTCACATGTGGTCTCATACGGTAGATAATTATTGGGTGTATTCACTTGTATTTGTATGTTGTAAACATTTGGTTGAATGGAAACTTACTACTTAGAATCGTGTTTATTTAGATTACGCTTTATTACTACAAAGTTGCGGTACATCTTTCATTTTCATTTCCTGTCGTCCGTTGTATTTACTAATAGGAATTTCTATTTACAAACTAGGCTTCTGAGATGTTAGTATTTTATTTTCTTAGTGTACAAAAACATGTACATAGTGGAAACTTCTATAATCGGTATTGAACAATACTACTTGCCTAAAATATGGTACTTCACAAGGGAGAATAAATTTCATGTATCATAGCATACACCATTTGTAATGAGAATTTTTCCAATAGCCTTCAGATAGACAGTCCCACGATATGCCATGATAAATATATTGAAGAAATGGTTAAGCAAGTTAAGTTAGCTACAAAAATAAGTAGCTTCAATATGTGTGAGATTAAAGTATTCAAATAGGAATACAGAAGACCAGAGGCAGGGATTTAAAAAGAAAAACTCATTCTAGAACACAGAAAGTAATTTTGTGAAATTTAATATCCAAATGTAAATATCGATTCCCTGGACAGTACCTCCTCTTTTAATATGGCAATATCAGAATATTTAAATTGAAAAGTTTTAACTTGTATGTTTAGAACTCTACGCAGTAGTCAGAAAAGAAAGTCGAAGAAGAAAGCAGAATGTTAACATTTTAAGCATCTCAGTCAGTGTTTTTCTAGTGTAAAGTAGAACGCATAAAAACATTCCGTCAAGGCATGATATTCGTACGCACGGGTATATACCAAAGAGGAATTAGTAGACTACCTGGTAGACTATGTACACCCGAATCGGAATCGACCGAGCAGAGACTTTTTCACCCGGGCATTTCTGTATGGTTTCTATAACTTTACTTAAAGTTGGAATGCATAGCTTGCGCTGACGTGGGTTACACTTTACACTGACAGTTTGTGTTGTGAAACGAAGGTCGTAATCAAAAATCGTCATGCATATGTAATCATAATCATTTCTTCTATTATGTAGCACTACTAATATTGCTAGAGCTGCAGATAGAATAGACTTAGCTGAGCAATGGACAGTAAATAAGCATTCGGAAAAAGACTAACTTTTATTTTGTATTTTGCAAATAATTTGTTCCATCATGTTTTTTCTACACTTTTCTAACTGGAAAATAAAAGCGTGCAAATTGCAATTGGGTCGTGGTCATAGTTTTTGTTTCCGCAATGAAGTCAAATGCATTCTATACTTTTGCCAGCTCAACTGTATTTTCCTCACGGGATTTGTTCTTTCCAAATGTACTGCTAAACTCCTTGGACCTTTGGAAACATGTAAGACAATATTTTCGTTTTCATTGTTTTTGTCTTTTAGCACCAATTTATAAACTAGCTGCGTCTTCGTATTCTAATTATTTTATTTCATTCTATTTTAGCCATTTACTCTAACGATCGCCTGTGCCCCAATCCTATGGAATTCGAAAGTGTTAATATTCATTCCATATTTCACCAACCAAATAATATCATGAGCATTTATATGGCGAACCGAGCACTGGATAGTAATACTAATCCTACCTGTAAATTCAAAGCTGGACAAAGAACAGTAAATTATGATATCACTCTTAAATTAATCCTCCAGAGAAGAGCACCTGTTAGCTTGAAGTCAGCAAGAAAGTGCAATGAATATTTTGAGGTTGGTAAAATCTTTAAAGCAAAACTGTTAATTTTGTCATTTTGTGGCATTTCATCATTTACATTTTAATTAATATATTTTCAGCTTTTGGAGTTTGATGTTGAAGACAATACAAGAAATGCTAATAGCTCTTCTCCCAGTTCTTTTGCATGCACGACTGAAGAGGGAAAGGCCAACAAAGACCGTAATAAGCTGCAAGTTGTTCCATCATCAACTGAGCAATTCATTCGATTTTTTAACAAAAAAATACAGTTTGAGATACCATATCAGTTAGAAAGAAAAGATCCTGTGGTGATACTCCTGTTTAAAGTTGAAACTGGTAAGAAATGAGTCTCAAATTATTATTCTACTAGCGTATTATTATATTTGCTTACAGAAATGAAACGAAGACCTTTTTAGTGGTGTGATTCTCAATTTCAGACAATCATCCATGCTTTTTCCAAGTACAACAGTATTATTGGTCAGAGTCGACCGATGTGTCTGGTAGCTGTAATAGAATCGTTAATCAACAACTTTCAAGACAAATCTGTGGAATATACGATTGCATGGAGGGTCATAAAATGATTCAAGAGTTGGAGTAAGTCTTAAAATTGCGCATTAATAATTGACAAAGTATGCATTATTTCAATTCTCGGTTAAAATGCTCCAAAATGATAATTGCACTCAGACTATTAATATTAATAAATTGCCTCTAAATCATTTTTAACTTGCTAATGTGAATTTGCAGTCGATCTCCTTTGGACCTTGAAATAGAGGCGACAAAACCTCTTGGATTCTTTCTCAAAGGGTTCATTATTCCAGCATTAATTGTTATTGTCGCCGTTTTGGGCTATCTTATATGGAAAAGGTGAGTCTATATTTGTATATCTAAAACATTCAAACATTTTCTACGTGTAAATACAAATTAAAGTAAGAAATATTCATGTGCTTACATCCGGTAGTTTTGAACCTGAAAATTAATTAATTGATGATTATTAATATTTAGTGGAAAAGTTCTATAAATGAAAACCCTTTTACTTATTGATATCGGTGTTTGTAACTTAGCTTTACGACTAGATTTAATATTCTGAGAACTCGCCAAACAAAGTCGTAATACATTATCAATAGGTGTCCTGGAACTCGATTTGAATGTAAAATAATTTCAATGAGTTTCTGCTCTGTCGGATATCAGAAGCCATAAAATATGGAATTTCACTTAAGACATAAAGAAGCCATTGAACTATGATATGGCCTACTTTCGCAGTTACCAACTATTACATATAGGAATATATTCATTGACTATATATCTAATCTATTTTGTGTTTTCAGACGCTTGAAAAGTCAACAAAGAATGGCATTCCTGAATAGTTCTACACCTCAGGGAACCCAAACAAATTTCCGAGAAGGTGCAAATGGACCCAATCAAAGAAACAGAAGGCCCTGGAATATGCACAGCGTTTACGACAATGATGACGAATACAACGCTCCATTGTACGATGACGAGGCCACCAAATATCCAGACGATCCACCACCACCCTACGAAGAGGAAGTTATTCCACCTTTGTACGACGACGACTTTGTCACAAGTCCCCCGACTTATGATGAAGCTATATCAAACTAGGTTATGTATGTTTAAGTCCTTAATATTATGGCTGCTATCCTTCTTGCAAATTTCTATTGGTAATTACTGTGCAGGGTATAACATCACAATCACATACAAATCACTCACCGATTGCAGGAAAAGCTGAGTCAATTTATCATTCCTCTATTAATATTGTCTATTACTACCAAAATGTACCTATTATACTGTCTCAATATTTTTACTGAAACTAATCTCAAACGTATTACTTCTGCTCTGCTTCCTGTACAATTTGTGTCGTATAAGAAGCAATCGCAATTACCCAATCTGTTAACCTGTAGCAGTATTCAAAAATAATGAGCATTATATTTGTTCATATAAATTATGCGGAAAATGCATTACTGAAACTAATATGTGTGTATTTACAGTATTTCAACTCATGTTAAGATATGAGCTATGTTACTCGTTACCCCCATCCTATAAAACTCATCCTTCATCCCGTATTCTCTATAAAAGATCCTTCCAAAGATATGTATAATAAATTCATTTTACTGATTCATGTAAGATATGTAGTGTAAATGACTTTTTACAGGAATACTACGTATCTTGCTAAAAAATGAGTACCTATTACCTAGTTATTAAGTAAAATAGCACCAGTTAGGGAAAGTTATATGAAAGTGTGCAACCATTTATGAATGAAAAATGATATTTATGATGTTCGTGTGATTGTATAAATGTGATAATATCTATTACTTCTTATGAATGTACCAGTGATTATTCAAAATAAAAATCTTTTTTATTTGTCATCTTGGGTTCTGCAGTTTGAGTTTGGAAAGATAATGCTTAAAGGTACTATATTATAGTCTTACACTGAAATTGTCACAAATCATTTAATAATTTCCATCTAGAGATAAAATTATCATGCTATTCATATTCAGGTGGTTTTCAGGAGTGAACTATTTTCTTTTTGAATACAAAACAAGGGACTGGGGGCAAGAATGAGATCTTGAAAAGATAGCCTGTTAGCCGTTTATAATGGGCGAACTCAATAACAAATTGAATTACATATATTTCATTCCATCTAAGCAACAATTATTTTAAACGAAGCCGAAAAAGAAATTCTTGTACCATAAGATAGGTAACACAAGCGTGAAAGAGATAAGAAAGAACCTTGACAAATGACAAGAGAGAATATAAGTAGGCGGTAGTGTGCCATCGAAATCCATCCATCTACTAAATTATTTGGTTCTTTTATTACATTTCAGGCATAGCATACGTGCGAGCTGTTTGTTAGAGTGGAAAATCTGCAGAGCACTTTCAACTTTGCAATGGAATGAAATAAAATGTAGCTATGTGAAAGCAGGCTGGATATAGGCTACAAGGAATGTGGCAATCGTGAGAGAAAAGTGTATATAGTTAAAGTGCCTAGTTTTGGCAATAATACTACGTAGGTTGGTTTCTGGCAATTTGAAAGGCAGTGTAAGTTGATATGAAGGCTTAGCAGAGGAAAATACCCATGGACTCTCTTTCATGTGGTGCAAATAGAGTAAATTTTCGGTTCGATCCAGTTTTCTGGCTGACTGAGACAAACACTCACCCGGGTAGTAACAAAACCTTGCGCAGGGTTTTAAATCTTTAAACTCGAAATCAATTCCAAGAGTTGAGCACATATGTAGCTCGTAGTTGCATAAGACAGAAGAGAATCTGTCGCATATTCACTTTTCACACCACTTCACATTATACGTTTACGTATTTTATCAATAGCAAATAATCTAAGGAGAAAATGAATCTGTCAGCATTGACTAATTGACTATTTAAGAACACTTGAGAAGGATGTCAATCCTCTTCTTATTCAAATATCAATGTTTCATTATCACACTATTTCTGACACTTTCACCAATTTCTAATGCTCGTCGCATTGATTCTTCTCCAAATGTTAACAAAGTAGTGTCTCCGGACTTAATTGTTGACAATTTTCCATGTAAGTTGGTAATAATATTTCGGTAGGAAAATAATAAAGTAACCATTATCTGCGTAACTTGATTTTATCATATGCTTTTGTCCTGTTTTCAGCGAAATCTTTCTCTGGTGATCAACTATGCCCGCATTACACCGTTGGCAATAACAGCTACAATGTCACAGAGAGAGCTTATAACTTGAAAAATATAACATCTAGATCTGCACATTTCCCATGGGATATAATCCCTGTTTATCCATATTCGGATAAAAGTTCTACATCACAAAAATGCATTTTTAAAAGACTCTGGAGTAAGCACAGTGCTAGGTCTGCAAACTCTTCCTTTAACCATGTCAACATTACACTACATTCCATTTTCCAAAGAAGGACCCCTGCCAATTTGCATACAGGAAGAAAATGTACCGGCTTTGTAAAAGTAAACACCTTAAGAATTAAGACTATCTAAATTAAAATTTTATTCATGCTAACTATGTGTATTTTAATAATGCATTTTATACAGTTTCTGCAGATAGACATCCAAGATGATATTTTTCGTAAAACTGTCAAACAGAACTCAGAAAACTTACCTTTCTCCTACGGATGTATTTTAAAAGTTGGAAAGGAAATTGAAAATTCCTCAGTAATACAATTGCAACCTAAGGAATTGGCCCTTAGTTATTTCAGCGATCGAGTACAGCTGAAATTACAAGATTCTTATGGAGATTATCCAGTTTTAGTATTCGTTTTCATGGTGCAATCAGGTAGGCAAAATAACCTCTATATTACAAAAACTCAAAACACTTCGACTTTTAAAATGTAATTCGATTTTGTAAATTTTACAGCAACTTCATGTTTTCTACAAGTACAACAACATTGGCTTTTGCTATCCGATGAGATTAAAGGATGCACTAAAGAAATTGCAAAAGAGCGTTTAAAAAGAGTCTGTGCACATTACGATGAGTGTTCAGAACTTAAAAAGGTGGTAGAAACAATCAAGTAAGTACAAATTGACACTTTATTTGCATTGTAGTATTTGAATATTTTATAAAGGCCCGATAGCAATTGTCATAAACCTGCATTATATCTGAAAATAAATATTTTCCTTTACAGCGGATATTACGATGGGCGCCTAACTTACGACTACGAAGACAAATTCAATGATGTAGAAACAGAGAGCGAAGGATTTTTAGATTTGCCAACGATTGAGCTTTTCCTCAAGGGACTGATTTTCCCAACGTTAATACTCTGGGCTGCTAATTTGGGCTACATTTTACTGAAAAGGTAATTTTTAATAATTTAATTCAAATTCACTTTAAAATTTAAAGCACATTGATAGCATGCGGTAATCTGTTAAATATATTTTCGATTTATTCGTTTCTTCCTGTAAACTGTTGTGTAGTGTAACAGTAAATATAAATTGCCAAAATAAAACTAAGGTATTCAATATCCGCTATTAAAATTAAGACATGAGCTACTATTAACTCCTACAACTTAATATTACAGATGTGTTTTACATTTACAGTGAATCTGAAAATCTTAACTATAATAAATTGTATTACTAGAATGCATTTTTTGTTTAACCATTTAATTTAGACGAATGCTGAGACAGAATTCAACACGCTCAAGTGTTACTTCAGCAGCTGCACCTAGATATCCAGATTTTCCACCACCTTCTTATGAGCACGCAACTTGTCTTCCAACATATCAGGAAGCAATGATGAGTAAAACTTTATGCCTGGATGCTTCATCAATGACAAACTCAGCAAAATCTGATACAGTTGAAGTGGAAATCAATAACAAAGCTGCGAGTCACAGTTCATTACCAGATTGCTAATATTTCTCTTCGTAAGTAAAAAAATAATCAATTTTTGTCTCTGTGGCTATAGAAGAGATTCTATCCTTCCTATATTCTAGCTGACAAGAATAACTCTGTTGATAATTCCTTTACAAATTACTCAATTTTCAACTGATACTCGGAATGCTAACTTAACAAGCAGTAATTTACAATAATAATTACTTTCAGTAAGAATTGGCCTGAATTTTTAGAAATATAATTATCTCAATCTCAACTCTTTTCTTTAATCTCTTACATTAGTCCTTATGTGAAGTACTGTAGTGTAAGTATGTGTGAACATTTTCTAGTTATCTTCGAAACGTTTGACAGTTTTTCTATTTTATTATCATTTTTACACGGACTACAAAATAGTACTTAAAACACTTACTCGTGAGTTAATTATTCTTTAGAGATTTTAGAAGATATTTGCGTAGATTGTGATAAACATTAACACTATGTATATGAATGATGTGAATGTGAATCCTCTGTAATAGCAACGCTTTCAAGTATACAAATATTTATTGCAATACAGGCACCTGGGTACTATACTATTAATGATATGTTAGATAAGAAAGCTAGATTTCCTTTAGCATCTCGTGTTAAAGCGTATTGTTCCTAAGAATTTATTTACTCTACATAATTAGTAAGGCTATCTAGAAATCTTTTTCTAGTACCTATCTCAAAATGCAATCACTAACATAACACGAGAGTGTAATTTAACTAACAAAGTCGCATTTACGTATACAGTTAATTAACTACGTATTGTAATGTAATACCTTTCATCTACAAAATTGGAGTGCGAATTAGCGAATATACTCAAGACTATTGTATTATTAGAGTAGCTACATATGTAATTCTATCTTTACAGTTGGATCTGACCTTTACTGTCGACGGTATAAATAATTAACTTATGTAAAGAGAAAGTTTATAAAAGCAAAAAATATGTGTAGTGCAGAATTAATGTAATTGCAATTAAATATGGGTTTCTCACATTCCAAAAGTATGTACCCCGTCCTATTCTAGGTACAAATTTAACTGAATATTTAACAATAAATGCAATAAACCGCCTACTTTAAGGAACACATAATTGTAGTTGTGTTAACATTTAAATTAGATACGTACAGTACATTGATTTAGGAAAATGTATGACACATATGCGGGCTGCACAATAGGAATAGGCCCACGTTTAGTTTGGATGGAATTGTGTAAATGATGTGTTATTACAATAAATCATATTGGACTACCTACCTTAATTAATTTACAAGAAGTTTTTGTTCATATTGATGCAAGTTATCGCACATCAGACATACAATAATATTTACTTGCCATTAGTAGAAGTGTGTTTGCTTTCTTTTGTCTAACAATACTTGAGTTGAGTGTGAGTGTATAATACAAAGCACATACGTAAGGAAGTATCATTAGAATTTATGCAATTGTTATGCTAGAAAACGGCCTGACTGCACATTTAAGTACTTATAGTCCTCATTAGCTGTCTAGATGAATTAGCCAGAGTTTAGATTGGAATTACAGATCTCATGGTGCAATTAAGGAAGCAGTATTTGTTATTGTGCAGATAATTTGAGCTAGTTTAGTCGTTTACAAGTGCAAACAATGAAATTCTTCGTAATAAATGTATATAAGTTATCCAGACAAATGAGCAAACAATGATTTCTCAGGAGTAAATCTAAAGTACATGTAATTGTTTCCGTACTTGGTAGTTTCTAGTGTGCTTTGGGTAAAATTACATATAGGGATAATTTGATGTTGGAAGATTAGATTCGGCGAAAGGGAACTACTAGAGTAGACAGACATTTCCATTTGATTGCTATCATGATGAGTGTATTTAATTGCACAAATGTCATTAGTGATAAGCGTCACAGACGAAACTAGAAACTAAATGGCATGAAGAAAAGCTCAGCGGGGCAAAGAGTCGAAAGACTTTCTCTAATTGCGCTAGCTATTCTTGAACAGAAGTACAGTACGCCCACTGCTTTTCAACTTCAACTTGAGTTGTGCAGAGAACATATATAGGAAGCATCATTAGTTTATGCATAACAGGAATTGTAATGTAGTTATCTATAGTTAATGCAGGTGTTGTACTTACACTTTGCATAATGTTCAATTAGTGAATCTGATTCTGAAATGATCTGGGTGGAAAATGTGTTCATAAAGTCAGTTAACTGAATATGGAGTGTGTTTCTTGAAATCTTCTGCTCTGATTCCTTGTTCTATTATATTAGTTTCCTGTGTTTTGTTGAGCTCGCTTGCTCTCGGTCCAGAAGAGCATCTGAGCAAGATCAAGTAGGGATAAGAGCAAGTGAGGACTGAGAGCAAGTGCGCTCAAGAGCAAAACATGGGCCTTACAGGGAAGTGGACACTGAAAGCTCTAATGTATAGCGACATATAACATTGAGATCTTCGATCGAAGAGTTTTTGAGCGCATGTTCGCTACTCATCTGGGATGTCGGAGAGTGAAACCTAAACTGACTGAACGGTAAAAGCCTTTGCTTACTCTGCCCGTGTTTATACTTGCTTTCCTGTCGGATGTTCAGTTCCACTATTGTACTACAGTGTCTCATGGACCTACTTTTTCTGATTTAATGAAACACGAGCTTACATTCACTTCGGGTGTTTCTCTTGGCTTTACACACGCTAGACGTGAATTTCTATAGAAAGTGGATTTGGAGACATATCCTTACCAAGTGTTCTGTATCGCTTTAGGACAACTACGTCTTTATATGTACAAATACGTTTATTGTTTATAGTCTCCGTACACGTTTCTTTTACTTCGCTCAACGCTTCTCCGTCTCAGCTCTAACTTACCCGTGCCGAATAACGAGAAAGTATTCGGGGATTGCATACCAAAAGTACAACATAACACAGTACTTTATTACGCCTTTTTCTACTTCAACTTAACACGCTTATCCGTGCTATCTGACTAAAGCTGAAAGCAGGAATTGGTCTGTTGCACTGTGGCCTGGTGTACGCTTGTTTGTCCAGACGTTTGTTAGCTTGTGGACGATACAGATAATAAATGTTAACAAGACAGAAGAGGAAAGTCAGAATGTTTGTTTGTCTGTTCCAAGAAAAGCCTAGACAGAAAACCAGGCAGATCTCCTGCACACCTTACATGATAAGGATAAAAGACACAACAACTATTACACTAGAAATTACACTTTTTTCGTAAAAATTAGTACAATTTCTAATTTTCTTTTTATTACTTCGCACTGTATGTTTCCTAATTGCCTACAATTCTATTTCTAAGTAAACTCTTACTATTATACCAACAATACTCCATTAGTTCTGATTAATTACTAAGTAAACACTATTAGCATTATGTCTCCTGTTGCCAGACACTCCTGGAAACTCTCTGCTCTATCAAACTGTGCACTCGTTATCCAGGCGTTGACCCTCTATTTGTCTACTCTTTTACTCTCTCTGTGTTTCTCTGTGCTACCTGTAGGATCTGTAGAAATTATTTACAAGGAACTCCAATTAGATTCTCCTCAAGCTCCGTGCAAAAATACCCGTAAGATTATAGTTACATATTATAGTCCCAGTTTTAACCCTCCCTTACCATTTACCCATACGTATACGTGTATTCTCTATATGTAGATACTCAAAAATTCAACTTCAAGTATAACCACTTCTGCCCTAATCTCAACTTCAAAAGCAAGTTTGATGATAAGTTCTTAGAGAATCCGATCCAGGAACATCCTTTTGTACAAATTCGTAATGAGGAAAACGATCAAATTCTTAAGCAAAACATAGTAAATCAAAAGGAGCTTATTTCCGAAGAAGCTGGTTGCAGATTGTTTGATAAAAACATGAAATTATTAGCTGCACGGATTACAAGCCTAACCTGGAATTTCACTGCGACAAGGAAATGCCGTCATGTTTCTAATAAGGTAAAAAAAATCGTATTTACAATAGAGTTACCAGTTTCCAGTGTACCTTTATTTGAAGTAAACTAGTTGTATAATAAGGTACGTTATTGTTTATGCTTAATGTACAAACATTAATGGTGAGGTACTTTTTAGTTTCCAGAGAACCATAACGTGTCTTGTGAGATACATGGAGAAAGCAACATTTCTTTGTCCCTGAAACTTGACTCCCAGGGATTAACTGCACTCTTCAATGAAAATTCCTCCAGCTATTGTTTAACATCATCGAAATTTCTAGTCGCAATTTTTAGAATACAAAAGGGTACAATTTTTTGAAGTTTTATTATATTTTCCTGATAAATTGCAATTTTCAAGTGCAGTGCAGCTTATTGCTTATCTTTAACAAAAGAAATTTGAATATCCATCTATTTTACAATAAGAGAAATGCCAAGGTATTAAACACAATTTCTCTTCAATCATCTAACAACGTTTGAAACGCAATTTATTGGATAATAATAATACATGTTTCAAATGTCATGGGATTTCTTGTAGGTGCTGCGTGCATGGTGAAAGTTCAACAATACAAAATCGACTTAAATATAACCAAAGAGAAATGTGAAGACTACGAAATGTTCCCCACATGTGGACTGTACGCTTGCTCGGAAGAGACTAATGTTTTGATTCGGCTACGGCAACTAACCAGCCCTACGGCCTTGGGGCCTTTAATCAAAACAGATGAATTTTCTAACGACTCAGACTCAATGAAACCTTACAGCGATTTTCAATTCCAAAGGCCAAATACGTATGACAATGTGACAAAGATTACGATGGAACATTATTTACTAGGACTCCTCTCTCTTCTTTTATTGGCTGGTTTATTTCTTATATGCCTATGTTGCCCTCAACGGGACGGTCGACCAACGTAAGCAAACACATTTCGCGTTTTATTGATAGTGGATAGATAACTGATAAATACTAATAAAGCGATATTTCTTGTCATTGATATTTATTTTGAAATACTGATATTTCAGAACAATGGTGTCTGGCAGCCGGAGAGCATCGCAAGTAGGACAGAACTTAGTGGCAGAAAATGAAGTCATCAAACGACAAGAATTTGATTCCACTTTTGTACCGAAATTAAGATGTTCCTCAAAACCATCCTGTGTTTGTAGCGGCCTCGGAGGAAGAAAGAAAACGAAAACGAAGAAATGGGGTCACCGAGGAACGGACGACGAATCGTACGCCCCTGTACGACAAAATGATACTCCTTATATTCCGAGCATAGCCAGAGTGTAAATGAAATGGTAATATTTAATTAAGATAGGGTACACTAAAGTACATTTATCCCATTTCACTACAACACAGACTACCGCAGTCCCTCTGTTATTGATTTATCATATCTTTACCTTAAGTCTTGGTGTTTCTATTCCTACTGTTTCATTGCCAGCACGGGCACGTGTAGAGAAATGGTAATTCATGTTATCTCGAAAGGAACGGTCCTTTCGTAAGTGTCTTTAGGGACCTGCTGCTACAATTGCAATCACCCATAAGTTATTACCTATAGGAAACTACTCTAATGTTATTTTCTAAATGTCACAGAGTACTAAGTTAACTCTGTACGAACTTCACACGCAAATTATTGCAATAGTCTATAATCCTCTTAAGAAGTTACCACCGAAGGAGATTTGAAAATTGTCACTCCTATTTATGTTCAAATATCAAAGTCTTACAATTAGTAGCGAAACAATACTGTTTTAATTTCTTGTATGCATTGTTTGTACGCATTCCATGTGTACTATACAGCTATATTTATATAAGTGATATTAATATCTCAAAGTTAATAGTTAAAAGTCTGCTGCCTAAGCCTAATTTATTATATTATTGTACTGCGTACCTTTTGGAGTGTGAAATATACTCATGTACATAAATCAATAGGAGTGGTTCAATTCTTGACTGATAAACGCACTTGACAAACATTAATGCTAATTATTTCTAATATGTACGCAAACACGAACGGGCGGATACCACACAATTTCAATACACTAGATGCTAAATGTAAACGATTACTGAATTACATTGTGAATTCTGTGTAAAAATGGCCTTACTGAATTAAGTACTAGAATTAATTTTTGTATACCTACCTTAATCCTTTATTTTCCATTTGCTTTCACTACAGTAAAGGAGGCACTAGTATAGTATATAAGTTCCTATTACAAGTTGAAATATGGTAACACTACAAATAGTACTAGACATGTAGACATACCATATTCTAAAATTAAATTACCTATGCATGATAGCACTTTACAACTTATTACGCTTAAAATATCGATGTATATATCCAACATGCTATTAAACGCATAAATAAATCGGTGATATTGCTATAAAATGTTGAGTTCTTGGGATAAAATCTTGGGATGTTGAGGGAACGGTCTATAATGTAACAAGACTTTCATGTGTACACAGTCATATTAATTTATTCATCGTTTTTTGCTTGCCATAATGTAAAAGTCCTTTGGAGAGAATACTAGAATTCCTCTTATGAGGTTTCACGGTTTCAGGGATAGTCCAGGATGCCCTGAAGACTTTGCTAATTTATAACGCTGAAATATTGAGGTTAGAAACAAAATATTCTTAGAGGAAGACAAACATTCAAACCAGTCCAAACTAAGGAACCGTGGGCGGTTCCGCAGTCACATGTCAGTCACGTGGGAACCACCGGTGGTTCCTCAGGAACTTTTTATGGAGGAATCTACGTATGTTCCTCAGGAACCTGTGGGGGTTCCCACGTGATAAAAGAACCACCAGCGGCTCCTTTTTTTGAGCTTTTTTTGGTGGAATTACCGCAAGTTCCTGGGGAACCACCGGTGGTTCCTTAAAGTCACCCGAAAGCCAAATTATAGTAATCCATGTAATGTTGTAATTCCAGTACTACGATCAACGCGGTAATTATTCAGTAACGGAAAGCTACTGTATGGGATATGCAAACGGGTGGTTAAAATGTTATAGTATAGTCATCATCCAGTAAACCACGAAATTGCTCACTAGACTCCGTGTACTGTTTTGAGATTACAATGATAAGAGCGGCAAACTGCAATTGGAAGTAATATATAATGGAACTGCTAGAAACGGTCAAAGATTATTAAAAGTCATCGAAATAGTTCCATTAGACGGACTGAAAGAAGGCGGACTAGTTTCTCTGAATCATTTTAGAGTGATGCGGCAATTTTAGAGAAATAACACCCACTTTAATAGCTTATCGCCGAAATTGCTCAACAGCATGCATGTGCCATTTTGAGATTGCAATGATAAGAGCGGCAAAATACAATTGGAAGTAATATATAAGTGAAATTCTAGAATCGGTCAAGGATTCTTAAAAGTCATCGAAGCAGTTCCATTAGACGGACTGAAATATGGCGCACTAGTTTCTCCGGATGAATTTAGAGTGATGCGGCAATTTTAGAAAAATATCACCCAATTTGATAGCTTATCGCCGAAATTGCTCAACAGGATGCATGTGCCATTTTGAGATTACAATTATAAGAGCGGCAAAATACAATTGGAAGTAATATCTAAGGGAAATGCTAGAATCGGTCAAGGATTATTAAAAGTCATCGAAACAGTTCCATTAGACGGACTGAAATATGGCTCACTAGTTTCTCCGGATGAATTTAGAGTGATGCGGCAATTTTAGAGAAATAACACCCAGTTTGATAGCTTATCGCCGAAATTGCTCAACAGCATGCATGTGCCATTTTGAGATTGCAATGATAAGAGCGGCAAAATACAATTGGAAGTAATATATAAGTGAAATTCTAGAATCGGTCAAGGATTCTTAAAAGTCATCGAAGCAGTTCAATAGACGGACTGAAATAATGCGGACTAATTTCTACAACTTAATTTTGACTGATGCGGAAATTTTAGAGAAATACCGCGCAATTTAATAGCTTATCGCCGAAATTGCTCAACAGGATGCATGTGCCATTTTGAGATTACAATTATAAGAGCGGCAAAATACAATTGGAAGTAATATCTAAGGGAAATGCTAGAATCGGTCAAGGATTTTTAAAAGTCATCGAAGCAGTTCCATTAGACGGACTGAAATATGGCGCACTAGTTTCTCCGGATGAATTTAGAGTGATGCGGCAATTTTAGAAAAATAACACCCAATTTGATAGCTTATCGCCGAAATTGCTCAACAGGATGCATGTGCCATTTTGAGATTACAATTATAAGAGCGGCAAAATACAATTGGAAGTAATATCTAAGGGAAATGCTAGAATCGGTCAAGGATTTTTAAAAGTCATCGAAGCAGTTCCATTAGACGGACTGAAATATGGCGCACTAGTTTCTCCAATTTAATTTTGACTGATGCGGCAATTTCAGAAAAATAACACCCAATTTGATAGCTTATCGCCGAAATTGCTCAACAGGATGCATGTGCCATTTTGAGATTACAATTATAAGAGCGGCAAAATACAATTGGAAGTAATATCTAAGGGAAATGCTAGAATCGGTCAAGGATTTTTAAAAGTCATCGAAGCAGTTCCATTAGACGGACTGAAATATGGCGCACTAGTTTCTCCGGATGAATTTAGAGTGATGCGGCAATTTTAGAAAAATAACACCCAATTTGATAGCTTATCGCCGAAATTGCTCAACAGGATGCATGTGCCATTTTGAGATTACAATTATAAGAGCGGCAAAATACAATTGGAAGTAATATCTAAGGGAAATGCTAGAATCGGTCAAGGATTTTTAAAAGTCATCGAAGCAGTTCCATTAGACGGACTGAAATATGGCGCACTAGTTTCTCCGAATGAATTTAGAGTGATGCGGCAATTTTAGAAAAATAACACCCAATTTGATAGCTTATCGCCGAAATTGCTCAACAGGATGCATGTGCCATTTTGAGATTACAATTATAAGAGCGGCAAAATACAATTGGAAGTAATATCTAAGGGAAATGCTAGAATCGGTCAAGGATTTTTAAAAGTCATCGAAGCAGTTCCATTAGACGGACTGAAATATGGCGCACTAGTTTCTCCGGATGAATTTAGAGTGATGCGGCAATTTTAGAAAAATAACACCCAATTTGATAGCTTATCGCCGAAATTGCTCAACAGGATGCATGTGCCATTTTGAGATTACAATTATAAGAGCGGCAAAATACAATTGGAAGTAATATCTAAGGGAAATGCTAGAATCGGTCAAGGATTATTAAAAGTCATCGAAACAGTTCCATTAAACGGCCTGAAATATGGCGGACTAGTTTCTCCAATTTAATTTTGACTGATGCGGCAATTTCAGAAAAATATCACCAAATTTGATAGCCTATCGCCGAAATTGCTCAACAGGATGCATGTGCCATTTTGAGATTACAATTATAAGAGCTGCAAAATACAATTGGAAGTAATATCTAAGGGAAATGCTAGAATCGGTCAAGGATTTTTAAAAGTCATCGAAGCAGTTCCATTAGACGGACTGAAATATGGCGCACTAGTTTCTCCGGATGAATTTAGAGTGATGCGGCAATTTTAGAAAAATAACACCCAATTTGATAGCTTATCGCCGAAATTGCTCAACAGGATGCATGTGCCATTTTGAGATTACAATTATAAGAGCGGCAAAATACAATTGGAAGTAATATCTAAGGGAAATGCTAGAATCGGTCAAGGATTATTAAAAGTCATCGAAACAGTTCCATTAGACGGACTGAAATATGGCGCACTAGTTTCTCCAATTTAATGTTGACTGATGCTGCAATTTCAGAAAAATATCACCCAATTTGATAGCTTATCGCAGAAATTGCTCAACAGGATGCATGTGCCATTTTGAGATTACAATTATAAGAGCGGCAAAATACAATTGGAAGTAATATCTAAGGGAAATGCTAGAATCGGTCAAGGATTTTTAAAAGTCATCGAAGCAGTTCCATTAGACGGACTGAAATATGGCGCACTAGTTTCTCCGGATGAATTTAGAGTGATGCGGCAATTTTAGAAAAATAACACCCAATTTGATAGCTTATCGCCGAAATTGCTCAACAGGATGCATGTGCCATTTTGAGATTACAATTATAAGAGCGGCAAAATACAATTGGAAGTAATATCTAAGGGAAATGCTAGAATCGGTCAAGGATTATTAAAAGTCATCGAAACAGTTCCATTAGACGGACTGAAATATGGCGCACTAGTTTCTCCGGATGAATTTAGAGTGATGCGGCAATTTTAGAAAAATAACACCCAATTTGATAGCTTATCGCCGAAATTGCTCAACAGGATGCATGTGCCATTTTGAGATTACAATTATAAGAGCGGCAAAATACAATTGAAAGTAATACCTAAGGGAAATGCTAGAATCGGTCAAGGATTATTAAAAGTCATCGAAACAGTTCCATTAGACGGACTGAAATATGGCGCACTAGTTTCTCCGGATGAATTTAAAGTGATGCATCAATTTCAGAAAAATATCACCAAATTTGATAGCTTATCGCCGAAATTGCTCAACAGGATGCATGTGCCATTTTGAGATTACAATTATAAGAGCCGCAAAATACAATTGAAAGTAATATTTAAGGGAAATCCTAGAATCGGTCAAGGATTATTAAAAGTCATCGAAACAGTTCCATTAGACGGACTGAAATATGGCGCACTAGTTTCTCCGGATGAATTTAGAGTGATGCGGCAATTTTAGAAAAATATCACCCAATTTGATAGCTTATCGCCGAAATTGCTCAACAGGATGCATGTGCCATTTTGAGATTACAATTATAAGAGCGGCAAAATACAATTGGAAGTAATATCTAAGGGAAATGCTAGAATCGGTCAAGGATTTTTAAAAGTCATCGAAGCAGTTCCATTAGACGGACTGAAATATGGCGCACTAGTTTCTCCGGATGAATTTAGAGTGATGCGGCAATTTTAGAAAAATAACACCCAATTTGATAGCTTATCGCCGAAATTGCTCAACAGCATGCATGTGCCATTTTGAGATTGCAATGATAAGAGCGGCAAAATACAATTGGAAGTAATATCTAAGTGAAATTCTAGAATCGGTCAAGGATACTTAAAAGTCATCGAAGCAGTTCAATTAGACGGACTGTAATATGGCGGACTATTTTCTCCGGATGAATTTAGAGTGATGCGGCAATTTTAGAGAAATAACACGCAATTTAATAGCTTATCGCCGAAATTGCTCAACAGCATGCATGTGCCATTTTGAGATTACAATGATAAGAGCGGCAAAATACAATTGGATGTAATATCAAAGGGAAATGTTAGAATCGGTCAAGAATTTTTAAAAGTCATCGTAGCAGTTCCATTAGACGGACTGTAATATGGCGGACTATTTTCTCCGGATGAATTTAGAGTGATGCGGCAATTTTAGAGAAATAACACGCAATTTAATAGCTTATCGCCGAAATTGCTCAACAGCATGCATGTGCCATTTTGAGATTACAATGATAAAAGCGGCAAAATACAATTGGAAGTAATATCTAAGTGAAATTCTAGAATCGGTCAAGGATTCTTAAAAGTCATCGAAGCAGTTCAATTAGACGGACTGAAATAATGCGGACTAATTTCTCCAACTTAATTTTGACTGATGCGGAAATTTTAGAGAAATACCGCGCAATTTAATAGCTTATCGCCGAAATTGCTCAACAGCATGCATGTGCCATTTTGAGATTACAATTATAAGAGCGGCAAAATACAATTGGATGTAATATCAAAGGGAAATGCTAGAATCGGTCAAGGATTATTAAAAGTCATCGAAACAGTTCCATTAGACGGACTGAAATATGGCGCACTAGTTTCTCCGGATGAATTTAGAGTGATGCGGCAATTTTAGAAAAATAACACCCAATTTGATAGCTTATCGCCGAAATTGCTCAACAGGATGCATGTGCCATTTTGAGATTACAATTATAAGAGCGGCAAAATACAATTGGAAGTAATATCTAAGGGAAATGCTAGAATCGGTCAAGGATTTTTAAAAGTCATCGAAGCAGTTCCATTAGACGGACTGAAATATGGCGCACTAGTTTCTCCGGATGAATTTAGAGTGATGCGGCAATTTTAGAAAAATAACACCCAATTTGATAGCTTATCGCCGAAATTGCTCAACAGGATGCATGTGCCATTTTGAGATTACAATTATAAGAGCGGCAAAATACAATTGGAAGTAATATCTAAGGGAAATGCTAGAATCGGTCAAGGATTATTAAAAGTCATCGAAGCAGTTCCATTAGACGGACTGAAATATGGCGCACTAGTTTCTCCGAATGAATTTAGAGTGATGCGGCAATTTTAGAAAAATAACACCCAATTTGATAGCTTATCGCCGAAATTGCTCAACAGGATGCATGTGCCATTTTGAGATTACAATTATAAGAGCGGCAAAATACAATTGAAAGTAATATCTAAGGGAAATCCTAGAATCGGTCAAGGATTTTTAAAAGTCATCGAAGCAGTTCCATTAGACGGACTGAAATATGGCGCACTAGTTTCTCCGGATGAATTTAGAGTGATGCGGCAATTTTAGAAAAATAACACCCAATTTGATAGCTTATCGCCGAAATTGCTCAACAGGATGCATGTGCCATTTTGAGATTACAATTATAAGAGCGGCAAAATACAATTTAAAGTAACACCTAAGGGAAATGCTAGAATCGGTCAAGGATTTTTAAAAGTCATCGAAGCAGTTCCATTAGACGGACTGAAATATGGCGCACTAGTTTCTCTAATTTAATTTTGACTGATGCGGCAATTTTAGAAAAATAACACCCAATTTGATAGCTTATCGCCGAAATTGCTCAACAGGATGCATGTGCCATTTTGAGATTACAATTATAAGAGCGGCAAAATACAATTGGAAGTAATATCTAAGGGAAATGCTAGAATCGGTCAAGGATTTTTAAAAGTCATCGAAGCAGTTCCATTAGACGGACTGAAATATGGCGCACTAGTTTCTCCGGATGAATTTAGAGTGATGCGGCAATTTTAGAAAAATAACACCCAATTTGATAGCTTATCGCCGAAATTGCTCAACAGGATGCATGTGCCATTTTGAGATTACAATTATAAGAGCGGCAAAATACAATTGGAAGTAATATGCTAGGGAAATGCTAGAATCGGTCAAGGATTTTTAAAAGTCATCGAAGCAGTTCCATTAGACGGACTGAAATATGGCGCACTAGTTTCTCCGGATGAATTTAGAGTGATGCGGCAATTTTAGAAAAATAACACCCAATTTGATAGCTTATCGCCGAAATTGCTCAACAGGATGCATGTGCCATTTTGAGATTACAATTATAAGAGCGGCAAAATACAATTGGAAGTAATATCTAAGGGAAATGCTAGAATCGGTCAAGGATTTTTAAAAGTCATCGAAGCAGTTCCATTAGACGGACTGAAATATGGCGCACTAGTTTCTCCGGATGAATTTAGAGTGATGCGGCAGTTTTAGAAAAATATCACCCAATTTGATAGCTTATCGCCGAAATTGCTCAACAGGATGCATGTGCCATTTTGAGATTACAATTATAAGAGCGGCAAAATACAATTGGAAGTAATATCTAAGGGAAATGCTAGAATCGGTCAAGGATTTTAGTAAAGTAATCGATGCAGTTGCGTTAGACGGACTGAAATATGGCGCACGAGTTTCTCCGATGAATTTAGAGTGATGCGGCAATTTCAGAAAATATCACCAAATTTGATAGCTTATCGCCGAAATTGCTCAACAGGATGCATGTGCCATTTTGAGATTACAATTATAAGAGCGGCAAAATACAATTGGAAGTAATATCTAAGGGAAATGCTAGAATCGGTCAAGGATTTTTAAAAGTCATCGAAGCAGTTCCATTAGACGGACTGAAATATGGCGCACTAGTTTCTCCGGATGAATTTAGAGTGATGCGGCAGTTTTAGAAAAATATCACCCAATTTGATAGCTTATCGCCGAAATTGCTCAACAGGATGCATGTGCCATTTTGAGATTACAATTATAAGAGCGGCAAAATACAATTGGAAGTAATATCTAAGGGAAATGCTAGAATCGGTCAAGGATTTTTAA
This sequence comes from Yoshiicerus persimilis, assembly GCA_020352615.2. Taxonomy (NCBI): domain Eukaryota; kingdom Metazoa; phylum Arthropoda; class Collembola; order Entomobryomorpha; family Tomoceridae; genus Yoshiicerus; species Yoshiicerus persimilis. The sequence continues at coordinate 11,987,697 of CM036943.2, forward strand.
AAGTCATCGAAGCAGTTCCATTAGACGGACTGAAATATGGCGCACTAGTTTCTCCGGATGAATTTAGAGTGATGCGGCAATTTTAGAAAAATATCACCCAATTTGATAGCTTATCGCCGAAATTGCTCAACAGGATGCATGTGCCATTTTGAGATTACAATTATAAGAGCGGCAAAATACAATTGGAAGTAATATCTAAGGGAAATGCTAGAATCGGTCAAGGATTTTAAAAGTCATCGAAGCAGTTCCATTAGACGGACTGAAATATGGCGCACTAGTTTCTCCGGATGAATTTAGAGTGATGCGGCAATTTTAGAAAAATATCACCCAATTTGATAGCTTATCGCCGAAATTGCTCAACAGGATGCATGTGCCATTTTGAGATTACAATTATAAGAGCGGCAAAATACAATTGGAAGTAATATCTAAGGGAAATGCTAGAATCGGTCAAGGATTTTTAAAAGTCATCGAAGCAGTTCCATTAGACGGACTGAAATATGGCGCACTAGTTTCTCCGGATGAATTTAGAGTGATGCGGCAATTTTAGAAAAATATCACCCAATTTGATAGCTTATCGCCGAAATTGCTCAACAGGATGCATGTGCCATTTTGAGATTACAATTATAAGAGCGGCAAAATACAATTGGAAGTAATATCTAAGGGAAATGCTAGAATCGGTCAAGGATTATTAAAAGTCATCGAAACAGTTCCATTAGACGGACTGAAATATGGCTCACTAGTTTCTCCGGATGAATTTAGAGTGATGCGGCAATTTTAGAAAAATATCACCCAATTTGATAGCTTATCGCCGAAATTGCTCAACAGGATGCATGTGCCATTTTGAGATTACAATTATAAGAGCGGCAAAATACAATTGGAAGTAATATCTAAGGGAAATGCTAGAATCGGTCAAGGATTTTTAAAAGTCATCGTAGCAGTTCCATTAGACGGACTGTAATATGGCGGACTAGTTTCTCCGGATCAAATAATATATGCCATGTATGTGTGAATAAGGAGGTCATAAAGAGTTGTAATTGTGAGAAACCTCCATCGGTCCACTTTGGGTGGCTAGTGGTTGGACCCCCAAATGGGGGTTAGACAAGTTTTGAATGCAAAACATTATTCTACGTATAAATAGCCGTCGAATGCGGCTGATCTTGTGGCCTCAAGAAGCCTTAGTCTTCATTGGGGAAAAATGAAGTTGCAATTTCGGCCGTTAACTTTTTTAGAGCGACCCTTATGTATTAGGCAATGCCAGAACCGAGTTCTAGACAAAATTTTGAAGCTGATTGATATGCCATATGGCAATATTAAATGCGTATGTCTACGCATGACCTTTGACCTTTTGTAAGGTCAACGCAAAAATAAAGTGTTATAATGCGTTTTGTCAAGTAGGAACAATATGTACAACATTTCATTAGTGTAAAACATTTTAAAATTTTTTTCAAAATTTTGAAAAATTTTAACACGTGATGCAGGTCAAATTTTCAAATTCTGAAAAAGATCTATCTCGGCCATGAAGTTAGATGATGTTTAAAAAAAAGATCATATTTTTTGGACCTGTGGTTTGCCTTCTATGAATGTTACAAGATTGCAACTTTGATGACCTTGAAATCTCGTTTCTCCCCACACGGGGCCATAAAAAATTTTTTTTCAGAAAACATGTATTTTCTATTTAGTGTTATGAAAATTTTAAGGCACTTATAAAATTGTTTTGAGACCACATTTATTTTCATTTACAGGTCTTAAATAAAACTGCTCAGTATTTGTTATTGTGCAGATAGTTTGAGCTAGTTTATCCGCATACAAGTACACAACAATAGAATTCTTCGTAATAAATGTAAGATAACCAGACAGATGACAAACAATGATTTCTCAGGAGTAAATCTGAAGTACATGTTTCCTTACTTGGCAGTTTCTAGTGTGCTTTGGGTAAAGTTACATATAGGGATAATTTGCTGTTAGAAGATTAGCTTCGGCGAAAGGAGACTACTAGAGTAGACAGACATTTGATATTGCTATCATGACGAGTGTATTTAATTGCACAAATATCATTAGTGATAAATAAGCTTCACAGACGAAACAAAACTGAATGTAGAAAAGCTCAGCGCAGCGGGGCAGAAGGAGTCAAAAGACTTTCTCTAATTGCGTTAACTAAGGATAAGTAAAGAATTGTATTGTACACGCTAAAAAGTCCCCTATGACTTTCTGCAAATCCGTATTGAAACTTCTTGACCAACGTACCGATTTTTGTATCCATAGCGTTTACGTTTAAGTTTTAGTACGTACTGCGTACAGAAAGAAGTCAGTACGTTGGTACATCAATCGTATACTTCCGTACAACAATCAAAAGAATTCCCTACCGCTTTGTAAGCAGCCCCTACTTCGAAGTAGTACGCATCTGTACTGACTTACTGTACGAACGTACAAAAAAAGAAGACCTTAGCCTGCTTCGATCCCTAGACTTCCTGCTCGCTATCAGCCGCCCTACTAACTGAGCCATTTACTCAGTATGAGTTATGATGGTCTTTTTCCTTAACTCATTGTTTCTGTCTGACGTTACCCCAAAAATAATTTAAAAGGGAATGCGTACTGATTTTATTTGTAAAATGAGTACTTAACGCCAAAACCTACTATCTTTTTATTTTAAATATGCAGGTTTTGTGCACTGTACTTACCTCAAGTATATACGTCCTGAAAAATGTTTTAGTACGCAGGCATATTGAACTTTTTTTTAGAGTGTAAGTGCAGTACGCCCGCTGCTGTTCAACTTCAAGAGGAGTGGAGTACAGAGAGCATAATTATTATTAAGAGGAGCGTCAGCGATCTCTTTATAGGAATGAACGATCTGTCTGTCTGTCTGTCTGTCTGTCTGTCTGTGTGTGCGTGTGTGTGTGTGTGTGTGTTCGCAACCATAGATGGGCCCAAAAGTGCAAGTCAATTCTGGGGCCCATCTATATCGGCCTCCTTTACCTTAATACTTCCAACACAATGCAGATGTCATTGGCTGTACTAATTGTTAGTATGTGCCGTCTCATTGTCAACTTTCCTGTGGTTCTTCTCGGTTTTCGGTCTGTTTATTATTTGGTTTTCCTAATGTCAACGCTCCTCTTCATTATGTGCTGTCTTGACGGGTTTATTATTTTATGTATAACAGAAATGGTAATGAAATGTAGTTACGTAATTACTTATAGTTATATGTAGAGGTGTTGTACTTATATTTGGCATAATGCTCTATTTGTGAATCTGAAGGAAAATCTGTTCATAAAGTCAGTTAACAGAATATGGAGTTCATTTCTTGAAATATTCTGCTGTGATTCCTGGACTTGTTCTATTATATTACAGGGGGTTTCCTGTTTTGTTGAGCTCGCTTGCTCTCGGTCCAGAAGAGCATCTCTGGCTGGAGAAAGCAGGGATAAGAGCAAGTCAGGACAGGACTGAGAGCAAGCAAGAGCAAAACCGGGGTCACCTTACAGGGACGTTGCACACTGAAAGCCCTAATGTAAAGCGACATTTAACATTGAGATCTTCGATCGAAGAGTTTCTGAGCGCATGTTCGTTACTCATCACAGGGATGTCGGAGAGTGAAACCTAAACTGACTGAACTATAAGCCTTCGCTTATTTTGCCCGTGTTTATCCTATCGGATGTTCAGTTTCACTATTGTACAGTGTTTCCTGTGTCTTGTTTTTCTGATTTAATGAAACACGAGATTTAATTCACTCCGACAGTTTCTCTTGGCTTTACACACTCTTGTCGTGAATTTCTACAGAAAGTGGATAAATACCTTTACCAAGTATTCTGTATCGCTTTAGTGAAACTATGTCTTTTGTGTTCAATTAATCCGTTTATTGTCTCCGTACACGTTTCCTTTACTTTGCTCAACGCTTCTCCGTCTCAGCTATAACCCAACCCACCCGTGCCGAATAACAAGAAAGTATTCGGGGATTGTATACCAAAAGTACAACATAACGTACACGTGTACATTTTCTACAGTATAGCCTTTTTCATACCTCAACTTAACACACTTATCCGTGCTATCTGACTAAAGCTGTTTAACTCTCAACAAAGTTCAACTGTATTGATAAAAATTGAAGGCTAGATTCATTTCCGCAAATATTAGATTTGCTTTGCCTTTGCGGGCTAGATTTAAGTGAACGCTCATTGGGACTGGTCGGCCTGTAAATATTAACAAGACAAGAAAAGGAAAGTCAGGAATGTTTCAGTTTGTCTGTTCAAAGAATACTTGCCTAGACAGAAAACCAGGCAGATCTCCTACACACCATACATGATAAAGATAAAAGGCACAACAACTATTACACTAGAAATCTTTTCTCGTAAAAATTAGTACAATTTCTAATTTTCTTTTTATTACTTCGCTCTGTATGTTTCCTAATTGCCTACTATTCTATTTCTAAGTAGACCCTTACTAGTATACCAACAAACCAACAATATTCCTTTAGTTCTGAATAATTAATTAATAAACAAAATCAGCGTTATGTCTCCTGTTGGCAAACACTCCTGGAAACTCTCTGCTCTACCAAAATGTGCACTCGTTATCCAGGCGTTGACCCTGTATTTATCTACTCTTTTATTCCCTCTGTGTATCTCTGTGCTACCTGTAGGATCAGTGGAAATTATTTTCAAGGAACTCCAAACGGATTCTCAAACTCCGTGCAAAAATACCCGTAAGCTTGGAGTTACACATTATAATTCCAGTTTTAACTCACTTTAATACCATTTACCCGTATTTATCCTTGTATGTGTAGATTCTCAAAAATTCAACTTCAAGTATAACCACTTCTGCCCTAGTCTCAGCTTCAAAAGCAAGTTAGATGATGAGTTCTTAGAGCAACCGATCCAGGAACAATCTTTTGTACAAATTCGTAATGGGGAAAATGATCAAATTCTCAACCAAAACATACTAAACCAACAGGAGCTTATTTCCGAAAAAACTGTTTGCAGATTTTTTGATAAAAACATGAAATTATTAGCTGCACAGATCACAAGCCTAACTTGGAATTTTACTGCGACAAGGAAATGCCGTCATTTTTCTAATAAAGTAAGAAAATCCGTATTTACTGTATAATTTAAATTTCCCGTACCTTATGTGAAGTAAATCTCTAGTTGAATAAGGTACAGGTACTTAATGGATTACGCTAGATGTACACAGATTAATGGTGAGGTACTTTTTAGTTTCCAGAGAGCCATAACATGTCTTGTGAGATACATGGAGAAAGCAACATTTCTTTGTCCCTGAGGGTTGATTCCCAGGGATTAACTGCATTCTTCAATGAAAATTCCTCCAGCTATTGTTTAACATCACCGAAATTTCTAGTCTCAATTTTTAGAATACAAAAGGGTACAATTTTTTGAATAGTTTTATTATATTTTCCTGATTTGCAATTTTCAAGTGCAGTGCAGCTTATTACTTATCTTTAACTAAAGAAAAAAGAATATCCATCTATTTTACAATAAGAGAAATATCAAGGTATTTAGCACAATTTCTCTTCAATTATCTAACAACATTTAAAATGCAATTTATTAGATAATTATTAATATACACGTTTCAAATATTATGGGATTTTTGTAGGTGCTGCTTGCACGGTGAAAGTTCAACAATATAAAATCGACTTAAATATGACCAAAGAGAAATGTGAAGACTATGAAATGTTCCCCACATGTAGACTGTACGCTTGCTCGGAAGAGACTAATGTTTTGAGCTACCTACGGCAACTAACCGGCCATTCGACCATGGGGCCTTTAATCACAACAGATGAATTTTCTAAAGACTCAGAGTCAATGAAACCTTACAGCGATTTCCAATTCCAAAGGCCAAATAGGCATGACACAATTACAAAGATTACGATAGAACATTATTTACTAGGACTCTTCGTCCTGGTTTTCGTGGCTTTTTTAATTCTTCTATGCCGGTTTAAAGCGTGTTGCCGCGAAACTACTGCACTACATAATCTCCCTTTACCAATGTAAGCAAGCGTATTAGTTTCTTACTGATAGTGGAGAAGATATTGATAGGTATTATTTAAGTAACATTCCTTGTCATTGATATTTATTTTGAAACTGATATTTCAGAATGACGAAAGCGACGGCGACGATGGTGAGTGCGAGTGACACCCGGACCGCAGCAGAAATAAGGGAGCAGGAAAGAAATCAACTCCTCATGCCACTCGAATTACATTTCACTTCTAAGCCAAAAGTAAGATGTTCCTCAAAACCATCCTGCGTTTGTCGCGACCTCGGAGGAAAACAGAACACGAAGAAATGGGGTCACCGAGGAACGGACGACGAATCGTACGCTCCTGTGCGACAAAATGATACTCCTTATATTCCCAGCGTAGCCAGAATGTAAATGAAATGATAATATTTATTTAAGATAGGGTACACTAAAGAAATTTTCCATTTCACTATTACACAACATAAGCCACTGCAGTCCCTCTGTTATTGATTTATCATATCTTTACCTTAAGTCTTAGTGTTTCTATTCCTACTGTTTCATTACCACCACCGGCACGTGTAGAGAAATGGTAATTCGTGTAATCTCGGAAAGGATGGTCCTTTCATAAGTATCTTTAGGGAGTAGATACCTGCTGGTGCTACATTTGCAATCACCTATAAATTATTACCTATAGTAAACTACCCTGATGTTATTTTCTAAATGTCACACAGTACAAGGGCAAAATGTAAATTATTGCAGTACTGGTCTATAACACTCTTAAGAAGTTACCACCGAAGAAGATTTGAAAATTGTCACTCCTATTTATGTTCAAATCTCAAAGTATTACAATTAGCAACGAAACAATGCTCTTTTAGCTACTTGTAGTATGCTTTGTTTTTGTACGCATTCCATGTGTATGCACCTAAGTGATACTAATATCTCAGAGTTAAAAGTTAAAAGTCTATAGTCTACTGCCTAAACGTAATTTGATATACTACGTACCTTTTGGAGTATGAAATCTACCCATGTGTATACAACAATAGGAATGATTGGTTCCCTTCGTGTGACTGATAAACGCAAAAACGCACTTGACAAATATTAATGCTAATTATTTTGCGCACATAATATTGTATGCAAACACTAACTATGCCACACAATTTCAATACACTAGGTGCTAAATGCAAACGAACTTTACTGAATTGCATTGTGCAACCTGTGTTAAATGGCCTTACTGAATTAAGTACTAGAATTACTTTTTGTACACCTTAATCCTTTATTTTCCATTTGTTTTCAAATGTAGTATAGGAGCCCCTAGTATATATGTATTACAAGTTAAAATATCGTATCACTGCACATAGTAATGATATACCATATTTATTATTACTAAAATTAAATTACATATACATGACAGCACTTTATGACAGTACAGGTTTAAAATATTGATGTGCATACCCAACATGCTATTAAACGCATAAATAAATCAGTGAAGTGAATTGCTATAAAATGTTGAGTCTTGGGACGTTGATGGAGCGGTCTATAATGTAACAAGATTTTCATACATGCTCGCAGTCACATTAATTTATTCATCACCTTTTCCTTGCCATGAGTCCTTTGGAGAGGATGCTAGAATTGCTCTATGAGGTAAGGGATTTCAGGGATGGTTCTGGATGTCCTGAAGACTTGTGACTTCTGCATTTGGATTCTAGGTCCACTAGATTTAAATGAAATGCCATTAACCCAGATGGTCACTTTTTTTGGAACGAATCAATGGAAAAGACACTGAAACTTTAAAATCAGTTTTTTAAAGTAAATTGTAAAAGTTCACAGGATCTACTGCTGGAAGCAGTGAATCCCCGTTTAGAAAGAACGATGGGATTTAGGCAACCATCTTACAGATTAAATGAAATTAGAGCACTTGTAGCAAGGAAGAATGAATAAAATGTGAAAAATTAGATGAGAAGATAATATGCTAATGCTCACATAAGGCTTTATAACTTTAACTAAATAACTTTAACTAATTTTGCTCATTATTTGTATTATGGAAGTGATATTGATTTTGTTATTATTGGATGGATTTATTGTAATTGCTTCCACAAACATTAAAAAGTTCATCTTTGGAATATGATAACCAACAATTTCTTTATCTTCCAGGGGGTACCTCATTCCATAATTAACAACGGATCCCAATCTCAGAGTTTCCAATAATGTTGCTTCAACGTAAGGCATTCTTGGAATTAAGAATGATAAGGACCAATTTATAGGGTTCAAACAAATTAATGGTTGTAAATATTTTGCCCTTTTTTACCTGGATTTATCCTGTGATTTTGGTAAATTACCCGGTTTAATGACACGATCGATTTCTTCCATTACAGATTGATAAGGGTGTGGGTTAGAGGTAATAAACAGCATTGACCATTCTAAAAGGGTGGCTGGGAGAGCCGCTATTGTACCCACAAATGTATCCATGCTTATCTATGGTCGTCTTAAATAACAAAGACCAAAGTATTATTCATCTTTAATGAAAACATACTTTTTACCAATCTTATATACCGGTTAAAGCATTTATGCCGTTTTCTTGGTCATGAAGACCATCAATGTCATCGGTGTCGGTGCATGGGCTTCTTCTTGTAATTTCCTTTTGAGCATTTTCGTTTAATAATATCCTAATTATTTTTAAGGGATCCATGATTATAGTAACTATAATATTGAACGTAATCTGTTCTTTGTATAAAATACCATAGTTTACTTCAAACTTATAATATATATCTGATATATTTTTTTGGTCTCATCCCAAAAATCCCAATTGTAGAGAGCTTGATCAAAGACTATTTAACTCGAGGAATAAACCTGAGGAGACAGTGTAATTTACAATAATTACTTTTAGTAAGAATTGACCTGTATTTTTAGGAATATAATTATCTCAACTTTTTCTTTAATCGCATTTACTTTAGTCCTTATGAGTTAATGTTAATGTACCTTCAGGTAAGTATGTGTGACCATTTTCAAGATATCTTCGAACGTTTGACAGTTTTTCTATTTTATTAACACTTTAATACGAACAGCAAAACGTGTTACGGACAACAAAATAGTATCCAAAACACTTTCTCGTTCTTTTCGCTAATTATTCTTTTGAGATTTTAGAAGACAGTTTGCGTAGATTGCCATAAAATTAAGACTGTTGTATATGTTCATGAATGATGTGAATGTGAATCCTCTGTAACAGCAACGCTTTCAAGTATACAAATATTTATTGTAAAATACAGGCACCCGGGCTGGGTACTATTACTATTATAGTGATATACAATTGATAAGATTTCCTTTAGCATGTCGTGTCGTGGTTGGTAAAGCGTTCCTAAGAATTTATTTACTCTACACAATTACGAAGGCTACCTAGAAATATTTTTCTAGTACCTATTTCAAAATGCAATCAAACACAACACGAGAGTGCAATTTAACAAATAAAGTCGCATTTACGCATACAGTTAATTAACTACGTATTGTAATATAATACCTTTCACCTACAATATTAGAGTTCGAATTAGCACATATTCCAGTCAGAATATACAATTGTATTATTAGAGTAATTCTATTTACAATTGCATCTGACCTTTACTGTCGACGGTATAAATAATTAACTTATGTAAAGAGAAAGCTTATAAAAGCAAAAAATAAGGGTAGTGCAGACTTAATGTAACTGCAATATGGGTTTCTCACATTCTAAGATCCAAAAGTATGTACCCTGTCCTGCTCTAGGTACAAATTTAACTGAATATTTAATGACAAATGCAATAAAACGCCCACCTAAGAAACACATAATTGTAGCAGTGTTAACATTTAAATTATATACCATATGTACAGTACATTAGCTTAGGAAAATATGACACGTGTGGATTACATGACTGTTCTTAGCGAATCCTGTTTCCTATCCATAGTTTTCCCTATCTCAGCCTCATCTTGATATAACATGCTGGCATCTTGATATAACATGCTGGCATCTTGATATAACATGCTGGCATCTTGATATAACATGCTGGCATCTTGATATAACAGGCTGGCATCTTGATATAACATGCTGGCATCTTGATATAACATGCTGGCATCTTGATATAACATGCTGGCATCTTGATATAACATGCTGGCATCTTGATATAACATGCTGGCATCTTGATATAACATGCTGGCATCTTGATATAACATGCTGGCATCTTGATATAACATGCTGGCATCTTGATATAACATGCTGGCATCTTGATATAACATGCTGGCATCTTGATATAACATGCTGGCATCTTGATATAACATGCTGGCATCTTGATATAACATGCTGGCATCTTGATATAACATGCTGGCATCTTGATATAACATGCTGGCATCTTGATATAACATGCTGGCATCTTGATATAACATGCTGGCATCTTGATATAACATGCTGGCATCTTGATATAACATGCTGGCATCTTGATATAACATGCTGGCATCTTGATATAACATGCTGGCATCTTGATATAACATGCTGGCATCTTGATATAACATGCTGGCATCTTGATATAACATGCTGGCATCTTGATATAACATGCTGGCATCTTGATATAACATGCTGGCATCTTGATATAACATGCTGGCATCTTGATATAACATGCTGGCATCTTGATATAACATGCTGGCATCTTGATATAACATGCTGGCATCTTGATATAACATGCTGGCATCTTGATATAACATGCTGGCATCTTGATATAACATGCTGGCATCTTGATATAACATGCTGGCATCTTGATATAACATGCTGGCATCTTGATATAACATGCTGGCATCTTGATATAACATGCTGGCATCTTGATATAACATGCTGGCATCTTGATATAACATGCTGGCATCTTGATATAACATGCTGGCATCTTGATATAACATGCTGGCATCTTGATATAACATGCTGGCATCTTGATATAACATGCTGGCATCTTGATATAACATGCTGGCATCTTGATATAACATGCTGGCATCTTGATATAACATGCTGGCATCTTGATATAACATGCTGGCATCTTGATATAACATGCTGGCATCTTGATATAACATGCTGGCATCTTGATATAACATGCTGGCATCTTGATATAACATGCTGGCATCTTGATATAACATGCTGGCATCTTGATATAACATGCTGGCATCTTGATATAACATGCTGGCATCTTGATATAACATGCTGGCATCTTGATATAACATGCTGGCATCTTGATATAACATGCTGGCATCTTGATATAACATGCTGGCATCTTGATATAACATGCTGGCATCTTGATATAACATGCTGGCATCTTGATATAACATGCTGGCATCTTGATATAACATGCTGGCATCTTGATATAACATGCTGGCATCTTGATATAACATGCTGGCATCTTGATATAACATGCTGGCATCTTGATATAACATGCTGGCATCTTGATATAACATGCTGGCATCTTGATATAACATGCTGGCATCTTGATATAACATGCTGGCATCTTGATATAACATGCTGGCATCTTGATATAACATGCTGGCATCTTGATATAACATGCTGGCATCTTGATATAACATGCTGGCATCTTGATATAACATGCTGGCATCTTGATATAACATGCTGGCATCTTGATATAACATGCTGGCATCTTGATATAACATGCTGGCATCTTGATATAACATGCTGGCATCTTGATATAACATGCTGGCATCTTGATATAACATGCTGGCATCTTGATATAACATGCTGGCATCTTGATATAACATGCTGGCATCTTGATATAACATGCTGGCATCTTGATATAACATGCTGGCATCTTGATATAACATGCTGGCATCTTGATATAACATGCTGGCATCTTGATATAACATGCTGGCATCTTGATATAACATGCTGGCATCTTGATATAACATGCTGGCATCTTGATATAACATGCTGGCATCTTGATATAACATGCTGGCATCTTGATATAACATGCTGGCATCTTGATATAACATGCTGGCATCTTGATATAACATGCTGGCATCTTGATATAACATGCTGGCATCTTGATATAACATGCTGGCATCTTGATATAACATGCTGGCATCTTGATATAACATGCTGGCATCTTGATATAACATGCTGGCATCTTGATATAACATGCTGGCATCTTGATATAACATGCTGGCATCTTGATATAACATGCTGGCATCTTGATATAACATGCTGGCATCTTGATATAACATGCTGGCATCTTGATATAACATGCTGGCATCTTGATATAACATGCTGGCATCTTGATATAACATGCTGGCATCTTGATATAACATGCTGGCATCTTGATATAACATGCTGGCATCTTGATATAACATGCTGGCATCTTGATATAACATGCTGGCATCTTGATATAACATGCTGGCATCTTGATATAACATGCTGGCATCTTGATATAACATGCTGGCATCTTGATATAACATGCTGGCATCTTGATATAACATGCTGGCATCTTGATATAACATGCTGGCATCTTGATATAACATGCTGGCATCTTGATATAACATGCTGGCATCTTGATATAACATGCTGGCATCTTGATATAACATGCTGGCATCTTGATATAACATGCTGGCATCTTGATATAACATGCTGGCATCTTGATATAACATGCTGGCATCTTGATATAACATGCTGGCATCTTGATATAACATGCTGGCATCTTGATATAACATGCTGGCATCTTGATATAACATGCTGGCATCTTGATATAACATGCTGGCATCTTGATATAACATGCTGGCATCTTGATATAACATGCTGGCATCTTGATATAACATGCTGGCATCTTGATATAACATGCTGGCATCTTGATATAACATGCTGGCATCTTGATATAACATGCTGGCATCTTGATATAACATGCTGGCATCTTGATATAACATGCTGGCATCTTGATATAACATGCTGGCATCTTGATATAACATGCTGGCATCTTGATATAACATGCTGGCATCTTGATATAACATGCTGGCATCTTGATATAACATGCTGGCATCTTGATATAACATGCTGGCATCTTGATATAACATGCTGGCATCTTGATATAACATGCTGGCATCTTGATATAACATGCTGGCATCTTGATATAACATGCTGGCATCTTGATATAACATGCTGGCATCTTGATATAACATGCTGGCATCTTGATATAACATGCTGGCATCTTGATATAACATGCTGGCATCTTGATATAACATGCTGGCATCTTGATATAACATGCTGGCATCTTGATATAACATGCTGGCATCTTGATATAACATGCTGGCATCTTGATATAACATGCTGGCATCTTGATATAACATGCTGGCATCTTGATATAACATGCTGGCATCTTGATATAACATGCTGGCATCTTGATATAACATGCTGGCATCTTGATATAACATGCTGGCATCTTGATATAACATGCTGGCATCTTGATATAACATGCTGGCATCTTGATATAACATGCTGGCATCTTGATATAACATGCTGGCATCTTGATATAACATGCTGGCATCTTGATATAACATGCTGGCATATTGATATAACATGCTGGCATCTTGATATAACATGCTGGCATCTTGATATAACATGCTGGCATCTTGATATAACATGTGTAATACATATGTATACATGTGGCCAATGTAATAGATATGTATACTTATGTGGCCATTGTGATATACATTAATACATATGTTACGTATAACAAAACATAGAGCCATAAGTAAGTTATACTTACGATATATACAGATGTATATATTTCACATAGTCCATATAATATAAGGGATTCAAAATATATGCTCTGTAGATAATAAGATGTTTATACGTAAATGTGCACTATATAATACCTGCACGCATAAATAAGTTTTATGAAATGTATTTATAGGGTATTTGTTGTGTTATTTTGATTGTCGATACATTATGACCCTTTGTTTTCTTTTTGGAATTATATAAAGTTACCTGAAAAATGGTGGCCTTATACATGGAGTCTTACGGACATACAATGAACTTTTTTGACAACTATCCCCTAGCTCTGTCATTTTACTAGCAATTTGAAAATTTTTTTGGGAAATTATAGAAAAATAAATTTGGTTCGAGTATTTTGGAAATAATTGGGGTAAATGCATTACCCCCGAAGTTGCAAGGTTTTAAAGTTAGCTTGACTACAATAGTAGTCGTTTGGTAGATGTGATGATGTGAACATAAGACCTTAGAGTAAAGGCAACCACATCAGGTGTTGGTTCTGTAGCGTGATGCAACAGACCACAGCTAGCTGTGCCGGCAGGATGAGATTGATTCCTGGCCGGGCCAACCAATTTTCTACATATTATAACAGTAGAGGTAGGGTTAAAGCAATTTGGAATTTTGGTATTCGATAGGAATAAGTCGGGGTAGAAAAAGACTGTGATAGGAATAAGTAAGGACAGGAAAAGGCTGAAGTAGGAATATGTCAGGGTAGGAAAAATCTCGGTAGGAAAAGTCGGGGATAGAAAAAACCATGGATAGGAAACAGCGTTGGATAGGAAACATGGCGTCATCCATGTGTGGGCTACGGCTACACAATAGGCCCATGTTTAGTTTGGATAGAATGTTGTAAATGATGTGTTATTACAACAAATCATATTGGACTACCTTAATTAATTTACAAGAAGCTTTTGTTCATATTGATGTTAGTTATTGCACATAATAGACAAAATAGTATCTACTTGAAATTGGTAGAAGTGTCGAAGTTTGTTTGCTTTCTTTTGTCTAACAATACTTGAGTTGAGTGTGAGTGTATAATACAAAGCACATATGTAAGGAAGTATAATTAGAATTTATGCAATTGTTATGCTAGAAAACGGTCTGACTGCACATTTAGGTACTTTTCGTCCTCATTAGCTGTCTAGTTGAATTAGCCAGAGGAAGTTTAGATTGGAATTACAGATTTCATGGTGTAATTAAGGAAGCAGTATTTGTTATTGTGCAGATAATTTGAGCTAGTTTAGTCGTATACAAGTGCAAACAATGCAAACAAGTACGAAGTCTTCGTAATAAATGTAAGTTATCCAGACAGATGAGCAAACAATGATTTCTCAGGAGTAAATCTGAAGTACATGTAATTATGTTTCCTTACTTGGTAGTTTCTAGTGTGCTTTGGGTAAAGTTACATATAGGGATAATTTGCTTTTAGAAGATTAGCTTCGGCGAAAGGGGACTACTAGAGTAGACAGACATTTGATATTGCTATCATGACGAGTGTATTTAATTGCATAAATGTCATTAGTGATAAGCGTCACAGACGAAACTAAATTGCATGAAGAAAGGCTCAGAGGGGCAAAGAGTCGAAAGACTTTCTCTAATTGCGTTAGCTAAGGATAAGTAAGTTTTATAGAACAGAAGTACAGTACGCCCACTGTTTTTCAACTTCAACTTGAGTGGTGCAGAGAGCATATACAGGAAGCATCATTAGTTAATGCATAACAGAAATTGTAATGAAGTTACTTATAGTTATATATGTAGGTGTTGTACTTACATTTTGCATAATGCTCTATTTGTGAATCTGAAATGATCTGCGAGGAAAATGTGTTCATAAAGTCAGTACACTGAATATGGAGTGTATTTCTTGAAATCTTCTGCTCTGACTCCTCGTTCTATAATATTACACTGAAAGCCCTAATGTATAGCGACATAACTTTGAGATCTTCGATCGTAGAGTTTCTGAGCGCATGTTCGTTACTCATCTGGGATGTCGGAGAGTGAAACCTAAACTGACTGAACTGTAAGCCTTTGCTTACTTTGCCCGTGTTTATACTTGCTTTCCTGTCGGATGTTCAGTTTCACTATTGTAGTACAGTGTTTCATGGACCTTGTTTTTCTGATTTAATGAAACACGAGCTTTCATTCTCTCCGGGAGTTCCTTTTGGCTTTACACACGCTAGACGCGAATTTCTATAGAAAGTGGATTCGGATACATATCCTAACCAAGTATTCTGTATCGCTTAAGGAAAACTACGTCTTTTTATATATCATCACATCACAACTCCTACCTCTACTTACATAGCGATCCTATTCAGTCAGATCCGTAGTAGTTTTCTCACATCAGATTCTGTTATGTTCTGTTGTGCGCTTCTGGGAATTTTAGGCGCCTACACACATGTTTACTACTGCTATATCCATTAGATCCGAAATTCACGGTTTCCCTACACACTTCATGCTTTCCGGTTATATAAATATATTTTCACTCCTTCGCGGTGATATTGTGAATGTGAGTCAACGATATTTCGCATGAACTGAATAAGCTGCGAGGAAAGGAAGAGAAACCGAAGTTATAGGACGGGACAGATGTGCAAACTCACGCTAAATACAAAGCAAGTCAAAAATCGTATGTACAAATACGTTTATAGTCTCCGTACACGTTTCCTTTACTTTGCTCAAAGCTTCTCCGTCTCAGCTCCAACCCACCCGTGCCGAATAACGAGAAAGTATTCGGGGATTTAGTACCAAAAGTACAACATAACGTACACATGTACATTTTCTACAGTACTTTATTACGCCTTTTTCCTACCTCAACTCAACACACTTATCCGTGCTATCTACTAAAGCTGAAAGCAGGAATTGCTCTGTTGCTCTGTGGCCTGGTGTATGCACTCTGTGTTCCAGACGTTTGTTAGCTTGTGGAAGATACAGATAATAAATATTAACAAGACCAGAAGAGGAAAGTCAGGAATGTTTCAGTTTGTCTGTTCAAAGAATATTTGCCTAGACAGAAAACCAGGCAGATCTCCTACACACCTTACATGATAAAGATAAAAGGCACAACAACTATTACACTAAAAATTACACTTTTCTCGTAAAAATTAGCACAATTTCTAATTTTCTTTTTATTACTTCGCTCTGTATGTTTCCTAATTGCCTACTATTCTATTTCTAAGAACACCCTTGCTAGTATACCAACAATACTCCTTTTGTTCTGAATAATTACTAAGTAAACACAATTAGCGTTATGTCTCCTGTTGCCAGACACTCCTGGAAACTCTCTGCTCTATCAAACTGTGCACTCGTTATCCAGGCGTTGACCCTGTATTTATCTACTCTTTTATTCTCTCTGTGTTTCTCTGTGCTACCTGTAGGATCTGTAGAAATTATTTACAAGGAACTCCAAATAGATTCTCAAACTCAGTGCAAAAATATTCGTAAGCTTATAGTTATATATTATAATCCCAGTTTTAACCCACTTTACCATTTATCCATATGTATTCATAAGCCGTGTATTCTCTATATGTAGATTCTCAAAAGTTCAACTTCAAGCATAATCACTTCTGCCCGAATCTCAACTTCAAAAACAAGTTTGACGATGAGTTCTTAGAGAATCCGATCCAGGAACATCCTTTTGTACAAATTCGTAATGGGGAAAATGATCAAATTCTCAGCCAAAACATACTAAACCAACAGGAGCTTATTTCCGAAGGAACTGTTTGCAGATTTTTTGATAAAAACATTAAATTATTAGCTGCACGGATCACCAGCCTACCTTGGAATTTTACTGCGACAAGGCAATGCCGTCATGTTTCCAATAAAGTAAGTAAATCCGTATTTACTGTATAGGTAATTAAAATTTCCCAGTAACTTATGTGAAGTAAATTTCTAGTTGAATAAGGTACGTTATATTGGTTATGCTTGATGTACACAGATTAATGGTGAGGTACTTTTTAGTTTCCAGAGAACCATAACGTGCCTTGTGAGATACATGGAGAAAGCAACATTTCTCTGTCCCTGAGGGTTGATTCCCAGGGATTAACTGCATTCTTCAATGAAAATTCCTCCAGCTATTGTTTAACATCATCGAAATTTCTAGTCGCAATTTTTAGAAAACAAAAGGGTACTATTTTTGAATAATGTTATTACATTATCATGATAAATAGCAATTTTCAAGTGCAATTTTCAAGATGCAGCATACTTACTTCTAACTAAAGAAAAAATAGTTTTTCTCCAGCAAATAGAAAGCATACAGTTATTCTATTTTTATAAAGTGTGCCTACAATATCGCTATAATTATCTATCAGCAATTTTTAAACCGATGTAATGGGATTTCTGTAGGTGCTGCCTGCATGGTGAAAGTTCAACAATATAAAATCGACTTAAATATGACCAAAGAGAAATGTGAAGACTATGAAATGTTCCCCACATGTGGACTGTACGCTTGCTCGGAAGAGACTAATGTTTTGAGGCATCTACGGCAACTAACCGGCCCTACGACCTTGGGGCCTTTAATCACAACAGATGAATTTTCTAACGACTCAGAGTCAATGAAACCTTACAGCGATTTCCAATTCCAAAGGCCAAATAAGCATGACACAATAAAAGCGATTACGATAGAAAATGTTTTCCTTGGACTCGTCGCCCTTCTTTTTTTGGCTGGTTTATTTCTTATATGCCTATGTTGCCCTCAATCGGGAGGTCAAACAACGTAAGCGAACACATTTCGCTTTTAATTGATAGTGGAAAGACAACTGATAAATACTAATTCAACGATATTTCTTGTCATTGATATTTATTTTGAAAAAATTTAATGATATTTCAGACCAATGATTTCTGGCAGCCGGAGAGCATCACAAGTAGGACAGAACTTAGTGACAGAAAATGAAGTCATCAAACGACAAGAATTTGATTCCACTTTTGTACCGAAATTAAGATGTTCCTCAAAACCATCCTGCGTTTGTAGCGGCCTCGGAGGAAAACAGAAAACGAAAACGAAGAAATGGGGTCACCGAGGAACGGACGACGAATCTTACGCTCCTGTACGACAACATGATACTCCTTATATTCCTAGCATAGCCAGAGTGTAAATGAAAGGATAATATTTATTTAAGATAGGGTACACTAAAGTACACTTATCCCATTTCACTCCTTACTACACAGACCATTGCAGTCCCTCTGTTATTGATTTATCATATCTTTACATTAAGTCTTAGTGTTTCTATTCCTACTGTTTCATTACCAGCACCGGAACGTGTAGAGAAATGGTAATTCATGTAATCTCCAAAGGAATGGTCCTTTCGTAAGTATCTTTAGGGAGTAGATACCTGCTGCTACGGTTGCAATCACCTATAAATTATTACCTATAGGAAACTACTCTAATGTTATTTTCTAAATGTCACAGAGTACTAACTTAACTCTGTACTGTCTGTACGAACTTCACATGCAGAATGTAAATTATTGCAATAGTCTATAATCCTCTTAAGAAGTTACCACCGAAGGAGATTTGAAAATTGTCACTCCTATTTATGTTCAAATATCAAAGTCTTACAATTAGCAACAAAACAATACTGTTTTAGTTTCTCGTATGCATTGTTTGTACGTATTCCATGTGTATACAGCTAAGTGATATTAATATCTCAAAGTTAATAGTTAGAAGTCTACTGCCTAAACGTAATTTAATATTGTACTACGTACCTTTTGGAATATGAAATCTACCCATGTATATAAATCAATAGGAATGATTCCCTTCGTGACTGATAAACGCACTTGACAAACATTAATGCTAATTATTTTGCGCATATAATATTGTATTCAAACACTAACGGATACCATACAATTTCAATGCACCAGGCGCTAAATGTAAACGAACTTTGCTGAATTACATAGCAAATCCTGTGTAAATGACCTTACTGAATTAAGTACTAAAATTACTTTTTGTATACCTTTTAGTCCTTTATTTTTCATTTTTTTCCACTACAGGCTAGGAGATACTAGTATATATTACAGGTTGAATTGAAATATAGTAACACTAGAAATAGTATTAGACACACCACATTACTGAAATTAAATTACATATAAATGATAACAGTTTATAACAACTTTAGGTTTAAAAAATCGATGTGCACACTCAACATGCTATTAAACGCATAAATAAATCAGTGATATTGCTATAAAATGTTGAGTCTTGGGACGCTGAGGGAACGGCCTATAATGTAACAAGATTTTCATACGTGCTCAGTCATATTAATTTATTCATTATTCACCTTTTCCTTGCCATAATGTAAAAGTCCTTTGGAGAGGATACTAGAATTGCTCTATGAGGTTTCAGGGATGGTTCTGGATGTTCTGAAGACTTTTCTAATTTATAACGCTGCAATATTGAGGTTAGAAACAAAAATATAGTCATCTTAGAGGAAGACTCTCCGATGCATACCCTTTTTCCTACATTTGGATTAAATTAAAGACAAACATTACTAACTTTGCAAATCAGTATATGATTATAATGTTTGAGTGCAAATATAGTGAATATCCTTACCAAATCCAAAGGTGAATATTTTATCTGCATTAATTATGTTTTTATTTTCATCCAAAAAACGTTCCGGTCGAAAATTTTCTGGATCGCCCCATATTTCTTTACTTGTGTGAAAACAAGCAAGCTTAACCAGTATATGCGTGTTCTGAAACAATTAGTATTACTGTTAAGAAATTTGTGAAATGCGATTGCATGTTAAAATACAATTGTAGATATCTTAGATTTTTTCATACTGCAGGAATCAGGTAATCCTTAAAGGTTGTTTCATGAAGAGGTGCTCTCATTGTGAAGTTAATAACATTAGCAATGCGAAACACTTCTAGCATTACTGCTTCTGTGTACGGCATGCTAAAAACATCATTAAATACAACTATGAATAATCTATATTTTACATATTATAATATCAGTATATCAGTAATACTCTGGCATTTATTTTTTTATAAGTTTCCTCTTAAAAGTAAGTATTTAAATT
Organism: Yoshiicerus persimilis; assembly: GCA_020352615.2. Classification (NCBI taxonomy): domain Eukaryota; kingdom Metazoa; phylum Arthropoda; class Collembola; order Entomobryomorpha; family Tomoceridae; genus Yoshiicerus; species Yoshiicerus persimilis. The sequence goes on from CM036943.2 coordinate 12,008,424, forward strand.
TACACGTACTTCAAACGGTCATGTATAATTGGATCTCTTTCATTTCCAATCACGCTATCAATTTCTTCTTCTACTTTTGCATAAACTTCAGGATATTGTATTAAATATAAGATAATCCAATCCAATGTATTCGCAGTTGAGTCAAGACCAGCAACAAACAAGTCCATGCAAGTTTGGATGCATTGGATATCTTAAAATACGAAAAATATTTATTATGAGGTTGTCTTTATAAAATGAATAGAAAATAACTGAAAATTATCAGTTTAAAATATCTCACCAGTGTACATAGGATCGTTCTTATTTTCTATTTCACTCAAAAACATATCAATGAAGTTTGAAGGTTCTGTTTTGTAAATCCCCAATGCCCTTCGTTCTTCCAAAACCTCCTGAAAGCCACATGCTTAGTTAATCATTGACCACAATAAAAGCATTGCTTGTAAACTCATAAAACGCTATTATTACCTGGAGGTACAATCTGATTTCCTTCCAAAATTGTTTGGCTTCCTTGTAAACTGTTATGCCTGGAATAAATCTTATAAACTGAAATGCATGGACAAGAAGAGATCCCACAGGGTCTTCACGTAAAACAGTTCTGCCTAATTTAACAATTTCCTTGAGACGCTTGTCATAACTCTTGAACTTTCTTCCGCTCATTAGGCCCCATAAAATATTCAATGTGGGAATGTAGAAGGTATCGTTCATATGAATTATTCCTTCATCTTTTACTCTGTTGTTTTCAAATTCGGATAAATACTTGTCCACCTCAGCTCGGATAATGCCACCCATGTTGCTTAACTTTCCGAAACCGAACCGTTTTAAGCTCCTATTTGAAAATCTCCTCATTTCTTTCAGTACTTCACCATGCGCTTGACTAATCCCTAAATATTATACAGTATATTAATTAGTAACATTTACAGAAAAGTAAAAAAATATTTTGTAACAGGTTTGCCAACAAATTTCACCATTATTTTCATGTCCATATAGCTTATAAGTTACGGAAGTTGCAGGAAATTTGCGGTGCAAGTCATCTTGATTTAAAATTTCTTTTCCAAGTACAGGGTCTTGCACAAACACTAGAAAATTTTTAAAATTAATAGTTATCAATATTCTTTGACATCCTGTGTACAAACTTTCGTGCAAACATAGAGTATTAAATTATAATCGTTTTATGATACAGAACGATATAAAATTGTTTCCTTACAGAAATAATGGGTGCCAACATAAATTCCACACATGGATCCATATTTCTTCCCAAACCACTCGACAGAATCGTTAAGTCCAAACCTAGCAGCAACAGCGAGAAACTGTAGAGAACTTTCTATTATCGGGAATCGCCAAGGACCATTGAATTGTCTAATGGCTGTTATTCCTTTTTTCTTTCCAGACCCAATCCAAATTTTGTAAGTAATTATGGCAATCAGAAATAACGTTAGATAATATTCTGCAATCATGTTGAAATATTTCTACTTCTCATTTATAAGAACGGACAATTAATTAATGATATGCCAGAATTTACAGACTCTTCTATAGGTATCTTGGTCTTCTGAATAATTTTCCACAGTTGGACATTGGTTTTATTGTTCATCTGCCATTTTATTTAGGTGTGGGGTAATTCGTTCTACCCGTTTATTATTTGCAACAATATTACAGAGTAGAAGGGTCACAGACGCTTCCCAGCAAATCATGAAATACATTGCTGTAGTATTTTAATTTTTACACAGTATTGTTTGTTTGTATCCTTCCTCTTCCATGTATCCATCTAGTAAGTTTTGGTGTGTTTACTTTAATGGAAATCCGGATTTGGCTTTCATATGAGAATTTTCTCACACCGTTATCATTTCTTGGTAGCACAAAGAATTTGAACATTTGGCAGGATATCACAGAATGTTTAGTATTATAAAAATAACAAATAGGTATTGTATGTTTTAAATAAGAACTTCAAATCCCAAAATATTTACAAATTCTGTTATTTCGGATTACACTAGTACGTCGCCGTACGTGGTAGAACTTCATTCAGGAAGGCTGCCGGGATTTCCCGTAGTACACGATTGTTCAATTGACCATACAATTAAGTCAGGTATTTTTTACGCCTGCTTTCCAAGTAAACGTCTGTACATGTCACTTGTTTTGCCTCCTGATTCTTTAAATTCTTTCTATCTAATATTTAAAGATAGTGGGACTATTAAAGTAAAAAGGTAGCAGAATTGCGGAACAGGTAGTGTATGTATGTGTTGCGTGAGTACCTCATTATATTGAAATGACGCAAATTAGTATCGTTCGATGGTATTAGTTGCAGTATAATATATGTGTGCAACCTGAAAGACGATCTTGGTATTGATAACCACTAGGAATGGGAAATTAGGAAATTACGTACCCAATGGGATACAAGCTTTATGTTTTACATGACATTTTATTAGAGTATAATATTTATGTTTTTGTTTACTATGTAGACTCTTTTTACCTGAAATCTAAATAAATTTCCCCTTGTCTATGCTTTCTGCAAGCATTGTGCAATAATTAAATAAAGGTTTATGAAGGGCGAAGGGATCAAATTGATATAACATAATCTTAGCAAATTATGACTTCGTGATGCAATTCGTGAGCGGGGATTTTTGTTTACTTAATAATAGGCCTGGTTAAACGTTGCGATTATATTACCGTGATTAGCAACAAAAGAACCCAAAATCGCTAACCAAACGTCACTCGGAGACACACCACTATGTTGCACATTTCCTGGGATTGGGAAAAAGTCGCTTCTTATTGTTTAGACTGACTGTTGAGATTTCTATTTATATTATTTCACTTAATTGAAAGCCATGTCTACACAGTCATGCACTCAATACCTTGTTCATGAGAAAATTGCATGCTTATGCTTATTCCAGTAATAACTACATATTTTAATGAGAAATACAAGAATACATTAAGTAAATAACCGATATTACATTGTAATTAATCTTATGGGCTTACTAGACAGAAATGTGTGAAATATTCTAGACTATAAAACAGGAATATAATTTCCCACAGTATGCCTGATATTACTGCTCACTCCAGTTCATGTTCGAACGCGATGATTACGTACAAAGAATAAAGAAATGAACGCAATTAAACATAATAGGTATCATTTTATTTCTGTTTTAACTTCAAAGGCTTAGCGTGTATGTACATTAAAGTATCATGTCAGTTTAATTATATTCAGTTTTTTCTTTCTATGACAAGACAAGATATGACAGACTTTTGAGATTTCCCAAATTTCAGGTTTTAGTATCAGTAGGAAGACAGGGAGAAGGAAAAGGCCATGAAATGCAGCAAGTACCATTACAAGTACAACGATTTTAAACATTGTTTGAAATATGTATGATGGAATAACAATTAACAGAGCTACGCCTATTATTGTTGATCCTGTAGCTTGCAGAATTGGATAACCTAAGGAGTACATTGCATCTTGAATTCTTTCTATCGAATTTTTTTCTTTTGCTGATATATATGCATAAGCAATGTGAGAACTAAAATCAACTGAGAATCCGACACACATTATGAGAAATAATACTGATATCAAATCTAAATTGACTCCCCATAAGCTCATTAAACCCAGCACCCCCGCTTCTATTGACGCAATAGAAAGAAATACACAAAGAGAGCAAATTATATTGGAAAGAAACGCAGTAGCTACAAACATAACGATAACAGCTGCCACTCCAAGTAATTTGTAAGTTAGTTCTCGGATGATTATGAATTGATCGATGAAATGGTACCATGGATGATAAACTACAACATCTAAACCTAACTTTGCACCTTCAGTCTTTGCTAGCTTTCTCATGGCATTTACTAAATCTCTTTCTGCATTGCTTCCCAGGACATTTATAATTTGGATGATGTAGCGTGTTGCAACAATTTTCGTTCTGTTTTCATTAAATGCAATATCTAAACTAATCGGATTTGTAGAAGTTGTAAAATATACTGATTCTAATGCTTCTATAAATTGCCCTTCAGTTGTAACATTAAAATTGTAGAACTCCTTATTATTTTCCACATAAGTCGTAAAATCCTGGAGCCAGTTTTCTTTGTATTCTTCTGTGACGTGATCCAAATCGTAAAATGACTGCATTAACTTGATAATCTTTTCCTGATTCTCCTTCTGGGAATAATCCAATGGAGTGGTTACAAGCACCTTAAAATCAAGAAAAAGTTTTTCCAATTGCAAAAAACACGAACATTTCACATGGATAGTTTCATTACCCATATTAAATATATTTATAGTACCTGCATTCTATACCGGTATTCACTAAAGAATTCATTATCTTTACTAATAAAATCAGCTAAATAGGAATCATAACGAACGAGATTTTCCCGGTCGAGGCCTTCATTCAAAGTAGAAATTCCCCAGTAGGATGCAAAAAGGTATAATGCGTATATCAATAGAATTAAAACTTTTACGAATGTCTTATTCAGTATTGGAGCAAATGAATCACGGAAGAAAGTCATAACCGAACTCTCCGGGTTGTCCATTTCATTTGTCGGGTCATATTTAGAAATTCCACCGCAGAAAAATAATTTGTACATAGAAGACTTATTTTCTGCATACAAACCCAAATTATATTTGTTAAATTATTTGAAAGATCATCAAGATCATCATTACACAGGTTAATAGTGACTAAATAATTACGAGCTAAAGATTTGGGAGTTGCCGTTTTCCACCAAAATACTGAATTCTTATTCTTTCCTTCGTGGTATCCATGCAAAGACATGATAGCTCCAAAAAAGAATATATGCCAAATGTAAATGCATAAAACACACGTTCCAGCATATGCTGAAAATATTTGGACGCTTGCTATCGGAGTCAACAGACCCACATAAAATGACAGCATATCGGTTAGTGTAGTAATTGTCTGTAAGAAAATATATACCATTAATAGAATTTTGTCTGGAGTTTGTCATTTCTATTAGCGATTCGAATTTAATTATGTGCTCACAATTGAAACCGCAACATCTTCGTAGCACTCGGCCAGCCGATCTGGAACCGAATTTAAGATAGAAGTCTTTCTCCAAGATGAGAGCATGACAAATGTGTCATCAATTCCAATGCCTGTAAAGCCAATTAGCTTCATAACATATTTTGACCATTAAAATAAGCCTGTCACTCTAATCCAAGCTTGGGCATTAGTAAAATAGTTCATAAGGTATTCATAAAAATTCTTAACCTACCGATCATTATAAAAGGAACGGCTAAATTTAAACTGATTAGCTCCACTCCTAGAAAACATAAAATTCCACATCCGGCCAAAGTGCCTAACGCGGCAGAAAATATACCCATTTGACTGACCCAAGATTTTGATCGGACACAGTCACTGCTAAAAGTTGTTGCGAATGCAAAAACTGACATAAGAAATACGGTAACGACGAAGTATGGAATTGTGGAGAACGTATTCGTTTCTTGTTCTTCACTTAACGATTTAATGGTCATTCGATAAACATCTATTCCACTCCAGTGAGTCTGAGAATCCTCCAGGACTTGAAGAATTTTCATTTCCCAAGCCTCCCCTCTGAATAATAAAAAATCATAACAATCTTAATGTGCAATGTGCATCTTTTTGCAATTGCATATATTAAGGATAATCATTAAAAGCTTACCTAAGGTCATCTTGGTCGTTATCCACAGCAATTATGTAATCAAGTAAAACCGCTTGAGAACTCAATAGTGAGAATGAATCATTAGAAAGCTTATTTCCACCCAAATGATGCGGTATTATATGGGCGTTAAAAGTTATTGGGTTAAACATTACGGGGTAGCCGATTCTTAAAGTCCCATTTTCAAATGAATCCATAATAAGGTCCAAATCCAAAAATTCGTTCTCAAAACAGGAATTTCTTATTTTGCCACAAATATTTTCATACTGGTAGCTAGTCTCATTCCATTCCACACTTGTATTGTGAACTAATTTATCCAGTTCCAAGATTTCTTTCCATATTTCAGAGCGAAGAACTGTTCCCTTATCCTTTGGTACTACTATTATTCTTATTGATTCATAATGATTACAATTAATTAATTTCTTAAATGAAAATACCTTATTTACTATAAATAATAGCGTGTGCAATAAAATTTACCTTGCTGATCTCCCGATTCGAACCATTCTTGATGCACTAAAAGTCTCATGATTTTGCGGAGGAAAATATTTCTCAACCTGACTTCTTTCGAATTTATATTCGCCACTTAAGTGTGTGTATAAAAGTTCTACATTGCTTATGTAATTAAAATGGAGGAAAATGCCTGTACCTAAAGCTAACGAAACCAGAACCGATAAGATTGCAAATATTTTAGGACTTTTGGCTACTCTGTAACCAATAAATTTGAATAAACTTCTCAGTGTGCGATTTAATACCCCCATTATTACTGGTCTCAATAATAATTGCTACTGTAAAACAACAAAGTTTTAAATATTATGGTAATTTAGTAATTATTATTAGAACTTCTGTAGAAGGCAGCACTTAAAGGGAAAATATTCCATAAGTGGTTTAAAAATCATGTTCTGTTGTTATTTAGTAACACCAATTAGTGCACAGTTACACACAGAAATATGTACATGGATATCTTCTACACTTTGGTTTATGGTGCTACACTAGTAAGTATCTATATGAAGTATTTCTCAAAGAATGTGCACTAAACCAAACTATGTATGTGGACAACACTCCCAACGCTACAGGGAAAAAAGTTTTTGTTGTTGTTGCTTTTCGCCGTAAGTATTAGCACAGGTATTACATGGTAGTAGATCTCGCAACAAATGTCAATGACGATTTTTTGTTTCACTTACTACTGGGTAAACAAGTTCCTTTAGGTTCCACATGTTAGGTATAGCTATCCGTGAAATAGTCTTTATTACTGACTTTATATTACTATGTGAGATTATTATCGTTATTGTACCATGTAAATTGAAGTAAAATAAGATTATAGAATGGAAATTACGTTATTTTGCAGATTTGGAGTCGTTATAGATTTCTTAATCAACATTTATTACAATGTACCTATACGGCATTTGCTTTGGAGCATATTTAGATAAACAAAGTCTGAATTGCCAAACAAAAAGTAAACAGAAAACCCACCTATAAACAAGTTCCCAGTAAATAAAATTTCCTAGTCTATGAAATACGTAGAACCATTTAAAAATCACTTTTGATTTTTGGGTCCATCAAGACAAAGTAAGGTTGAGGGCGGCCGAGTATTCCACTTGCTGGTTTAAACGATACATTTGAAGATTTCGGAGAACGCTTGATTGTATAATGTTGCAGTAAGCTGGTAAAGAATAGGAAGGAAGTATATTTTGTGATCGGTTCTCCAGGACATGTTCTTCCTGCAATGCAAAACATATTCAAAAATAGCAGGGAAAACAACGTCAATATAATTTATATTCATTAAATATGCTTAAGGAAATCAGTAAACGCATGGGTGTAGTATTACTTATGCCGAATGACTTCAGCTTTTCTTTGTTAATGACTTCCATATCATTATTCAGAAATCTTTCAGGTCGAAAAGATTCTGGGGTCTCCCAAATATTCGGATCCATTTTTAGGCTGGCATTTTCTATCATTACTTGGCATTTCTGAATGAAACATTACTGGATTTATTGTAAATATTTCCACAAGCTAATTTGAAATTCACCTTTGGAATATGATAACCATCAATTTCTACATCTTCCAGGGGGCACCTCATTCCATAATTAACAACTGATCCCAATCTCAGAGTTTCCAATAACGTTGCTTCAACGTAAGGCATTCTGGAATTAAGAATAATAATGACCAATTTATAGGGTTCAAACGAATAAATGGTTGTAAATATTTTGTCCTTCTTTACCTGGATTTATCTTGTGATTTTGGTATATTACCCGGTTTAATGACACTATCGATTTCTTCCATTACAGTTTGATAAGTGTGTGGGTTAGAGGTAATAAATAGTATTGCCCATTCTAAATGGGTGGCTGGGAGAGCCGTTATTGTACCCACAAATATATCCAAGCATATCCAGATTATTTGATCGTCTTAAATAACAAAGAGCAAAGTATTATTCATCTTTAATGAAAATACACTTTTTACCAATAATCTTATACCGGTTAATGCATTTGTGCCGTTTTCTTGGTCACGAAGAAAACTATCAATGACATCGGTGGGTTTCTGCTTGTAATCTCCTTTTGAGCGTTTTCGTTTAATAATATCCTATTTATTTTTAAGGGATCCAGATTAGTTACTATAATATTGAAGGTGATCTGTGCTTTGTATAAAATATCATCGTTTAATTCAAATCTATGAATATATACCTGAAATATTTTTTTGCTCTCCTGCCAAATGTAGCGAGCTTGATCAAAAACTGTAACTCGAGGAATAAACCTGAGGAAGGACAGAGCAAATAATATACCAACGCTCTTTGGTCTGTCACAAAAAATATTCTCTGCCAAACTTATTAATTCTTGCAGTTTCTTCTCTTCAAAAATTTCTCCACTAAGTATTTGTGTAACTACATTAACTATGGGAATAGTGAATATCCCTTTAAGGCTAATATCTGCTCTGCCTCCACTAATCTTTCGGCCTACATCTTTAAGGCATAGTTTGACTTGTTCTTGAACAATGGAATCCATCCAATGAACTCGACCAGTCCCATATACTTTTAATTTGGTTATTATAAGATCCCGTACTATTTTACTTGTATTTCCGTAGGAATGAAGCACTCCTTAATTACATAATTCGAAATAGTGATTTCCAAATAAGCTTTTATTATTATCATTGATCCATGATAATTCCGCATTATATCTTACCCAAATTTGGTCCGCCGTCGTACAGTTTGCTACTCCAGCAATCAGGAGCCATTCTCGAAGAAAATTTTTCGGAGCCTAGCACAGTTTTAGCAATATTTGGATCCGATACAGTTACTATGAATTAAAATCGGTTTTATTTATAAAACTGTTAAGCTGTCACAAAATAAAAGGAACATCTGAAAATAGTGTAAAAATGAAGCATTTGAGTATTCACTTTTAGAAATGCATTCTTTTACCAAAATAAGTGTTAAAAACGAACGTCCCATTAAACGATCCATATTTTGAGGTCATTTTAGTGAAAGTGTCATTGAAGCTTCTTTTGGCCGCTAATGCTACCACCGTAAGCCCACCCCCAATGACAGGGAGATGACGCGGTCCTGCAAAGAAAGTATTGACATTTCGTGTACAATGTATATCAACGTACTCAAAGTAATTATAGATAGTACGTAAGGAATTACCAGGTAGCCAGTTTTTTCTTTCGTTCTTAAAAGTAGACTTTATCCGAAAACAAATAAGAGCAAGGGTTGATGCTAATAAAATGAATTCCCAAGTCATTGCAGCAAAAAGGATTTCAGCAACAAGGTAAAAAATTTATTTCAGTACTAAGAATGTTTAACTTCAAGTAAAAGCAAACTTTCTGATGTAAGATAAATAAAACTCATGTAGAGTTACACAAATAATGGAAACTTGATTAACAAAGACATGAGGTAATATTAAATTTAAGTAAGATTATATGAATTCGCAGAAAGCAAGAAAATTTAAAGATATACTGCTTAATAATGTACATACGATAATTATGACATTTGAATAATGCAGTTCTGACTCAATTGTGCTGGACATACTTTATGTTGCATATATTGCAAATAAATGTACTAGAATTTAGTATTCTTTTTCACTATATCCTTTTGGTGTAACCACGTAACGTAATACGTGACCAGCGTTTGGGAATTGCGCAATCTAAACCATACCTAAGCATAAGCAAAAATGATTTAATTGCATGAAGCCATGCATGCATGGCACATGTACTTTTCAAGCAAAATTTTGTTAAACCTTTCCATCCTGATAAGTAGGATAGCCGCAGAAAGCTCAGCAAGATTAATAGATATTTAAAACAATAATAAGCTTATTAAAACTCATGGGAATAAATAGTTTCTTAAAAAATCTGATCCAGTTATGGGGGTATTAGTAAATTTGCACACTAATTGCATGCATTTGTGGTTACAATAGGTTCATTGCCAGTGAACGCCTACGTTACGGCCAAGCAGATTTTGTTGGTAATACTATTTTTGTGTATTTCATAGACTGTCATTTATATTTCACAATTTGGACTGCGCAGCACTTTGGAGCTCTTGGGTAATTTTCAATTCATATTTTTATCTTTACTTTTAGACGTAAAATTCGTCGAGCAAGTTATACTGGCAAATTGTATTTATATACCTACATGTGTAAGCATAAGCAACTATAATTTTCCCTTTAATGTGATGGGTTTTTCAGACAATAAAGGAATTTGCACTACAGTGCACAGACTAACCAGTTTTACTATCAAATTTTATGTGGAACAACGTGAGAATACTGTGTAGAAAGTTCCCATTCAGTTTGCTATTCATTGAAGTTTTTGCACATTTGCAATTATGGATTTGGTAGTTGATATTTTTATTGGGGGAATCTAGACAATTAAGCAATATTATACTAATACGTATCACACAAATAATAAAAGAACAACAAAATATTAGATATACACAGAAAATCCACCAAGGCCTGATCCAAGTAAATAAAAATTCCGCGTCTGGAGTCTCATCTGGATAAGTAAAACCCTTTAACATTATTTTAGATTCTTGGTTCCATTAAGACGAGATAAGGTTGAGGACGTCCCTGTATTCCACTTGCTGGCTTAAACGACACATTTGAAGATTTTGGTGAACGCTTGATTGTATAATGTTGCAATAAACTAGTAAAGAATAGGAAGGAAGTATATTTTGTGATCGGTTCGCCAGGACATGTTCTTCCTACATGACAAACGTGTTCAAAAATAACAAGATAAGACCACAAGTCAATATCCTTTATAGTCAAAACGTATTTAAGGAAATCATTAGTGAATTTATTAGAGTATAATATTACTCATGCCGAATGACTTCAGCTTATCCGTGTTAATTACTGCCTTGTCACTATTTAGAAATCTTTCAGGTCGAAAAGATTCTGGGTCCTCCCAAATGTTTGGATCCATTTTTAAACTTGAATTCTCTATCATTACTACGCATTTCTAAATTATTTTCACGAATAATTAATCGGAATTAGTTACGCATTTGAAACAGTGCATGGATATTGTATTTTCTTCTTCGAACTGATTTAGAAAACTAAAAAATCACCTTTGGAATATGGTAACCATCAATTTCTGTGTCTTCCAGTGGACACCTCATTCCGTAATTAACAACGGAGCCCAATCTCAGAGTTTCCAGTAAAGTTGCTTCAACGTAAGGCATTCTGGTAATTACGAATATTTAATGAAATTAATGATCATTTCCTTCCAGTGATTAAGTAAGTATCCAAAAAGTATTAACAATAGTCCCATAGACAACAGTTTTGATTTTTACCTAGATTTATCTTGGGATTCTGGTAAAGTATTCGACTTAATGACACTGTCAATTTCTTCCATTACATTTTGATAAGCGTGAGAGTTAGAGGTAATAAATAGCATTGACCACTCCAAGTGACTGGCTGGGAGAGCCATTAATGCACCCAAAAATATATCCACGCATATCCAGATTATTTGGTCGTCTTCAATAACACAGAGCAATAAGCATTGTTCTTATTCCTTCCTAATGAAAATAGATTAATTTACTAATTATAGTGTACCAGTTAATGCATTTGTGTCGCTTTCTTGATCACGAAGAAAACTGTCAATGACATCGGTGGGATTCTGCTTGTAATCTCCTTTTGAGCGTTTTCTTTCAATGATTTCCTATTTATTATTAGGGAATTCAAATTATTCTTTATAATGAGATAGAACAGAAACTAGGTACATGATATGATTATGACTGTTGTACCTGAAATATTCTTTCGCTCTCGTCCCAAAGATAACGAGCTTGCCCAAAAATTGTAACACGAGGAATAAACCTGAGGAAGGGGAAAGCAAATAATAAACCTATGCTCTTTGGACTGTCATAAAAGATATTCTCTGCCAAACGTCCTAATTCTTGCAGTTTCTTCTCTTTTAAAATATCTCCACTAAGTATTTGTGTAACTACATTAACTATAGGAATAGTGAATATCCCTTTAATGCAAATTTCTGATGTGCCTCCTTCGCTAATTTTCCGATCTACATTGTTAAGGCATAGTTTGACTTGCTCCTGAACAATGGAATCCATCCATTGAACTCGACCAGTTCCATATGCTTTTAATTTGGTTATAATAAGATCTCGGACTTTTATGGTTGTATTTCCGTAAGAATGGACCACTCCTATATTACGTTATTTAAAATATTAATTTCCACGTAAACTTTTGTATCATGATCCATGATAGTTACTATATATGCCTTACCCAAATTTGGTCTACCACCATACAATTTACTGCTCCAGGAATCAGGAGAAAATCTCGCAGAAAAGTTTTTAGAGTTTAGTGCGGTTTTAGCAATATTTGGGTCCGAAATAAGAACTGTGAATTAAAATCAGTTAAGCTGACATATATAAAAAGGTAAAATACCAGAAGCATTCGTTTATGTACTTCTTACCGAAATAAGTGTTACCGGCAAACATCCCAATAAACGATCCATATTTTGAGCTCATTAATGTCACAGTGTCGTTGAAACTTCTTTTGATCGCTAATGCTGTAACAGTCAGCGCACCCCCAATGACAGGGAGGTGAAGAGGTCCTGTCAAAGAAAGTATTCACATTGCATCTATAATAATATATTTAAACACTATACATAGTAAGTAGCAGCAAGGCTATAAGGCATTACCAGGTAGCCAGTTTTTTCTTTCCCTCTTAGAGGTAGATACTATTCGGAAGTAAATTAGAGCTAAGGATGACACTAATAGAGTGAATTCCCAAATCATTGTCAACTGCAGCAACAAAACTGATTTTAGAAGCAAAGCACTACAATAAACTACAATAATTGTCTTTTGAGTAATGAAGCTCTGACTCAATTGTGCTTCACGTAGCGCATATCACACACAAGTTTTTTTTCAGAATTTACAATTCTGTACGATACCATTCTGCTGGAAAGGCTATCACCACCACATATGCCCAGACATTGTGTATAGCACAGTTTTATGCAAAAAATTTTAATTGCTTGCATGATACCATGTACGTGGCTACATGATAAATGTACATGTTACAATAATTCTTAAGCAAACTTATGCTAATATTCTCATCATGAGAGATCTGATAATTCACCGAAGTTCTTGTGTTAAAATATTTCCATTTCTATTTATGGAAAAGTGGAATAGATTTTGACATTCACACAACACTGAGTTGTGTCAAAATATTTCGAAAGACTAAATTCTAAACTACATTTTCATTATTAGCAATCATGAAAATAATATTGACAATTTGTGCCTATAGCTGTACCTATTTGTGTACGAGATTAATAATTTTATTGCCTTTAACATGATGGGCTTTTGAGAAAAGCGACACTCCAACGATATCGTGAGCGAGGGGATATTGTGAGAATATCGTGTGGAAAGTTCTCATTTCCTTAGATATTGAAATTCATATGTAGGTATTTGATTTTTAATGCTTTGTAGAACATCCAATGTCCAGCGAGGATTATTTTTTGCAGTATTGTTATAATATTGCAAATGTAGTTAGAAACAAACACCTTGTGAAACCCTAAACTTGAAGTGAAGCTCACCTGAGCTGAGACGCAGATCTCAACTGCAGGCAAAGTTGTTGCTGTTGCTGCTGTTTACTTATTTCATCCTAGCTTTTGCATGCATAGGCATACCTACCTACCTTAACATTTTCTAAATGGATACTGCTCTGATACAGGAGAGTTCGGTAATAATGATATTTGCTAATAGAAAATAGAATTGCTTATGTACACTTTAGTGAAGTATAATGTTTACCTTAGTCAAAATTATTGGATGTACCCGTGGGATGTACCCAAGTATTTATAATATGTATTTATGTCCTCAAGCTGACATTAGGGGCGAGTTTATTATATTATAAGTGCCTTTACGGTTATTGTGTTTAGTCTTTCGTTCATTGCTAAGCTGTAAAACTCGTTTCTCGGAAGTATTTATGCACCTATTTCGTGGAAACGTTGCGATCGAATACTTTTTACATTCAGGAAGCGTAAGAATTTCATTTTCTCATTTTCTAGCGTCCAGTACATCTTAAAGGAGAAGTGGAAATACTATACAATTTGTTTTGCTCAGCGGTAATGATTATTCCTGTACACAAGAGAGAGCTTAATACAAAGAAATGGGTGAAGTAAATTTTGCTAATCGATTTGAAAACGCGGAGGAGTTGCTGACACCAGAGATATCCCAAATACAAGTGAAATCTTCATTTCCTTACTACGTTAGAGGGATACTTATACGTAATGGTCCTGGAAAATTTGATCTCGACGACGAATTTTCCTTAAACCATTTTTTCGATGGCTATGCAATCAGTTCGAAATTTGAGATTTACGAATGTGAGGTCAATGGCGGATTATACGTAAAATATACCAAGAAGTTTCAACAATCTGATGCCTACAAACGAGCAATTGCAGCCAAACGACCGTGTGTGACAGAATTTGGAACAAAATCTTATGCTGATCCAGAGAGAAGTGTTTTCCTTCGACATCTCCCTTCATTGGTAATATTCGATTTCTCAATGATTTCTTTTAATTTTAAAATAATTTTTATTCCAATTCCCATTTTAAAGTTAGTTTATTTTTGCTTTTAGTTACCCACTTTCTCTGACAATGGTTGTATAGGTACGTAAACACAAAATACATCTTTTAAACTAGCAACGCAAATAAGTACATACATTTTAGCATTAGAAACATTTATGAAACTCCTGTTTGACAATAATTTCTCTTTTTATTCTCCAGGTATTTACCAAATGGGCGACCATCTGTTCACCTCCCATGAAAATTGCTTCTTCCGTGAGCTGAATGCAGAAACATTAGACACGGGGGATAAGCACGATACAAACAGCCACTTCGGTTTGGCTTTAGTCTGTCCTCATCCCATGACAGATGAATACGGTGATATTTATACGATAGGCGCTTCAATAAACATTGGACTGAAGTATCACTTAATGAAAATGAAGCCTGAAAAAAAGGCAAAGAAAATGTTGAAAAGCGCTGAAACTGTTGCGTCCATTACTTGCAGTTCAATGATTGGAGTTGGTTACACACATAGTTTTGGGTTGACAAAAAATTATGTAATTTATATAGAGCAACCTTACTTCACAATAGTCCCAAGAGTTGTAGCCGCTGTTATGCATCCTGAACAGTCGGTAAAAGATTGGTTAGATTGGCGAGGGACAGATAATAAAAAGAATAGATTTTTTATTATTGAGAAAAGCACTGGCAATATATTTAAAGGTCCCGCTATTCACCCAGACAGTGTATTTTTCTTCTGGCACATTATAAATTGTTATGAAGAAGATGGGCAAATTATTGTGGATTTATTTAATTTTCCTCATGCAGGAATCATAGAACATTTCAAATTACATAATCTCAGGGAAGGTGTAGAAGAAGGCGAGAATATCGCGGAAGGAAAACGATTTGTAATCCCGCTGGTTTCACACTCGGATTTTAAAGTCGCAGCTGAAGGATACAATTTCATTAACAACACTTCCCAGAAACATTCAGCCACGGCTGTGAAACAAGGAAAATGTATTATAGCTAGCCCCGAGGTTTTAACTGAAAAAGGAGCAGAATTTCCTACAATGCACCCAAAGTACGTAGGCAAAAAGTACAGATACTTTTATGGCTCCGGATTCATGAGCTCGTCGGGCTTCTTTAAAAATGCTTTATTCAAAACTGATCTGCACCTGCGGAAAACCATTTTGTGGAGACAAAGTGAATTTTATGGGCCAAGCGAACCAATTTTCATCCCTAGCCCTCAAGGGATAGATGAAGATGATGGTGTCATTGTAGCAACAGTCACCAATGTTAGCACAAACAAAAACGACTTTATTCTTTTTCTCGATGCGAAAACAATGGAAGAAATCGGCAGAGCTTATTTCAAATCTCAAATACCTGTGAGCTTTCATGGAGTTTATTTACCAAACGAATATGAAGGCAATTCTGATCTGGAGATAAGTTGCTTATAATGAATTCCATCAACTACTGAAAAAACTGAAAACACAGAATACTGAAAATACTAATTTTATTTACATTTATTAAGTTTATAAAATTTAGTAAACTGTTAAAGCTTAGTTTAAAGTTGCCATCTAGTTAATTTTCCGTTCACTAGTAAATTGTATGTAAAAAATGTAAACTTACTAAACTATTTGTGGTCTGGTATTACTGTATTGCGATGTACTTACCTTGTTGTTTAGTAAATGACCTCTATGTCATAATGTAGTTCTACTTGGTAATGGTAATTGTACTTGGTAGGCTAGGGATATCTTGCAAATCCACCTGTCGTGCCTACATATCGTAGGCAAATAAAAAATAATTTTCCCACAACGTGACGGACGACTTCACTTAATTATTACATAACTGCATTTCTTAGTAGCATGTTGAAGGAGTAAGAGTAGAAAATTATTGTTAGCAGAAGTATTTGAATTTATTAAGTACAAGTGCATTTTACTTTTAGCATACTTTTAATTTATCAAATCAACTAAAATGTTAAAACATTAACAGTAAATTCTTTTTCAACAATTCAAAAATGAAAGAAACTTTGAAAATCAGTACTTTGTTCGTCGCCTGTGGAATATTTCTTCTGCTTCCGATTATTGGTGTACTTATTTTGCCAATTTTTCTGCTAAGGTACATTGTTTATTTACTTGCTAAAGTCTTGCGCTCAGATTTTGCTGGACAAGTTTCTGTTCGAAGTTCATGCTGGACAAAAGATACAATTGACACATCACCTACTTCTAATATTACGACAACAGTAGTTCTCGATGGAGTTATAACGAGAGAAGTACTTCTTAAAGAATTTAAAACAAAAATTCTACAAAAGAGAAAACCGAGAGGAGAATTGGAATACCAACGATTAAGACAATTTTTTACGTATTGGTTGGGATTTAGTTTTTGGGTTTGGGATAAAGAATTCGAAACAGAAAATCACATTACGTACTACAGAAGTGAAGAAGAATCTAACAACCGTCCCATAATAGGTCAGCATGAGATCGTCAAAATTTCTAATACACTCAATAGGGAACCATGGCCGAAAAAGAGAAGTCCATGGTGTGTCGTTCTTATTCCAAACTACCGAGAAGATATTGATTCCGTAAATCAAAAGTCAGTCCTTGTTTTCACTATACATCACTCCATTGCAGATGCTTATGCGGTACAATGCCTTTTTAACACTCTGGTTGATGGGAAAATGAAGATTTCAGCTTTCAATGATATCACAGCTTCTCTTAACAGAGACAATAAACCTTTCTACACGGCTTCCCTTAAGGGAATCATTGCCCTTCCATTCCGAGCCGTTTTGGAAGTTGTCCAAGATTTGAAAAACTGTCATAAAGACAATAATGCTTTGAAATTGGCTGAAGCAGATGTGCTTAAGGACAGACAAATTGTCTACTCAGAAAGTATTCCAATGCAGGATATCCAGGAACTGCAAACTGCACATGGAATTACCTTCACAACTGTATTGGCTTCAGCTATCGGAGGTGGACTGAAAAAATTTATGGAAAAGCGAGATGCTCCTGTTCCAAAAAATGTTCATCTGATGTTTCCATATTCTCACCCTGGTCACACAAAAGAACTAAGCAATTATCAGTAAATATTTTAAATCCATTCCATATTCCAATACAAAATGTTTTTTTTATTTCTCAAGGCCTGTTTTACATTTCATTAATGCTACATGTACAGTATTTAATTCAGATCTTTTTTTCGAATAGATCATTTATTTTTCTAAAAGTTCCGGTAGCAGAAGTCAGCAATTCTCTCTCGAGGTTAAGGCTAATGGAGCAAGAAGTTCAATTTAAAAAGAATTCCCTTTTATCTCAGTCGTACTCACTCCTACCTTTGGTGGTTGGGGGAATGTTTGGCTCTGTCATTAGAGATCATTACAAAATTCTGCTAACATCTGGAGTCATGATTACTATCCGTTTATCTCCAGATGAACCTATTCATTTTCAAGGACATAAAGTTGATGACATTCTGTTTTTGAGCGGGCCGTTGCCGGGAAGTGTTGGTTAGTTTACTCATTTTATTTCAATCAACCTTTATTTGTATTTCTACCGCAGGCCTCAATAATTTCAAGATCCACATTTATTTTAATTGCATTTGTACAACTTTAGGTTTGTTCTTCCTCTTTGCAAACTACAATAAAGGATTGAAATTAGCTGTGTGCCTCAGTGAATCATTCTGTGCTTCTTCCACAATGGCCGAAGAACTCCTTGAGAGTGTCGTTGAAGAAATAGAAAAACTTCGGATAGATTCTCGTCTGTAAAATAAAACATGGAATTTTTATCAACTAAAGTGTCAGTGTCCATCCGGTTAACGAATACCATTTATTCTATTGGTTTGTGAAGGCAAGAAAGCACTGTATAGGTTGGAATGTAAATGCGAGGATTAAAATATTCCGTAACGTTGTGCGTATATCAGGTGTCGTACTTTAATCACATGAGATTCAGTCAGCAATATTATACCATTATTCTGTCACTATGTCACATGTTTCCATTTTATGTTATGATTTAATGAAAATACATAAAAGTGACTTACAGAACACCGCGTGAATTGTAATTAATCACGAGCCACTTGAAGCTACCTTACCTATCTAACTTTATTTACGTATTATACTACTATGCAGATGCAGCTGTTTACCATAAAACATGTATTGTATGCAGATCTTTATTAAGTATAAAAAATGGGGACCGATATTGGTATTATTTCTAATCAACAACTTGAGTCTGGGAATACTACGTATATTAATGTTTTCATGCAAAGCAGGAGTGATGCCGTTACTGTAATTTACTTATCAGTGCTATTGACTCTGTAGTATTAAATTTCACTTGAGCTAACACTTAAACAGTCGCCTATTCAATTATAGCAATGAAGCGTATATACGATATCGTGGTCATAAACTTTGCATTTTTTTAAAAATGCATAAAGGACGGATAGGCAGCCAATGCTTAGCTTATAGTACATTAATTTGATCTAAGTGATTTATGCCTACTGGGAATGGATGTTCAAAATACATAAACTGCATAAAAATACTGTAATGGGATCTTGCAAGTTTTACTTGCTCATAATCAGTACAATGTTATAGTTTATGTTACAATAATCGTTGTCTGAATAAATGCTGTCTCACTAAAACTCAGTAAGCATTTAATAATCAATAATTGAGAACCTTTTTGGATAGCCGGTATCTTTAAGTTAAAAGTTCTTAGAATAATAGTTCAAACAAAATGGGTATGGGACTACAGAATATATCTTTACGATTTAACGATTTGTTACGTCATTCCTGATATTTACATTGGACCCGTAATCAAGGAATTTGTTTCATTGTAGATAAGTTGTAACGAGTGATATTTGTTAAGTTTATATTTAGGTAGGTACACAAGCATAAATAAGTGAAGAAGAGTATTATGAATGAACAACTGTGTACATTACTACTCTCGTACACGACTGTCTCCATAATTACCACCAGAGACGTCTGTAATATGTTTATCTTGTATTAATTTTATTACACAGTGATATAATACAGTTGTGGTGGCCAATGTGATGCACAATTTAGTGTGTAATAGGCAAAGCATAGTGTAACAACGTAAGTATAAAACTGTGAATATTTTGTTTCAGGTCTGTCAGTTTAAGTTTATAAGTTATATAGATGATTCAGTTCTTCGGTTAACGCAATACGTCAGCCAGTACGTACTCCCTACAAGGAATTCTATAATTCATACTCTGGTTGTATGAATCGTAGTAAATAAACATGATCGAAAATTGTTGAATTGCAATACATGTAATGTATTACAAGTTTACAAGTCTTTACGACAGCTATCTAACTTTAGTACATACAAGATTCGTGTGGAATACTTTGATCCTTCCACGTTTTAAATAAAGACTAAAGTCGAAGGAATGATTTTTGATAAAGGCACGTCAGTTGTTCAAAGTTCTCCAATAAACAAGCACAAGACAAGACAGAAAGTGAGTAGACTGTAGAAATAAATATTATTCTCTATGTGATCTGGTGTACTTGTTCTCTGAGTGTATGTTATAGGTAGGTATATATTTACATTGGTTATTTAGCAACTTTGTTGTTATTTGGAGTAGATCTATTTTCAGATAATTTTATTCCACCTCCATAATGTACTTATTTGTATACAATTAATACAAAGTGTGATTTCGCAATAATTGACATTTTTATTCACTAGAGCTAACACTCGGTCAATAAATCGTGCATAAACTGTTCACTTGTCGTCTGGCTGGATTTGGAGTCTGACTTGTTTAGAATAATCTGTGATTAACTAGTAACTGAAAATAGAATAGACGAACACGAAAATACTCAGCAGAACAACACAACTTAAAAATTTACCGATAAGCTATAATCTTCTGTTCCTCTTCCTTTTAAGTGATTCAGATACAGCTTCTCTCCGTCTCTCCATTCACTCCCTTGAAGATTATTAATAAATCGCTCTAATTTAGAATACGTAAGACAACATGTTGCAATTTAATCCGTTTTGTGATAATGACTTTCGCAATGGATTACAGCTTCTTGCTGGCATAAATATGGTAACACATTTCTAAAAATAAATACTCTTACAAAAAGTGTGTGCTTATCTTTCCTATAAGAATAGGCTCCAATACATAACACGTTACCCATGCTATTTATTTCGACAAATACTAATCGCGGAAATTTCCTTTCGATTTGTGAATCCTTTAGATGTTTTTAATCTTCTCAGCCGTTATTGATACACTAGCCATTACTGAAGTTATTGTATTTTCAGACTATTGGGATCACATTCAACCAGAATTTCCAAGTAAGTCAAAACATTGCATATTTGCGTTAACTTATGAAATAATTACCTAAAATTCTGTGTAACAGGATATAAATATTTGAGAACGATACACAAAACTTGATCCATGCAAACGTATACTTTTATGTACGTAATATATTAAATTTTAAACACCCAAGGGCTATGATACGCCACTACATACCTTGGCACATTGTATCTCGGAAGTTTTGTAGGATATTTATCATATTATTGTAGTATATGTGGATAAAGCTGGTAAAAATTGGTAGGATGCATTAAAAAAGCCATTTTATGAAACAAGCAATTGCTAAAGTGGAAGTAATAAACTAAAAGTCATAAGTATAGTTTATTTGGTATAGAGGAGAGGGAGCGGATTGCGTAGGATATACTGAGTTTGTAAAGTTAAAATATTTGTGAATATTATAGTACGCTCTGCAGTATTTCTTTTGGGAATTGACCTGTTCATCGTACTTGTGCAAATATATTATGGATGTAAGCTGCTGGTAGCAATTTTTGACGTAAGTGAACAATACAATAACTATAATGGATAAAGCTGATAAGTATTTTCGCATTAATGTCAACGATCTGTTATACTCTTTCAAAATAAATACCTTTTGTGTGCATAGAGTACACTTAACTAGAACAGATAAATAATAATCGATATTGTTTACGTGACTTTGCATAGAACAACTTCATGAAATGTCGGAAATGGTACTACCCTTCTATTCTTCTCTACGGAATGGAGTTGCTAGTTGTTCTCATATACGTCGTTTCACTCCCGAGCTCACCTTACTTTTATTACTTCATCTCTTTCGCTTTGCTTTACAAAGTATACTTGTTCTGGCCTGTCAGAAGATATTTGGAAGATGAACCTATTACAGATCTCGTTAATGAGAGAACACGACTTTTAAGACCACTTCATTTTTAGACACAACTTATTACAAATATTTATATCTACATGAAAGTGATGTCTAACTATGATTACTAGATATGTAAACCTAATTGTAATGTCGATGAAATTCTAAATAAGGTATTTATATTATATTTTTTACATTCCTTACACTTTTCTGAGTCTTAATAAGTAGTATAGCGGAAAACGAAAATGTTACCAATTAACCTGTATAAATATGTTAAGATTAAGTCATAGAATAGGAATTTAATATTATGAGTTCTGATTTCGTATTCATGTTTTACAAATAGCGAATCTCATTTATAGTTCTTTTACATAAGAAATTTATATATTACTCGAATAATATCGTTCTACATGCACATTTCACTAATGTTACTTTATTTCTCAATCTCATTTGTTTTGCAACTTCTGTACCTACAGATTGTATACAGAGTACTTATATTTATATATTTATTGGTAAATTTTGAATGACATTTTTCTTTATTTTGCGGACATGATAGAAAATTGAAGGATGCGAAGAAAGCTTTTTATAAGTTTAGATAGCTGCCACAAGAATGGAAACGCGTGCTGTGCACTGACATTTAACCTTGTACAAAATTGGTTTCTTGTCTCTGCGTCTTGCATACCTTGGGTATATGTGGCTACTTTTTAGTAATATGTTCGCTTGGCAATAGAAAGTATTCGGGGTTATACGATTTGAAGTTTCGTTCGGGTTTCTGTTAAAGGGTTATTGTCTCCGGGTTGAGTTCTTTGTATAGCTCTGAAATACTCATAGCTATTCAACATTAAATAATATGCATAGAAGAGAGAACATAACTTATACACATAAAGAGATAGGAAGACTACAATAATCTTTTTGATCATGGACTCTCTAGACAGAACAGGACTCTGGCTACTGTTCCACACTAAATTTCCTCCAACCAGAATGACGCACGCCAAAAGGAGAAATTGGATTATCACACAGATTCTAAAGTAGGCTGGGTATTCCGGCATCTATTTATAAAGGAATCATATTTTTATCTGGGTACTTATTAAAGTATCATCGAGATTGAGACACAAAGGAAATCTATTTCTGTAAACCTAACAATAACAACTTCAGTTCAACATTCAAGGTAGAAGTTTCTGGATTTGTTATAAAGCGCTTACGTACATCCCCAGATTTCCTCAGAGACAGAGACATTGATCTTGACAGATAAAAGTCAAATATGAAATACAAGGCTACAAAAGCCGCCAGAACTGCCAAAAGGCTCCGAGCTTTACGAATTCAAACAAATATTCACAATCCTCGAAATCCATACTTTCAAATTAAGTTAGAAATGCAATACTACGGCAGTACTTTTACGGGTTTCATCTGATTTATCTGTCTCATCGATCGGATCTCTTATCCATAGCACAAGAAACAATCCCAAAACGATTCCAATCACAGATCTAAGCTGTGGAGTAAATCATACAAATGTGTTAATAGCTCTAATTTATCGCTATATCGCAAATTGTACTACAAAAGCAATTAGGAAATGGATTACGGCTTCTAGTGATGAGAAGCTAGATCCACGGTGCAGATATGTACAGTCCTTGGGATCCATTTTCAACACACGGACTCTTTCACTTTGATAAAGATAAGAAACTGTTAATTGGCAGAAATTAAAGCAAGCGTTTGGCAAACGAATATGCATGCGTGGCCCTGGCTTCAATAATAAGCTTCATTAAAATTACACAAACTCATTCAAACTCGCTCTTCTTCAACTTTCCCTTGGGCTTCCTTCTACTGTAATTAACGTTTACGAAATAATTTGCAAATTACACTTTTGTTTTTTAATTTACATAATGCGCAGTAGGAAAAAGTATACACATGCCCTATGTCTAACATTTCAAGAATAGCTTTTCCTATTAACAATGCGTAATTACCAACAAAATTACATTACAACGATTAATTGCAATCGATAAAAAATAAAAATGAGAAACAAAGCTTTATAAATTTTAATTCGCTCCAAGTAAAATTCCATCACATTATTTCTGTGATGGAGAATTGCAAAGAAAGAAAAAGTCTAAATATGGCTTATTTCAACCCCACATTGACGGTACGGCGCATTTACTATTTCCATATTCAAAAATATCTTATTAATGAAATGTGTCAGTCCAATCTATTCGGAAACAAACCTTGTTACCCTAAAATTGACCTCCAACTAAACTAACCTAACTTGACCTGGTCAACTTTATTTAACCTAACCGGACATGGCCTGACCTAACCTAACCAAAATCACTCGACTTAACCTGACCTAACCTAATTAGCATGGGTCGGACATTTATTTTTTTAAACTTCGAAAATATTTATTTTTTATTTTCTTAAAAAGGGGCGAAATATTTACTAAACATTTGCTTAAAATATCGAAAATATTGATTTAAAAGTTAAAATATTTTTTTATAGAGCCAAAAAAATTGCTTTAAGGAGTCAAAAAAAATTTTTAAGTGGCCAAAATTTTTTTTAAACTGCCAAAAATATCCTTTAGATGAAAAAAATTTTTGATAAATAATTTTCCACTTGAAAAAGATTTTTTACAGGAAAATTTGGTCAATTTTTCAAAAAAATTCCATTTTTTTCTCTAAAACAAGCAAAATATTGAAAAAAATTTTCTTATAGCCGAAATATTTTGGTAAATATTTTTTTAAATAAAAAATATTTACTAAAATATATATATTTCCTTAAAAGGTGAAATATTGAAAATATTTTTTTTATGTTGCTTCTAAAAGACTCCTACGGGTACCAAACGTGTAGATACGAAAGCTAGCAGCGGTACGAATAACCACCGAAAATATTTTTTTACATAAATGTCCGACCCCTGCTAATTAGACAAAATCCAGCCTGACATGACCTACTAACGAGATATAGCTAACCTGACCTAACCTAACCCGGCATAATACGACCTAACCTAACTTGTGTTAGCTAAGTTTTGGTTTGCTAGCAACTAAAATGTACCAACTAAATTAAATTGTTTGCAGACAAAGAGTGGACAAACAGACAGGCATACATTTCTTATGTGTAGCATAGATGTAAAATTAAAACCAACTTTTCACAATCAAGAATCAAACTACTGTAATGTAATGTGCAGAATACACAGTAAAAATAACGATATGAAAAGATGACTGATGACTATTTTGCTAAGTATCGTTAATTAAACGGGTCTTTATGGCATTTATGAATTGGAAATGTAAATAAGCGAAATTGAAATAGAGTACAGTAAACATGGTATAAGTATCTATTTAGCTGCACAAGTGCTTGAACACTGAGCCGTAACACCCATTTGAAGATGAAACGATTGAAAACTTATTCCCTATGGGATGTAATTTAATTATGCAAATATCAAGAAGCAAACTTGATGAACAAGTTACATAATTTAATACGGGCTGGCATTGTATTAGCAACACAAGAGAGAGTGTTTTGACAGAAGTTTCAGCTGCGTAGGCAATGCCTACGACTAAGTTTGGGCGAAAGTGTAAGCAATAAACCAGCTTCTGTCAACCATAAAGTTCTGTAATTTTAAGAAGCATAAACAAATGTGTCGAACAATAAGTGAGGCTAGGAAGCAGCTAACTAAGACGACACAAATAGAACACAACAGAAAGAGCAGAGAGAAAAGTTTTAAGGAAAATTTGGAGTTTCAGTGCACTATTTGTCTACTAGACTTCCGCCCCTAAAGTTTGTTTGGTTCGGATTGGATTCAATTCAAGGGATTTCTATTTTTTGGTCTCAAGTTGGCTTGCTTGAATAGCAAGTCAGCCCAGGCCAGGCCAGAAGACTAGGCCACGCAAAGCTTTAAATCTGTGTATTACATTACCTTAAAACATGTGTATATTTTCACTGGGCATGACCTTTGGCATATACACAGACAGATATACATGCAAACAAGTAGTCACTACAGATAGACAGTAGTCAAGAGAAAGTAGCATTTGTCTATCTACTATTTCATATATCTTTGTACTACTTACCTCTCCTAGTACTACTCTTACCAGTAGGTACATACTTGGCTTAACACTTGTGTACATGTTACCGGATTCATTCAAATCCTAAATCACTCAGAATATTCATATTTCTATTCAGTCCCTGTAATAACGTATGTAGATATTGCTTTCTAATTTCCAGTACTGAATTGAAGTAAACTTAATTTTTATAAAATTAATACTTTTAGACACTTTAATAGTAGAGTAAGCAAAGTTTTAGTAGAAATCATTGTTTTACTGCACAGGAGTTTGCAATGACCCCTTCTAAATGGCCTGAGCACCGATTAATAAATTTTCTTTACTGATTTTTAGAATAAAGCGAAGGAGTAAACGTTTTTTAACATCCATATGTAAGAATTAGTTAGGTTATAATTACTTTAGGAGAAATTGGATTGAGTAGATTCAAGGTGGTCCCTGTAACATTAGAGTGTTTGGAGATGGTAGTAATAGTGGAGCGAAGTGAGTGGCAGAGAAGTGGGAAGTAGAATAGACAGAAGAAATATATTGCGCAGCATCTCTTCTGGAGTGGCTAGGACAGAAAGCGTAGTTTCTCCAGTGGAAAGGAGTGACGGGTATAGTAGGTGAAGTATTTCCATTTGAATCCACGTAGCTTCGTCTGGCTGCTATCTTTCTCCTTACTCAATCATGTTTTCACTTCCTTTCACCTACACAATCCAACTTGATGCTGAAAGTTCTTGTAGTGTATGCCTGTCCCCAGCTACTAGTCGAATCTTGGTGGTCTAGTCTAGTTTGGCATGGCATTGCATGTTATGTTATCGTTTCGTATGGCCTGAAATGGCCTAGTCAGGCTTAACTCGGCTCTAAACTCAATCATTCTATCTCTATCCCGCACAAACGTCGACTTTTTTAAGTCCAGCAGATGTTTCCGAATTTTTTAGACTTTAAATTTTAAAGAAGTTGCTCATTTGACCTGTTGCCGTTGGGGGAGTTAAGTTCTGTGATACCCAGGAATAGTTGCTGGTGATAGTGAGATAGCTTTTTTCATTTTATTGCAGCTAATCTGGTTAGCGAATTAAAGTGTTCATACATTTCGTTTATGGTGTGGCTCCACGCAGTGGGAGTTGGTTTTCTTTGTTTCGTTCTGAAGGGAATCTTTGTTTACTTTTAATATACCTCGAAGACAACCTACTCCCCTGCTCTTTTCTCTTTCTGCTTTCTCATGGAGAAGTAAGAAAAGCAAAGCTAAGCAAAGCCAGGGGAGAAACTGAGATCGAAACTTGCGAAAAGTAGAACAAGCTCATCCATGAAGATATAGTACCGTTTATTGCATGCATTGCTTTGGATTACGCTCAAAAAAGGTGTGCACACCACTTACATATTATTATCTCAAGATAAGTACAAACAAACCTTCAGAATAACACCAGTGTAGTATGTATAGACCTATTTTATCTATTGCTAACATAACATAGCTGAAAAAGTGGTAACGGAGAAGGATTCTACGTGCGTGCTACTTCAGTCGCAATGAAGATCTCCAGTTTCATCCATAATACAGTCCTTTCACTTATTTATATCATTATACCGCAAATATCATGCAGATCTACGCCTACTGAAACGTGTTCACGTAAATAATCTCATTACATACTTCAATTTCCATTATTCATAAATCTATTTTATTCATGAGAACTCATGCTAATGTAATTTTACTTGTTCTCTACCTCATTTTCAGATCAAATTGAGTTTATCCGGATGTGCCCACATCCCATACAAGATTTAATCAAACAACATAAAACTCCACTTCGACAGTCCGATGTTTTTATAAGCCTTGCTCCCAATGAAGAAGTTCCGGGTTGTAATTTTTATAAAAGTAAGGCCATTCTAGGTGCTGTTCATATTACAGATTCCCCATGGGATTTTTCAGCTGCAGATGAATGCAGTCACAATGTTAAGGTAATTTATCCCGCCTATTTACCTTAATATCGCGATTGGGAAAGAAAATAGACCTGAACTAGTATTACAAAGAGGAATTATTACTATAATGTAGTTACAATCAAATGGCTATGTGCAATTAAATTTTTAAATAAAAATATATTAGTGTAATGTAGGGAAACTAATGTGGTGAAAGCAAATTAACTTTCTCATTTTGGGGGCATTTAGCATAATTACTTTCAGAATTAAGTTTTGTATAATATAATGTTCAATGGTGGCTTTCTTTCAGTTTTTGAAAGATTCTGATATCAGTATCCTGAACAGTCCAATATGCCGTCAGGAAATTGGAATGCGACTTTTGAGAGTTGGCGATGTGGAATCTTTGAATGTGTTCCTTTGGCACAATTTTACGGTTTTCCAGGATCGAATGAATTTCACGGACACAATAACCAACTATAATCACTCAAAAGAAGCTGTTGCTTGCAGTCAAAATCCGAGATTTGTTCAACTTGTTGTTATCACATCAGTTGGTAAGTTATTCCATTGTTTTTCATGCAATGCGTACATGTGAAAGCAATCCTATTTGCCACTATCCTAAAGGTCTGTCATCTCCATGATTCAACTCTTTTGAAATGGTTTTATGTTTGCTTTGTGCAGATACAACTTGTACGATTCTAATACAGCAATACGAAATTCTGGGAACGAGAAACTATGGGTGCGATTATAGCAATCTGTTCCGCCATCAGTTTTGTGGTATTTACAGTTGCTCTCAAAACAATTACATTATAGAAAGGTTGAAATTACTTCGAAAAGTTATTAGAAAAGAGCATTTTGAAGAACATCAAACAGAGGCTACTGAAACAACCATTTTTCATACTAAACCTGAAAATGACAAACCCAATGATACATTACCATCAGCACCGCCGGGGCCACAAAAATCCATTGCTGAGATTCTGGTAACTGCAGGATTTCCTATTGCAGGACTTCTACTCATGATCATGGGATTTTACTGCTTGCGAAAGCAATACTCAAAGTACTATATTTTCCGTATACTTACTTCTATCTATTTGATATCAAATAGCCAAACAACAATAAATCTCTATTAAGTCTGTCTATTGATTTCTTTTTCCAGACACGAGTGTAAAATAGGTATTAATGTTCCAAGAGATTCTATTGTACACGTAAACGGCCTGTGAAGCGAAAATTCTACACAAGGAGAAAAAGGGCAACTACTTTTAATTTGAAAACCTATGTTTGTCAACAGAAATACACTACACCAGGATTCTGCAGCGGAGGTAGCAGGTGACTGGATGTGTGACGCTCTTCTTGCGTTTCAAATCAACGAGCTTTGTCTGAAACTATTGTTGTGAGACAAACTGATCTAGGATTTACTGTTAAATTAAAGTAATTGTATCAAATGAATAATGCTTCTAAAGCTGTATATCTCAAACTGTTACATCTATTAGCATTAATGAGTATTGGACAAATACCTATAAAGGTAATAAGATCAATTATTTATTTCAATGACTATATAACGTATTAAGCAATGTATACTTACTATTACTGACTATAACATTATAAGGGTTCTGAAATAAAAGTGATATCTCGTCAGGTAATTAATATGTTACAAATAGAGTAGAGATACAAGTATACTTAAGTATCATTAATTATCATTTTATTATTTCGTCGGAGAATGAAATCATAAGTTACTATTGCTTGTCTTAATTACTTTTCTCACAAAGCTACAGTCCTTATAAGCTTATCGAACGGTAGCAAATAAATGTATGTAAGAAAATATATATTGGTGTTTCTGCCACTAACAAAAAGCAAGACAGTGAAATATACCACACGGACATAGAGTAGAATAGTATAAATACATTGCAGATATAGTGACACATTTTAGCAAAACTATGAAAAACAGAAAAGCAAATAAAAACGCAGGAAAACAAAATCTGTAAATTATGTATAACAATAAAATTATATATACAATGTAGATTAAACGGAATGTTCTTATTTCTTTATTGTCCTTCACTTTCGCCTTCTTCATTTAAGTTTAATGGAAAATGGATTATTGTGATTAATAAAGGGGGAATAATTATTGACCACACACATACCAAAACAATGGAACCTGTACTTACGAAATTCCAATACTAGTACATGAATCCAATAATACTTTTCAGTATCTTCATTTTGGTTTAAAATTCGCTTTGATAGAGTAAGAGATGTTTATATAGCATTATAATGCACTTCTTGAAATCTTTGAGCTATTTGGGTTCATTTGCTATTGCTTTCGTACGAATTTATTGCTCATTTTGGGAATATGTACAAGAATTCTGTTTGCAACTGTAGGTAGATACATTCCGCAGAAATAATGTAATGTAAACGCAGGAGTAACAATATTAAATTCTTTACGAATTCGGAACTCAATATTACTCCGAACTCAAGAATTCTTAAGGAACTATTTCAAGAATTATTGTGGTTGCAGAATGTCTATTCGACAGCAGTATTGCCGAAGACCACAAAACATATTAGTTATTAGTGCAGAAAAAATTTAAGACATTTGTTCTTTTAAAATAAAGACATTTTCTAAATGTGGCTAGTAGAAATGCTTGTAGATCTGAAAGTAGGGTCGTAAAAATACATTCTGACAACACAGAGACAGTACAATGTTAAAATGATATCGGTGATAATGCCCCATTTGTATACATGACAGAGATAGTAGAATCCGAATACATCATTTGTGAATTGAAAATCCTGTATATGTGGAGGCGCCACTTCTTGCGTTACATCAAAGCTCATACCCAATGTCTTTAAGGTATCGAAGGAAATAACAAAGAGACTTCCCAAAGAGAGAACGGTGATGACAGCCCATCCGTAAAAGACAGAGTTAGAAGCAGAGTTCTATTTGGAGAAACGAGAGCAATATGGATTAGACATCAATAGTTTTGCGATGGAGTGTTGAAGTGAAGAACAATGTAAAAATATATACCTTGCGAATGTAGATAAATAAGAAAATGGACATGATGATTCTACCGATTCCTGCAAGAAAGGCGATTGTTGCCATTGAGTATAAATAGAAACTAAGGTTATTCAGAAGAGTCATCATGAAAGGAGATTCATTGACAAAGAAATCTCCAATGGATGTGGGTCCTCTAATCTGTCTGAAGTAAATTTGGTTTTTTATTGGTAGTGCCCCGTTGCAAAAGGTGATAATAGCAAGCCATAATCCTAGAACAGCTTCGAAAACGCCGATAACCTTAAATGGTGAGAAATAAACGGGAATGCACATTAAATTAATAAAAGGTAATTACTTTCCATTGAGTTTACTTACAGTAGAGAGAACTGCGACTCCTTTAACAGTTCGTTTAGGTACAGATCCTGTTGATCCGCAGATGAAAATAGAGCAAATTTTTTTGGAATAAGATGAGAATCCTTGGCAGTGGGATGAACCACAAATCCTTTTACGACCGTTCCCGTTATCACCCATTGCTTTCCTAATGTAAAACTTGTGTTGGAAAAGATCTAATGAAGAGGAAAACACAGAGATGCTTTTTCGGATTATTTTTTCCCATCAGAGTGTGGTTCATGCGAATCTTGTTTACGAATTTACGTGCCAATGGTATTATATTTATTGTATTAGTAGCACTATATTTGACAGATGATAAATGCAATCTAAATTGTATCTAGGGCACATAAGTTACACCTTTTACCCAGATATCCTATTAACTTAGTATTTGGGTATTATGTTTGATCAAGTGAAAATTGAGATAGAGAGCCGTTTGGTGTTGCATCTTGACAAATCGAGTGAAGAATAGAAAGAAGTGTGAAGGGGATAGATCTTTCGACTCTTTTCCCACATTCTACATCTGGCTGGATGGAAAGACAAGACAGACTCTCCAGGAATATTAATATTTGACGGATCTGCGCAGTGTTACTGGTACATTACCTGCTGCTACCAGATAAATTATATATGAAAGACGCAATTGATTTTGGTACGGAGAATGTTTCAAGTCCTCCCTGATTCAGCGAAATACTTTTTATTTTGTTACTTGTATATTGTATTATAGTACACAGATTACTTTTTCCTATACCTCTAAAAACATTTGCAACTGTTTGAAGTATCACAAGATTGTATACCGTTATATTTGTATTGTATCTACGGTAAATACATGGGAGCGAAAAGTTAAAAGCACCTTCAGCCTTCCTGGACTGCTTCTCTCCCCAAATACTTTCCTGGAGTTCCATTGCATTGCATGTAACTACTAGAGTAAAAAGTTTTCTCCTACTTTCTCTAACGATAAGTAGATCGTATTAGAGTTTTATAGCTTTAGATTCCATTTCCAGTTCACTTCATTATTGCTACAATATATTATCCAAACCTTTTAGCACACAATGTAAGTGTATTAGAGCAACTCCTGTTTATAACGAGTTATATCTGTACAGATGCCAGGTTGATTGTAAATAAGATGAAATCCTTTCCTTCATTCGACTATAATAGAACCAGGCTTGCAAATAATGTTACATCAAGATCAATCTGGGCAGTAATAGAATTTAATGGTTTTATTCAATTTGGCATGCCTCACTCAGTTAAATCCGTACTCTCAACTGTATATTGGCGGCCCACCAGAACAATCCAAATAGAAATATTCCAAACTAGTTTTCAATGCCCCTCAGGTAATAATACCACATTTTTGGTAGCAAGCATTATTATAAAAGTTCCGGCAATTTCAATGATTTAAGTTATTCTAGCTGTGTCTTACTAAGTTTTAGACCAACACAAAAATAGAGGATTATCAGTAAATGGCACATTTTATTCTTTGTAGGCTCCTTCTTTTCAGTGCTGACAAACGAATTTTTTTTATTGCAAACTTGCAAGTTTGCTTCTCCTCATGACATCTTAATATGGGGCTACCTTATCCAAGTAACTGATATGCTTCTGTAGAATTTTTTGAACCAGTCGCTTGAACTTTAGCTTCTTTTTCAACTTCTTAATCTTCTTCTTCTTCTTCTTGCGGTATTTTTTGTAGTCTATAATTAATTAGAAAACAGGTGCTTTTATGGTAAATGAACGCAGCCTAAGTCTTTTGCTAATAAGTTTTAATTTTCAATACGATCCTCATCTCAGTCGTGTTTGTATTTTATGAAATGGTAAAGACTATTCATCATCAAATCAAATGCTTTCATAAAATCTTGAAACAAACTACAAGATGAGGTTCGTGATATGACCCTTTTGTATTATGTCCAGGTTAAAACAATTTTACTAAGTAATAAATTTCCTTTTTTGTGATTTAATAGCTAACTAGACTCAACTTTAAGTCTAGAAAATGCTGGGCGTAAAATGTGAACTTGAATTAGTTACTTTAATATCACTGAAAACTAAATTAAAATGCCCGCCTTACTTTGATGCGTAAACAAACTCGGTTTTAGCCTGGACATAATATATTTGCATGCATGAAAATGAAAATATTCAAATAGTCTATACGTTTGGATGAGAGAACTTCATCATCTGTAAGAAATGTTCCCTTTGGATAGCCGTGTGCATGGTATTTTCCAGCGTAAGGATGCCACCCATGAGTGTCTCCTCCTCCCCAGCCGTGGCTGTGACCTTTACTTCCGTAACCATGTCCATCCGACAGCCATTCAGTGTAGCTAGGTTTTGTAGAACAATTTTCCCAAATCAATTTGTGATTTTACGGTTTTATCAGTGATAACTTAAACTGCTTTGTCCATGAGTAATGTATTTGTTTAGTATTACCCTAGTGGTTTTCGTCCGTGTGGTGTATGAATAGTCAAATTGTTTTGCCGATAATTGTTAGCAAGCAAGAGATATAGAGAAAGAAGAAATACGTAAGTAGTAAGCATTGAAATAATAACGAGCATGTTAAAAACATAATTAGTAATTGTATTATCTTTATTTCATATGAAAATACAGTTACGTAGTGTAAAAATAGAATAACAACACGTCAAATCTCTTAAAACTAAGCAAATATAGGCTACTATAAATATATTAAAACGAACTTACACATTTATCAACAAAGAATTGTCCACTATTATGTCGGCATGTATGTAAATCAGGTAGAAAAGCATTTTGGTCTGTCCAGATTTGAGATATTTATATGTAAATTTTAGTAGAAGAGTTTTCGTAAGTTACATTATAAATTTTAAAAATGTCAAGGAGGAACATTTGTATGATAGATCGTACATAAAAACTAAATAACAACTTTGACTTTTCGTTGGACACTAAATTATCATTTCCTTTAACTATCAGTATTGAGAGTATTGGCTCTGGTTTAGTTATACTTACACTACAGAAGTTGTTACCACCATTCTAAAGCTTGGATCTTTTTCTGCAAAAGCAAACTTAACAATTTCTTCAATTCTACCTTATTTTGCAAAAGGGCAATTTTCTTTTTAGCTTTCAATTTGAGAATTTCAAACTTGAGCTTATGTTTTTCGTGCTCATAGTCTTCATGTCCCCAGCCATGTCCGTGACCATGTCCGTGACCATGTCCTCCAAAGCCATGATGCCCATGTCCATGGTGGCGACCGGGGAAACCTCCCCAGCCATGTCCAGCCCCATGTTTGTGGTGGCCAGTGCTAAAATGAAATTCTTGAGAGAAACCGCCTCCTTTCCCATGACCATGTCGACCTTGATTCTGGATATGTCGGCGATGTCCCCCCTTTTTGTGGTGATGTCCTTTATGGTGACCACTGCGTAAATCGTGTCGTGTGTAGGGGTAAGGTGCAAAATTTGGTCTGGGTTGGCTGAAGCTGCATTTCAAAAAGTTTGAAAACTAACATTTTAAGGGCTGGCTAATAATCTTTTTATCTTAATCTTAATATTTTAAAACCCCGAATTTATGAATATCGCCTTTGCCAAAATTGATAATTAACTATCTGGTAAATGTCAGCACAAATTCAAACTCAAACTAATTTTGGTACAACTTTCCGGTGTTGAAATAGTGTGCCTGGTATAACAAAAACTAAGTCCAATATTTGTCAAGTCTAGTTATTTAAAAATACTGTTTTAGATTAAAAGTCCTCAGGTTTTACAGCAAAGTCAATAGTGAAAAGAGAAGGTTTTCTTTTGTGTACTTTTGAGATACTCCGGTTTTTCCTGTTCCCTAATAAATATAAAATGTTTTCCTCTGTTTCTGCAGTATTATATGAAAGATGTGTATTTTGAACAATGGGATTTCTTCCTTTTCCTCCCGACAACCACCGACTCTTAAATCTGCTTGAAGGCATCTCATTAAAAGATTTCAAGGTAGTCAATAGCCTTTGTGATGAGTTGAGCCCCGACTTCCGCAGCATTGTACTTGAGAATCTTCTTCCATTTCTTTGTTCGAGCTTTCATCCTGAAAAGCTCAACTCGGAGCGCTTTTATTTCCGGGTCAATATCAGGATCATACGTTTCCTCTTCGTCATGATGACTGCCATGAACATCTTGGTGATGTACAAGGTGATGAATTTTCGGTGGACTCCCGTACAACCTTCATTATTCATGGATGAAATTCAGTCAGTGTCAGTGATTGTCGGTTGGATTTAGGAACTTGTGTCTACGTTTGGTAAATATGTGGATAGAGGTTTTGTGTGAAAGCAAAATTATTTTCTATTATCTTTCATGTAAAAAGGAAAGAGAAGATTTTGTTAGTAAAATGGAAATAACTGTATCTCTGACACCTGGTGAATGGAAAATTTCGGTAAAAGTTCAGTCAAAGTACAATAAACAAACAATAAGATATCTTACGATCCATGTCCACCAGCAGGGCTTCCCCATCCTTTATTTGCTGCTTTTCCTTTAGTGAATTCAATTGAAAATGGCCATAATAGACGAGCTTCAGCACTCCTGCCCTCCTCATCATCCTCGTCTATTGCTCCTGGATCTCCTTGCAAAGATATTTGCCGCTGAGGCACAGAAGCAACATTCTTCTTAACAGATTCATCAAAATCTGCCGGAAGCTCTACAGGTAAACCACGACCTAATTCATCTTTCGTATCTTCCTGTCCTGAATCCGCCTCTGCCTGAAACACAAAGAAAATTAAGTTCTATATAAAAGGAGATTCACTTGAATCGCAAATTCATGTCAAACTTTTCCTTCCTTTCTCAATTTTTTACCTTCCCTTTTGGTTAAGAATGATTAATAACTTTGTTTTTTGCTGCCAAAACCTTACTATGAAACTACACTGTACAACTGGGAGAATCTCTTTGTCTTCACTTCAATCCGGATATGCAAAGGTAACTCTTCAGGTACATTTCTAAATAATTACTTTCCCCTATATAATATTAAGTGGAAGCTTAAAAGGCACAAATGACCAAACCCATGTTTATATCGAATGCAAATCGCTTTCAAACAATGCTTTTGGCAGGTGCATTCTTATTTCATCAGGTGTGTTCATGTCATATCAATCATTCTTGAATGTCAGTACAAATCAGGTACTTTTAGCGTTATGATGAGCAGGTCTACCTGGACTGAATTAGATATCTAACAGGAATATCGTGTTGACAATGCACTTGCTTCTTATTAAAGTTGTACTGACATGATAAAAATACAATGCAAGAAAAATTTCTATTTCAAAGTAACATATACTCACGTAGAGTTGCTAATGGTCATCCTTAACACATGCATGTGGCACCTGACACTTGTTCTGTACAATAGTTAGTGTAGATTACATTTGTTCTTTGCAATACATAATGAACTAAAATATTAGCTGTGTATGTTATAATAAATGATTCAACAGTAAATATGTATAGTATCTCCTTGTATTTACTATTGGATTTTCTCAATGCAATAATAAATGTAAATAAACTGCCTACATATCCATTCTGCATATCTGAAAAATTGTGAATACCATTTACACTCCTACGCTTACTATATAAGAATTAACCACATAATGCTGTATACAACAGTATTAATTGACCTTCCAATTGATTAGTACTTCATCTTGGATTAACAGAAAGTTCAAGCTTGTTTGCTGTTTTTTAATACAAATTGACAGTTACCTTAGCCTGGTATTACATATCAAAGAAATAGACAACGGTAACTACTACACATGTATGATGTGTGTAAGTTACAAAGTAATCATAATTAACAAGTATTTTGTTTTTTTGTTACTCTATGTTAAAGTTGCTTTTCAACAAAAGCACATTATGATTAGATAGGCCAAGCCTCAATGCATTACCGAGATCTTTATCAGCTTTACTTAAGTTAATGGAAAGAAACTTGTTATCAAATGGTAAACATGTAATGCACAATATTCAACCGTTGCATATTTGTGGTTGGTGGGACGTTTAGGAATGTGTATGTACGTTCGCATTCGTAGTCAAAGTCAATATTAGTGTGGTCAACAACAATAACATACATTAGGTATACAAACAACTCAATAAGTACGATTACCTACAATGGAGAGATAAAGTACGAATAGAATGAGCTGTTCTGTCATTTCCAAGATCTTCAGCATAGATACACGCATAAAACGCAATAAGACGTAGTATCTCATTGCCAGAACGTTATTTGTCAGACTTAATGTTTTTTTGAGAACGTAAAACTCGACATGACACAGATTTTTGAAGGATGTGGTGAGGTAGGTATAGATCTAGTACAAGTATTAATCCTCTAAAGCACTACAACTACCTTGATATTAAAGCAGGAATGATTTTTCCATTGAAAAATGCAAAACTTAATAAAACGGAAAACGTAAAAACGTTTTCTCAAGAACCTATTGTGTAATGCTCACGCAAATGACCGTGAATATTGATAGTATTACGCAATATTTGTAACTTTAATGGAAAATGTAAGGTTTATTACGTTTGTGTGGTGAAAAGAAGGAAATTGATTACCTCTTCCGAGCTACTGAAGTCGATGCCACTCCTGGACCTGAGAACATCAGTTTCAGGTTCTGCAGAGGAAGGTTGCGACACTTGTGAAGTGTCGGCTTCCTCTTCAGGAATCACATACACTGGTCTACTCCCTTCGATGTAATACTGACAATTGACATAATTGGCCAGAAATAGAATTGCAAGGAGCACACCAACACCAAAACTTCTGTCCTTCAACCTAACACCCATGGTTATGGTTGAAAAAGACGAGAACAGTTCCTTTTTGGTTGGAGTGAAGGAGGTAAATATCTTCCTCCTCGCTCGGTGAAATCTTTTAAGAAACTGAGGACTAGGCTTTTCAAGGGTCAAAGCAAAACGTCGACCCAATCCTTACTCCTCGAACCGGTTTTCGAGCTTTGAATTCGCATGACGATTTCAATGAGAAAGTGTTCTTTGAGGTCAAGATATCGTCTTGTTTTTTATTCATACATAGCAGTCCGTTTCTTCGAGCTTAGTTATTGTATCTGTATGCACATCAGAAGATTCTAGAGGGGAGCATTAATCGTGTTATGTTGTATTCATACCTCTAGCTTAAACTACAGTTCTCAGATACTCAGACAGATGAAATACTCTTTTCTCTCGTCATCATCATCAACGGACGAGATTACAAGTTCTTCCAATGTATTCTCAATGATCTACTCTACCATTCTTTGGTAGACGAATGTTTCCTATTCAATTATGTACTACTGGTATGCAATATACAGTGCACATTAGGTACATCAGTTTGCTTTACTTATCCATACAGGTTTTACGATTTACTTTGCAGTTTGTACTGTGTGTATGCGGATTAAGTACACAGGTAATATAAAATGTAACTACAGTTTGGCAGACGTATGCAAAAAACTCCTATCTCTAATTGCAAGTGCCAATGCCAAGCAAAGATAAAGTCATACAATTTACATGTACCATTATATTCTAGAACCAGCTTAGAGTAATAGCTTTTACTTTTTTCACAATTGTGGTGATAAGCCTTAATTACTTCGCAGTTGTCCTCTCTGAGGGGCCGAATACTTAGAATCATTATAGACCATCGTGAAAGTCCATTTGTGTCCGTGTTCCTTTATCTAAATTTATAATAACTTGTCGTAAATATGAAGTCATAAAAGAACCATCAAAATTTCAGGGATATTAAAATCCAATAAACACTAGGTACTAAAATCGCTTTCAACTGAATTACTGCAAAGGAACGAGTAAAACTGGTAAATATACAATCAAATAGTATTATTGTTTACTACTTGCCTCGTAAACAAAGAGTTTATCAAATAACAAAACTTCCGAAATGCAGATAAGTATTACTAATAGCATGTCCATCGGTTATTAGCTTCAAATCACGTACCCAAATTGTGGATCAAACAAATTCATGTACAAAACCCAAAATGATATGATTTCCTAGCTGTGAGGTCTTTCACATTGATTCCGATGCAAAGTCATGCAGCAATCTACGTAATTACTACTTAAAAGTAACTGTACTAATTCCCAGATACTCATTACTAGCAAAACTAGTCTTCGGTTCCATTGCTAGAATTATTACTAAGCCTCACCACTCACGAACACTTATTACAATCGCGTGAATACCCAAATTACTCATTACGACTTTTAAGTGTGAATTTTGTCAGCTATAATAACACACAAGAGTATTGTACATGTTTACTATCACATTTACAATCTATGCTATCTAAAGTATGTTTTCGGAAACTTTTATTATTCCTAAAGTAGGTTAACAGTTAGACATAATTTCCTTTGCTTTGCACTTTGGTCACCATCAATCGATGCACGGTAAACTTCAATTCTAAAAGATTTTCCAGATTTTATTGTTTATGTCGCCAATGCAAACTAGAATGCATTTGTTACTTCCAAAACCTTTCCAAAATTATCTCGGAGATCAAAGTAATTCATACCATAAAAGAAAATAGGTTTTCGCTGCACTTTTCTATGTACATGTAAAATTACACTTTCAAAATCTAGTTTGTAATTTGTACTGCAAAATGTTTTTTCGTTTACCATTTATTTTACCTTTAGTACGTTACAATTGATCTGTATAACTGCTGAGTACATAATCATGAATGCAAAATAGAAACAATAGCAATAAAAATGTAGTGTATAATACTTTAATTAAAGTGAAAAGTGGCATTTGTTGAAAGTGACTTTCCGCAATGAAATTGAACTTGACAAAGATTCTTTGGACGTCAATGATCTTTGTTTTCCATTGCCATTCAAGTGCAACCTAGTTGAATCATTAATTTTCGAAATAAAAAAAATGGTGAAAGTGGACTCGTCATTTCGTAGTTTCCTTTATATTCCCTGTAGGTATTGTTTAAAAATGTCGAGATAGATGGTATCTTTTAGTGCGCTTTCCATGTATATAAAACTACGTGGCAAATATTTGCATACTCGTAGATTTTCCTCACCAATAAACGTCTGTTCACTTGTCAGCCTTATGTAGACATAAGAAGTTGTCTTGTCTGACGATTCTATAAGTTGGATAGTTTGAATACGAAAAAGAATTGATGCATTGCAATTTGATTAAAGCAAAGTCATAGAGGCTGGGTGAATAATTTTCTTTTTCTTGTTTGGTTATACACTGTGCATGTAATGTGTAACGTGTAACAAGCAAATATTTGGGTGTAGCACGTCTATTGTGAATGTAATTGTTGCTGTGTAGCAAGAAGACTTCAGTTTTTTAGACATGCTCGATCAGTTCTGCAAATCTGAACTTTAGTATAATGACTAATTGATATTTAATTCATGACCGCAGTAGTTTTTGTAAATTTTAGCTAAGTAAAAAAGGTAAAGCTTGTTATGTGGAATTTCATTCCTATTCGTATGCAATTAAGTTAGGTCAGGTCAGGGAATACTAGTTGAAAAGTACTCTGTTCTTGCGTTAAGTATAGTTTCCATTACGGTGCGTAGAATTGACTTAATGCATCTACTTTATTATAATAACCATCTGAAGATAGTTAATAATGAAAATAGGAAACTTTCATGACTAATCATGTACATATAAAACACATCACATTTCTAAACTGCATAATCCCGTTACATTGAACAGTTTATAAATCATTGAAGAAAGACATTTCTGATACACAGCACAGAGTTCTCGGTGATATATTATGCTTTGAGTAATTTTTATCGAAAGTACCTGTTATATTAAAGCTGTGCAGTTTGTAAAACTTGAATGCTATTATTCACGTCATCACATTTTCTAGACCCTCAAATACAATCTTGCATACCGGTTCTGTCATTCTCGTACCTAATTTTAGTAAAGTACTTGTTGTACGGATGACACCTGCATCTGCAGCTTTCAAACGGGTGCATACTATTTACGTCATCGTCATCACATCGATTCACTACAGAAATTAGTTTTAAAAATTCGTATTTGAATACCGGTTTGAAATACTGATGATTAGGCATTCAATCTCTTTCCAAGACTGTATGGATATCACATGGACTTTAAACTTTAAAACTTTAAAAAATGTAACATAGATAGCAGGATTATAACTGATTACTTGAACAGTGCAAATAACCTCAACAGAGGATTTGGTGCCCTTTATCGTAAGTCTTTAAGCTGAATCAAATAGTACTTGGCTTATACTATTGCCAGCTTGCATACAAAATTATAGAAAAATCCAATATTTATTTTGATCCAACTTATTCTAGTTACTTCTAATTAATACCCGTTAAGAAAATCTGCTCTATTTTCTATTACCATTACATTAAAAGAAATGCTTTTTTATTATGCATGATAGAAAGGTCAATTCAATATAGTACCGTTATAGTTGTGACATGATACACTTTTCTGAAGTAAGACTTACTTATACCTACCTATAATTAAAATGCAAAATACGTACTTGTAAATTGCAAATTCAGAGCCAACAAAAGACAAATACTGACATAGTTCTATTTATTCTCAGTTATTTGCGTTGTAGATGCTTGAAACTTAATCAGTGAGCTCATTATAATGAAAAGATAGTATGTAATTTAATATGGCATTGTATTAAAACGTCCACCCAGTTAGGATTGCATGTTTGAAGAACTGCAGGCGTACGAATTAATTATAATTTGCAATGATGTTCGAGTTTTTAAATTAAGTTACACTTTTACACTTCAAAAGTAAGTGTTCTATATACCGTGATACCGTCAAAGATTTAACATGATACATACGAAGTCCTACATTGCAATCTGCAGTAAACGGTGGCGGCATCGCAAGTCCGGGTGTCTACTTTTCTAAGGTCATCCTTTCATCTCTGGTAGATAGTCACACGTAAGAGAGTAATATTCCCAGATGACGCAAATTAAAGTGCTGCCAGCTGGAAAATAATTTGAGAGCAGAGCTACATAAAAGAGAAACTGCTTTAACGGTGAAACTGGGTTCACTAAGGAAATACAGAAATAGAGATATTTCGCAGAAGTAGTAAATCCGAAAAGACATATCAGAGAATTTTTGTTAGTTTGCCTATGGGCAACCTTTAAGATCCATAGAGACATTTGGCGCAAGCAAAGAGTGAGTTTATAGCTATTACCTCGATAATCACATGAAATGAAGGTGTGACTACACTAACCGTTAGGTTGAATGTGTAAACTGTGTACTATAAATGTATACACACAACATGAATTACAGCAAGTCTTAAAAACAGAAGCGTCATGAAAATGTAAATGAGGGGCAGAAAGGAAAATATGCAGCTCGTATGAGTGTGAAGACAAGGAAAGGGTATATGAAAGAGAAAAGAATCGATTGGGCGTCTCTGGTTGGCCTAACATGGAAAGCTGAAGGAAACCCAGTTGGAACAGAAGAAATCAGAGCTATATAATATTATGTGCAATAAAAGGAGACCAGCACAAACGATCCTGAACAGAAACGTTACCTACTGCGTATTACTAGGGAATTATACGAGGGCTTGTATTGTGGAGAAATTCGGACAGATTTAGAATTCAGACGGAACCCGTACCGGGTAACTCAAACCCAAACCCGTATAATATGAAGGAAGAGGAACGAACTGCTCGAATGAAATGAGTGAGAGGGAGAGTATATTTATATCTGGAATTCTGTCTAGTATGTGTGGGAACCTAATGTATGTATTAGTATGTACTTATGTCATATTAGCTATGTGGTCTGCTGCTACTAGGCTATTTGCTAATAAGAGTTGAAGAAAACGGAAGTAAAACGCTAATACTTGTACCTGTACCTGTACGTACTAGTGGCTCAATGTTTTCTTCCTTTTCTCTCTGTCCTTTAAGCTTAAGTGTGCATAAATACGCTACGATTTTACTATAGCGTGCTTATAAGCACCAAGAACAATGTTATATAGGTTACACAAAATCGATTTACTCTGTTCAGATACAAACTCCACTAGACAG
Organism: Yoshiicerus persimilis; assembly: GCA_020352615.2. Classification (NCBI taxonomy): domain Eukaryota; kingdom Metazoa; phylum Arthropoda; class Collembola; order Entomobryomorpha; family Tomoceridae; genus Yoshiicerus; species Yoshiicerus persimilis. Next base: position 12,051,340 of record CM036943.2, read on the forward strand.
ACGGACATAGACACACCACGACCTTTTCTTTACTATATTTACTACAAATACAATGGCAATAGCCAAGCAAATATAACTCCACCAGTTTTCCTCTCTTAAATAATACTGTCATTAAGTTAGCCCAGCCTGATTTCCTTAAGTGCATTTGATTGCAGACTAAGTCTCATTCCTTACTGTCAAAAGCCTAAACTATGGTTTTAATTTCCAACTATAGTAAATATAATACATTTTGGAACAGCGCATATAAGAAACACTCTCATTTTCACTTTTACAAAAAACATTTCTTAAAGCCATTAACTGGCTGAAAGAATGAGCTGATTAATTTGTAATTCTAGAAACCAATAACAAGAATTCAATAGGTTTTTCCATTACAGTATAATGACGACTGGAATATTTCTCCAGTTTTTTAATTTCATTTTAGTGTACTACTCTTTCGTGTTAAGTGTTTTTCTAGTTCGCCAAGTGGCCACCGAAGGAGCATCACTTTTCTACAAAGAGTGTAAGACCTTATACCAGATTACTATCCAAAACCTAATAATGTTATGTGTAAATTAAATTCGCTAATAGAATATTTTATATGTCAGCTTTAAAGCCTTAATTCACGATTCTGTTAATTGTCACAGATATGCTGCGTACTGATCAACTTTGTCCAGATCTCCAAGATTCTGTTACTGGCAAGGATATAGATACGGCTAATTATCCCTATAAATCCGTATTTCATTTAGTTGATAATGCTCCAGTCGCATCACTTCACGATTTTCCATGTGTGTTTGAGTCAAAAGCTGCAAAAGTCAAGCAAACTACTACTGTAATTATCAAAGCCATTTACGCAGATAAAAACCCATGGAATTTTACGTCATCTGAAACCTGTTCTGAGCACATCAAGGTTCGTTCCACATAAATTCGGAAATAAAATTTAGAAAATTAAATGATATTTTATGACTTGATGCTATTATTTGAATAGTTAAAATTTCAAGACCCAACGGATGATACTAAATATGGTTTCCCAAAGATAGTGTGTAAAATACAGAAAACGACAGCGACAGATATTCGAGGTTCTTATTACCATCCAATGATTTGGAGATACCCAAAAGGAAAAATGGGTCTTTCATTTTCAACATTCGATTTGGAGCACAATATTTTGAAGTTAGGGAGCGATAACAATGGGAACCTTGGCGGGGAAAGTATCATTAGTGAATCGAAACCCCGTTTTGTCCAAATAGTTTTCAGTGTTTATTTCGGGAATGTTTGTTCACTTCGTGTACAGCAATATTATATTGATATTCTAAGAGATCATTGTAATGGCAGTGCTCCACGGTTTTACCAGTTATGTGGAGCTTACGACTGTTCGGAAGAAAGGGCTATTTTGTCCCAAATCGGATTCTGGAGTCAAAAAGCGAAAATGGAGCAAATCGAAAAAATGCTCAAATACGTGAAGTTAAAAAGAGAGGAAACGACATACGTCCAGTTTCTGTGGGGAACCTTGCGAGCAATGATTATGCCCATTTTATTCCTTGCTGTATTTTATGTAACCAGAAGACTTAGGTAAGAGTGTTTGGCATTACTTTACCTTTTTTAATCAATAATAGTAGTAATTGTACATACCTAAGTGGATTTTCCAATTAATATAATATATTTTTATGTGTTCAGGCAAAAAAAGGCAGAAGCTAGCGAATCTCGACGAGGAAGCACTAACCATTCTAACCGAAGACGAAATAACTCATCTCACACCTCTAACAGCAACAACCCTGGACAGCCGAATACTCTGGAGCCTTCCAATCACAGTCATGGTATCTACGATATTCCTGTAACAATGGCCACCGAAAATGCAATGGCTGGTTACAAATATGACGATCTTCCTCCTCCCTATGAAAGTCTCGTCCCTCCACCAACATACTCGGAAGCTATTGCCATTCCCTCTACAAGTTCTAATAATCCGCCTGTCATTAATTGCAACGAAACTGATTCATCAAAAGAGTCTACATCTATAAATACTCTTTCCAATTCAACTCATAAAGCAGATCTTCAGTTAAGAGCAATCAGACAAGATTAAATGTTTGATCGAATTAAGTGATCCATGCTTCTCTGCTGATCTATTGGCCATCTCATGAAATTCAAAAGACACGGAATTAGTATGATTGGATTATTAAAAGCAAGTCATCATCAACGTTCAGTATTTAATAATTTATTTCTTGATTATCTTTAGTACAGTAATGGTAATTAATACCCTAAGAATGAATGTTATGAATTATGATCTATTGTGACAATCGTGAATAATTAAGCTCTGATATTCATCCGTAGGAAAACAGAAGTGCACTGTTTACATAAATTTGTTAATTTCACGGTTATAGCAGTGATACCTTTTTAGTTTTAAAACTTTTCATATAATCTCCTTTGAAAGTTTGTAATAGAATTTTTTACGGATCAAAGATTAGCAAAAACTATTCAGAGTGATTTATTTTATTTTATTTGAGTTTAACAAGGAGTAAGTGTTTTCTTTGGTCACATAAGCTTAATGCAAACTTCTGCTTTGTCTGCATTTTAGAATGAAATAGGTATTAATACTATTAATGTAGGTATTTTGGAAATGGTGATGCACTCTTCTTGTAACTAATTAGAATACGTATGTTGGAACATCAATTTTAACTTCATGACGATGGATTTGTCGTGCCGGTAATAAATATTTCAGTAATAATCAAATCAAATTAGTATTATTTGAATGCATGCTAGCATTACAATTAGCCTTGACCTTAGCCATAAAAATGTAAAGCAGGCTGGAAGCATTTGGAAAATATTTTACAATTTGTTGTTATTAAATATTTTCATGTGTTTGAATACACCGTGATGTACACATGTTTTGTGTATGAATAAAAAAAATCTCAGCCGAATAACAAGAAACACTGTACCTAGTTATGAATATATAGGGGTTCAACACATTATCGGCGTAAGTATTACTAAACATTTTACATTAGAGCAAATAATCAGTTATAAATAAAAAATCAATGATACTTTAATGTCATGTCAGTACTGGGAAACTTTTTGATTTCCAGAAACGTAAAATGTCTAAGTGAGATGGTGTAGATACAGACAGCCTTAATTGTAAAAGTATTGTAGCAGTAATTTCTAATTTCCATTTGTTCAAGAATTTAACTATACTCCGCCAAGTACTGTGTACTACGAAAATAGTGTACTTAATAGTTACCGTTAATACATCGGACTGAATGAAACCTAATTAATTGCCGCATAGCGTAATAAGCCTTTAGTTATTTACCTTTGTAGGCATATTAAATACATAATGTTATTACCAAAAGATTCTATAACCAATTTAGCCATAGAGGACAAAATTATGTTCCCAATTTTTAGTTTTCCTAATTTTTATGTTGCGTTAATAAATTATTTCAATATTTGAATTTCATTCTGTGATTGAATAACATAGTTCTTGCATATCTTGCTGATTGCGGAGTTTATATCACATACTACGGTGCATAGCTTAGCTTAAGTATGTTATCATGAAGAGACGACTTTTGGTGAGTACCTGAGTAAACAGTGCAAAACCAGTATTATTGAGTTGGTTCTGGTAAACTCTCATTTTTATCAGCAATATCGTATATAAAAGAATTACCACCTGCAGCCTAGCGAGTCAAGCAGTATTAATTTACTAATCCATACCGGAACGATATTCAGGAAGCACATAGCTCACGTACTTCTCTATAATGAAATCATAAAGCAAATTTCTTTTACAAAAAGTAAATACCTAATTAAAATATATTCATCAGATTGCACAGAAATCTGCATTAATATTAGGAACAACTTTCTTAGTACACGTATCAGGTAAACAATTAAATAATTTGCAACTTATATTTAACATTTTTTGAATTCATGTTTTAATAGAGGCATTATGAAGTTATAATGTAAATTTTGGTATATATTTCAATAGTAGCTATGTAATAGTGCTTAAATGTGTTAAACTTTAGGTTTTAGTACCTGAAATACAGAAAAGCAATTTAGTAAGCAAGGTTAATAGATTGAAAACGAATTTGCATTAAAATTCATGAACTTGATTAACACAAGTAGTAAGAAGTGTTCTACGAAATCGATCACTTACAATTTCATGCTGGTTTAGTGTCGGTATTTACTACGCTGCATATATATATGGATTAGACAACTGTCCTTCAAATGAAAAACAGTTCATAGAAATTATTGACAGAGACAGAGAGAACTAAGCGTACATCAATCAACTCAGTTTGTCTCCTCTTACTTTGTGCATGCATATGCGCAAGGAACCGAGGAATACCGATATAGAACGAAGTGTAATGCTTCATATAGGTGGGTTGGTGGATTCTTATTCTGCTTTGTGTTGATGACTTTGCAATGTCACATATAACCCGGGTATGGTGCAGCGGGGGAAATAAACTGTTCACACAATCAAAATGTACAAAGTTTTTCCAAAATTTCACAAAGATTTAAGCACTTATATTTTGTGCTTTAAATCGAACAATTGTTAAGCTAATCCTGTGTACATATCTTCATGGTAAATTAGATTCAACTTTTAAGATCTCGTTCATTCAAAAGATAGAGATACAAATGAAAATAAAGTAGTGTCCTTGTGAAATCAAAATGAAGAATTATTATGGTACGATATTTGCCATTTGGGCTGTTGGATTTGTCAATTCCAGTGATGGGATAAATATCAAGCCAGCTGAACGTGAGTTTCATAATAATTATTCAAGTATTTATAAATTTCAATTTACCAGGATATAACATTATTTTGTAATTTTTGGTAATAGAGGAAATCTACAGTAGCCAATTATGTCCGAATCCAGTAAGCAAAGGGGCAATTGTAAATCCTACGGGGTTCGCCAGAATAATGCCTGTCGTTTTGGACAAAGATTGGAAATCTTACGAAAGATTTAGTCCTTGCACCTTTACCGAAGAAACAGGACCTGGAATGGAAGCCTCCGATGTTAAAGTCCGATCTATAAACCTCAATGTTGAATCCTGGAATTTTTCAACAGCAAACAGATGTGAAAATTTCATAAGGGTAACTCTTACATTAAAGTTTTCTTTAATTTTAAAAAGCAGATAATATAACTAAAATAACTGATAACAAATCGACAATTTATTATTTTCATTTAAAACTTAAGAAAGTCAGAAAGTAATCAATTTCAGTCCTGCACTGAAGCTAGAGTCAACTGATTTTTAATGCTGTATATATGTTATCTCTAGTTCCGGGATTCTGGAGAATATGGCGACGGATTTCAGGTTATGTGCGGCAGAGAAAATTTTGACCAGTACTTAGGACCTTATGGTCACCCGATGGTTTTGTACTACAGATGGACAGGTCGTGGGATCTCATTTCCTCTATTTCATTCCAGCTACGGACCACATTTTCGTGACAGGAAGGATACAAATGAGCTCAAATACATGCAGTTTTATTTTGCTATTTACACAAGTAAGTTAATCGTAATTAACACGCTTTCAAACATTAAAAATAGTATTTAAAATTGCTATCATAAGCAGGTGTTTCTTTCTTTGACATCTGTACAATTCAGATGAAAACAAAATTCTACAAATTATATATATTTCTTTAACTAACTACGAATTTTATTTATGCAGATAAAACATGGACTTGCCGAGTTCAACAATACAAACTCGATCTGATGAAAATGGGATGCCCGTCTACATACAATTCCCAAATTCTTTGTGGAGACTACAATTGCTCAGAGCTAGAATTCTTGTACCAACACAAAATGACGGTTTTCAAGGAAGGAGAGTCGGACAAGATTCTAGTATGGAAATCAAGAACCAATGATAAATATCGAATGAGAAATTTTCTCAGGCAGAAGTTTGTTCCAATTGTGTTTTTAGTGGTGCTCATCTTTGCCTACAAATCATACATGAAAGCAGGGTTCAGGTAAAACATTTTATTAAACTCTAGAAATTCCAATGAACAAATTTTCCTTAGTTAAATCTACAAGTTTAATTAAAGAAATTACTACATATTAATAATTTTCTGTTACAGACTACAGGGTCCTTCTCCATCAAATGCAATTGAAGCAGCAACAAGATTGCGAAGACTCCCCAGAACATTTGCCAATCGCCCATTCTGTTCTCGGGACATGCGACAAACTTATTGGGAGTATGGAGAGCACATTCCTGGATTGCCAACACCTTACGGAATAGACGCAGCAGTTTCTCCAGTGGATCCAGCTGTTGTTTTGACGCACCCAGCTGCTGTTGGCCGTCCGAAAATATTTGACCCTTACAAAACAAACGATCCTCCCCCATCCTACGAATCCCTTTCCCCTCCTTCCTACTCAGAGGCAGTCAAAAAGTAAATTATATTCCAAAAATATATTGTTATAGATTCTTACCGGAAAAATAAGACCGGTAGAGAAACGAGTGGGAGGTATGTTCAGTTAAACACACACATCAAATAAACATACAAATGCACACACACAATCATGGCAGATGTGACATAAATCATTCAAGACTGTCGATCTCTTAGATATCACTCAAAAACACTTCACCGATAATAATGCTTTTCGTCAGCCTAAATAAGAATATAACATACAATCGTAAAGGTAATAAACGCTATAATATTAGTAGTTATAATACAGGAAAAGTACTTACGTCAACTTTTAGCACAGTTATATTAATGATTTTGCCGTATTATCAGAATATGCACATAGAAAATTATTTTCGCACCTAAACTTAACTTCAACTCAAAGAACCTCTGGATTTAAGGTTGCGGTCATTTATATCCGTTACTTCATTCATGTATGCTAAGTTATGTATTAAAAGCACAACGACATAATATACTGCCAAATAATGAAAATGAGTTGGTAATAATCCAAAATCCTCAGTGTAATTAGCATTTGCACGCTCTTAATGCTACATATGAATCTATGATAGAATACTTAGGGTAATACAGCAAGCATTGTACATATACAGTATACAAAGTATATCTCCAATAGGCATACTCACATAACCTTACTTAATCTATGAATTAAAAAAGTGTCAACACTAATAATAATGTATGCTTACAGGTTAACATTAAATTGTTATTCAAATTGTTAGTTTGTTCATTGTTGTCCTTGTTATAAATGTTGTACCTGTAGTAAGTAGTTTAACCATATACTTGTTATCTGTATATGCAGTACCTACCTTCCTATATAAATATACAAATAGAAACCTCATGCTTCTGTACATAATACTCAAAATCTGTGTTTAGGAAGCAATTCAACACAATTTTGTATTCCTGTGTATTGCACTTCATTTAAATGACATTATTTTCTTAAACTACATTACCCATAGATGCATTTTACTTTTACATGCCAAGTACAAATAGACTAAACCTAAATACCTAATAGCAATGAATGTGCCCTGTAAAACGAACATACATGAGAATAAATCTGTTTTTAAAATAAAACAATAAGTAAGTGAATTAAATCGGCATAGCTTTTCAAAAGTTATCTAGTTTACAATCATAAGGACATCGTATTTGTAAATTCCAAATTTTTAATACCAAACTGTTTCAATTTCAATACATGGGTCCAATATACAATCAGCTAAAGTAATTTAGTATTATAATAGAATTGCTTAATAGATTCCTGTGTTTGGCTTATTCTGTATTTCAATTTGCACTTCCACAGGCATATTATCATCTTTGAAGAAACACTCATATTCGCCATTCAAAGAAGAAATGCAGGTAACCCCACCCATTTCCGGATCTTCCATTTCATCCAAATCGAAATCGGGAAACTTCTGATCACATTCTTGATCTGGCATTGCCTCAAGATCCCATTTTCCTCCAGTTGGATCATCTGAATTGAAATTACAGTACAATATGCATTTTATAAATTGTTAATATTTCAGTGGGAAGTTTATATAATCTATCATTATAGTTACCTCCTCCCCCAGGAGTGTACTTCCAAGTTTCACACTTATTAGTGGACCGCAAATTTAACTTTAGGTAGATAAATGTCATTGAAAATGTTCTCTTGTTCAAAGCTTGGTTTGTGGTTGCGCAAAGTTGCGCAGCTGTTTTTCCATCTAGCGTAACAGCTTTTTGAGCAAACATAGCCATATCTTTACTGTCAAAATCATAAATGCAATTTCCTCCTGGAGAATGCCTGGGGATCCAGAATGTGCACGGATGAGAAAAGGAATTTGGATAGTACCCATCTAAATGTAAAATGAATTTCGTTGAAAATCGTTTCTTTATCTAGTTTTAAGGATACTTCAATTAAAATATCAGACATACAGCAAGGTCTCATTTCCCAGTGGTAACATCCAGTTTTGTACTCAAGTGTTGCAATAGCAGAACCTCTTCCAGCTCTTTTGAACCAAATTACGGCATCTCCCACAGTCTGTGGTATCGGAACTGAAAAAAATTTTTCACTGAGACCTTGTTTTTCCTCCATGTGAGCATTCATTGCTTTACACAAACTAAAAGCCGCCTCCTCAGTAATGATTTCTGAAACCTTCCCCTCATATGTTGCCTTTTCGTCATACTGGAGGACTATGGAAATTCAAATAAGGTACAATAACTACATGGTACATTTTAAACTGTAATTACGTTCTTAATTGAATCACTTACGAACTGCGGAACTGGAAACTACAAGGGCGAGAAAAACTGCTATCTTCATGGTTATAGCAAAGTAAAATGATTGATTTGGTGATAATGTGAAAAACAAGAGTCAATACAAAGTTTCACAGTTGACCTACATTATAATGTAGTTTTATTATCAGTTTTGGTTAATATTTCCATTAGTGTGACATTTGTAGTGACCTAATTAATTTAACAATTAAACAATAAACGTTTATTTGTGTGCATCACCTCTGTAAGCGTATATTATTGGCAAGTATACCAACAAGGCAATCTAAAAATCTCTCTTCTTTTCCATACAAACGTCAGTTGAGCTTTTAAAGCCTATATATTCTTTTGAGAAGTGAAATTAACAAATAATAGAAAAGTCTCCAGATTTGTAGTCATTAAAATGAAGAGCGTACAAAAAGAAAGCTTATTGTTCGGAATTAATAATTAGTAAAATTACATTGTTAAAATAAAGTATATCTCTCCTAAAGTGGTTTGAAGCATTGTAGTGACAGATCTTAGTGAAACAGAAAGACGGAAAAATGAAAATATAATAAAATATTTGCAATATGCTCCGGTAAAACTTCTATGCGTAAATCTAACTCATGACTCTATTATGTCACGACTATAATCATTTGATCTGTAATCTATCTGGCTAAATCTAATTAGCTTATATGTAATAATAAATAAGCAAAATAAGCTCAAGTGAAGATATTAGACAACAAGCTTTTCTTTAGGCACTTTTTCTACCGTGGACAATGCCGTACTTAAAAGTTTCCATCTACATACGATTTATATGCAAAACGGACTTATGCTACGAACATTCTTAGATTTATATAAAGGAGGACTTTTCAGCACCACACATTCCTTTAACTGCTAGCGGTGCTTTTAGATGAACAACATTTATTTTTCTCTTGCCATCCTATTCATGACTTTTGCTTCATTTTTAAAATTTAAGTTAATTTTGATATTAGGATTGCGAGCAGAAACATTCGGCTTGTTACTTTTTGGCACTTCCTTCTTCTCTTGCTTTGGGATTGTAATAGTAGGTATTGTAATGGGCATTGTTAACACAGGTGGACTAACAACTTTATTACTTGTAAACATACCTCTTCCTGATTTACTTTTGAATTTCGGATTAGGGTCAAGACTAATCTTAAAATTTCCGTTATTTCTTCTTGACTTTTTCTTAACTCTCTTGCAATTCTCGCATCGAAATTCATATTCATTTAATAATGGATCAGATTGTTGTTGTTCAGATTGTTGGTTACTTTCTTGTACTTTTTGTACTTTGTTTTTTCGGTTTTTTAAAGCGACTCGTTCGACATATTTATCAATAACTTCGTTTTCTGTACTACTTGAAAGAGTTGCCTTGCTATTTCGTTTATTTATCTGTGAGCTTGCCTTCTTCTCCTTGATTTCTCGTTTGTGACTTGTAAACAAAAGGTTTAATCTGGTAATTCTAGTTTGTAGCATATCATTTGGTTTACATATAACATCCCCTCCTTGAAATTGGCAAGTAGCTTCTGACATGGCCTTCACAACGTTTGGTTTCTTTAGAGCTGATGGTGGCTGGGTACAGTCGCGATTTATTTGCTTTACCCACGAGTCTGGTTCTTGATCTGAAAGATTGATGAGAATGTCTCAATTGATGATTAATACTGCATCTAATGAAATTAGGAGAATTTGGCATGAAAAATAAACTTACAATCCAATGCCCATTGAGTACACCGAAGTTTACTGTCTACATTTAGAACTAGTGGCATATATTTAGGAACAAATCGTCTTTCTCCATTAGTTTGGAGAGATTGACCAAAGAATTTGCATATTTGAATAGCTTCTAATGCAGTCACAACCGTTTCATTGAAAGGATTGAAAGTTGCAGGCATTTTCTCTTCGATAAATGGGTGACATCTCATTTTCCTATTGTTATAAATTGAGACATATGTTCTGGGTGTAAAGTAGCGGCTGGTAGGATCAATCATTCCATTCGGTGGCCCATCTGAAAGTAATAGAAAGCACAAGGTGCAATAAATATACGAGCCTGTAAGGTGCCAAGTAATTGCCTGGGGAATCTCGTGTCGCTTTCAAGTTCGTTTATAATTATCAATTGAATTTACTCACCGAATTTTTTAGATTGCAATAGGAAGCAACCTTTTCTAAATATCTTGGGCTTAGTATTTGCGCCTTGAATAGACACAAGCACTAAAAAACTGTCATCTCCAATGTGCACCTCTTTTAATTTCTCACATAAAGGCGGAACGGCCCAGTCTGGGAGATAATGAGGTTTTTCTTGAGCTTCCGATTTCCAAGGAATCGAGTTCAGACACACTGCAAGAAAGTCCCTCTTAATTTACACACAGAAATTATTTATTTGGAATAATATCTCACAATCCGAACAGTTAAAAAATTACCTGAAAGATTTGTAACAGACACTAATAAAGCTACACTCAAATGTATTTTCATCTTTAGATTCAGCTTTTCCCTTAAACTAAGACCCAATTTCTCACGGAAATTCTGGTCTAGTTATCCGAAGGAATGAATGCGAAATAAGCTTCGCACTCTTTGCAAGTTGAACAAATACTGTAATCTAAAAATCTGTTGCTTATCTTTGAGAAAGAAGCTCACAGTTTGTTTATACGTTTAAACATTTTATGATCGTGGATTTCGATAATATTTGATGTGTAGTAGGTGTAGTGTATTAGCGTTTACTTTAATATTCTTCACTTCTTTCATCTTCACAACGTATTCTGACGATAGATTATAACTCAGATGTAATTTTGACATTTAGACCTAACCGTTGTGATGCGTGCCATACAACATCGTGTCGCACACTAACGAACGATAAGATCCTCTCTCCGAACTACACTGAACTGATTTGTGTTCTGTAATTTTGCATGCGTTCTTTTTCCTGCACTACTAACTGAATATGAATGACTAATAGTAAGTAATGTGTACCCACACTGGAAAAAACTCAAAAGACTTTTCTTAGACTAGATACGACTTGCACGTAGTAAACTTTACGATCATCGACAAAACCTCTATTTATTTATATCTGTCTTTTTCCGTTACACATCTTATCTGTCTTTAATATTACAGCATACGCATACGGTACGGTACAATGATGCTATTTATATTCTAGTAACTTATATAGTATCACTTATGAATTGAATATATACACAGTGGGTGGGTGTTAATCAGAGGTATAACAACTAAACAGCCATAATGCATATAATTTTAGGCAAATTATTTCATATACCTACAAACTACTTAGGAATTACACGCTAAGGATATATGTAACATTAAGAATTTATTTATAATCCTAATCGGTATCATTTTACAGATCCGGTTTGCATTACAATCGCCATTCAGATTGTTTGCTCAGGAATGCAAATGTGTAAACTGTAAATACACGCATTACATTCCCCTCCTGTACAAGTTGGAAAGTTGTAATATTTTTCAAATACCTTCTGAGGGAACAAAATATTAAATTATTTGGTTTGTAGTCTTATAAATTTTACCCTTTTCCAGAATTTTTTGTACAATTATTCATTAGGTATGAGGAAGTCATCTTTACTATATTCAATCATAACTATTTAGTAAAAAAACTAAAGCTCTTTTATACAAATCTTGGGCTACTTGAAATAAAGAAAATACTGGAGAGAAATGTGTACTAAAAAACTGCAATGCATCTACTAGGATATTTATGGCCTTGAGAAAATCACCACTTTTCAGCAATTCATCTGCTTCATACAACTTTTCTTGATGACCGTCCAATTCCATTGCTAATCCCAATCTCAGCTTTTCGCATTTTAAACATTGAGTTGAAGATTTCGTTGGAGATATAGTACATTCCTTACATTTAAAAGTGGGCACTCTGTAATTTAAATGGGAATCCATATTCCAGTTTGATAAACATGCATGACATTGACAAATAAAATGGTATCGTTCTTTCAAAAATTCTCTTCTATCTTTGATGTTTTGTTTGCAAAACTGTGGTTTGTAACTAATAAATATTTCACTGCCGGGCTGTAGATTTTTAAGGGTAATTAAAGCTGTTTGCTGAAACTCTGATTTCTTAGCTATAACTGTGTTTGGTTCACAAGAATGGTTTGCAAGAGACAAAAGACTGAAAATTGCCGTTGCGTAAGAAAATGATTTGAAGTTCTCCAGTTTTGTAGAATTTTCCGGATTCACAATATTCCGGGCTTCAGTTTGCAGTTCACTAATTGAAATAGCGTTGTACGGAATATTTTCAACATGCCGCAGAAGAAGGGAAGCTATAAAATCTTGAAAATTCTCTTTAGAAAATTCTTCTGTATATTCAGATTGGAGAATAGTGAAGAAATTCGAGTTGTCATGCAGTAAATACATTAAAACAAGGGCTCTAAAAACATTTGATACGATATCTGATAGTGCGGTTCCTTGTGCGTGGGAAATCAAATGATAAATCGGAAGGTAAGTTCCTGATTCGTAAAGCCCTTTTTCGTTATATCCGCAAATTGTCTTTTCGTCTGGACAAAAATATTCATGATGACTTTTCATCGGCGAATCTTCACCATTTATTTGTATGCATTGCTTATATAGATTGAATAACACATGTGGCCCAACTTTCATGATAATTCTTGCAGCAATTAAGTCTTTTAGAGCAGTTTGGTGACAATGGTGATATGCCAAATGATCGTGCTCAAATAGATGTCCATTTTCCACAGCTTTTTCTTGGCATAATTCGCTACAATAAAGTGCCTGGATTGAATCATATTAAAGTAATGTATTGAATTGAGTAGTAAATTAATAATGTAAACTTGATAGATAATAGATGTCAAATAATTCTGGTTGCTTACAAAAGTGCACGCAGAACAAGGAATACCATCAAACAGTTTTTTCGAGCAATAATGGCAATGCTTTGTATCCCACATTAAATAATTCACCAAGATATGTACAAAAGGTTCCTCAACAGCCAAAACTGTTCCTATTGGATCAAAACGCAACATTATATTTCACATCATTCATATATAGGTACTCAGTAGGTACTTAAAAATGCCTGCTTTCCATACGTAATTTCTGTCTACCAACTAAAGCAAACCAAATGTTTCTAAGAAAATAAGCGTAGAGCGTGTAGAGTAGCGTTACATTGGTGCTCAAATGTAAAAGTGACCAAAACTATATCTAAAATAAAATTATCGCCAGCAAAAATAGATATACTTGAAAAGTTGTGAATAAAAAAATTCAAAGGAAAGAAGTGAAGCAGTAGGTAACTGAACTATAGTCAAAGAACTGACTAAGCATTAAAAGTATAAGATTTTCTGCACTCAAAATTATTTATAAAGCCGTGAAACGTGAAGGTCTACTGCACACTATAAACAGACTGACTTAATTATCCTGATTAATTGGTCACACCTGTCAACCCAAAAGGCCGTCTTCAATTCAATGTATTCAATGTGGAAGCAACCTAGGAGGTGTAAAAGTAAATCTAACCAAGTATCATAGCAGACCAATTAAAATCAGTAAAATTTTTGCTGACGATTTTGCATTTGGGTATTTATTATCTGTTGTACCTGCAGGAACATCTTTGTTGACAATCAGTCGTCTTCCTCTGTCTTTAGAGTAGTCAATAGTTATGAATTCCTCAGCATTAGCAATTGTAGAATGTGGAGTTTTCAATCTCAGCAAATGCTCATCACAAAATTTTTTCCCATTTAATTTTCTAGTCTGAATGAGGGTGGCAGAAGAATCTTTCTGTTGCTTTAAGAGATCATTACACTTTTTCTGTCTTTCAAGCAGCTTGTCTTTTAGGTTTTCTGGGTATTTGTTTTGGAGTGCACGCTGTATATCGTTCAGTGCCAATTTCGCTTCTTTAATTTGTACAAACAACGCAGATCTGTTTCCGTATGCCAAACCCAATTCTTCTTCTCCTTTATACGAAAACATAATTGCCAAATTATAACCTCTTAGAGCCAGGGCAAAATTTCCTGCTTTGTACGCTCCGTTGGCTTTTTCTCTTAATTTTTGAGACGTCTTTGCAGATTTCTGGAAACCTGAATTTCATTTTAAGAAATAAAAGTAATTTTTAATACATACCTTCCTGTAAATAAATTAGTAATCCTTAATAAATATTCCCTGATAATTATAACATATTAGATAGTTCCATTCCATCGCGGTAATCGTGGATTATGATTAAGAAAACTTACGTTGGAAGTAGTGCGAAGGTGCAGGTATCCAATTAAAGAATTTTTTGATGAGATATATTCTTTGTAATTCTGTAGAACATTTGCTAATATCAGCCTCAAGCTTATCGATATTTCTCTCTCCATTTTCAGACCCTTCTAAATTCGTCAAAAACTGTGCACGCAACTCCTTTAAATGTTTATCGTCTTTGAAAGGTTTTCCTTCCCAGATATATTCCAACTCTTCTTCCTCCGTCATGCTGACAAGTTTTACTTGTGATCAGGTAAACATGCAGGTTCCAACTCCTCGTGTTCACTAAATGAACTGAACTCTGCTGCCACAAGGAATTGTTTACGGATTTACGAGTTCCATTTTAAGACCTTTGTTAGCAAATTCTCTGATTGCCAATGAAGTCAAAACACGGACTGTCGCGTTTGAATTGAGAGCATGGTACTTTAAAGTTAACTGACTGATTGTGAGTTGATACAGCCCGAAATAGCTTGAGCAGGAAAAAGTTATTTTGGGAGCAAAACAGCAGATGCATGAGTTTTGCTTTTATTTTATTACACACACATTAGGCATCGCATTGACTGAGACCGATAGTCTATCGTTCTACTACAAACAGACTCTTGTTTCTACTAAAAGCCTTTTCCCATTCATTATAATGCGTAGAGCTTTTTATTTCTGCATGCATCACGTCCTATCTCCCTACAATAACATGCATCCTACAAATAATATCTTCAATCTACACCACAATACAATAAAACCGCAGAGACATGTCACACAAGCAAACAATTTCTTGGCATCTCTTATACACCTAAATGGTTCATTAAGAATTTTTAATAGATTTTCTTTATTCCAGACTGCATTCCCGTCAGATTAATCGGTTAAACATTTGTCCTATTTTTCACACATCTGTGAATAAGTGTTTCCCAGCATAGAGTATTAATGTCTTGTAATGTTTATAATATGTCATTTTATTCGTTTTAACTTTTCGTTGGTAGTCACAAACTGTGAGAACGTTACAAAACCGTATATCAAAGGTGTACATTCAGTTCAGCATTCATTCATTTCTAGTTTTTATTTACACAGGTCCGGGTGTTTCATTTTTTAATACACATATTACAACAATTTACTGTAACTAGGTTAAGAGCAATATGGTTCGTAATTTTAAAAGTGAAATGGAATGCTTTTGCAGGAACATATTTACTGTTTGTAAAAATTGGTATCCCGTTCTTAAAACTAGGTATAATACAAAATAATTGATAATTGAGCAGCATAATCATTAAAACCTTCAAAACGGAAGGGGAAGAAGAATAAATACCTTTACCTTTAAAATTAGTACTTTTGTCTTCTATGTTAAGAATAGCTATATTATCAATAATAGTGTTTACGTTGCAGATCTTAAAAATTACACAACTAAGCAAAGACAAAAGTAACCCTAACTTCTTTAAAGATGGAATATCATGTTACTGGTAATATCAACATAAATGCTTATATTTTAGCTGTAGACTGCACACTTTACGTTAATTAATTAAACAGCGTTTTGTGGTACTGCTTTGCCTCCGTATTCCATAGCCAAAGATCCAGCTGGAATGTATTCTAAAAGGCCTTGCTTCCATTTCACCTCATCAGTGTCATAGATATGTACTTTGGAGAGAGTGTGACTTGACAAGAAGTATTTAAGAATGTTGTACGCATACCAAAATACTGCTGGGCCTGTGAAAAGACAAAAGAAATCTAGTCATTTCTGCGAAACTCCTTTTCAGTAGCTATATCAGCAAAGCATACACAAAGTAATACAAGTCTAAATGTAGAATAACTTACAATTTACGAGGTAGCACGCTTTAAGTGTTTCTGGGTAGTAAGCGTCGAAATCCTTAAGAATCTTTATCATGAACTCCAAAGCTGTGAGGAAATGCAGAATACACATTATCATTCTATTTTTACATTGTATTGGCAAAATGCTACTTAGACACAGATGTGTTTCTCCTCTCGTAATGTGATATATTACAAAACAGATTTTGTCAAGTACGGCAAGAAAACACAAAACTTACATCCCCAATGAGCAGCTTTGGCAAATGTAAGTCCACTCATATCCAGAACAGCCACGAATTGAGACACGCCATTTTTCTTCATTGTTCCCAATCCTATTTCCACAGCTTTTGTCAAAAAACGAAGGCAATCATCTTTAAGGCCTTGAGCCAATAGTGGTCTAATGTCGATTGCTCCAATTTTCGATAGATATACTATAAATAGTTAATGCATCATATTTTATAAAGTCTGAAATTTGAAACTCTTTTTTATTCATCGTAGATTCAAATCTAAAAACTAACTTGGATAATTCTCTTCATCTACACCCATATAATATGGCATCAATTCTTCCTTCACAGCATCAGGGGCCTCCCAATCCTTCATTAAGTCAGTTCCGAACTCTTCTCTCCATTTCATAGCCTGCATAAAATATATTCACATTAGCAGAGAACTAATAAAGTGTAAAATATTCATTCTTTAATATATTAGTACATAATTTTGTGAAATGAATGTCAAAAGATTGTAAACCTTTCTGAGTTGGTCTTCTGCTTTCTTAACATCCAAGCTTCTTGCTAAACACAAAAAATTTTCATTAGTGCGAATCCCAAAAATAGCCCATTTTTTTAATTTCATACTTAAAAGTACTTTTCTCATAAAACTAATTTACATGATCATTACTCTTCCACTGGAGTTTAGAATTGCATGTGATTTATCCACTAAACTATTGTTCCTGTAAGTGCGTGAGAATATTTAAGGTTTCCTCATTTTAAGGTTTTTGATTTAATTGTGCAATACGAAGAACATAATAGTCACTTCCAAATCTAAGAGCAGTCTTAAAAACTCTAATAAAAAATAATTTCATTTTCGAGCAGTAATGTCTTCCTCGGAGGAGCAAAGCAGTTTAGATTAGTAATTCTCACGATAAAAAACGTTTTCCATTTAATTGTTAAACTTACTGCAAGAATGATACATTTAACTTTAATCGCACTTCTAAATTTCCGAACCATGTCACACGCTAAAGCACGTACAGGCTTAAATACATGTTCATTTTGTTCTTCATTTACAATTTACAGTAATTACATTTTCTTTCTATATTAATAATGAGTTCAGTGAGAAAACGTGTCTTACAAATGTCATTGATAGCACTAAATGCTAAATACTTTTGAAATCTTGTAGCAATCTACAAGGATTCAGTTTTGATGGCTCATTTCTTATTGCCGTTAATTACTGGTGTAAAATATGGATGTAAAAATTATTCAGACTTTTCTCTAAGTGATTCGAATTATGGTTTATGAAGATGTTGACCATAAAAAAGGTTGCATAAATAGTGAGTAAATGCTATGTCTAATAATTGTTCATGGATAAAGGAGTAAATATCCTTAACGATGATGGGTGAGACAAACTTTTTATTTCAGCACTAACAAGTGGTTGACCCCTACTACGGAACAAGGTACATTTATAGAAGTCATGTACTCATAAATTGAATGCGTATTACCTGTACACAGATATTCATTCTATTTACTAGTTGTAGGACATTATTTCCCAAGGTGCTGATAAGGATATAGCATTGTTCTTTTAAAAGATATGCAATTATGCATTCATTACTTTTCAGTGTGACAAAGTTAGCTATGCAAACTTACTAGGTAGTACAAGAGATGCACTTGTGTAGAATGATAAATTGCAACCAACAAGTATTCTCACAAGGTCTCTAAATGTCAAATGAACGAGGTGGCACGCTTTACAATGACAATTAACTTGTACCACATACGAACGGAATTATTTTTCTTAAAGCACACATTGACACATTCCTCATTTTAATAAAATATTATGTTTCATGGAGTAATAAAAAACCACGAAATCTGTATTTATCATTAACTATTATTAATTTTGAAACTAAATATTGTGGTTGTAATTGAAGTACCCATCGGAAACAAATTCAATAAGAACATAAAATTATTACCTCTTAAAAATCTGAGAAGGACATCATCTTCTTGATTTAAATCTTTTACAACTTCTTTAAACTAGAATTGAAAAACATGTCTATCTTTATTTCTATTTAGTGTGCTTTTGTTCATTAAACAGTATTTTGTTAGAAAGGAGAAGAATTAAAAGTAAATTAGGTTTCATAAAAAGTATGAATTGGGCTTACCTGTTTGAAATTGCTGATCTCTGATTCCTTTAATTTGCTCATGATGATTTTAGTTGAGAATACTTTCGATGATACTAACGTGTCTATAAAATATAAAATATTGCTTTATGGCTATTTAAGAGGGAGAGAGTAGCAACAATG
This sequence comes from Yoshiicerus persimilis, assembly GCA_020352615.2. Lineage (NCBI taxonomy): Eukaryota > Metazoa > Arthropoda > Collembola > Entomobryomorpha > Tomoceridae > Yoshiicerus > Yoshiicerus persimilis. Next base: position 12,070,431 of record CM036943.2, read on the forward strand.
GGAAAGAATGGACACTGTGCTGTAGAGATGAGTTTAGTATGTTATCCAAAATTGTATCTAAGCTTTTGGGAGATTTTCTAGTTGGGTAGCAATGCGATATAAGTGTAACTGAAATGAAGATGAGCTTTAAGGTACGTACACAAAGTGAATTGAATTATTATTATTTACGTCACAGCTTTTAGAGAAGAGAATTCTGTATGCAGTTTGAACTGAGTTGAGAATTGTGAGATTGAGACAAGATTCTGTATTCCTTAGTCCGTTTCACGAAATGAATTACTTGATGTGGACTTGACAGGCAACGTTCATTAAGAGAATAAGGTTCCCGTAGATTTAACAAAGGTAAGCAAGTAGAATTATTGCTTGGAGTATGTGTGTTAGTATGTGCCTCAAAGGATATTGTACAGTTGCAGTAGTAAAGTGAGCCAAGCCAAACCAACCACCAACGGAAGGAATAATTGATCTTTCTGTCTTCAAATGTCTACAAAGTAGCTAAATACTTTGCGTTCTATTGAGTATATGAAATTTTACGCTACAGACAATCGAATAGGTAGTTATGTATTGTAATCTAGTATTGCAACTTTTATTTACTTCATTCAGGTCGCACAAGTTCTCACTTTTTAATACGAATATCCTCCTAGTCTCCTAGTGCTCTGACCGCTTTCTATTGCAAAGTAAGCTTCTCCAAGAACTACTGACGAATTATATACCAGAATTCACTAAAACATATCTCACGTAAAAACAATAGACAATATGTACAATGCTTAACAAGTGGGCGACACATATAACTATTGTTGGTGTGTTCATATGTTTGCAATGATACGGTACACTGTTAGACTAAGACTGTACGCCGAGGCACAAGAAACTTGTGGATTGTGGACATATACAGGAATCCTTGTGGTGCATGTGAATACCATGTATGCCTGTGGTATGTGTCTTTCTACTCTTAATCTTAGATACTGTACCGTATATGCAAAATTAATGCCACAGGAAATTAAGTTTCCACTGATACCTCAAAAGGGCAATAGCCACGGAGATAGAAATGTCCATACAAAGGAATTATAAGTATATGGAGACAGTTATAAAATATTTAATAAGCACCACAAATGCTTTTAGAGCAGTAGAACAGTTTTTATAAACTCCTTTTAGTAAATACGGCATGAAGTATACGCAGATAGCATATAATCTAGGTTTAAGTTTTCTTATCTGCCTCAAACTTACCAGATACCAAATGAAAATTAAAGTTTAATGTTTAACCACCAAGTTTACTGAAAATAAATGTAAACATATGGTGAAGTAGGCATTTGTGATTTGTACTGTAAGTGATATACTATTTTATGACATCTTCAACTGCAAGTACTGTGCCACAAGTGCAGATTGAAACTATTTGAACTTTATTTAGGATGGGTGGTAAAAAATGCAACATTATTTACTATACACTATATGTACAGCTACGCTTAACTCCTCGCATGCATATTAATACTTACATGCATTGTTACTTGTACTTTGATACGGTATTGTGCTTCGTTGTACCTTTATTTCGTATAGGAACCTTTTAGTTACGTGCAAATGCACAGAATCTTTAACATCATCGGTACTAGTAAACCTAATTTGCGTCATAATCCTTCTGACTGTAAATGGTATAGCATTGTCTTTCCTGATGTGGTTCGTTGTATAAAATATGCAATGATAATGATTAATGATTTGACAAGGAAGGTTTTGTTTTAAGATCGTCATATAGTACAATAATTAAGCTATGGAAAAGGAAATTATAATTAAAATGTATCATCTTCAGTGAAGTAAGAACCGAAGTAATATTTCGTGCATTGTATGCAAATCGTGATTTTACAAGTTTTCCTCCTTTGTCAAATGCTGAGTTCAAATTACGTAAACATATCTAATAAAATTTTTATACAGCTGAGGGATGAATTGCTGAAATAATGGAAGTTATTTGTAAATTTCCTGTATTTGCAATCTAATTGGTGGATGTCTAGCGAAATTATTATTTGTATGGAAGCCTGGAAATGCATTGCTCTTTAGCTCTGTCTTTAACTAAAGCTAATGTAGACTTTCCTGCATATATTTTTTTAGAAAATGTTTAAAAGAGAAGTAATAATGCATCGACATTGAATATTCGGAAAACTTTACGCAATCACAATTCCAATGCAAGAAATTTTTAGAGCCCTTGCTATTAATATTACATAACTTGTTAGCTAATCTAACCTTCGTTCACATACATGTGTGCTTTCGTAATACATTATAGACATATACTACTGCGAATACCAACAATACTTTTTATAAACTCAATTCAATACCTAGTATTGAAACAAAATGAAGTTGCAATAAAGTTTTTCAGTATTTATTCTGCAATGTCATCTCATCACTTTATATTACATTCTTGAACTGTTTACCAAAGTAGCTGGGACGAGGGACTAGTAGTAGCTAGACTAGTAGTACTGGGAACACTGAGTTTTCTGTGTTATCTTTGGCTCTATTGTCCGTCACTCCTAGAATAGTACTGTGTCTGTATGGTGAAGAGTGTCTCTGTTAGGAGTAACAACTTATGCATGGGAAGCGTTTTAAGGGACATAAATAACATCGATTTATAAAAGCAGTTCGTGCAACAGTAGTAGTATGATGTATGATGTCAATATATGCTTAAGACGATGTTTTTAGACGACAAAAAATGTCTGACTGAAGTTTTTTGTGCAGTATAGTATTCAGTAGATTCATTTATATTCACAGCATGCTTTGATTTTTTGTTTAAAATACCTCTCGTATTTAAGGCTCTACATACGTATCTGCCACGTATATGCGGCCATGACGCAAAATATGTGTACTATAATTTCCATATTTTTTCCACATCTAAGGTAGAATGGTAACCTTCATAATGACATTGTGCATTAGCAAAATATATATGCATGTGCGAAACAGTCAAGTGATTGTGGGGATGTAACTCTTGACGTACTTAATAAAGTAGTCGTGCTTTAATTATCTAATGCTTTTTGTTAAACATATCCAACCGTACTTTTTTCCAGCAAGAAATCCCATAAAACTGGTAAAACTAGATCAGTATTGTCATTTAATCTGGCAATGGACGAAAGCACGTGCTAACTACTTGGTCATTTGCCTAACACTAACAAGAAATAAGAAAAACCTCTTATATAGATCGATGGCATTTGAGTACTGCTGTAAAGGCCTTCCAATTTTATTTTATGGAATTATACTGCTAAATCATTTTATAATGTACCTATAATATACTTATAATATGACCTTGAGATGATAATTTATCATACATTTGTCATAATCATCATAAGAAGGGTTTGGTAATAAGAATTTTTTGAAAAAAAAGTTGAGACCTTGGTCAAGACCCTATAATAAGGTTTAGCCTAACCTTATTAAATGAACACCCTGTAAAACTCGTTTGTTTTGTACTTGATTCATTTTAAGTAAGTTAATAAAGTTCGAAATTTTCGCGTGTCGAGGTGATGTAAGTTAGTTGACCTTGACCTAAGTATCCCATTCACTAAGATTGATTGCACTAAATATACATTTGGGAACATAAAAGCGATAATTTTACTGCACCATAAAATAATCAGTTTGCCATAAACGAAAATCGTTAATTTACCATAAAAATATACATTTTATCATAATAATATTACGGTGCCATATAAATCCTCACGTAACACAATAATAACCATTTTGCCCTAATTAATATTGCTTTTTCCATAAATTAAGTTGCTTTTACCACATTAGTAATTCGTTTACTGTATTTTTATTTGAGGGGTTCGGATTAATATGTGTCGATAAAAGTAACTCAGGGAAAAAGCAATAATTGGTAATGGCAAAATGATTATTATTGTATTGAGTGACGATTTACGATAGTATATGATAAAATTATTATTGGTTATTATGATAAACTGATGATATTTATGGTAAACTGCATGACGATTTTCGTTTATGGCAAACTGATTATTTTTAGGCCAGTTAAATACAAGTCGAACATAAATTAGATATCCCTTTCTGTAGATAACTTAGTGAAATCTGAAGGCGGCATGGCGTAATACTATTTTTACAATAATGTTTAGTAAAAGTAAGTACTGCAATGAATGCACTTGTTTTTGTATTTACCTTTATATGATTATTGTCATTAAAACAATTTACATTGTAAAATTCTCGGGAATATATGTCTAATAAACTGAAGGTTCTTAAATTCTCATTCAGCATCAATTGAACATAGTCTCTGAAAAGTTAGGTGATATACACTTACAGTAAAAAAGACCTGGAATAAATTTCAGCATTGTCTGGAGAGGAGAAGATAAGTTCTCACTGTGATAAAACAGTGAGTCGTATTCTCCTAATCATAAAGGGATTTCCAGAAGAACTTTGCTTAATAATTGTAATTCTACATCTACATCCAGACGGAATATGCACCTTTATTATTACCGCTGCCGTGGGATTTTATAAATTTGAGACTTTCCTTTATACTATAGCAAACTATCTCATAATCAATACATAGGTGTTCGAATTTTTATTGTATTTCAAGATCTAAATATTCACCCTGAGCCCTGAGATGAGAGACTGCACTTTGCTACGAATTTTTACCGACAGAAGTTGTTTTATGCTACGCGTTTAAAATAACCTTGAAGGTGAGCTTGAAATAACTATAAATGTTTCAAAATAACTCTCTTAAATTTTTAGGAAATATTTTTGTTGTTTTGCATGAGAAAAGTTCAACTGCAGATATTATTATCAATAATTGTTAAGACGGAATAACAATTTTTGCAATAAATATCACTGCATGCATTTAGTTTTTAAAGTGTGTTTCTGTGTTTGTAATAGCCCATAGATAATAGGTACGCCTAACCGCTTGTCTCGGCCTAACATGATTACAGCAATTCAATAATTAATGGTGACATGAACCCCGTGATACTTTCAGATGACAATTATTCTAAAAAGAATGAAGAGAACAGCCCACCCAAGTTATAATTAACAGTTTAAACTCCTACAGCATGTTTGCCGACTCAATCTGCACTGCAGTATATAATTTACGCAAGATAACACAAATATCTCGTAATTATGTTAACTAACCAATGAGTTTGAGATGAAGATCACTTTTAAATGACCTTCAATAATTTTGGTTAAGCTTAGGTTTGAGAAGTTGTATATTCAGTCAAGGTAAAGAATTATTTAAAACCTGAAAAGCGATTTGACATTGAATTTGCAATAGCGAAACACACAATAGAAAAATCTTGCCCTCAGCAAAACGATTCCTTAACGAGGTAGCAGATGGTATAGTATTGTTATTAGTATTTATTTAGTAGGATATCATTACGTGTCAAAAGATGGTAGTGATTATTAAAATAATTGTATTTATCTTCTAGAATACCGTAGTGCTCAAAAGGTACCTACCTACAGGTTTAGGTAAAAGTGTTTTGACTTCAATTAATTTTTACTAGTAGTGGACATAAGTACGGACCAGAAATAGAACACCTAATTATAGTCGTGTTACAGCCAGAAATAGTAGAACGCTTACTTCCGATTTTATCTCTTAATCTGCAGAGGGACCCATTTGATAAGACAATTCTTATGGCAGGCACTGGTGCTTTACAGGTCTCATGAATGAAAATCACAATGCATCATACATGCGCTTATTTAATTTCTGGCAAGCATATTTTTATATTTAGAACTGAATAGATGCTATTTAGGTGTACATATAAATATTTAGCACTGACATGACGTAGTGCATACCTAATGTTATAGTAGTAAAGGGTTGATATAAAATTATAGGTATTTAAAGCATATAAGTAATTTAGATACTGCATACTATGTATGTATATGAAAGTGTCAGTGATATAAAGGGTAATGCTTTTCTAGAAATTAAGCTCAGCTAATTTATGATTATGCTTACATGTGTTCTGCCCTATAATACTACTAGTTAACGTTTATTAAGATTCAGGAGTATCTATTAATAGCGAATAGTATAACTTTACTAGATAATTAATAAGAAGGAACAACATTTATGTGCTAGGGGCAAAGTATTATTACCTAGCTCATATTATTATTAGATAATGTATACTCTTACGTGTTATAATAGTTAACCCAAAGTTACGCAATATATCAAGTGCATTTAAATTCATTTTCTTACATTTTGGTAGGAAAACACAGAAACGTACGTACATGTAGGTCGTACCGTACTTGACTTTGCTTTTGTACTTAATTACAAAAACTAGCATTTTCTGTTTGTTTGTAAAAAGGAAGGTAGTAATATGCTTTTTGCTGATACGATCTTTGAAGTCTGCTTGGCTACTAAGGATAGTTTGCATTTTGATTCCTATTTGGCATTTTACATTAGCTTTGCTAAAAATGTGTGCTTGGTACATATTAGATGTTGTTAAATGTATGCATGCTTGTGCTTATGTTAACATGACCTATTACAAAATTGTTAAATTCCTTTAAAGCTTAAATATTGAAGTACTTTTAGCGTCGATGAATGTAAACTTATTAGCAAAGTTGTAAATAATACCTTCAAACCACTGTACGGGATACTACGTGTAATCAATTCATTTACTAGTTGCTTACTTGTTGGAATACAAAAAATATCTTAAAGTTGAATTAGGTATTAAAAAGCAAAAGCATTACTAACTAATCTTTGCCTCCTCTCCTCGGATAACCGTTACTTTCCAGCTTTTAATTTATCTTTTAAAAATCTCTGTGCAAACTGGTATTTAGACTTTGTCTCCTCGAACAACCGTTACTTTTCAGCTTTTAGCTCTTGTTGCTTGTTAGCTCAGAGGTGTATAAAAATCTCCGTCAATTTTAAAGTTTTCCTCCTCAACAAAACCGTTACTTTTCAGCTTTTAGTTTATGCCGTTTATTCGCCAGTGGTATATAAAAATCTGTCAATTTTAACATTTGCCTCCTTGGAAAACCGTTACTTTTCAGCTTTTAGATTATGTCTTTTGTTAGCTCAGAGGCATATAAAAATCTGTAAATTTTAAAATTTACCTCCTTGGAAAACCGTTACTTTTCAGCTTTTAGTTTTCAATTTTTCTCTAGGTCTTCTTGATGCCTTTTAGACAACCTCATTAATTAGTACAACAATAAAAAGTCATTAGTATTCATTCATTTATTTTAGTCTACCTGAAGACGTAACTTATTCTGGTATCGTAAATTATTACTGAATTGCATGTTTTATGTGAATTGCATCCTAACATCAGCTGACCATACTCATTCTATTAATTTTACTCAAAGAAAAGTTATGTGATGAATGATGATTGATATTGTGCTGATGCTGATATATGTTAATGAGTTTGTAATAAAAATGAAACTAATTATTATATTATTATTAGATCACAAATATTTTAACTTTCGTTTGACATATTGATTTAATCTGTTAGTTCCATAGTCAACTCTCAGTTTTCATTGCTTCTGAATAATTCACATTGTGTTAAACATAAGGTATTATTTAAATATCGATCACAGTAGTATAAAAGATTTTCTTGATTATTGACTTTCTAAATATATTTTCCGCTTTGATAAATGTACATTCATGTTTAGTAGTACATTCATTCGCATTGTATATCGAAGCAAATATTTTGTACGATTTCATTGAACTACTATTTACAAGTGCATTTGCAATCAGCGATTAAATTATAGTGTCTAATCTAAGAAATGAATTACTATTTGTATTCCAATTGTGTAATTATTATAAGACAAGTGTAGCATAAAGAATACATGTCTGCTCGCTTTGCTGTCTATTAGAACGCATTTTCATATTTCTGCAACATGCATTTAAATCCAATATTGTGCTTTAGTTTTAGTTTTGATTTGGTAATGCTTCCGTATCTTTTTATATTGCAGACGTGCGTAGTGCTTGATAGCATGCTTATTAGCCCATTCACCTACAATCACTTTCAAAAATGTATGATTGTATCTCACGGTTCAACGAACGTGACTATGAGCAATTACCCAAGTTTATGCAATTTGGTTAGCTCACCTATTGTGTCAAGATATCTAATCGACTCAGTCAGTGGTTCTCTTGCTCTTTGCTCTCCTTACAGACATAATAGCATGCTCTGTCATATAGTGTGTGATAGATTTGACTAAATGGGAATTCATTTTCTAAAAGTTTTAACTTGATTTCATATGAAATAAGATGCCCTCAATTCAACGTTTATTTCTACACGTTCTAGTCTACAATTGCTAAAAATAATAGAAACATGAAGTTTTATAGTACATATTAATGCACTAAGTCCACATTTGATATAATAGCATTAGATTTTAGTATCAGCTACTTATAATATATCGAAGATAATATTTTCTATTATTAGAATACGTTTCATTTATTAACACACGGAAAAAAGACAAAGTAAAGTCATTTTTAAAGGGTGGTATTTAATCGTTCGTCTTAACATTTGACATTTTCGTCTTTTTCCGTTGAATATTTCGTCATTTGAATTTTTCGACAGACCATTTAACGGGTCTTCTTACCATTTAATGTGTCGTCTTCCACGTAATTTATGAAGTTTATTACAACTCAACATTGTAGGGTGTATTGTAGCGCCGTGTGCATGTACACGGTACGTGTACATGCTACGTGACTCGCTTCGCTATATAGAACTATTAAGGGCATAAGGTCTTGCATATTCTTGGAGGTGGAACTGCGAGTGGGGAGGATAGGGAGAATGAGTCTACAAAGGATATCTATATACTATCTATATACAAAGGATATATATGTCACTCTGTGTCGTGAGACAAGGGACAATGCTGCATGAGCTTGAGACAAGCATAGAGTAGTGACTCTCAATGCATCATGTTTACTACATTGATGTATGAAAGTCGCGCGCTCTTCCATCATTGGAGACTACGTCAAAAGCTCAGTGGTCACCCTGGTACCATACGATTGGCTTAAAAATCTTCACGTTGGAAGATGCACCTTGCGAGTTATATAAATACCACAGAGTGTGGCTCCATCTCTATTATATGAGGACACCCGTCAACGAACAACGGACTGGAATCCATTAATAGGATCATGAGGGATGAATTCACGTTACGCAGTCGACTACCGTTAGGTATTCTATTTACATTTACCAATTTCCATTATGCATATGCATTACCGTTTGCTCTTGTCCAACTTACCAAAAGAATTCACTATGCAAACATATAATTGGAATTGCGTCGATGAAGAAACTTACATATTTCACTCAGTCAGTGAGGAAGATTCCAATTGGCGAGAAGCGGAAACGGGGGAGATCTAAGCTGGCCACAAAAGCTTTACTTTACTGAACATCTATGCCAACTAAAACACTAAAAATAATGTATAGAAATGTATATACCATGTAAATGCATGACGACACATTAAATGGTAAGAAGACCCGTTAAATGGTCTGTCGAAAAATTCAAATGACGAAATATTCAACGGAAAAAGACGAAAATGTCAAATGTTAAGACGAACGATTAATTATAAGTCATTTTTAAATCTCAAAAGGATATTATAGAAAATAGAGCAGTTGAAGTTATGTATGGTAATCCATTTTCGGTTCCCTCTTTATATTTTCTGGCAAACTTTTAAAGGTAGTGAATAAGTATACTGTTAAAAAGTCAAAGTATTTTACCCAATGTATAATTCCTAAAACCTTAGAGTTATAACATTGACGTAACCATTTTCATGAGTAACAAAAACTTGATAATTGTTTGACATTTATAGTTTAAAAGCAATTATAAAAACTTCTGTTCGCCTTACCAAGATAGATTTTTTTTATAAAATAAATAAAATAAATAAAATGTAGATAGTAAAATCGGATTAACAAAAATAATCAATTTTCCACAAATGAAAACTATTTTTAAACAAGGGTAATTTTATCAATTTTCCCACAATAATCTTCATTCATCACAATAAGATTCCTAATTCAAGTACTATTTATTGCTTTTGTTATTTTTTTGAGTTTTCTACGTATTTATTTGTGAAACTTCTAATTAACATGCCTGCAAAGTAAGAAAATGAAAGAAAAAGCAATGTTATTTATGGAAATAGAAATATTCTTGTGATGAGTGACAATTGTTTAATGACAATAATATATATTATTGTGACAAAATATTGATTATTTTTAAGGATCACACTTGTTATTTGTACAGAGTTGAAATTCCTTCAGTAAAATTCAGAATTTGTAAATTTTACTATTTAAAACACTTTTTACAATTGGTTTTCTTAAGCATTGATTTTAATAATGCTTAAAAGCCACGTACACCAAAAAGGAAAATCAATTTATTTAAATACTTTATCTATATAGATTTGATGAATTCACGTCACTCATGTAAGTGTGAAACACTTGACAATCATTATCATTAGCTTTGAAAGCTACTGACTCTTCAATAGGTGAATAGTCCAAAATAAACCTTAAACTCTATTTAAGTATCTTTAGGGGATCGTAAAATATTATTAGCAGCGATGATCCAAATCCACAAGCTGAGACTTGATGATTCATGTATTTATTGGAACACAAACATAGGTGGTGTAAATATATAATGCTGAAACTTATGGCTATTCTTTAGCTAATAAAGGAGCAAAGATGTCTTGATTATAGTTATATTTTTCCAAAAAGTCTTTATGTTCGAGGACAGGAATTCCATGAATAACACTTCCACCACATTCAACATGTAGTGCCCTTTCAGGAATATCTCTCAATAAAGCTTCTTGCCATCTCTTTTTATCGCTGTCAAAGATGTGTATTTTTGATAATGTATGTCCCGAAAACAGCGGCTTAATTATGTTGTAGGCATACCAAAAAATTGCTGGAACTAAATAAACAATCGGAAAAAGATTTTAAACTCAATGCGCAACATCCATAATCCATATTTATGTATACATATTATATCATATATATATTTTATCACATTTATAAGTATGTATATAGGAAAAGTTTTGTAAAAATGTAAGAATTATCAGCATTTGTGAGTACATTTGATCGATTATTCTGTGAAATAGGAATATCAATTTATTATTATTTACCATTAACTATGTATGCAGCGTGCAAGGTTTCTGGATAATAAGCTTCAAAATCACGGAAAATGCGCAGCATGAATTCAATAGCTAAGACCCAAAAATAGTAGTTAGTTCGACCCGAAAGGGGGAATTTAGACTCGATATAAAATAGACAGTGCAAAACTTACTGCCCCAGTGCACTGCTTTTGCGAATGTAGCACCCGATACATCAAGAATGGGTATAAACAGAGAAGATTGAACTTGATTTTCTACATCCAATACTAATTCCATAGCTTTTGCACCATATCTTAGACAGTCATCCTTCATTCCTTTAGCCAGTACTGGTCGTATATCCCATTCTCCAATTTTTGAATAGTATACTGTTGAAAAATCCAATTTTATTGGTAAATTATGGGAAAACTGAAAGAGAAGCACTTAAAGGTAATTTGCGTTTCAAGATCTTCACCTGGTCTATTTTCTCTGTCGAACCCAGTGAAATATGTCACCATATCATCTTTAATTTCTGATGGTGCTGGCCATAAATGTATCGTATCTATTTCATCTTCATCTCTCCATTTTAAAGCCTAATATATGGCAAATACACAAAACACTTTCACATTTTTCAAAAAGAATAATTAATTGTATAACTAAAACAATTTCTTCCAAATTCTCGACCCAAAGTGACTGTGTTACATTAGAAGGGCAACAATTTAGGTCAGGTACCTTGCGAAGTTGATCTTCTGCCTTATTGACATCATAGTTCCTTGCTGTATGAAAATCAAACAAAATTACTTAAGGTCATTCTACAACAAAAAATGAGATCGATTGTTCACATTCTATGTAAATGTTTCATAATTTTTAGCGGAAAGTTTACCTCTGAGAAAACGGAGTAAAATTTTGTCCTCCTTTCCGAGATCTGAAGTGATTTCTCGAAACTAAAATAACGTAAGGAAAAGAAAGATTCTATCTCATCCGACAAAATTTGGTAATCAACGAAACAATGCTAATTTTATTTATGAAGAAGTACTAAAATAATCAGTTATAAGTCTTACCTTTTGTAAAGCAACTTTTTCACGCAATTCCTTGTTATCTTTGGAATTGTTATTATTGTTGTTATTATCCATGTTATTAATCGGAACAAGCAAATTTGATACGAACTTTTCGAAAATTCTCTGGTTAACCAAATTGATATACACCTAAACTAGATAATACATAGATAATTATTAGTCTAAAATGGGGTCTCAAATAATATATGTGAGATTTATCAACAGTAAGGCACACGTAAGAAGAAGATGTAGTTCTAACTCTCTCTAATACCTTTAGTATTTACAATTTTATCGTCAAACAGAGATTCTCTTGTACCCCACTGCACAATACTAAAGCGAAATTATATTAAAGTATGATTATGCTTTGACATTTGTTTGTCAATAATTATACTGTCTTATTTCACAGGACAAAATATTCGCACATGCAAACAAGTTTATTAAGTCCAACTACTATCACTTTTGGAAGAGTCGAAGTCGAGTCTGATTTCATGTGCACCACATAAATGTGTATATGTATGTAGTGAGACGAAGCATTTTCCAAAGCAAAAGTGTATATGTTTTGCATGATAGGTTTCCTTATGTTAAATTTCAACTTACACACTCGTACACAATTGTGGCACGTTGGATTGCGTGTACCAATCTTTGTTGTCTCACTTTTAATGCCCATAATTGTTTGTACTTACGACTACAACATAGTGGACGTTAGATTTCATGCTTCATTTCTTATATCTATCAATGTATGTAATGGTCTTCAAAATAATCGCTATATAAAACCCTATATATTAATATTAAACTCTATACACAGGGGAATGTCAATAGCTTCCTTATTTAAGATAACATAGGTCAAGTTGCAATGCATGAAATAAAAACAAGAAGATGGAGAGAATTGAGGTTTATGGGCAATTATAGATATTACTAATCTTATTTAATAGAGTAGAAACTACAGAGTCATATTCCACCACAGAGTCACAACATACATACCACTTTACATAATCGTAAGAAAAACAAAGCAAAGTAAAATAAAGATACACATAAACAAAAAGTCACACTACAATGGAACATTTGCATAGTTGGTTTGAAGATCACAATGTATCGAATATTACATTTGCAACTGCAACATCGGTACCAAAGGATCAAATTCAATGACAATTTTAGGTAAATTTTTCATTGACAGTTGAATCCTCTCCTGATTGACTAGACGGGAAGTATCAGCACCGACACCCGCTAATACTTACATTCAACAACATTAATAGTAATAAAGTTTTAATGCAAATCTACAGGTTGGGCGTTACCACCGTAGTCAATAGGAAGAGAACTAGCAGGATATACTTCCAAAAGTGCGGCTTTCCATTTTTTAGTGTCAGTATCCAAAATGTGGATTTTATCTAAGGTGTTCCCCGCCAGCAGGGGCTTGATGAACTTGAATCCGTGCCAAAATATAGCTGGAGCTAAGCAAAATAAATATTGATAATTAACTCATTGACCTACTACAACTTGTCTGTTGTCAATTTAATAATTATTGAAATGGCAAACTTACTGTTAATGCAAAATGCGTCTTTCAATGTCTCTGGATAGTTAGCCTCAAAGTCTTTGACAACTCTGATCAAAGTTTCGATAGCTAAAAATAAAAAAAAGATGTTTTTTTACCCATAAATCGGTAATTTTAAAACAGGTTGTTTACTGCTATTAAATAAATGCAGTGGACTTACTTTCCCAATGGGCAACCTTTCTGAAACTGAGACCATCGTTATCAATGATGATGTTAAATTGGCTAACTCCATTTTCCTTAGCTTGTTCCATAATAACTTCTAAGGTCTTGTACATAAATTTGACACATTCTTCTTTGTGACCGAGGCCAATCATCTTCCTGGCGTCCCATTTTCCAATAGGAGCTAAGTAAATGGGCCTGTTTTCAGAATCTAAACCGGTGAAGTAAAGTTTATAATCCTTTGTCACAACAGTTGGTGGTTCCCACTTGCGCATAGATTCGATTTCATTAGCGTCGCGCCATTCTACAGCTTTTCTGAGCATTTGATCCGCTTTCTTGATGTCCAGGTTTCGTGCTATTTTTCAATAAAATTTTGAATTTTCAAACTATTTTCAATCTGGTTCGATTTCACATTTGAAAACAAATGAACTTATTTTAATTACTTACCCCGCAAAAAGCGAAGCAAAGTTGTTTCATCTTGGTTCAAGTCTTCCGTGACTCCACGGAACTACAGAAAATGCAAAATAAACAAAGGAAATGAAAAGGAGCAATGAAAATCGAAATGTGTAGAATTTTACACTCAGTGAACTTAAACTGTGCACTCCACTTTGAAATTTTGAAAATTTTCCAATAATATTACCTCCTCCAAGAGTGATTTCTCTTCAGCAAGAACAACGGCCATCTTTACTCAAAAGATCTGCAAAAGATTGTAGCGAATGGCTGAAAGAATTTTAGGAAGCTAGAAGCTCTTCAAGCGACGACTGACGGACTGTAAATTCTCCAGACGACCGCAGCCCTTAAATATAGAAACGGGCAAAGTTGTGGAAATGTTTTTTCTTCATTTCCTCAAACATCAAATCAAATCAAGTCAAGGGTATACCACAATACTTTTTCTACTCGACAACAAAGACGGAACGAGTTATTCTCAATGTCATCTGCTTAACTTACATTTAGCTTCTTAATATTTTGTTTCTATATTATAATAGTTTTGCTCTTGCACCTTTATGGTTTTAATTCCCCTCCTCATTATTATACCTCTATAAAGTTCATGAAACTTTACATCCTACTACCTACTTTTATAAGTATACGTGCAATTTTCTCAATTGCACTACCTAGATATACAGAACAAACTATACTACTGTCTGATGCCTCGAAATTTTTATGGCTGTATTTATTGTGCATGTGAATTGAGCACGTAGTAGACATAAGCTGATACAAAACATCTGTACACACCTCTTCTTGAATTTCTTGGTATCTATCTAGTTTGATATGCGAATGCACAGCATTCCAATGTATTTTGCTAGAAAAATCTAATCATGCAAGTATAAATGATTGCAGTAATGGAACTACAAAACTTTAGAGAGTAAATGTGTGACAAAATTACATTGCATGTTGTTCTACAGAAATAAATGTAGGCCATCAACTTCAATTAAAGGTACTTTGATTGTATTTAACATGTGTGTTTTCAATCCACATGTCAAAATAATTGTACATCTGTGTGTACAATTAGCTTATATTAATACATTTTCCATCTTTCTTGAATTGCATTAGATTGGCAATATCCTGAATCGTCGACGGATATGTCCTTAGTGGTCATACGTCTCGCGTGTTGCGTTTCTCAATATAATGTACCGCACAACACTTAAGTATCATTGTAATCACTTAAATTTTAATTGCTTAAGCATTTAATTGCAGATAACGACGTTTGCAACACCACCCGAAGAAGTATACACTGTCGTTAGAACGCGAACGTACCATTCTAGTCGTAAATTGCTCTAATTATTTTCTCCAATTAATATCAAAAACCACAATTATTGTATCCATGATTAATGTTTTCAACACCAACGTTTGTAATTAGTGCACATATTTGTTTGCAATAAATTTTGCATGCAGCTTAAATGTGGCCTTTACCTTGATATTGGAAGATGCATTTAATCATACCAGTGCTTCTACTTAACTCTTGCCAAAACACACCTAAAATTAATGGCCAACATTTTAATGCATAGAAATGCGTAGAATAATTTAAAATGTAGTAATAAAGGAAGCAAACGAAAGCACTCCAGAACAATGTACACCTTTATAGAATTCCGCAAAAATATCAAGTTACCTGAATGTTAATAAGTTTTGAATAAGTAATTACTGATCCTGATTGTTAGGAAATAATTAAAAGATGCATTTTCCTCCTACAATTATAGTTTTAATTACTAACTTTTTTCCCGCAGAATAGCACTCGGTACTTTTGCAACTCCATTTCCTTTCCTAAAGTCCTTCAAAAACGGAGCATGCAGCAACTGAACAAACAGTAGCAAATAATTCACAGAAGAGTATCCTAAAACATTCTCACTCTTACCTACAGTTGCAACTTTTTATAATAATGTGAACCTTTTGTGAAAATGACAATTAAGGCCATAAAGGACAATTCATACGTATAGGAGAGTAATGTCATGTCTACTGCATATAATAAATTTCTTAATTGTTCGTGTTGTAACAAAGCCCTACTAAAGAGCTCACCGTTCTTGAAATCTGAATTGCGGATGTTTTCCTAAGATAATTGGAGTTTAAGCTAAGAACTTTCATACAGCCATAAAATCATGAAAACAATTTTGCAAACTAAACTGGAGCGTAAATAAAGTTGGGCAATGCAAAACTATCCAATTTAAATCTATAAGCAAATCTTTCAGTATGTATTCCTAACCAGTTTTTTAGTATTGATTTTACTATGGGAAGATGTTTACTGATATGCTATCCCTCTTAATTCACATTGTGATTGTATAGAGGAAGTAAATAATTTTTTATTGGATTCTCGCTAGCGTACAGCAAGAATATTCTACCTCTGCAGCATTGCAGACGGTAAGTAAGTAAAGATACGTCAAGCTAGCTTTCCTGTAGGACATAATATCAAAGCACGTTGCATACAATTACAAGGAAGTTAGAATGCGACGTTCGTGTGCGTTTGGTTCATAAAACATTATTGATATTGCGTATAGCGCTGCCAAGCTGGAATGCATTAGGCTCAGATTTGACTTGGGGTGATGGTGATATTATGCATGCAAATGTAATTGCATAGAAGCAGCCCTCCATAGTGTATAACAAGAAAATAGTTGTCTCTTTCTACCTTGGAATTTTTCATCTCTTTTTTCTAAGGGAATTTATATGGGTGTATGGGAGTTTCATAGCATGTGTTTCTGAACCCATTATCGTATCAGCTATCATATGTTGTAATTTAAGTGAGAACTTAGTTTTTTCACTTAATACAAACGAACCAGGCCAATTCAAGTTTGTTTACAACAATTTTAAACTAAATCGTAATGAAGGGTTACACAAACAAAATCGCATGTTTTTGACATTACAATAGGCAAACCGAGTTCTTTTCCTAGTTCCTAGTAGCCGAGGAGTTTTTGCTAAGGAGTTGCCAGAAAAGATGTTTCTAAAGGTTTTCCAGGAGTACAGCTTAAACGTTTGGCTTTTATCTATGTATTTGCTTCATAAGTCTGTAGAAATATAAATATCATGATAATAACACTAATGTGAGTTGTTTTGATTGCTTTTTGCGTAATGTTGTGATTTATTTACACCGTTAGTATCAACATATGTAATTCTGATGGTTTTAGTTGTCATATTTGAACTTGAAATAGTTTGCTGAATGCAATAACTGTTTTCTATCTTTGTTAGTGCGTAGATACTCTTTCCAAAAATCTATATTTATGTATGGATGCATTTTTGCTCGCGCAAGGGACGACGACGTATGCTTATGGAATTCAACTTTTTGAGTGTGCGTGTGTCCGTATTGTATACACGAAACTTTCAAGCCCTCATCTCAACTTACGATGATTAAGTGACAAAAACCAACGAAAGTGGGATGGGTCGACCCAACCCACGCTCTTACTTTCTATTCAATTGGGTAGCAAAAATATATAAAGTGAACAATGTTGGTTCCGGCAATTTGTTAGTTTGTCTAATGTTTTAGCTTGGTTCTCAGTTTTACTCGGAGATAGTTTCTAGGTGGAACTTGTACAAATTCTAAATTGAATAGACTTTATTTTCCTTGAAAACCCATCCAAAAATTATTCCTACTTGCTTACTAGAGTTGACAGTTTCACGGGCATCTAGACAAGATATTCCACGGTTATGGTTATGCAAACAAATGGAAATCTATTTATGTTCCTATTACTCTTGAAACATGCTCGAGTTTGCTTATTTGCTTAGGGAACCTTGTCTGACAAATTGACAAGACCTTGATTGCTATATAGCGTTTCGTTAATCGTATTACACTGGAAATGCAATAAGGTCCTTAAGTGAATGTGGTGTCTGAATTTAAAAATATAACTCATAATATCCCAAATGGTTGAAAGTAAAAGAAACACTTCAATCGTGTACCCGGCCGCCCGATCTCATTCAGAAATGAAAAGTTCCACACGAAACAGTGTTGAAACACATTTTCTTGCCTCTTTTAACAATATTCACCGGAATTTTCATAAAGTTGCTCTTCTTTTGCCGCATATACAATTTAGTCATGAAACAAGTATATTCTTTATCATCTATTTGGTTATGGATATTTCTTCTATCGCATTTACAGTCGCAAGGTGAAATAAAAATTCTAAAAATTTTGAAAATTCTATATAAATGGCAAATCATTTGAAATATCTTACTAATAAATAATATTTTATGCTTATTTTGCAGAACACATTCCGACTCTCAATTTCAGTGAAATCTGTCCAGCTCTTGTTACTTCACCTGACATGGAATATGAAGCAAGTGTCAGCCACAAATACAAAACAGTAGTACTGCCTTTAGCTGACAATAGAGCGGTTGTCTTTCCATGTCAATTAAAAATTGAAAAAACTAGAACAAGAACAGGAAGTGAGATGAGCTATTTTCCGGATCAGTCGGTCATTGTTCATTATATTAATATAACTTCTAATGCATATAACTACTCAACCAGTAAATATTGGACCTGCAAGGATTTTATCACGGTAATTATCTTGAATATCTGCACAAAGTATATAATTCTCAATTGTAATTGATGAGGATGCTACCATTGCTTATATTTTACATGTTTTCGAATGTTTTGCTCAACTAGTTTCAACCCGATATTCATTTGGACATCAAAACGTGCAATTTTCTGACGGATTCCAATTACATGCATAGTCAGTTTGTATTTTGGTCTAACCAAGATGATAGCTTACGATTACACTTAAATAATTATGATGTGACTTCTGGGGATGGAAAATATTTACAAATTTACATGACATCTCAATCAGGTACGCTACCCACAAAAAACAATTTAGTTATCTCGGAATGCAACAACTTCCTGAAAACCTACCTACTAACCATTATTAAAACCAATTAATTTCTAGTGAATAATTATAAGCGACCGGGTTTTATTCATTTAACAAGCGTATAACCCTATAAAACGTTTCAGTAATTTGAATTTACTAATTGTTCTTAATGCTAGTTACTATTTTATTGCCCTTTACTGCTCCTCAGATAATTCCCATTCATGCAGAGTTCAGCAATATGATTTAACAGTGAACTCGTCAACAAGTTGCCAATCAAATAATTACAAATCACGCCGTTACTGCGCACAATTTTCATGCAGTCTCTTTCGCGAAGAAATGTTTCAATCTCTCCTGAACACGACGCATACCACGGGGAAGTTACTTAAGGTTTCTGAAGAGGAAATCATCCGAGTAATCGTAGCTACTATATGTCCCATTCTCATTGTGTGTCTTTTAGTTCTCCTCACATGCGTTATAGTAGCGTGTTGCAGGTTCGTACTGAACGTTTCCATTTATCTGTATAACCTGTTTAAATGTTACATTTAGCTTTTCCGTGAATATTACAACTGGGTATGATTTATGCGCAGGGTTTCGGAACCTTCCTCGTCACTGAATGAAGAAGAAACAACAAAAACTTCATTGGAATGCCGTTAGAAGCTGACATTCCTATGAATAGAAGAGAAACTTAAAAAACCAAAGAAAATATTGACTGAAAACTGTTTAGTCTTATTATAAATTTATGAATAGAAAATATTTATTGAACCATTATGTCATTTCTGCGGAAAACTTGAAGAACAACATACATTTCAAAGAAAACTAGGTTTTCAGGGGATTATTGCATATCCAGCTATTTGGTAAGAATCCGCAAAGCTGTTGTTTTACCAATTGTACGTATACTACATAATATTTATGAACCTATTTGGTACACCACGAAGGTGTGTTTGTTTTCCTGTTGCATGTGCAAGTGCATGAAAAAGTAGGTTATCTGATTCCATTGAGCTTGGGAGGGAGGGAGCAGTCCCCGCAGTCTCCGTTTCCGATCTACACCGAAAGTTGAAGCAAAACGAAGCTTTACATTATTCTACGTAGTGCATTTTGTATACAGCATTGGCGAAAATATAGGAAAAGAAACAGCAGAGCAATAGAATACGCCCTACTTCGGCAATATCGAAACGGCAAGTTGTTCGCTATCAATTTGGGTGTCTAAACGAAATTGTGTTTCCATTCCATACCGGGAGTAGGTAAATAGTGGTATAATAGCTTTGACAGTTTATATTACCTTAATTTCATAAACTAGGGTTAACAACATACATTTAGGGGTCTAAATTTTGGTTAGAGAAAATATAGAGCTGATAAGTAATAGCAGAGTCAGTAGAAAATGTATGCAGCAAAGCATTAGAGTCTTTTCCCTACAGAATACAGAATGCGTAGTGTGTATGTTTAAATTGGTTGGGAAATTTGTGATGAAAAGAGTGAATGAGTTAGACGAGGAGTTTTTGTGCTGTGCATTGCAGAGGCGCAGAGCTTTTCGTGTGTTCGTTCACAAAAGTAAAAGCAGGAAGCGAAAGGAGGCGAGATCAGATCCTTTGGAAGAGAAAGCATGCCAGGCTAGAGAAAATCGTGAAGAGAAATTCGATCCGTAGTGTTCTTTGCTTGTGCTCCGTGGAAAACTAAGGCAAAGTTTTCTCCGAACACTTGCACTACTCACCTATATCCGAGAACACGAGTTACACCAGTGCTTTGGTCCAGCAGACAGTTCACAGACCTAGAATCTAATCCGCTATACGTACTTCAGGGCAACAGTCATGCCGTAGAATTTTCCATTCCACTTTTCCAGCTTCCAACACGCATTCTACAGATTCTCTCTTCTTTCCCTTACAGATACTCCTCGCATTAGTGTACCGACCACGATCATAGCCATACTCACACCATAGCACCTTAGGTCGTTTCATATTATTGCAAAAATACGTGTATTTCTAATAGCTAAGCAGTAGTCGTCCTTTGCTTATGCGTGAATTCATTTTCCGCCCGAAAGTCAAAAGTATAATAGTTCATTAAGGTTTGTGAAATTACATAATTCTCTCTGAAACTGCTGATTGTCCCTTTTCACACCACTCAACGGGTTATTGTGAACGCAGCCAAACTAAATATACTATGATATTATATTTTATAATAATAACAATTTAGAATTAACTCAATTAATATTACATTGTTGTGTGCTACGAATACAAATAAGGTCCATGGGTACTTTAAGAGGTTAGATTAGTTGGTAGTGATAGAAGTAGATGACCAAAATTAAAAAGTCGAGCTTCAAAATGTTACAGTCAAAGGTTTTACACAGGAGAATCTGCAGTGAAAAAGTTATAATTCAGTACTGTATTGCAGCGTATGAAGAAAGCAGACAGATATTAAATTCAAAGATACCCTTAGTTATCCATTAGTTAGGTCATTGGTACTAGTATGACCACAGAAATTGTACTATGGAAAAAGAGGGCCATTTCCTATTTTTATTCCATTTTAAGTCTAATTTTTCACATCTTTCGAACTGCCGAGTGTTTTGCACAATACAATGGACTTAACCGATGGTCTTTTGCTACTAATACAGGACAACGTAAGTAATTTATGATATAATTTTCTAAATAATTGGTAATAATTTTGTTTTTGTGATTTTTTAATTCATTGTTCTGTTTTTACCAAGTATTATTAGTATTTGCTTAATTGGTAAATAGGAAAGAAAACTAAGGGTATGTTTTGTGTTGCAGATGAATTGTTCAGTGACCTGTTATGCCCGAATCCAATGGTATCGTGGGCAGATGGATCAAATATTCACAAAAGCAGTTCTTTAGACACGAATTCACTTTCCCAAGATTCTTTCTTACCTCGAAATAGCAATAAGAATGAAGTTTGGACTTTTAAAAGTCCTAATGAGCTTGTGACGCTTCCGTGTAAATTAGGGAAAAGTTCTGCCGGAGATAATACGCGAAATGTAAATCTACAAAGTATACTCTTCATCAACGCAACATACCAGCCTTTCGACTTTACGGGAGCAAAGGAATGCGCGAGATTTATTAAGGTAATTAAGATATCTCCTTTCTAGATTACCTTTTTTATCTTCACTTTCTTCCGTCTGATTTCTAGTGCTCTTCTTTATTTAATAATATACATATCTTCCACAATGTGGAAAAGCATTCTTTTCTAAGAAAGATAGGAACATTCTGGTTTATTGCCGTTCTAATACGAAGATACATTTATAATGCGTACATGTGGATGTGAATGAGTGAGTAAATTTTTCATTTGCAGCTAAATTATGACGAGCTAGACGGAGTAGAGCTAAATTGTGAAGACGATAATAAAGAAGTCGAACATCTTACATCCCAAGAAAAGAGTTACATTCATTGGCCAGAGTATATTCCCAAGAGGAGTAAATATTTCTCTATTTATCAGAACTTGGAAAATTTGCTAAGGCACGAGGAACAATTGAAAACTAAATTTTTCTTTCAGATTTACTTCTACAGTGTCAATGGTAAGTATAAGTTAGCTTTATTTGGTAGAATACTTCAAAATATTGATTCATTAAATTCAGTAGATTCTTTCTCTGATCGCAACATATTATTTTTTTCAGCGTCATCAGAAATCTGTAGAGTGCAGCAATACGAATTGGATTTTCTTAGACCGGAGAGTTGTAGTCAATCTTACGATGAAATAAATGGAGGACAAACTTATGATAAGCTCAACAGAAGACTCGTACCTTGTGGTGAATACTCATGCAGCAACCAAATTTTCTCTGCTTACAATGTAAAACCTGTGAAAATAGTGAAACTTCCCAAAGAAATCGAAGAAAATTCAAAAAAATTACATGTATTATCCTATCCTCACAACTCAAATGATACCTACAGAGGAACATTACGCCTGGATGTGCGTTCTATTGTGTTTCTAACATTGTTACCCATTTTACTACTTGGTGCTCTCGTATTTGGCATGCAAATATTTATTTACACTACATGTTCTAGGTAAGGTACTACCAATTTAACTGATAAATAATCCATAAAAATACAAATTGTTTGGAAATTTTGCATAACTAGTTCATGTGTAACTGTTTATTAATCGTTTTAACGAAATAGTTGGTAATTGCATGTGAAATAACATTTTGTACATTTGCAGACGTTCCAATACAGCTTCAGATGCCAACCGAGACTCCAATCGCTCACAGCAAATTCTGCAGAATTCTTTAAATCTTTGGGAAACTCTGCCGGCCAGAGAGCCTCGTAGCGTTTCGTTTTCCCCTGTCACTACGAACATCGATGTACAACTGGTAAACACGAATCAGCACGATGTTCCAGTACCTGAACTCCCTGAAACTCCAAAGATACTCAAATCAGCTCTTAAAAGAAAATCTAACGAGTTTTTTCCGCCGCCACCACCAGGTACTCTTTATCTAATCCAATATTTATATGAATTTGAAAGGCTAAGACTTTTATTAAGAGATTCACCAGTGAGTGAGTAATATCTGCTCTATTCAACCAGCTGATCGTGATCGATTATATTATATTGTCTATATAAACTCCCGTTTGCTTCAATTGCAGATTCCGATTCCAGTCTTTACGACTAAATGATTTCTTGTCACGTCAACTCAATTCATGCGAAGCTAAACTTCAATAAGCCTTCGGCTCAACTCAATTTCTACTAAACTCAACCACTCCACTTAAAGAGACACGCAGCGGCTCAGCACTGCTCAGCTCCACTCTCTTCTTTTTATCACGGATATACATACAATATTGGAAATACATACTTATCAGTATAAACTGCAAACCAAACCACTATCCTTTATGTAATATTTAGAACTCATAATAATACTAATGCATAAGATTATGAATTTTTTACATATTGTATGTCTATACCTAACATACTCTAAGAAAAACCTACATAACTTATGGGTACTATATTAAAACTTGTGTAAAACACCTTAAAGTTACCTTAAGATAAGTTAATGTTATACTTAAACCTATAGTTAGTGCATAGTTTGCAAAAAAGTACTACTAAAACTAGTATAAAATGTACCTAGTAAGTAAATTAATTATCGAAACTTATGTACATAGGCCGAGCCAGGAGCTTGCTGCCAATCTTCTGAAAATACTCGTTAAATGATAATAATTACCGGTTTACAATACAGTGATGCTAATGAGAAAAGTTTCTGTTGGTTAATAAATAAACACAAATAGTTTGCTTCTACGATTCTACACATCTATCGTCTGCTCTATACATTTTAATTTACGAGAAATACGCACCATTGGAAGGAAAGGACATAATAATCTAAGAATCTATAGATTAATTAATCTTGCCATTTATGGCTAGGTTAGCAATGAATTGAGGTATTTTCCAATTTCTTGGTAGGTTTTATGTAAATTGAATGCATTAACTATTGAATAGACAGAGACAGCAGTCATTTACTAAGGAATGAAAGAGTAAAGACTAGACTAAGCAGACCCTAACCCAACCTAGCTCGGTAATTCGTTCTCGGCTTGAGATTATTCCATTATATTCATTCAACTGGATAATTTCTCATTACATGAAGAACTGTTTTCATCGAGTTACGTCACAACTGTAGACAAGCCAAGAAAACGGTTATGGTATTATTTATGGTGATGTTCCTTCCCTGAACATTATTTTTGTTTGGCCTGAGGAATTTCTGACATTTAGCAAGTTAGACGGAGACCAGAAGCCAGCATTGCACTAAAGTTGTGCGATTAAGTCGGAAAATATCTCTGGTTTTGCGTGTATAAAGAAAGGAAAATAACCACTGCCTATTTATTGAATTGAATCCCTTTTATAAACACCAACTCTCCTTGAGAAAGCTTTAACTTTATGAGTTAGTTCTAAGGACAAGTTTTCCAAGCAGAGTGAGTATTGCAAAAACCTAAGGCCAAGTCAGACACGGGCGAGACAACCTGCCCGGGGAAAAATAACACAAGGAACTAGCCCACACTGAATATATTACGGATATCTAAATGTATATTAAACATTCACCTTCTTTCTACAGCAGACCACTATTACCAGTACATAAAATACATTTGCATATTCTAATATGTATCTACCTCGTGTAAACATCAGTTTGGTTTACTTTTCAGCTTAGAATGTAATGTTGAGAGTGTGGTGTGGTTTTATTTCGTACAAACGACTACATAACTTCTACACTCCATCTCCTCCTGTTTTGTTGACATAAGAATAGGCAACAGACGTAAATGGTAACATAGATACTCGTAATTCAACAGAATTCATACCTGCTTCGCTTGGCTTAGAGTCATAAGTCTCAGTTCAGTGAAAGCACAACAAGTAAAATAAAGCTACCCCCAAAGTACATACTTGTGCGTGTATTTTCTATTTCGTGTTTGTATAAGTACATATAATATGTATAGGCTTGCATTACAGCACCATGATTAAGTAATGGATACCACTACACAAAATATCCTTGCTTATGTTTTGCCACGTTCTCCTGGTCCTTCTCTATCGTTATCACCAACATACGTACAGAACACCAAAATACACATGCAGTGTGCACAAACTTATCTTGACTTTCATATGTACAATATCTACTAAGAATCTAACATTGAAATATGTTTCAGTTCCGTTTTCCTCTCACCTCGCATCAGTTACTTTAGTCAGTCGGTTAGTTTACATTTACAAGTGTGTGGTCTTATCCTGGCCTCTGTATTTATAACCTGCCCCGAGTAACACGAGTACATTACAGAGAATATACCTAACTTCACTTTTAGGATTATTAGTTACATTCTACTTGTAGTCTACAGACACTTACAATGTGTACATGTAGAACACAGTAATTTCTATGTAATACACAAAACTTGCTATTTATGCACGAATTCACCAGCTTCACTTCTAAAGTCCTACCTCAGCAAATTCCCAAAGGCAATTCCACTGCACCGTCTGCAAACAGTCTCTTTATATTTCCAGATCCACCACAAACAAACCAAAAGAATTCCATTCATATTTAAATCAAAATAAAATATTTGTACATTTACTTTTGTGTACAAACACTTTTCCATACCATATATACCATTAGCACTACTGCCTTGAGACAATTAAGGATATATCATTGTACATCACTTCGGGTAATATCCTCGAAAGCAGTAAAAATAATTTCATAAACGAGAAAGATTCTAATAAAGTGCATCCATAAATATTTATGCATTTACATATTTCATATCATTATTAGTGAGAATATGTCAGGTGCTGAGTGCTGATGCTGATGAACAGGGAAAATTATTTTACTGCCGCTAAATACTAGTGATATAGCTACAAAGTTATGATACGCCATATTGTGTATTAATTAGAGCAGAACATACGAGATTGTTTGTATAATTGAACTTTATAATATAAAAGAGACAGGAAGAAGTGCAATAAGTTTCCAGTTTATTTTCCAGCGTTTCGTTCCCTTGAAACTGGCTTTGGGTTATTTGGTTGCGATTCGGCTTCACTGAATACAGACACAAACTACATGCAAACCAACATAACATGTACAACAAAACGTAACATACAGGCACGAGCCTTTGAACATTGTACAGAGAATGTGAAACCTTAGAAATAAAAGAGTATTTTAGCGTCGTCTCTTCTCTCTTCCTCAGTTCACTTTGCTCAGGGTCCTATTGTTTCGTTCGGGTTCACTTTACTCTTTTTGGTATTGTTTTTCTATTTCAAACTCCGTCAGTGAAACTTTCCCAACTGTTCCGCGCACTGCAGAATAGATACACGAACATTGACACTGCACACTACAACCCTACTAAAATCTAGTCGTAAACTGATTTAATCTTATTAGCATTCTTCTGCTGAATATGCTTGGGAAAGCACTCTGAGTTAAATACACTAGTTATTTCAATCTCTCTCGTGTTGTTTCGTGGTGTGTCTCTGATCAGTGAATACAAAACCAACTTTTCGTTCTTACATTTTTAATTACACAGTTTTATGGTGTACACATGTGAAACCCGATATCTGTGTAATAATTGTGTTTGGTTTCAGTAACTGTAGAATATGTGTCATATAAGGAAATGCAGTCGCAAGGATTCAGAGAATTTGGAATTTCTCCTCAAACGATACATTTTTACGGAAACTCAATCGCGAAATTGAAAACAAGATGAAATGATGAAAGTCACGATTGTGTTCTATTTTGCATTTGATTGGATTTTTCAAAGGAATAACTTAGTGTCGAATGCATTTTAGGAGTTCAATGAAAGATTCAATACGTTTTTATAAATAGTTATCATGAAAGGAAGAGTTGAACGAGATTCTGACATTTACAGGGGCATCACGAGCTTAGCAATACTTTCGACTTTCATTACTTTCTCAATTTTCACATTCTGTATGAGTGCTGCTGTACAACCTTTCAGTCAGCTATCAGCTTCAGGTAACGAACACTTAAGTAACATAATACATATTATGTGCTTGTTTTATTAAAGTCAATATTGCTTCACAACATGAAAAATACTTAGAAAAGATGGATTATATCGATTTAAGTTATATTACTCACATTACTACCCAAAGCAGCAGTTCATTCAATATTAAATTGCAATTTTATTTTTAGCTCCTGAAAGACTTGAGACTGAAAAGATCATTTCTCGGGAATTGTGGGATAGAATTTTCAAACAATGGAGCTGTAACAATACATTGTGTTTCAAAAAGAGTTTCCCTGAAGGGACTAAGAGTTCCGAGTCGGAATCTAGCAGCTCTGGGAAGATGCCTTGGCCCAGTAAAAGAATAAACCACTCAGAGCGAATTTTATCAACAACAGATTCATTGAATCAGAACAAACAGAATAATTACGGAAGAGTGTTTCTCGCTGTGTCTTTCCTCCTTTTTCTATCCATACTTACCATTTCGATAGCAAGAGAGTGTCGTCAAGAGACTCTACCGTAAGATGTCTTTTGTTTTCCCTGATATCTATTAATTTCATAAGAAAAGTACTAATTACCTAAATCTATAGTCTATAAACAGACAAACAAATATTAATTACACTTGAATATCATTTATCTGATTCTAAATATTTCCTAGAACCAATTCTTCTCGAGTACGCCAAGGTACCAGAAGAAGAAGCAATCCGAGAGCTAGATCTTCAAATACACGAAGAGCAGATCAGCCAGTTGAGAGCATTCAAATAATCAGCGATTCAAGAGGAGGCGTCCTTAATTCACAGAATATCGGATTATCAGTACAACAAAGGCAAATATCCTTATCCTACTATTACATTGAGCCGAGAAGAATGCTTTGGAATTCCTTACATCCTTCAGACGCTTCTCCTGACACTCAGACTGGAGTAGAAGATGAGAATCCAATTTCTACTCAGTCATCAGTTTTCCATCCAGATTTTCAAGTACCGTCTTTCTACCCTCCAGACTGTCCTCCGACTTATCAGGAAATCAGTGTGCGCGAGTTACCCTCTTACAATGAAGCCATGACTAATCACATTTACTCAGAGAAAGTATTTAGCGATGATAATAACGCAACCACTATCCCTGTATCACAAGATAATAACGTTCTTAATAAAAGTCATACCTAACGCAAAACAGAATAATTTTTATAAACCTAAAAGTACTTTAAGAAAACCAGATTATTCTTCAAGAATATATTGAACAGATAATTTCGAAATCAAAATGATTATAATAAAGATGTCTGGAATCTAGCATTCTAAGGAAGAATAAATCATACCAACTAAATTAAAATTGACTCCTAGCCATATCTACCAAACCTTGTGCAACCTAACCATCATAATATGTTAGGTAATAATAATATGAACAAATAGTAAATAGTTTTAGAATATTTCAATGTGCTTTTTCAACATCAGAATTTATAACACGAAAATACTTTTTTCATATCGTTAAATGGGCGAATCTTTTGGGAAATAGGGACGAGACTTGTAGTAAAACTGACTTTGCCTTCAAAGAAGGAGTTTTAACAAATATTATACAAAGAAACAAACCTTTCACAAGAGGAAAGTCAACAAAGAATAGTTGGACTACGCTTATTACTATGTACTTACAAATTCATTTGTTTCCAGACTTGCATCTTCAAAATATGCTGCCTCATGATAAAATAGGAAAAATATATAGCACATCAAAGAAAAGAAATATTCCTCATTCAGAGTACGGTTAATCGGAGTTATTACACCTTCACAATTGCACTATACTTGATGTACACTATACCGTATAACCGAGACCTAAAATATTATGTACTCTATTTGTAGTAGAAACATGAACTACGCTACTCCCCCCGCTCTTCATTTCTGTCTTATTTGATGACCGAGTCATGTATTCTCTACAACTCTGTTCGGTCTCGTAATAATCTTAATAGCTTGGAGCATGAAAAGAAGACCTTTGCTACATTTAAGTCAATTACAAGTAGCCCAAAAGCTTATTAATAATACTTAAGATAAAAACAGTCACAGAAACTCACGAGAAGGGGTATTTTCCTTGTTCAAACTTTAGGTTGTTATTTTGTGCTACCAGATATTCGTTGTGCACTGCAAATAGATTTTCATTCAGATACAACGGTTTCCAGTTTAGTTGTACCTTTACTCAAATGATAATTAGTAAGTTGCTTACCAGTTTGCTTACCAATTAGATTAGAAATGCGTACAATTAGTACAATAATAGAATAATTAATACGTAGGCAATAGTATTTATTTATTTATTTCCTTTTGTTTTATAGATTGAGTTACAAATACTCTTTTAAGTTAAGTAAATTATATTTTACCAATTACATAATATTAGGTAGTGCGTGTTTCTATTGTGCGTGTAACTACTATTTCTGATATAGGTATATAAATTCTATTTTATCCCTCCAGTAAATGAGTTACACAGAAAAAACTAACAAATAAATCAAAAATTATCGGGCTTTCCTATTACAAGGACAGTATCCAGCCATTTGTTAATTCACATGCAACAGAAGAACTTCAACTATTGCTAAACCTCGTTGGTTTTGCATATCTCATCTGCAATCTATATTGAATCCAAAGGATTGCGTGTAGTCAAGTATGTAAAGGCTGCAATAGTAAGTTCCAGGTCTGCAGCAATGACATTCATCAAAAATATTTGCATAGCTGCCATTGTACTTACTTAAAGAAAACTTTTAATGCATATTAGGGGTAAGCGTTTGCGAGTAATTAAGTATGCAGTTATATTGCGAGAATGTTTGTCAGCATGTCCGCTGGTACAGAAACTACACAAGGAGTAGTATTCTACATTTAAACTTCTCTAAAACCTAAAGCACAGCTGCTTCTGTTTCTCAAAGGGAAAACTTTCCTTGGTTCTGCTTTCTCTGTACAGTGTGAGTTATATATCACTTAACATTCTTACCTTCAAAATGCCTTCAGGAATTTCGAATGAATCATTATCATAAAAAATCTGTATTTAATATAATAGTAAATCTTAATTTTTTCAAAAATGCATACAACTTGCCTACAAAACACCCTAAAAGTAAGTTGCGATATCATTTATTATGACTATCTACTGCTATGCCTCATTTTCCAATGTTTTGCGGAAGATTAACTCTCGGTGTACACAAACTTAAAACGTGAATTTTGAAAATATGACAAGCCAATTTTGGATGTAAAAGAACTTTGAAAGGATTAAAAAGAAAAGAAAAAAGACAGTTTCTGTCCCATACTGTACAAAGTTTGGGACTTGGATATTTGAATGTTTCATGAAACTTTCTGCTAGGGCGAACCTGGATCAATACCTATTTCACATAAATTAGGGTTGAAAAATTGTTTACAAAGAAGGTATTTAGTATGCCGATATTTTATGAGATCAAGGAGCATCTTAAACTAATGCTCTGATAGGTACGCAGTTAATGATAGTGTAAAATTAACAAGAAAGGCATCCTATTCACTGATATTCCATTCCGTTATCTGAAATCTAGATTCAGGTCTAGATATCATAGACCATGTAAAGCAAAGACAATGTGTACTTAGGATGTGTAATTCAGTAGTGTGCCTTGCAGAGAAATGAAGCCAGAGAGACAAGATACATATTTTAGGTAACGCTCTCCCGAAAGCGAATCTCGATCCGACGCATTAGATTCCTGGTGTTCTGAACATGTCACATCGTACATCTTCTCTTGTAGTGCCCATGTAGTATATTAGATCTCTGCCTGTTGCACTTTCTCCATAATAAACTGCAAGCTGTAATACACTGTGTGATCTGCTGCATACCTACTTAATAATAGTATATACGAAGTAAGTAAAGTGTTCCTGGTTGTTAGAAATGTAGAGGTAGGTACTGTGTATCAGAGATTAATCACTTGTAGTTGTAACATGTACATCTTGTAGCACACGGTGAAATATCTGTGGTAGGAACTGCACCAAACCAGTGCAATTCATTCGTTTGATGCTGAGTTGAGGTGAAACTCCTTTTTCATTATTAGACTCAGTCTCCGCGGATCTTCTACAAAATCTTTTCGGAGAAAACAAGTTCATACAGGAAAGAAAGTGACGTCTTCCTCCCATTTGATCGCACGGGAGAATTTAAAATCACCTTTCTCTCTGCGGAGAAAGCATCTGATTTTGATTTATTGGCTCTCCTTTATTACTGTCTTGCTACTGACTTCATTTCGGGTTTCTAACTTATAAGGATTAACTCCCTTCAGAATCCAACCCATCTTTGATGCGGTTTGACTCCAAATTGCAGGCTACTCCTTAAAGGACAATGAAGATACACAGAGGGCAAATATTGAACTTTGGAATATACTTTGTTTTATTATTTACCAGCAGACAATAAAGGCGTTATACTCCTCCTGAACATCAAGCAATAAAGCGCTGCCTTTCATGTTGTAAGTTTCGTGGCTTTCGCCAATGGGATGGCAAACACTCCACCATTCTTCAAATATAGAACTCCTAACGGTTCAATTTACTCCAAGGTTATCCTCGTAAGTGTAATTTTACTGGCAAAAGTTTACTCAATTTCTGCAAGGCTCAATCCTTCACCAGAACGTAAGTAATAGCATTTTGGTTTATATTTAATATCTGCATTGTTTACAAAAGTAGTACATAAATATTTAACTATGAACTTTGTCATGCAGATGAATTATTTAGTGACCAATTGTGTCCTGACCCTCTGGTTTCCAATTTGACTGAACGATCATCGAACAATGAACCAAATAATACTATCCTCATAAAATTAGCAGAGGATTATCCGCGCTACCAAGGATTTCTTCCGTGTACTTTTGAAGTTGACGTACCAAACGGAAATAACGGTTCTTTTGTTAATATAACTGCAGTAACGCTCAACAAGGATTCGTGGAATTTCTCCACTGCTACAGAATGCACTGCTTACTTCAGAGTATGTTTGCAAAACTCACGTAGACAAGACCTATCTGTATTTAATTCTTAACAAGGAATAATATTCTTTAGAAGGAAATATTAAAAGGGTTTTATTGTTGTACTTATTTAGTTCAAACACAAAGATGAATATGGAGATGGATTTGAAGTCGAATGTCATGCTTGGAAAAGAGCAAAAATTGGCAACTCCATTGCTCTGTATGCACATCCAATGATCTTAGACTATCGATGGGAACCCAAAAGACTTTCGTTTGCAATTTTTCATTCCAGCTTTGGACATGATTTGCATGATATTCATGATAATCTCACGGATTTAAATTATTTTCAACTTCATTTTACTGCTGATGCAGGTAAGTTCAACTTGTGCATACTACTTTCGAAATGTTACTTAGAAATAACGGAAAACAATGAATAGAAATGTTGAAAGCGTTAGCAAACAAGCGTAAAATAGTAAACAATTCATAATTAATGTCGGTTGCAGGGAAAAACAAAACCGTGTGTAGAGTGCAACAATACGAACTGGATACAAAGAAACAAGGTTGCAAAGAAAATTACGAACTGAAGACAATGTGTGGAGAATATGATTGCCAAAAAGCAAATATAATAGATCAAAAGTACAATAAGAAAGTGAGCACAGATCAAATCCCTGATGTAACAGATATTCCACCACCGGGACTAGATTATGAAGACGACGATGATTATAGTCGCAATAGGATTTTAACAATCGGGACACTCCTCGCTGTTGCTTTTACTCCAGTTGTTTGCTCCATTGGAATTTTCTTAATATACAAGTATTATGTGAACCCTCGAGTGGAAATGTAAATTATCTATACTTTTTACTAAAGTGCTTATTATTAACCAATTTTAAAGATATTTTATATTATTAGCCGATACACAAGGTCCAATAATGCTTCTGGAGAAAATCGTGAAGGTGCTGCTCAACCAGGCACTGACTCTTGTCCTCAAAGTTCCATTGAACTAAGAGAAACGTGGCACAATGAAACGAGGAGTGGACTGTCTTCTGACATTGAAGTAGGTTCTATTCCTACTTTAAGTCGCGGGGACCTTGAGGAAGCATCTTTAGCAAGTAAGCCTTTATTACGATCTTCGGGATCCCCAGACCTTCCACCTCCATATGACGAGGTACTTCCTGTATACGAAGATTCTTTATCACCGTCTGCTGCGAAAAAATAGGCTAGAATGTAAAATGCACGTAACTAATATTTTTACCTTCATTTTTTAGAAGTTACTGAAACTAGCCACATCCTAAATACCATATCAAAGTGTGCCGACCATTTTGACCGACATAAAGGTTTTAAGTAGTATGACACGATCTGAAAATATTTACTAACGTAACAAATAATATTTTAACGCATGCATTTATCGTATGGTTAATTTGTTAATAATTATTGTTTCTACAGTATACAGCACATATTATACTGCTTTTGTGTAACACTTGAGAATGTGAACAGAAAAAATGGGAATAAGCAATCATCGAAATATTATTATAGTACCTATACATGCATACCAAAGAATACTTTAAAGTTGTCCGTGGTATATACCCAAATGTAACAAGTACAACAGATTTATTATGGCTAAAACGTAGTGACTGACGTAGCAGCACTGTTTTTAATAAAATGCACTAAAAAATAACTACATAAATTATCACGCCTACCTACCGATTTTAAACTTAACTTCTTTTATTCCGTCATCCTGCTAAGCACCTCTACAAATACCACCAAATTAGTTTGTTTAGTCTACAAAAGGATATAAAACTGCAATAAAAGCCATTAAAAACTCAATTTGCATTGAAATTGAGTTAATCCTTGGTAAGGGGAACCTTGAACTATGATTACTACATTGATCCACAGTAAATACATAGTTCTATAGGTTGGGACACAAAAATAGAATGTGTGTGAAGCTTCATTGATTTTTAAAGAGATGGGTTGATGACTTTCATGTTTTCGCTATGGGTATTTAACTAGACGGAGCTGGTTTCATATGGCTATTAATATTAATGAGAGCAAAACAAGTTGACTTGGTGTTTTTCAGACAAATGACTAATTTGGTTAAGAAATTGAGAGTTGAATAAGTGAAATTAGTTGAGAAAATAATTTTGCATAGATGAATAAGTTTTAGGGATGATGAATATTTTACTATCTATTTCATCTGTTTTTGTGGATGCATTAGCTTGTAAGTAATATTCACATTATCTTACACCTATCCCATGAATGCAAATAGAATTAAGGTTTAGTCTAATAAGGAAGCGTATCAAGTGTGTCAACTCTGGTTCGATTTGGTTTTACTTTAGTTTTCTACGTAGATAATTTGAAGTTACTTATACGTACGTTATTTCCGTTCTTTACTAAAGCCACACATAAATCTTTAATCAGAACGTAACATAAATGTGATCACATCTACATACTCGCTTAATACTATTATAACCATCTACACTAAAAATGAATTCTTCGTTCTACATAAACAATTCAGATTCTGCGGATAGTGCAAAGCAGTATAAAGACCTAACCACTGAGAAATGGTTAAGAGGAAGTCAGATATCCATTATAATATGCACGATACCAATCGCTTTGATAATACTAATTCTCATAGCATACAAAGTGGTCTCCATTTTCTGCAAAGAAAAGTAAGATATTTTTTCACATACTTCTCTAAGGACTACTTCGGTATAAGCATCAGGTGATTCCCTTTTACATTAAAAACTTACCTTTTCATTTCCTTTCGAGACATGAACAGATTCTAGCGGAAATGGGATTTTCAAGACGCATTAGTACTTTAAGTACTACTTCAATTGTTTCTAGTTCATCTTCTTCATCCTCTACTCGGCGATATTCTCCTGAGAAAAGAAAGGGCAAGCGGAAACAAGGATCTAAGGATCTTCGAAAGCATCATCCACGTTCAGTTAATGTTCCAAGAAATGTTCACAGACATCTTTCTTTATCCAGGAGCAGTACTTCGGAAACCATGCCACTGTCAATGATGGAATTGGAAACCATTTTCGAAGACCCTGTCAGTGACGAAACAGAAAAAGATATTTCATCTAATAATTCTACTACTGTGTTTGTTATGTAAAAGTAAAACTAATCGATATATATTTAGGATTTTTACAAATGGAAGAGTTATGCATTAAATTTTCGTTAAGTTATTAGAAAATTTTATAAATCTTTGAAATTTTGTACTCCATATCTGTACTTTCCACAAACTCGTTTCGTTTTCATTTCTTGTCGGTGCTTATGTGAATTCTTTGCGAATGGTTGAACTTCCATGCGGCATGTGTACGAAATGATTTCTGCCTGGCCGCTTAATATTCCAAATTCCTTTCTCAGACCTACATAAAAATCTTCCTTGCAAGAATACAATGAATGAATTGTTGACTTCACTTTCAAATTATTTTGCTGTGTTTACTTCAGTGTATAGCATGAATAAAATATGACACAGTTCCGGTTTAACGTTCCAGGTCAACCGAAGATGTAGATCAGTTCTGTAGAGTTTATCAGTTCACCAGGTAAACTTTTAAAGGAAGGGTCAAGGAATTTCTTTGTCTCATTTATGGATGATTATTCTTATGTGAGTAGTACTGTAGGACACAGCCTGTTTCTTCAGTTTGTGCCCTAAAATCCTTAAGGTACCGACTATACCTATAATATCAATGTATGAAATACGATGTATCAATGTATAATTTCAATGTATACCCAAAATTATTTTATACCTGCTAGCTAAAAGTTTTATGTTATACACACAGGTCTGGGTCTGTTCTAGCAATTGAATGTAATAAATATATTTCAAAATTGTTGGTGAACAGCAATTTCCCTTTCAAAGTTACGTTCGGTTTTAACGAGACATAGAATTCTTATTTACTACACAATACAAGCAAATACTTAAGTGTGCGTCATAAAATTTAATGCTAATAGAATAGGCGACAGTTTGGCCACAATATCAACACATGTAGTTTTGGGTTTAGGGAACTCGGGATGGAGTACTAGTACAAGTGCAGGTATGTAAATTTACAAGTAGGTAAGGTAATTTAAACAGAAAGCTATTATAAAGTAGGAAAGGAACATTACCTACATCACATTCACATCACTTGCCACTTACCTCTACATGTTCCCCATTTTGTTTTCAGATTTTAAGCATATGCTCATTATTACATGTGTGTTGCTATACCGGCCTCCTAAACCCTCTCCTTATTACCCTCTTTACAAAATTACCTGTCCTCTCTTCTGTCCTGATCCTTTTCAATTTTGTGGACGTGGCCCTTCGTGCAAGGAAGCCTAACCCACTGTCATGTCAGTGGAACACTTTGAAGAAAGGAAAAGATACGAAGCTCTGAGTCCTTGAATGAGGACAAGGCCATGAAAGGCTAACGACTCCCGTTGTCCTGCCCTCACGTTTCCCATTCCGGGAAGCAGTTCCTTTACTTTTACACAATTCTTTCTGACTTCGTGGTCTACTTTTTCCTACCTGTTCTACCCTCTTCATTCTGTTCTAATCCTATTTACGGAATACACGTCCACTCTAATCGAGTCAAGTCACACAACTCAAAACCAGGACTTGTAAACTTTAGTTTTTCTAGAGAGCCATGCAATCTAGAAATTATATATCATATCAGTCCTTTCCTATACATTTTATATTTTCTCTATAATTCACCTTACACCTGTACTGCACTCTATTCCTCCTATCCCTACTATCCATATCTACTTTTTGTATAGATATTTATAATAGTACAACAGTAGTATTTCATTCCATAGGGAATGGATATTCTAAAGAGGATCTCCATTTCCTTCCCATTTCCGCCGATAGCCATGTTTACCTGTAGCTATATATAATAGAATGTTTCTACTGAAAAGAACCACACCTTATTATGGTAGAACTTTAGTTCAGTTGACGTACTCGGTAGTTTGCAGACCAGTTGCATCTAGATACAGATTGTGGAAAATTCCCTGCCTGATATACTATTCTGGTTAACATGCAGTTTATTAATGTACTTATGTTCTGATGTTAAAATCTTGTCAAAGTACAAAAGTACATGTTTGCATGCATAAATTTGCTAAGCAATTTATTACAGATACAGAGCATGTTTCTACAGTAGACAAAAAGATTAATGTAATCCTAATGCACAGTAATAAGCTTTTTGTATTTAATAAAAGTGTTATACTTGTATCTACGTTTACCGACTGAGATATCCGTACAATTACAAGACTGCAATACTAATAATCAAATCCTGATTAAATAAAGACTTGCTTTGCTTTGTTGATTAATACTTAAGTACTGCTATTACTGTTTGGTATGTATCTTAGGGATTTTATTTATCTTCACTCCTACTAACATTACATCATGAATGTGAATATTAAAAAAGAGTATCTGCTTCCTATTGTCTTACACTATTGTTATTAATTATTTGCAGGCGGTAGTACATTAACTACTAAGTACTACTAGAATACTTGGCTAACACGTATACATTAGTGTGCCACCTTGATTATTATTATCTACTTTCAACCATTTGTCTATTAGTATTGTGCTGTTACATATAATAGAAGGTACACTTACCTAAGAGGGAAGATCTATCAATTTTATTACTTTTATGGTGGATTCCCATTCACATGGCTTGTGACTACTTTAGGAGAAGAATAGGAAGGATGACCATTAACCTTAGTTTTAGAGTTATGATAACGATGTGTGGCTCTTCGTTTGTAATGGTTACTCACGTTACATAAAGGAGAGTGCTCAAGTAAATTTTAAGTAGGCTGCTATTCTCATTTTGCTTACATTACAAACTCATTTCTTTCTTCATGCTCTGTATGTAAAAGCACAATGACAGCGTTGCAGAACTGCTATTATAAGGCAAATCATACAAATTAATATTCGTGTGAATTTTTATAATCAGCAAAATTCAGACTGTCATGCTTTTCCATATAGAACAATCAACTTTTATCTTTATTATGGGAAAACAAAAGGAACTTACTATACAATAGGTACAAACTGCACTAAATGCCAGTCTCATAAGGTTGCAATGTAATGTAACATGTAAGCATGCAGTTTCCCACTTTAGCTCTGTAGCTCAATTACTATAATTTACAATTTACAAAATCCATGTTTTCTTTCATCCACCTGGTTTCATTTGTTTTTCTTTCGGTTTACAATGGCAGGATCTGAACGGTATTTTGTCGAGCTCTTTATTCATGGCACAGGTACAGATGCTAATAACATTCCACTTACACAATAAAGAAACTGTAATGAGGAAATTATAATTACATACACAGATACTCGTAATAAGGATACTGAAATAGTTCAACATCACATTGACATTCGAGAATTTAAAATTCTGAACTATACGCTAAGTTTTTCACTTTTGCATTTTATTAGAAATACGTATCCCATGTAGCACCTAGTATATCACAATAAGATATTTAAAAAATGCTCTTCTCAGAAAATTATTTAGAAACGTAAAAGCATTGACAACTAACGTTTTGTATCAGTGCTCTTGATGTGTCATGCCGCAGCAATAATTGACATCTTAATTACTTACCTGTGTAAGTATTAGGGATTAGTAAAAATTAATATTGAATAAAATAGTAAGAGTAGTACTTTCTGAGAGCAATACCTGATATTACGATGATTATTAATTTATATCATTCCAAACTGTCTCATGTCTCATACTACTCATGCCTGCCTCATCTTTTAGTAATAATGAGTAAACACATAAGGTGCATTCTATTATGCACCTTATGCGTATGAAATAATATTGTTATACATACTATACGGTACTTCCAAGAAGAAACTTGAATAATTTACTCTTACTAATAAGTAAGTTCCCAGCTAAATAATTATACCTTCGCTTGGTAGCACGGAAAGGTATAGGAAATAGAGGGGCGACCCCCAAGTAAAGTAAAAGCTGAAGGAGAGAGCAAACACATTCACTTAAGAAGGTACTACTGAAAAGGACGTCATGTCACATATTATATTCCCCAAGGAACGTATTATGAGTATTATTCAGTAGAAGTAAGTAAGTAAGTAGAATTCATTCCATTTTCCATAGACAGACACAATAATATCTTAGACATTGCTTTGTAATTTGTAAAACTACGTACATACCTATGTATAGTTTAAATGAATATAAGAAGATAGATATGATATGAAATCTGAAATCTCACAGAGCAGACCACAAGAATAATACAGCATCGTAATAATAATATCAATATCACAGATGGAATATGGAATACGTATATTGTAGTACAGCAATAATGTTTCTACGTGTTTACTATGTATAAAAGCTAACTAAGAGTTTGAGCAAGCAGAATTCAATGCTGAGTTAGCATAGCTTGTTATTGTTGTATTTCCACTGGCGTGGTGTTTAGTTTCATATAGTCTGTATACATAGCACAGAAAAGCAGTACATACAGTTTAGAAGTTGAAATTGACTGAGAAGAGACTGAAGAGAGGAATCGTTAAGAGCTGTCGTAAGCTGAATCTAAGCAAATAGAAACTCGTTTACCTATGTATGTATTTTGCTGTTCCAACATTTAACTGAAATACTCAGAGCTTGTTGCAGGGATTTACTTACAGAACAGAACAGACGAGAGTTAGATTACTACGATCTGGTTAGTTGTGCCTTGAAAGTGTTGCAGCAGAATGCAATGCTCAAGCTGAAATTAAGAATCCATCCACAAAAGAGCCGCGAACTTAAAACTTTTCATATTCTTCAGTTCTTCAGTAAAATATGGCGAGATTGAAACGACGGTGGTGTGTGCTCGTTTTGTTACAGTTTTTCAGTGTCTTAGCCTTCTATGTACAAAATTCTTCGGGAGCTTATACTGAACGTAAGTTTTCTAGTGCTCTAATACTTTTACAAAAATATTATTTTCCTTTTCTACCAACACGGGAAAGCTTCGGTCCACTTATTTACCATTTTGTTTACAACTTCACGTTGTTGTTGTGTGTAAGGGTTTCCTATTTGTGTGATGTAGGTATTTATAAGCGTACAGGCATTCGACATTCTTATTCACTCTTATCTTACTTGTCTGGTTGAGTCATATTATAGCTATTGCAATATTACTCATCGCATTACTTTGTTTACGTTTTGGGATTTGTGACGCAAATGAGTGAAATGAAAACCACCAATAATTAGGAACAATTATAATTAGCTTGGCAGTTTTTTAGGGGAGTAGTCGCTTATTTATTGTTTTTTGCATTAGTTCCAGCACTAATCCATGTGTATAATTTTCTTTGCTCGCTAAAATATTAAAATCAGTAGTGAAATTAGTAATGAGAGTTTAAAATGGTTGTTAACATTGAACATATTTGTGCAGTTTTCTCTTTTTGTAATTTTAATTTTTACTACTGAAGTGAAGATTTAATTAATTTAGGAAAACATTTTATTGTCCTTTTGCGAGAATTGCAAGAATTACTGTATTTAACGAAAATTAGGTAGACACGTAGACAGTACTATGAAACAATGAAGGTTGAGGCAATTAAATAACAGAGGCAATAAAACAGTTAAATTCAGTTTCAATGAAATGAAATTAGAAGTTATTTTTTCGTCGCATGTGCATTAAAGCGTTGCATGTTATAGACGTTAGTTTCACTCGGAATGTATTCAGGATTACAAATACATTAATTGCAATTTGTAGTACGCTTTAATGCAAATTGTCATTATCCATATGTAATAAAAGAGTTAATGATAAAACACTAGCTAACTATTTTACACTTAGCTGGTTATTATTATCTGTATCAAACATGGAGTAGTAATCAATGTATTTTATCGCCACATTACATTACATAGCCATTACTAAGAAGTCTGTGAAAGATAAATATACTTGTAATACATAATTTGAGAAAGAAAAGCTGATGTGATTTTCAATTTTAATTATTCTGTTGCTTTGAAAGATTCGTAACATTAGCCATCATCCTTAGCTAAACAATACATAATAGAGCGAGCAAGGTTGCAAATATATTCTTGTAATTGTAATTTCTATTTACAAAACGAACATAATAGCTCATCATCAGATAAATAAAACTATAACGATAAGCTTTACGGTTTGCAAATCCCATTTAATATTCAGAAACGATTCATAGTTTAATTTTTATTCTTTTGTTTACTTATTCCCATAATCGTATAGCCAATGTCAATTTCTATCTAATGGTAATTTTAAGTAGTGCGTCAGAATACTGTACAGAGGTAAAATTATATTTAGTTCTGTACAATATAATGAATATTTATTTTTACATTCATTTCTTGAAATACCTTACTTGTTACTTGTAAGAACTTGTAAGAGTCTTTTAAGAGAGTTCAACATTGTTCCGCTTCAGATGTGCTCTAATATATAATGCGCTCAGGATCAAACCAGAGCACTAAAGTAATCTTCTCTTATTTTCTTTAGTATACTTACCTACTCAGATGTGTAAAAATGATTTTGCAAGCTAGCTCCTTCTTTTGCATTGTTGTACAGAGCAGAATAGCATCGTTAGTACCATCACTCACATATAAACAACACTACAGTTTCACAGAATTGTTTATTGTTATCGCTCAGCTTTGATGATCATAAGTGCATAATAATAATATAAAATGTACTTTCTTGCAACTAACTATATACTTGGATTCCTATTGTATAAGCAACACTGATTTTTTCAACTAATCAGAGTAGTCATTGTAGTTTTGTTAAAAATGTAGCAAAATGCACCAGGTGAACTAGAATCTTTATGGTTACCATTTGTTCAAAATTTATTGTATACCAAATTCATGTTGATTAATTCGAAGGCATGAAAAGTAGGTAGTGGTAGGTAGCTGCATTTAACTATTAACTACCTGAAATAATAAGTAGCAAGTAATAGCTAAACAAACAACTCCTGTATACTTAAGTAAAATATTAAGTAAACAAACCTGGTACCTAAACTTTATGTGTGTGATAAATTTACGTGTACAGAACTCAAGTACAAAAATGTTATGCTAAGGAAATGTTCCTAATCAGGGTAAAGGTTAGTTAGGTTTACATAGTTTCATCTGAAAACTCTTTGGAGCAAATATGTCAGTCCAAGTTCATTTATTTTAAGCAGCTATCACAAATATGTACGTAACACTAGTTAAAGCAGACAACCAAAACCTAGTTGAATTTTTGTTTATAGTGTGAGTCAGCTAACCACAAAACAAATATTAAAATACTTACGACCTAACGAACCTATTTAATCTTAAACTTATAACCAAGTGCACTTTAGCCCAAAGCGACGAGATTTAAAAAGAATTACAATCGGTGAGCTATAAAAGTATAGCAATGAACTTACAGTACGATATTAATTAGGTACATAATGGAAAGAAGAGTTAAAGTACACTTTAATAGAATTGAATACTTATATAGCACTGTCAAATGAATGAAATAGGGTTTATGCACTGTAAACCTGTAACTGTAGAAGCGAATATGCCATTGCACAATCTTTTGTGTCTTTGTGTGTCTTCTTGTTAAAAATGATGTTCTTGGTTAAACGACGTCATTCACGAAATCACTGGCTTAACTCGACCAAAGTCTAACGGGACACATATTCAAGGAATGGCATTTCCAATGGCCTTAGTAGTGCACCATTAACAAACAAAGTACAAATTTTAGCTTTGAAAGACAATGAGAAGAAACTGTTTCTTCTTGAGTTTCTCTACTAAAGCGTGATTATAAACTAGATATACATGACTATGATTGTCCTGTCAGACATTTCAGATCTCCAACGCATTTATTCTCCAAGCCAAAGAGGAAGTCATCCTCAGAAACAAAAGATCATGCAGATCAAAAGTAAATCATGAATGATGAACGATTCTGGTTCTGAATAGTTTCGAGTTAAGTAAGCATTGGTTCGTTCTTCTGTTTCGTGAATTGGAGATTTTTTACTTTCCTGTTGTTATTGTAAATAGAATGTCGAAAACATCGACCCCTGTGTTTTCTTGCTAAGCATCTCTTTAAATGATTATTCTTTCTTGGAAAAATATGGCATGAACTTTGAAAAATATTTATGAGGTCAATAGTCAATACGCAATGTGTTACCGAAAAGTTGTTTTCTTCATTACGCGTAACGGTGTGATATATTACACTTATTTACGTCACAAAGAAATAAATTAGGATATAGAATGTACTTCAATGTACACTTTAAAAAGTCGTATTTCCTCTGTAATCATTTCCACTGGTAAGGTTACTGCTTTAACGATTAAATGTTATGAATTCATTTATGGATATTCATAAAGGCAAAGGAAACATAAAATAAACTACTTAGAAAGATTATTTAATTATAACAGATAATAATTCAAAGTAATAGTGCTGTTTTTGATGATAATTTCTGTTTCATGATATTTAATTGA
The DNA here is from genome assembly GCA_020352615.2 of Yoshiicerus persimilis. Lineage (NCBI taxonomy): Eukaryota > Metazoa > Arthropoda > Collembola > Entomobryomorpha > Tomoceridae > Yoshiicerus > Yoshiicerus persimilis. Next base: position 12,114,134 of record CM036943.2, read on the forward strand.
AAGGAGGATGCTTGTGTTTAATATACATTAAGAAGCTTTATAGTACGTAAAGCAATGTCATGTCCAATAAAACACTTTAGATTACTGGTATCGTTTAAAGTATATGTAAATGAGTCCCGTCACCCACATCCACATCCAAGAACAATTAGCATCCTGGTGTGATGTAATGTAATTGTGTGTTAATTCCATTTGATTGTAGTTACGATAATGAAAACGTTATTGTTATAGTGTGACGAATGTGTTTTGTAAACCATTTTTGCGTACCTAGTAGCCTGGATTACTTTTGCAATGTGACATTAACCTTGAGTGCGTATAATATAATTATTTCACGAAATGTGACAGTAAGGAAATTAAAGTACAATGCAGTTTAGCAATTTTTATTTAAAATATTATCAAGAACAGGCTAAACAGTTTCCTTTAGGAGTAAGGTAGTTTATTTCGCTACAAGAGCTTACTAAAACGTTTAAAAATATTTTTTAAATGCTAGCATGCATGCATCTTACTTGAAGTACACAAATATAAAAGATTTATCTAACCTACAAGATGCTAATACTTGGTGCATATATTTGCAGTACTAAAGTAAACAGTCAGCTTGTGCCATTTAAATGTGTAAAATAAAAAGTAGGTTATGTTATTTTGCATGGATAATAGATTCTAATATGAGTCTAGAAACAATTGCAATTGCATTTTTGGCAAAGTCCACAAAAACGTGTATTGTCAATCTGATTTTGTAGGAATTTCCTAAGGTAAAACGTATAAATGAACTAATAAGCGTGTCCCGTTTTATTTTATGACACGCTCACGATTTAAAAGATGCGTGCTTGTTTACCTTGAACCCTATTTGTTCCAGTGCTAAGAAAATCTTGGGAATTTCTTATGTATAGATCATTTTTACCGAAATAAGAGTTTCAGGTTACTAACATATGTTCACAGTTGTAATGTTGTAAATATGTCAGTCAAGACAAGATCCGGATACAACTGTAGTTAAGAGAAACTAAAGAAAGTTAGAGATGACGTAGATTGAATCCTCTTTTTATACACTTTACTATCATTCATTCACATTAGCTAACTTAACAGTACTGGTAATGGTAAATGACATGCTAGAGTGTGTACTTATTCTCACAAAGGAAGTTATGTATGGTACCCAAGGAAAATCTGTGTATTATACGGTATCGGTACACTGACAGTATTGCATACTGCACATATAGGAAATTTTAAGGCTGAATATTAATTTTATAAATAGAATCAGTTCAATGTGCACAGTTTCTTTAGCAAGTAATAATGCATTCAATGTCCTCTGCTATATAATTTTACGTACATGAATATTTACATACCATTGAGTGAGGTTACTTAGATATTTCGCATATAACCTCGTCTACTTATTTCACTACACTAAAGGAGTTATACTAATAATCTTCAAGATTCGCCGAATTTTGTTTTAAAAATAAGAACAAATGAAGCTAGGCAATTTAAATGGACTGTACGAAAATATCCTCTCACTTAATATTTTCCTGTGTCCTCATTTGCTGGCAATAATAAGAAACGTACCTACTGCAAATAAAGAGAAATTGTGTCCAACAAAACCAAAGGGATGCGCCGTGAGCGACGTATTTTAAATCTAGGTCATCTTTTGCAAACAATTCAATGCCAATTATTATGCATAGGTTTTCCTTCACGATGACAGTATATGCAGATTCATGATCACATTTTACATGCACCTTTGCAAAATTAAGTATCTGTGTCCATTTCTTTATTTTTATTGTGCCATCAGCAGCAATCAACTCTTCTGTAGAATGAAACATGCTAATAGATATATTTAACTATTAATTGGGATTAAAATCGTTTTCAGAATGTTACAGTTAGTTTTCCAAATGATCATTAGCTTTTACCGTAAAGGAAACAGTGATATCTGAATTATAGTATTTCTAGTATAATAATAATTATACTCTCCGCACAAATGAAATGGAGTTGTAGCTAGAATTTAGTACAATAATAAATTGGTGATTTTACGTCAAAGTGATTTTTATGTTACTGTGTTGCGTAATACTAATGGAGGGGAGAAAATAACTGTGATGAGGCAGGTTCTCATTTAAATGTGAATAAGTTTTATTTGCAATAACCAAATCAAAATCTAAGTTTCAATTTAAGGGTAACGTTTACGTAATTAAAGACGCTGTATTTAATTTATTGTTAGTTTGCTTGCAGGATAATGAATACATTCTTCATTGAATGCTATGCAAGCAGATTTCTACCCAATTCTAGTTTTTAAATGAAAAGATAAAAAGAAAAACGAATACCTAATTTAAGATAGATATACACCTAACTAGTGCTATCATGGTTTTTATGTCAGAAACAGAAAGATGTATGCATGTAAATGCTATCTGTAGAAATTCTTCTTAGTGTATTCACTTTCGTAGTCAACTCATGCAAGGATAATAGGATGTTATCTTTATCTTAGCCAACGAAGACCCGACGCCTAGCACGTTCTATTGTGACTACCTTACCTTGAGTACAGTATAATGTGATAAACGTTTATTTTCATCTACAAACTCTCTCTACCTCTTACTCAAGACTCAAGACGTTTTCGATTCGCTATCACATTTCATTTTACAATGATTGCTCATCCTGTCTATTGCAGTCTATACCAGTTAGCTTTCCAGGAAACCTATTACGTGGATTATCGCTATCCGCAGTCCTTTTAACACTTTGTATAGCTTTTCTGACATTAGAGAGTATAAAACCGAGAGAAGTGTACACAGATACGTGCTAATTTCTGCTGGATATGACAGATTAAAAAATGACATTGAAATGTTGTTGATTTGCTTTAATTAATTATTAGTGTTGGTTACCACTGCTGTATGGAATAGCTGCGGGTTTACGAAATTAAATCCTATTTAGCCTTCTACACTTGTTCAATGCAATGAAACTCAAGATTATTTTTATTTTTTCCAGAATACCTAGAAAGTCCAGAAGTATGCTCGAGTGCGTCATTGGGACCCTTCGGAAATTTTGCCAAGAAGAAAATTCGCTTAGGAAATTTTGCAAATAACACTGTAAAAGTAAAACTTACAAGATGGCCCCAATTTTGGGGTGGCTTCCTAAATTTCCGTTGTAAGTTTCAAGTGTCTGCTCCTAATAATCATGGAGTTATGGTTATAGTTCAAGAGATGCGCTTACGAACGAAGAAAGCTTCTGCATTCAGCTGCCAAGATTATATTAAAGTAAGTGTGTACACTGAACAATGCAAGGGAACTATTTAAAAAACATTTTTCCCCAAATATAAATACCTAATTTACATTTCTGAAATTTCAGTTTGAACAAAACGATGGACTCAAAACTGGGCAAATTTGCGGAGAAGTGGATGCCTCAGATCTTTCAAAATCTCCTTCTAGATTACTTGGCCCTAGATTTTTCTCCGATAACAAAGGTCTAATGGATATAACGTTTGCGACAGGTGACAAAGACGAAAAAGAGCCAGAAGATAGTTTAGACTCTTTAATTTCTCTCTCGCTTATTTTTACAGCTTACTCAGGTAAATTTTATTAACTTTTCCATTTTAAACCTTATGCAGATAATTAAAGGCTTTTATTTAATTGGCCTCTAAAAAACTAACTTTACCTCGAAAGGGAAAACTAAAGGGTAAAGGGAGTTTGTAGAGGTCACAATAATATTAAACCATAATTAATTATGATGGTAGTGTTAATTAAATGTGGTTTCTGTATTTAGATTGTAATACCGGAGATATAATGTCTGGCAAAGTAAAGCAATGTTCATCCTTACGAACACGCTCCTGTATTCCGTCTGCATTGTATTGCGATAATGTGATTAATTGCGCTTTCAATGATGACGATTTTGGTTCAGACGAAGCTAACTGCAACGAAATCGAATCAAGAAATTCAAACAACTTCGATAATCGTTCTATTTCTATCTACGTCTTTGCCATTACATCAATTGCCACATTAGTTATAGTCGTGGTGTTTGTTCTCATTATTTGCTGCTGTCTGCGAAAATTCAGCAAAAGGCAAACTCATTCTGGCGCTCTGTCTCCTCGGACGCACCATGAAGCATTAGAATTTCATTTGGATAATACTGGGTATGAAGTTTAACATATAATTATCATTTCATGCATCAATAATTAATTTTTGTGGTTTGAGTAATGAAATTATGAAAATTGAATACAGACCACCCAGTGCGCCTCCCCCTCACACACTTGAAAGACTTACAAATGAAAAAGCAAGCGAAGACCTTCCTCCTCCGTATGATGCACTATTTCCAACTTCACAATCAGATTCAATGAAAAAGTAGCTTTCAAGCAATAAAACTTTTAACTAAATTTAGACCATATATTAATTAAATATGTTAGCGATTATATGAAAGCTCGGTTCGTTTTGAAACAAACTAGTAAGGGCATTAAAACACTTTTAGGTTTGCAGGCTAGAAAATTGGTTTATTTGGAAACAAACAGAATTTCCATATAAATGCTAACATATACTATACATATAAATAGTACTGAATACTTACTTGTACAGTTACTCAAATGATAAGTAACTTATAACAATATTGACTTATATGTAGAAAAGTGTTTAGTATTTCAACTCATGTACACAACAATCTCATGCCTTCATATTGTACAAACAAAACTTTAAAAAGTAATCATTCGTAATAATTAAACCTTTCTACATAATGATATTCAAGTACTTTCTCTCTTGATCTTGAAGCAAAGACCAGGGAGATCTTAATTAAGGTTTTAATTTGTACTGTAAGACTACCGAATTTACATGCCTATACAATATTGCTGCTCTGTCAGTAGTAATTATTAAATATAATATGCATAATTTTAAAACAAATTTTGACTTTCCAATCCTATTGAGCTTTACCACTATCGTACTACTCAGTACTCGTCACTCTTTGATTACTTTAAAAAATAGTGCACTTAGGTAATCGCAATCTGAACGAATATCGGGGGTGAGAGGTATTAACTACATATTATGGTCAAAAATTATTTTGATAATCCTAATTAGTCATTTAAAAGAAAACCTACATAGGTTAGCTTTTCTTTTCATGTAATAGTAACGATATCCTTATATATTTAATTGCATACTTTCTTATTACTATGTGCAACAGTTGTACTGATAGTTTGTGTTTCTGCTGTGTGTAAAGTGTAAATGTGACATAAAATCGATTTTGTAATTATTCTCGAAAATAAATGTGCAAAAGAATTTTGTAAATGTTTACCAATAAGTTATACGTGGTAATACCTATAAGTAAAGATATGTACTGCTGGAAATACATGTTTTACACGTGAAGTACTGAGAATAATTATACATACACTTAATGGAAAAGAGTATACATGTATTATTTGCATCAAATCAACCGTTCGTGTACTAAAATAACAAACCATATTGTTTACTGCGTAAAATAGTCTTATTACGTCTTGATGTAGTAATATATATTCGTTATCAATATTGTTATAATAATGTATTACTTTTGCCAGTGTTAATATAATAGGTTTATGATTTATGTTTATTTAAAATACGTTTAAAAATGGAAACTTTGAAAGTCACAGCAGAACAAGAACAAAACAGTGGGCAGCTTTCCAATAAGGCTGATTTTACCAGGTATTTACAAATAGTATAATGATATTACATTTGTATCACAATTGCAATTTAGGTACTTTTATGCACTTTGGAAAAATTCATTGTAAAACCTATTGTTTACTGCTTATTCATAAATTCACTGTTCAATCTCTGAGCATCATTATAAATAATGTACTTTCGCCAATGCCATCAAATTTTTGTAGTACATATTATAACTCGTTGATCATTGCTGAAATAAATACGTTTAAAATGAGCAAATACTCTTCAATTTTGTAGTCCAATCATGGCGCTACATTACATCTGTACCTGTACGCATAGTCCGTTTAAAATTACAATATATGTTAATATACATAACTATGTAGCACACCTTTATATGAGCATATGTAATTTTTGTAAGTATGCACAACACTCTCAAGAATTAGGTTAAAATTAGGTGTTTATCTAATGAATACCATGAAGCATGTTAATACACCATACATATGTTTACTCAATAGTAGTATTCATTTATGTATTTAGAATTCAACGAAAAAGCACCTTCATGTAAATAGAAAGGTCTCCTCCAGGATTCCGTGTGGTACTTACCTTGTGTATGTAATTTGTTACTGGGTAAGCGCTTATAATAAGGGTTCATTGCTTGCTCAGTTGACGTTTAGACTTTGTCCGCAGTAAGGTTAGCTTGAATTAGTTTACATTCCGGAGTTGGAACTACATTTCAATATTTAATTTTAGGAAAAAATTACTGTAAGTCATATTTCAGGTGCATTTGCATCATTTTAATACATTTAAGCTACATCTTTTTACTGGTAAGCATAATAAGTGTTCTCATAGATATATTATGTAAAAGTTTTGGAGAACCGTTTGCAGAAATTGACTACCTCAATTACAGAGAATCCAGAAAACATGGCGCTATTATCGGTTCCAGTTGCAGAACGCATTACCCAATTGGAAGCTGATGAAAAGAAGGTACAGGAAGCATTGACCTTTGCTTTTGAGAGATTGGGTTCGTATCCTGAAAACAGTTTAGTTCGTATGCACTGGGCCATAGTGATTGGGCAACTCGCAGCAAAGGGGAACGAAGTGGCTAGTTTGCTAACACAATTACGGGCACATAATTGATCACTCTGTCCTTCAGACTTACAATATTTTTACGTAAATTTGTTAAAGTCTTTTGTGCAACCATTAATAAAGCAACAATTTGAGATGACCATCTAAATTCTCCGTTTTACACTATCATAAATAAACATTTTGTAATTATTGACAGCGTAAGAAGATAGAAACGTTTTTGTGAAAAAGGGGGTACTAAATATATACTACATAGTTTGATTGCAATATTTAAATTTGTTGTGACGAGTAAAACAACATTATTTTTACTTTTATATCCATCATCAGCCAGTGTTGAGTAAATGAAAATTGATTTTTCAAATTACTATTCCTTTGTAAATGACTTTTTGCTCAGTACTGGTTAATGATTATTTGTTAGTTGTAGTAACGTTGTAACTATAATGTCGTTTTTGTTTATGAATGCCTTGTTTGGCTGAACTATTAAAACATCCCAATGTAAAATTATTACTGTTTTGTGTTTTGATTTAAAAGTGATTAATGCATTTATGGTAATTCACAAGGCAAGTTACAAAGTAAATATTTACCGTAGTCGTTTAAGGGTTTTACCTACTTGAAATAGTAATTATGATAAGGGTTGAATTGTTTATGTTGCACTTGTTAGTGTTGCATATGGACGTGAAAAGCACAAGTGATATTTAACTAGCAAAAGGGAAGGCCTAGGAACTTAGGAATATGATCGAAAGCCAAAGCAAGCCAAAAAATATTGCAAATTGTATTAAGTATAATGTATTTGTTAAGATTTGTCGTGAGAAGAGTACAGTAACCTTAAATTTAGGTTATTCTTTAAGGGAATGAGATAGGAGCCAATGAAACTCAGATTTGTATGTATAAATTAGCCTACACGCTGTATTGTTTGGTGGAGAATGAAAGGCTTAGTAAATGCTTATCGAAAATAGTGATTCGCAATTTGTGGGAATTTGTGCACATTAATATTAGTGTTATCAACAGTTCGTGTGCCAAATGGAGCCTCCTTGCTGATAATTGATTTATGGTGATCAGTTACCTTGTTTTCTATTATTTAGACATACGAATTTATGCTTTCTTGTGCGAATGGTGATGTTTTAATGCCATCTCTAACTGGTATATAAAATTTGCAATTTTTATTTCTGTTTTATACATATGAACAGTATCTTATTTTAATTCATAATCAGTAGTTTCCATGAATAAAACGTGTAACTGAATATGAAGTAGTTTATTCTTTAACATCTTCCATTTAGTGCTTAGTTGGAGTCGTAAGTCTCGACGATTTCAAATATGCAACCTTAGAAATAATCATTTCTTGTATACATAATACCACACCACTTATTACTGTCAGAATTCCGTGTGACTCTAACATGTCCTCGTAAGCAATCATACATAATCCTCAACAACACAAATTACATAACTAGTTGGAGAATGGTTAACAATGATGGACAACCGCCGAAATAACTTATGCGTAACTCACAATCTCAATTAACATTTCTACTTCACCTCTTTTTAAATCGTATGAAATGTGCATTAAAATACACCTGGTTTGACTGTTTGACAGTTTGTTAATTCCTTTTATTATACTTTTATTTCCACGATTTGATTATTGATTTACAGTGAAATGTGTCGGAAAAAGGAAAATAAGTAAAAAAGTCAAGGCAGAAGACAACAGGCAAAATGATGTTTTTTAATGTTTTAGCATACAATGTTTGCAAATAGAATATTCAAGTTTGTGAAAAGTTGTATGAGATTGAGGTTTGCATTTAGGTCCTGTAAACCAATCCACAAAACATTAAAGTCAAAAAAAGTCCTAAGAAATAATAATTGAAAAATAGTACAATAAATATATATAGTAAATTATATACAATGTATTAAATTCCACCATATGCAACTTCTACAATCTAACAAACATTCAAATAGAATACTATAGAAAAAAGTAAACGCTGAGCTTAAACTGCTCAAGTATCAAGTAAAGGTACTTTGAGTATTTGTAAGTTTTTGAATATTATCCATGTTCCCAAGACCTTCGGCGCATTTTCTAATAAAGACAAATTTGACAAAACTACCATTTACAGCGGATTCATAGGATAAATAGCATGACCCCATGCTAAGATAGGCTAAATATAGAGCCACACATGCTGAGTTTCAATGCCTTGTCCCTTGGCCGTAGTAGCAATATGTGGATCAAAACTATGTTAAAATTTCGCCGTGCATTTTTACATTCAATATATTTTCTATGTTATAGTATTTGATACTATTATTATAATAGTGTTACTTTTTCACCTTTTTTTTCTTGTGTAGCATATCTTAATAGGAACTCACTGCATTTCAACATTTGTACAATCCGCGTTCGTTTTACTTGACCTCATGAATTATTTTGAATAAATATAGAAACGTATTGTTTACTAGGTACAATCCTTAATCTACGTCCAAGTGTTCTGAAATTCTAAACAGAAAAGAAATTGTGACTTGGCTTGTCAGGATTTCTCTGCGTGTAACAGACTTAATTCCATAGATTCTTTACGTATACAACAATACACCTGTCAAACTCCATTTAACATACAATACGTATTCTTGAAACAATCAAGCCGCTCTCTTGTCTTTATGAAATCGGATCACGATACATTCTTTACAACTCACGTCGGACATACATTAAGTACAGCCAGATATAATATATAATATTATATTTACCACAGAATTAAGTAACCCCAACACTCCTACACATTGCATACAGTAACATCATACACGTTCTAAATTAACACATCTAACACGTACTAGACAACACAAAGATGTAAAGAAACTGAAGATGAGCAGTAAAAACTTGATGTACGAACCATGGTCGACTACACTAGAGAAAAGTGAAACCTGTCAAGAAAGAATGCCATTTTCCATTGAGATAATTATATATGAGCAACCTGATGTGAAAATGAAGCTTTTCTAATGCTATAAAATTAGTAAATTAGCGGGTATTTGTCGATATACGCTTCAATCATTCTTTTCCATCCTGCATATTATAAGCATTTCATAGATCACATCTCACTTAAAATAATGAGATTTGATTCCGCAAATTGTGAATTAGAAACACATGCAATATTCAGTAATACAGTCATTTTTTATACTTCAAATTAATTTGAATAAGAATAAGACATTATTTTACTAATAATGCATAAACATTTGCTATTTTTCGTTAGTATACATATTTCAACAAGAAGCCGGCAAGCGGGTACTGTGGTTAATAAGTAAAATACGTTAACTTGATTTTATTTGAACATGACATCTGAGTGAACATCCGCTGCCGTGCAAAAAAGAACATCCGTGAATTAAATTGGATCGCATTTTTCAGCGATAACTGCTAACAACGGATATGGACAACGGATTAGCTTGTGTTTGTGAATGTGAGAGTAGTATAATACAGAAGATGAATACTAACTAAGCAATTCCAATCTAATAAGTTAACCTTGCCATCATGTCATGTCATGTAATGATATGCTCAGCCACACGGCATTCCATAAGTTGGCGCAAAATCGTAGAAGTTCTTTAAGTATTAAAATTAAATGCATTTTGTTGGAATGCCTGAATATCAAAGCAAGAACACGCTTTGCCGATATACTAAAAAGATACATGTATAATAGACTCATTATTAAAAGCACGTTTACATTATAAATACAAAGTGCTTTGTATTTCGATTGAAGTTCACCTGTAGTCAAGCCAAACCAAACCATATAGCATCCTTTTGTGATAAATTCAGTTCTAGTGAGAATTAAATGGAAGTTAATGAATAAAGTCAACTGAACTCTACTCGTATCACTTCTGCCTATGTATTTATGAACAAAACAGGACATTAATATTGTTTAGAATTATCGTAAGCATGATACGGACATGGACTGCAGTTTGGAGTTTAATGCTATGCACGGCATAAGTATATTCTACATACTTTTTAGGTCTTTACACTTACTAATAATCTAACTATGATTCTTCAACTATACTTAAAGTCAACCAGAATCAAATAGGAATCGTGAGAAGAGAAACTAGTTTGGTGATGCCCTCATTCATTACACTAAGCTTCAGTTTTATGGGATAAAATGCAGTATTGCACATAGGAAACAACTTCACCGACTGGATACACTACAGTTTACTACAATATCTTTATGCTAAATACATTGTGTACAACGAAAGGGCATGACCACTTTAACTGGCATTTTACTAACCACGATCAGTGAACACTGTCACTGTTTAGCAAGAAACGCTTTTAATTCGAAATTGAATTCGACCTTTAATTTCTGGAGTAAACTTGAATTAAAAAGCAGTCTACTTATTTGTCTGATTAAATCCCACATTGAAATAAATGTTAATTAAAATAAAAAAGTACATTTCAATATTCTATCAGATGAATTCGTTGTATATTGCTTGGTAAGGAATAAAAATATTAATTGTAGATTGCTTTATTTACTTTACAACATATTTTTGTAAAATGTAGTGATTGCAAAAGTTACAAGAAGGATGCACAGCAGCATGCAGATCGACCCTTAAATTCTGATTTGCCTTACCCACTTATATAGGTAAAGGTAATAGTATGTATTTCAATACGTTATTTTCTTCACTATAAGGTTGTTAGTGCTTAATGAGTATACTATGCTACTATTTTCTACACACTAGCATAACAAAAGAATTGGCTACTAACGTCACTACGTTTATGAAGTGTTTTGTTCTTTGTTAGATTTTGTCATTAAATATGATAATGGAGAGATACTCCGTAAATACGCAAGCAGAGAAGGAAAACAATGCAATAATAATGTAATGCTTGCTTCCAAGTTGAATCCAACATGGAGGCTTATTACAGGATACTATTGATAACAGGCAATTTGCCATTATAGAGTTTCTATGCATCCACTACCAACTGTAATAAAAATAATTCTAATCTAATAATAAGTGACTAAACGTAATTATAAGGTTTTTCTTTAGCTTATCTATAGTGTGAAGACAGCGTAATGAATTCATAAGTAAGGAAAGCACTACTACTACTACCTATAACTATTTATTCGAATCAATTGCAATAGAGTTCTCATCAGAGGAATTGTTATATTTTTCACAAAGGTGAGACAATACAGTGAAGTGTAATGAAGGAATGCACTATTGCCGGAAACGAAGACAAGGCAAGGGAGGGGTTAACTTGCGGTAAGTCTGTCGATTATGTGTATCATATTCTTAAATGCATTGTAATTTTGTAAGGATTCAGAATCGGATGCAATTCCTTTAGCCTTTCACATATATCAAGTCAAAAGGTATTTGTTGGCAAGTGATTAATTGCTAAGTGAGTAATATTAACCCTTCTGGTATCCATTGCAATATAGGTATGCAAGTATAAGAGAGGCTTAAGGACTAATTATAAGCTTCAGCTTTGTTACCTACTCATTATCTTAGCTTATTATAATTGCTAATTGTAATTTCATCTAGCACTTGTGCGCTTTTCTAGAAAAATGTGAATTATGGCTTAAGGACAAGACAAGAGGAACTGCTTATTGTATTGTAATGTCACAGGTTAGTTGAGTCAATTCAAAGTGACCGCATTGCCTTGCCCTTAAAATCTTATCGGTATGGTTAAACTTATTAAACTATTGTAATACTAACATATGAAGTTTTTTCCATTTTACAAAACAGTGAACTAACTAGTTGTATTTGTGTGTTTACAGTTTACAATGGGAAAAGAATTAGCATAGAATGGACTTACATGGAAAGAAGACAACTATAATTCAAAATAAATCATAATAATGCATCATACTGCATGCTGATCCTAAAGGAACTTTGAACTCATAAATACTGTTTGAATATTAAAGGTCATTATTTTTTCATAATTGAAAATACGCGTCTATCCGCAGAAAGCAGGAATATATGCCTAAGAAAAATGAACATTTGTAATTTAAAACAAGGATTCGCTGTGTCTTTAAAGATTCATTGCTATTGCATCAAGAAATACACTTTATCATTGAATACCTAGATTAATAGTGAATATGACCACATGTAAAATGCAAATGAGCACACCACATGTGTTTCTCGTAAATAGTAGCATCAATTTATCAAAATGCTAACCCATTTCATCAAATTCACACAATTATACGCGTATGAGCAGAAGAAAACTGTTGTAAAGTCTCATGGTCAGAAACATGATGATCGTAACACCAAAAGTAACTCCTTAAAGTACTTTTAATCTAATGTAAAATGATGAGAGAGCGAATCTCATTTAAAATTTCATTATATACAACCAAAGGTAGAGCATACTTATATTCATAGGCCAAATCCCAAACTAAACCAAACGTGTTCGTCGTTCATGTTAATTTTCCTCCTCCACAGCAATGATTTCAGTTTGAATTGTTCACTTACACATTTTAACCAGTGCCGCAAAATATGTATGTTACTTTACCGCAGTTGCACTAAGAAATTGTGACAAAATCGTAAATAACATTCAAACTTGACTGTGGCATGGCATGGTACACTTGCTGATTGTAAGTTTGTAAGTCGAGTGGTTTGGTTTTCTCCTTTTCCTACATCTCCAAGTGAGGCTTAGATATCTGCCAATTGTTATCTACAGGAAAGAGCAATGCTAATTCGCCTGCATATATTAAGTACATTAAAAAGTACCAGAAAACTTGCAAACCGCAATTTGTAATGCATGAGTACCTTATTCTTCTGGCTCACACTAACATTGAATCAAATGATAATATTATCTACCTATATAAGTCTGGTCTGGCCTGGCTTGGCCAGCCAAAGCCGCATAGTTAGTTTATTAATCATGAAAAGCTACATAATGCAATTTTCTCGTAAACAAATGTCTCTTCGTGTGCACAATGGACTTAATGTTGACTTTCAACGAGTGTTTTCAGTTTTAATAGGTAACAGGGCTACACGAGCTAAAGATAATTCTCCAACCTCTCTACTCAATAACAAAACAAAATGGAAAACAACACAGTCACGTTGAAAGTCGTAATACACGTATCTGTATGTACGAATATAATCATATGTAAAGCTACTAATAATATTATTATACTTTTCTATCCATTTACATACATCTTCAATGTTCAATCTAAACAGATACTACAAATTGACAAACACGTTGTAAGGAATATCTCGGAGAAAAGACATGAAGGGTATGCAACAATATACAAGTCAAACCACAATAGTGACGGATACATACAATTATAAGATGAGGATGGACATGATGCTCTAACTAGACGTGTGCTGCTCAGGTTAAGGGAATAATTATCAATTAAATCTATTGTATTCTCTTGCTCATGTTGTTCTATATGGCAAGTGAGCAGGTCAACCGCTGCATGAAGGGTTTGGCCCGAGAGGCTTAAGGTCGCATATTATTCATCTTATAAAACACAAACAACTCACAATTCCAAGTAATAGACAACACAATGCAATCCTCTGATTTTTATTATTTCCACAATTGTTCCCATATGCCTATTTGAATTTCATACAGTACAGACAAATAGTAGATTGTTGGCAAATACCAAAACTTTCTGACAAACTAAGCTAATCCTCCTTAGCATTGCTTTTAAAACAAGCAGATGCAGCAGAATTAAACTTTTATACCTTTTCCCCTGAATGCCGTATTTCAAAATTCGTTTTTGAAAAATAATCCGAGAGTTTATATGGGGAAAAGTTTGAATAAATCACTCAGACCATCATCTTGATTTATTTTTGGAGCTGCCGAACTAAATCTACAGGAAAATCAGTAGAATCTATAGATGTAACTTTATTATTATAAAGATGCCCAAAAAAATAATTTGGGTAATTAATCATGGCTTTCTAAGTTTAATAGACCTAATATTTATACATAAGGCAAAATAAAATGGTATAAATAAATACTTAAAAGGTACTAAACGGGGAAAACTAATTATGAGTAATTTTCCAATTTCCTGAGGTGTAATAATAACATTATTGCATAAGGTAATCTTGATTCACAGTTCATTAAGGAAAACCCGATATGATTAAAAGCAAACAAGTCTGCATATTTACTGCCACGGTTAACAATTGCGCAATTATTACGATTAGGACATAATCGCCCTTTGAAATTGCAAAACAAATAAAGTCATTGATATAATAAAAACGTGAAATGTTTCCTTTAAAGGGTTTAGATGACGTCTTGTTCTGTTAGGTAACCTAATGTCAAATGAAGATGTAAACAATGCTAAATGCATACATATGTAAAAATTACCGTTTAGTGTAAGGATGGAAGAGATAAAAGCAAGGACATTGCAAAAAGTTAATTATTTTTTCCACTCATTAGAATGTCAAATTAAATCCGATAGATTATGTAATCAAGAGCCTTAACAAGTACATGCACCTCCTACACCTGTAACCTATAATACAACTATAAATACAGTACACTACTTACATAGATACCAAAGTGGACAAAAATGTGTGGATTAATTAATGAAAAACTAGTATATTTGCAGGTGTGTACATATATAGCATAGGAGAGCAGTAGGGGCACCTTATAAACAACGGCATAAAATGCTAAAAGCCATTAACTCTTCTTCACCATCAAGTCAACAGCAATTCCCTCATTAACAGAGGAAATTCTGAGGTCAGTTAGTTTAGTTAAGTCAAATAAGTAGTAAAATACGTATATGCATCGTAGTAGTGTTATGTCAGGTGGAAATATTATGTATTTAAACTCATCCACATCAAATCAAGTCAAATCACATCAGGAAAGAAGTAACACTGCTATGTTGTCCTTATTGTTCCTTCGTATGCATTGACTGTTGATAATCACTTTATAGTTTACTATGTAAATTAGCTAATAACAAGTAAAGTGTGCAGAGAAACACTGATAGCATATGATACCATGTGGGGAATAAATAGTATCTTAACGTAATGTAAGTTCTTATTGCATACTATACAGAATATGAGTCAGTCTCAAAGTTTACTTACCTACGTACGGTTTTCATTATCTCTACTATGTTCTACTACTGTAAAAACATTAAGGTTTAGCCTTAACACATATTCTGCAGACGTTCTCAAAGATACCAATAAAAATAACAATAAGATTACTCAGAAATATATGTACGACAACTCTGCACCGTGTAGAATACCTAGGCAAACATATTACGTACCTATTCAAACACAGAAGATTCTCATGGAATTTTTGTTGCTGCAAATGAATTTACTGTACTTAGTATCTAAATACACTATGTAATTTCCTACCTATAAATATCTCTGTTGCACAGAAACATACAAAATATACTACAGAATGTAAATGGGTACATATACTTTAATGTCAAGTGACGACTCATTCAATTATCTGTAGTTAGTGGTATCTTCTGGTCGTAAGCTATGGCTTGCTGAATCACATCGTATCGTAATCGTAAGTTAAGGCGGAAATACGGAATTTTTGCTCGCATGGATGGCTCCCAATTACATCATGCGTGCAAACCATTACAGATAATATAGCGTAGTACACGGTCGGTAATAAGTCCCCTTCCAACAATTTACATAATATTATAGACAGCAAAAACGTAGTGTCTTCAATATTACTTAAGTCTTTAATTTTTTTTTGATTTTCATTAATTTTTTAAAATTAGATTTCCATAACAGATCTATCATAGGAGAAACAAATTTAATTAATTACCCAAACTCTAACATACATGCTCCTAAATATTTTAACTTACTATGTAATTTAATTTTTTATATCCAAAACAGGTGTAGTTGTCTTCTTTCTTTTTTATTAATATTATAAGAAAATATTTTAGGTTGTGCTATCAAAAAGAATAAATCAAGCCGTTTTCTGTTGCTTATAAATCTCCCTGTAAACGTCTAGAAAGAAATGAATTACGCTATGAAGTTACATTACTTCCTTTTCTTTACTCATTTATTTGATATGCATTTTGCATATTTGTCTTGTTCAGATTTAGAGCCATATCATAGTACGTATCTTAAGTCGTGTCGTAAATTCAGTAGTAAAATATGAGTATCCACAAACATTTCCACAATGTACTACTGCAAAATGTTGATTTGGTATTTCGGAGTAGTGACACAAAGGTATTTCTGTATTTAAATAGACATAAATGTTTAAGATATGAATATACCGTAGGGTTAT
This sequence comes from Yoshiicerus persimilis, assembly GCA_020352615.2. Taxonomy (NCBI): domain Eukaryota; kingdom Metazoa; phylum Arthropoda; class Collembola; order Entomobryomorpha; family Tomoceridae; genus Yoshiicerus; species Yoshiicerus persimilis. Next base: position 12,130,922 of record CM036943.2, read on the forward strand.
GTTATGTAGGTAAAGTTCGTTCTACATTGGATTGGAGTTATATTCTAAGTAGGAAAGATACAGCAAATACTACAAGTGACGTTTTTTATCAGAATAGTTCTTGTTTGCCGCTATTGGCATAGAAAAGTTTCTGTAACTTATACAATAGCATATAGAACATATAAGATACTATTTATGTAATGTAAAATGAGCGAAACATTACCGCAATACTTAATGGCACACAAAGATACAGAAACATGTATAGCAAAATAAATTGAATAGATTGCATATTAAGGTGTTGAGCTATCAGAACTTGAGTAAACACTATAGTTTCAATAGTGATGCAGAAGTGGTAGCTTGGTAGCACCATAGTTATGCAAATTATCATACTTTCTATGTATGGAGGATCACACAAAACAAAATGTGTAACTAAATGAGCAAGGTAATGTAAAATGGTAAAAAGGGATTGATGAGATTTGTAATTTAAAGAAATATATACCTACGGTGGTGAATGGAAATGCAAAGAAAGTCCTAAACCATGGTGCATGACAAAAGAATGACTTGACAAGAAAGAAGTAGTACTTACGTAAAAGATAGCGAGGAAACTGATAGGATCACAGCACTAGCAAAATACCGCAGTCTTTCTCTGTACGAACATGAACATGCTAAAAGGATAGAGTACAAGAATATCTAATGCACAGATGCAAACGCCAATATCCGTACAAAACGAGGAGGATGCAATCTGTAATAACAGTGCTTCTATGTTTGCCTACAATTTTCGTACATCTATCTAGTAAATCTAATCTTGGCTCATGCATCATTCTTTGTGCACGACTTTGTTTAGCATTCATATCGTAATTGGACTTTAATTGAAGTTAAATAAACAGATGGAAAAACCAACTTGCGGCTAAACTGCCAGTGTGCGACGGGTGCCTGGCTTAACTACCTATCAAACGTACAGTAAGAAAAATGACTTCCGCGCTTGATATGTCATTCCTTCACCATTATCTCCTAGTTAGTACCGAATGATAAAACGGAATCTTCCCTTTATTCATATACAGTAGTGCAATATCACACATAATACATGTACAAATATCTTTTGCCAATTTTACGTGGGATACACAGATACGCATTTCTTTGTTTTCTGTACATAAATAGCTAAATAAAGATAGGCACTTCTACATTTCTATATTCTATATCTATTTACTGTTTACTTGTCATTGTTTCAATAAATATTTTGCCAAACAAGGTAAAATGTCTTACTTTACTTTTCTTATATGTTCATCCCTGTATTGCTGTTTCCTTCAACGTACTATCTTTATTATTTGAGAAATCAAATTTTTACTACATAACTATCCTGTAATACTCGCTCCTATTACATCTATAAACATATTTTACTGTCAAATATTGCCTACTTTAGAATTCTACTGTACTTTTAACGTTTGTTGTAACCAATTACATAAGACAAATAACTATGTTGACATTTGATATTTTGATTAGAATTCCCATTTAATCTATAATTGATAATTGATAAATCAGGTTCATCATAGGAATACCACATTTTGTATTATCCTTAATTAGAGGCTTGGAAAACAATTTAAGATTTAGGGAAAAGTTCCTTTCGGAATATCTAAAAATTTTGACATGTAGAAAGCGACTGAGTTATCACAACTTAATTTCCAAAATCATCAATACTTCAAAATAATTAATTTTATCAAACCCCATTAGTTGATTAGTGAAATTGGACTTGATAGAAACGTAATGATGATCACTGACAAAGAAAGTTGTATGTGCTACGAAAATCATTATTGTGCAGAGAAAAAGGCATAGAAATTTATTAATAGTATATTTTACTTGTGCTACGGTAGATTGTCCAATAGGAAACCGTAAGTGGAACAAGTAGATTTTACAAACATAACTTTTTACTATTTCTTTGATCAGATATTTGTTTTTGCCAAAAATAATTAGGCCAAGAACGAAAGAAATCGCATCCATCCGTCGCAATCTCATTTCTTTCTCTTTCTAACATGGATTTCTAGATAATCCTTTAAAATATCTATTTGTTTATCAGTCACATTGTTCCTCTTACTTACATTTTACATTAGTAATGTTCATGTCTTGTTCTTGTCACTTTTTATTAGAAATCCATGTAAATCTCTGGCATGTTCCAATAGCAATTTGCCTCTAGTGTACCCACGTACAAATCTTTTTGCAGTTTGTACCTTACGTTTTACTGATACTGTATTATCTATCAAAAATCTAGTCCAAGTAAATTGTAGACACGTTCGTGTTCGCTTATTTAGCATACATGAAATGTCAATGTAATTTAATATCTTTTTCTGTTCGTACCTAAAACCTAGTATTCAAAGTTCACTGTAAGTACACAACAGAAATTATAAACTATTTCATGCATATGTAATGCAACGTTTGGAGGTCTGTCTTTTTCAGTCTAAGCGTGTAACTGTCATTTACCCAAATCCATCAAATAAAGGACATCGCATACAGCACACCTACACGCTGTAATTTACATACTAAAAGATAACACAGTTATATTATACTACAGGTGTTAACTGTCCATTTTCTTAGTATACAATTGTAAATTCTGTAGAGGTGCTAAACCACCCAGGTGGAATCGCTTCTGCATTGCTAAGTGTCAATCTTCCCCATTTTGGAAATAAATACAATTATTATGTAAATAATGTTGTCATTCCTGGAATAGTCAAGATCAATCCATTTCTGCTCATATTTCAAAGATACCAACCAAACGTTGTGTCTTTCATAGTATTCATAGTATTAGCACCTGAACAGATTACTGAAAACCACAACAGACTTATAACTTTGCATTATTTGCTTCTAAATTCCCCCGTAAAATTAAATATTTTGATACCTTTAATTCTACATTAAGTTCAAGGTTTAAATGCAGAATTTAAAACACCATAGGTTCTCTGATCGCAAACAAGTTTCCTAATGATAAGTAAAAATGGCTTACAATAATATTGCATCATTACATAAATAACTAAACCAAAGCAAGGAAAGCATTAGAGATTAGAATTAAAAAAATCCCATTCCATATTTGGTACCTTGAAAATATTTATTAAGTGTTGGCAGAAACGATTTGCCAGTAAAGTATATTAGAGCACTAATCTATAATCTTATAGAGAACAATAAAATATGGCTTTCAATTAAGCAATTGTGACAACGGCATTCCTTTGATATTTCTGCCGAGGACAAGAAGAGACTAAATCAGTTCAAAGCAGGAAGGTTGAAAATATCTCCTACGTATAGCTCTTATTGAACAATGTCACCCCAACAGAAAGAAAGCGATTAATATCTGCATAGCGAACCGTGCCAAAATTGTGTAATAGCGGTATGCATGAGCTATTGTGTTCTCCTACGTATTTTGTGAACTACTAGAGCTATCGTGGTAATCTGACTTTGAAAAGCCTGATAATAAATAAATATTTGAAATGCAATCAACTATATTAGAGTATTTGCCATATCTGTACTAGAATTAGCGATGGTGGAAGTGGAGTGGAGTAGCTAATATTATTATGAGGAGGACAGGACAAGGCAGGAGACAGGTATAAGTATAATATATAGTAATTTGATAATTTATCATTAGCGAAATGACATTTGAGGGAAGACAGACAGTGGACACTAGACAGAGACAGACGGTTGATAAATGCAGTGTAAAAAGACAGTCATCACATAACATTAGTAACTAAATAGATTGTTACTCGTTGGAAGAGAACAGTAATAGTTGTCCATTGTCCAAGAGAATCTTTTTAGACGTGTGGGGTGCTAACTACCTCCTGACTATCCAATTTTATACAATAGTACATAAAATATGATGTACATAGACTACTAGAGTAATGTTAGTCTATTTCTATTCGATTGTGTTCCATTGTGATCTACGGTTGACAGAACACACGTAGTTGGCAGTAGTTTTGCGTTGGCTGTAACTAGTATTGTATAGGTACATCTTCTATTGTACTACATACTTTTTATACATTTTTTAAACAGTTCGCTAGGTATTTACACCATTTTAACGTAAATGAACGCTTCCTTCCGTCCGTTCTTCGTCCTTACAATTACCTTAAGCTTCCTTAAATGCATTTTTGCATATTGGACACCAAGTCAAGTCAAATCAGCTTCAAATGGTAATTCTATTCATCTTGCTCTCATGTAAATTGCTCGTTACTCATTCTTATCAGTCTTTAATAATAAAATACAATGTCCTACACTTAATACTTACACAAACTGATGTAGTAACAGAGTTATTATTAAGTGTTAGCACTTGACTACGCGTAATCCAACATTTCATCTCACTGCACTTCGTTATACATTCATAAAGAGTCTTGTTTTCCCAAATTGCTTCCTCCCTCCATTTTACTACCCACAACATTACGAAAATAAATGTTGCATACTATCAACTACCTCTGTTCTCTTCTCTGTCCTTATTACACCTCTTTTCTTCTGCACAATACAACATGACAGTACATATTACTTGCATATAATTTTAAGAGCAGTCCACTTAAGGTATGTCTTATAATAATAATATTATTACTCATCCAACCAAACCAACTGACCGACAACCACTAAAAGCCAACAACTCCGACTTGTTCCGTTCCTTTATGTAGATGTGCATTCATTTCACAGTATTAGTATTTTATGTACTTCAAGACAAAGGCTAAGCGTAACATAACAGCTTGCTAACCTGTACTCAAGGAAATTGCATCGTTGTCTCCTCATCTCAACCTCAATACTAAACTCTTCAAATTTTACATCTATTATGTAGTAGCGATGCAATTTCCTTGCAAAAATACATTCGTCTAAAATCTAAGCTTTTTACCTTTAAGGTTCGGTTTTGTTTGGCAGGTATTACTTATTTCGCTACATTAAACTGATTCTTTTCTCTAAGCTTCTCCTTTACACACATTTTTAATTTAAGCTTTACCTTCCTTACTCATCTTTTTAATATCTTGATGGTTTCGCTTTGTTTGGTTTCGCTTCGCTTTCAATTCAACTTGATAAGTAGTGAGTATGGATGACTTTCCTATGTTTCCAACACTTTTTGTACCATATGTACGTATTACAGAACCAATATTTTAGTATAATGTGCATACTATACTATACAATGGGATCTGATTGTGAACCGTCTTCAATTCTGACTGGTTTGGTTTGGTTAGGTTTGGTTAACTTCGTCTTGTCTTATCTTATTACCCTTTAAATGCGTATTCTGCCTTTCTTCATACCAAATAACAATGTGTACTAACCGAACTGAAGCCTGTGTGTTTACTACAATGTTCTTGGACTTGTTTTATAGTACAGACTACAACACGGATGAGTAGTAAGTCTAGTAATACATGATACGATGTACTCACGAGTATAGAAGTGCCAGATATGTACATACAAACACGTAGATACACAATACCATCTGATAATACATGTATACATTGCATGAATTTGATGCAACAGTTTTTTCTGGTACTATTCAACTCTTTAACTCCTTTAGGCTGTTGAACTCTTCCAGCGTGCCCTGCCATGGCTTACAGTCGTCTTACCTTGTACTATTATCACCTAACTCAAGTTAACTCCATTCCTACTATCAGATATACACCTTCATTGTTACATGGACCTTGGCAATATTTTCAAGCAGACTTTTCCTACTCTTATTTATACTACCAGCCAATTTTTTTTACATTTCCATGTTAGAATTTTTTCAACTGGATATAATCTCTGTAGAGTTTTTGGCTCTTAATCTGCACTAAACCATAATTTAGAGATATTACACAAAATTAAACGAAATGTTACACCCAGTTTATAATTTCCTGGCAAAATCCTTGCAAAAGTCTATTGCGTTATGAAAAATTTATAACATTCAGCAACTAATTAGACTTTTGTACGCAAACGGCAGCTCAGCTTCCTTACGATGTATTGAAATCAAATAACTAATTGCCCCCATATTGGTTTTTCTATTAATTCCCTAGGTCCACCCTAAAATTGGGCTCTGCATCGACAATAGTTTTAAAAATTATGCTAACTACTAGAAACTGGAGGTAAATTCAAGGCTGACTCAATGCAAAACGTAAAAATTGCAAAGCAGCACTGGAAAGAAGATAATATAGCTAATGAAATAATATGTTCAAAATTTTAATGCACTACATAAAAGAATTAGTTTACTTTAATCTTGACTCTTGAAACATAAATTGGGTAATTCTACCTGCAATGATGGGCTTACTATTAATTTTGCACGGTTTATTTATTTATTGGGGGTGTTTATAACATTAATATTACATTTTGTGCTGTCACAGAAAATTAATGTCTGTTTGTTTACTTAAGAGGAGAGTAACGATTGCATCAAGTTGTACAAGTAGTGCACTACACTACTAATGTGCAATAATGGAATTGTAAGTGATTTTTCCTCTTTTGTAGAATGATGAGAAGATATATCACTTACAATTGCAAAGAAGCAACTCCTACAATTCAATATTGCTACCGCAAACAGAACAGAGCAGAACGTCTAAGATTACATTAGAGGAGTTGATTGAAGTTACTCTTAAAGCAAACCAAGTCAAAGTATTATTGTGATTGTGACGTGAACAAAGTAAACTGTGTGTGATGCTTACCATAGTATTTAGTTACGAGCGAGTAGTTTAGTATTTAGAAGCTACTACGTAAGTGCCTACTTATTGCTAGTTACTGTACAATCCACAATAATAGTATATCTGTAGTGTGGGAATTTCGTGAGAACGAGAACATCATTATTATTATTAGCATTACCTCCGTCCGTCGAAGCGTCCCACACCACCAACTAACCATACTATAATAAATAGAAACACTCATACCTACTTACAATATATAGGGAGTATGTATGTATGTATAAATGTCTGAGTTTAACTGAGACTTAGCTAAACTAATGCTAAGTTATGTACATACATGGATTATACTGTAATAGTAGCTGCTCATAGTTAAATTTGCCTTAAACAACAATGGAATTGAATGCAATGCAATTTTATAGAGTCCATTCCATTCCAGACAAGACGAGAGCACAAGCTAACAATAATACACAGTCAGAATTCAGAAATAATAAGTGCACAGGGAAACGTACTTGTAAATGTACTGTATATATAGTATAAACATGTAGTAGTGTCCTATAGAATGAGAATACCTAATGCATACTTACATTCTTTACGCCTGCCTTTGATAACAATTACATTTTGATTAGTTAGTGCCATTCCAAGTTATAGTTAGTGAAGCTAAACAATTCATATGCATCAAAGTAAGTAGATATACAGATGGAGCAAATATTCCGCACAGATGGTAGCCTAGCTTTATTGTTGAAGCATTCTGTGCATTATACAGTAATATGATGTAGGTACACTTTTGCATTAGAAACAGAGTACACCTACAAATACTTGATGGTTGCTGGTCTGGTCTGCTATGAAGCAAAAGACGAACTATCAACAAGCTGATGAAAGTAAAGCAAAGTAAAGCTAGTATGTAAGCATAAAGTATAAGTACACACTTTTAATATTACGTAGAGACATAAGTGAGTACCTTCTTCTTTAGTTAGGATTGCATAGGATTGCAGTTCATTCGTTCGTCTGTCTTGTCCTGTCCGTTCGTCAGAGTCATACCTGTTCTTGTTGGGGTATCTTTTTGAATGCATTATATTATACAGCACATTCCCTTCGTTTTGTTATATGCGAAAGAAAAGGAAAGAGCTTGAACGAAAAGTAACGAAACAAGACAACATTTAAATCGCATCAGTCAGTCTTTTTCAACAGCCGAGGAAGGTTTTCAGCACTAAAGTTAATCGCAAGCTAAATTCAAGTGTTTCTTTCCTGAGAATAACATTGAAGTGTGTAGATATTCTATTACATAGATTCCGTGTCCTCTTATTGCTTATGTACATCAGAAACTGATAATAGTAATAGAGCGTTATATATACGTAAATTAAAGTTAAACTAATATTATTTTGATAATAATCTGACTGAACTGAACAAGAAAGTTGTAGTTAACGTTCTCTAATGTGTGTTGTGAGTGCATTTTGTGTGTATACCATGGGTGAGCAAGTTTCAAACTGATGTGAGAGAGAATTCAAAGATTTAAATCTTGCAAATAGTACTGCATTAGAAACAACACTTATTGTCTTGTAATATGTAACAACGAGGCAAATAAAACATAAACTTCAATTTAGTCAGCCTCTATCTGCGGAAAATTAAGCGGACGAATATAGGTAGGTACATATATGGAATGTTACTATCAGAAAAGTATAATATGCATCGTAAGACAAGTTTAAGTTGGATTACAACAGAGTTTAAGTAGACAGACGAAAACGGGCGAAGAACCTTTGCTCTCGGTCGTGACTTTTCACATGGGTGCTCCCTTTTACATATAAACATTTTCATACACCTACCTCATGTAGTTTTTACTAACTATTCAGACTTGAATAAAATACTATTAGCAATTGTACCTCAGTTAATGTAACGTAAAGAAGTTATGTTACAGCTCTGTCGCCTTGTTTAAATGCTAAATGTCTGGCCTGACTGCCTTGTCTAAATTTTCGTGCTAGAACATAGTTACGTATCTTTACTTGACTGAATCTGAATCCCTTTATGGATCAAGCTAACCCTAACATAACATAACTTAGCAACACCATTCAATATAAATACCATTTTGTATTCGTTAGAACTTTTCTTATTTTCAGTCAGTGCAGAAGTACAGATTTTCCTAAGAAGTTATTTTCTATGTTCTAGGTACACATTTTGAAATGCAAGATAGGTACCATAAGTACTAAAGGTTACTTACGTAGTACACTCCAGCAGTTACACACTTTAATAGTCAGTCATTTCTCAATAAACGAACCGAAACGCATCTGTCTTTAACTTAACTGTCTTGTCTTATGCATTATATTATACATTTGTAAAGTTACAAGTCCAAAAGTTAATGTTTAAAGTTTAAAAGTGCAGAGCAGAACAGAAGAAGCAGAAAAACTGTGAAAAGTGTTGGATTTTAGTGGAAACGAATGTCATCGTTAACTTTGGTAATATAATAGAAAACACCTGCAGTGTCAAATAAAGTTAAAGTCAAGTCAGTGGGTTAATCCGAAACGAAAACCGTGATTTTCTATGAAAAGCTAAAACTCTAAGTTTGCACTCTACAGGTTTCCCGTGCAATTATTTGCATTACGCTACAGTAACTTTAAATTGGTTTTAATTCTCTTCCTAATTATTGCAATGTTGAATGTGAAGTCTGAAGAAGTGACATTGGAGCCAATAACTCAAGATAAACTATATTACGAACTAAGAAAAGCAGAAAAGAAATTCTGGTGCAATTAGCTAATTAATTAATTATCTGAAAATCTAATTAACTTGATATGAATGTTAGTAATGCAAGTTAATATGCCATTCTAATCCTCTAATCGGAGAATTATAAACTGAGCCACAACAAAGAGCAGCAAACGAGGTGGAAGGAAAAGGAAATCATAAGAAGACATTATTAAACTTCATAAGAAATTCTAACTGCCTTGCTACGCGACACGTCACACTCTCCACAAGAATCAGGAATCAAGAAAACAAAGATATAATACAGAGGAGCGTAAAGTGATAGTGGCTCTCTTGTTATTTCACTTATTTACTACTATAATACATTTAGTTTTCCATAAAAACCATATTCTTCACTTGAATACAATAGAACTGCTCTTATTTCATTTTATTATCTTCGTCTGTCTCGTTTAGTCTGTTATTTATTGAGTTTGTCGTAGATAAGTACTTTAGTACCTTCACATCTACAAATTACCAAGGATTTACCCCAACAAAACAAAGTTGCACTGCAGAACGGATGAAGGGGAAATATTCATAGAACCAAGAAGGAAACGGAATAAATTGAACTGAATTGTTTTAATGCTACATTTATATAAGATTACATGAATACCTTATGGCCTTTTGTACACCTGCAGTTAAATGCAATTGTAGTGTAGGTAGGTAAGATTGTGCCACCTGAATTTCTTTACTTACTGCCTCCAAAGTAAATAATGACAGAAGAAAGTTAAAAATAACATTTTTCCAAATACAAATGCATTAATATGTAACAATAACCACTAACAATAGAAATTACATAGAGAAAACAACTAAACTGACTTAAACAAAGAGTTTATCACTGTGTTCAATTATTCGAAAATTCACATCGAAAAGCAAGACAACAAGGAAGCACACCCGATCGTTCAAACCATTTTTCATACGTATTCATTTGTGCCGTCACTCTCATTAGAAACGAAGAATCCATGTTTTTGGTAAATAGCGTTTGGTCACAACAACATAATAGAGACAACATGAGGGACATGTTACTAGAAGACTTGGAAATCGCCATGAAGGTAATAATGAATGAATTTCTCATATTTCCACAATTAAAATTAACCTACCATAAAAATGTCTTATTTTGTGTCCCTTTTTACATTTTATAAGGGATGACGAAAATTAAAGTGTATTCAATTCCTAACACTATCTTCAGATTATGTCAAAAATAATTTTTATTCGAAATGGCGAAAAATGGCTTTCACAGGTTGAGATTTTTAGCAGCTATTTTCAATCTATTCTGTACATTTTATAAACTGTATCAAGTCCAGACGGAATCTGTTAGAATGTGTAGTAATATTTATTTCAAGAACTTCCTTATAGTTTGATGGTCTATAGGTTTGACAAACACCAAACGAACCGAAATTGATAATCATTTACAATAAAATACCTAATGCAAATATGTATTTAAAATTCTACCTCTATGCAATGATATTTTTTATATTATTAGCAAACCACCATTTACGAAAGAATTGCCATGCATTGTCTCCTTGTATGGTAGTTAACTGCATGCATTCAGATTCAGACATTAGACACTTGTCAGGAGTAATTAATAACAGTTGCGCAACCTTACATTTATACTGTCATACTTTAGAATGACGAATTAAATTCAATAATTTCTATTGACTACTCATAATCAATTAGCACGCAAGGGGAACTGACCAACATGCCAATCTCTTAATTCTGCCAAATAATGGTAAGACTATTACTAAGTATCTTCGGCAATTGACTTTTGTTTGAATAGTAATTTACCAAAGTAGGATAGGCTGTGCAGGTATATTTCATTTAGGTATATGTTGAATTAGTTTGATAGTTTGATAGTAATCTTACTTTTACCATCCAATTCCAATGTTACTTAATTACACAGTGGCACCTATTCAATATTAGTCAGGTAGTATTGCTCTCTTGAAAAAACACTGTTAAATTCTTGTAATAAAAACTACTCCTATTGCCTTACCCATATCAACCTAGTATATCTAAATGAGGAATTAACTATACAATAGTACATGGATGACAAAATAAATTGATTCAATCTGTATATGATAAATTACTGATACTGACCAATTGAAATATGCAATACGACCTAGAGTTAAGATAAAGATAAGATTTTTTGCAGAGAATGATATACTAAATGGATGTGTCCTTAAATTTTTAATTCCTTTGCTCTTAGGCAATATTTGAGCTATTTACTCGACAGATAGTGAGTTAAGTAGTAAATTAATTATTATTTACGCATTGCATTAGTGTGGATACTTTTGTATTTAGGTACTAATCAATAATGTGTGTGGCCAACTTAACCTGTTGCGTTAAATTTAAAGATATGCCCATAGTAAAGGTAAAGCCATGGCCCGTCAGTTTCAATCTCAATACGCATTAATGCAATACAGATATATCTGTGCTCATGGAGTAATTAAACCGTGCCTTTTAACTTTAAAGCAGTTAAAGTGTTTTATTAAGTGAGTTGGCAGCTTTTTCACAATCAAAAGTCAACTGTTGTTGAAGCATGAATGATTTACTCGAGTTAGTGAAAGGGTTAAAAGTGCAATTTACAATGTTATTGCTCTCGCAGAACAAGCACACACACGTAGGTAGATCTGTAGTACACTAGCCATTGTTGACGTTAGTTGGCTAATAAGTACGAACCTCTAAAGAGACGTACCCACATTTATCTGTATTATTATTTATTCTGTCTTTAGGTCTAAGCTCACTTATTGTTCGTTGATTGCTGTGTGTTCTATGGTTCAAAGTGTAATTACATTTAGTTAATTTTATCTGAGAACCTTCATATTTTTTTAATTAGCACAGATTAGTACAAGATATAAATTATTACTTGCACTTTATAATATACAATACCGTAGACTACCTACAGTGCATCTAATACTATCAACATCTACTACTTCTGTAGACATTTGTTCTCCTTGCGATGTTTACAGATAAAACTGTTATTCACTTACAGGTGGTATTTTACTATTTTCCTTTGTTTCAACTGTACATTTAGTTTATGTTCTTTTTTGTAAATCTAGCGTAGGTTATGTTTTACTGCTTCTCTAAAGTTCAGCACAGAATTACTCCTGATTTGATTCATGAGATGTCAATCGGAATTTTTATCTATAGAGAATATATCGGTTATATTATAACCATAACTGTATTACACCTACCTCGTTTTTCCATTTTGCTAGAAAAGTAAACACACAGCACAACCAACTTGCATTACAGTACAGTAGTATGGGTATACCTATACCTAAAAAGAAATAATTATGATAATATGTGAAATGTATGTATATTATATGTAATTTTGCTGCTTATCATTAGCTATTAAAGACAGCGCACTATAAATGTACTTGTTACTAATATATAGATAGTGCTGCAGGTAGGTAGGTATTTTATTACCCAGCATATAAATAATTACGTTGCAATTTGATTGACAAATAGAGTGGATTCTGCTTGAAAACAGTCTCAAGTTCTCAACTATTTATTATTATTGGGTGGGCTGCTTTTTTCCACTTTATTGCTTACAGGTTTTGCGGTCAGAAAATTAAAACTGATGTGAGATTCTTGCAGGTATTGGCTTTGGCTTTATTATAGACTCTATTGGGGAATAGGCGCAAAGCAAAGTCAGGTACGTGTATTGTAAACTTCAGGATTTATTTCTTGTAATCTTACGTGCAAACATTTCCACGCAGATTACATTTGTGTGGTATGAGTAGGTATTGGCTTCATTTAATGAATGAATTGTTTGTTTAGCTACGCTTGTTACTTAAACTGTTAGACTCAACTCAACAGAGTGTGAAATATTGACAAATTAAATGGAAACTCATCTATTGTAATGTTTAGTGCTTTAGAATTTTCTTGGCGCAGGCTTTTGTTGCAAATAGAAATTTTAATATACTTGTTTTGTATCTCATCTTCAGCAGTAGTAGATTATTGATAGTAAAGTACAGTACAGGCACCAATAAAACCATAAACTTGTACAATTTTGAACACTTCCTTTCTTTAAAGTAGACCGTTTTCCTTTTCTGAAAGAGCCAGAGTAGCTTGTTAACAAGATGAGAGTTAGTATTTAAGATATGGAAAAAGATAACACTATCTTCCTTGTTAACAAGAAAAAATTAATTGAATTTTATTGGTGTTGATAGCATCAATGCAGATGTAAATAAAATATTCCATCTTATACGATACCTGTAGTGGGAAATAAGCAAATAATATTTTCTGCACTCAAGATAAGTGAAACTATTAAGTTATCCTTCAAAGTCGGACTTTATTACAATTTTTGGCAAGGAATTCATCTGAAATGTGAAAGCACTCTAAAATAAAGTACATAGAAGGTCATCTTCACAGCCGCAGCAAATTCGTGTTGTACACTTTCATCATTGGACATAACATAACAATAACAAAACAGAAAAAGTGTCTATACAATTTTGGACTTGGTTAACAGTTTTATTAAGCTCCTGTTGAGCATATAGTTATCGATGCATATTTGAATCCATATACAGTACGATTTAAATTAAATCCTTCGTATCTTGACCTATAGATAATTATTATTCCAATTTGTTCTTTGTACTTATTCATTCTCGTGTCCTGTTCTGTACAGTCTCCCATAAATCCTTTCAATTAATATAATGGTTTGTTCTTCGAACCGGGAGCGATGTAAGGCCAATTCAGGTACTAATGAGTTTCATGCCTAACGTGTCGTGTCAGATGGGTGCTGCACATTGTAAATCTCCACTCCCGTTTTCTTCAAAAAGATTATACTTAATATGGAGTTATCAGAAAATATTCTTTATCTCCAATTCAATGTACATCTACATATTGTATTATAATACCTACACAATTATTAGTACAGAGTTTCGTTCGTGGAAATGATTTCTTAATCAAACCTCCCTACCGTCTTGAATGTTCAGCTCTTTGATAATCTATGCAAATATTTCATGTATTTTCCATTCCAGTGGAAATGGTATTATAATATCTAATAAGTACCTTACTGTAATATCTATTCAGACGAGTAATGCACATACACGACTATGTAACAATTTTCCCTACCTACTTCATGCATCCAATCGAACACATCATCATTTCTTCATGATTTACTATTTGTCTGCTTGTGCGGACTCTTCAATAGTATTTATCTCTCATGTTACTCAATAGTAGTAATTTGTAAGATTCGATTTTTTACTTTCGAATACACAAGAAAGAGGAACACAGAAAGTCAGACAACATAATACACGACAGCTACCGACTACACATTCAAATCTTACAAAACAAACTACCAGCATATTAGCATTTGCATACACATTACGTATTATGAATCAGCTACTACTTCTTTAACAAACAGATAAGTGCATATTTACATTCAGCTGAGTTACATACATATATCTACGACTAATAACGAGAAAGTTTACAATATGCATAATGTACAATGCGTCTGAATACGAAAGAAGCAAATTTTTATAAGTACAGTACAGGACGAGGAGGGAAGTTAGACAGTCGCACTCGTAATCTCAACTAATCAAGTGGTACTTGTATGGTCGGCTGCCTTTTTGTGTACAAAGTTGTGCCTACAAATGTAGTAGTTGAATAACCCAAATCAAATTACCATTATATAGATCCTAATTTGTACTACCCTAACATACAGTACTAGGAAGATTTCTTTTTATAAAAAAACTGTCTACTGGTCATCCCTTTATGTCAGCATATTTGTTTTTTCAGGATGTCTGTAAACGATGTTAAATTCTGTTGGAGGATTTGATTTTGCAATACTGACATTTGATTTGACACATCTGTAGTTTAGATCCATGTTGTATTATACAGTTCGAAATCTGATGTTGATGTTGTGAAGAGAGGCCCGTTTATAATTATAGTAGAGTGTACTTCTAATGTATAATGTAAATAAATGGTATAGAATATAGTTATGCTTAGTTTCTATGTCCATTGTGTATCTGCAGAGTAAGCTCATCACGGCATATGTAAGGCAGGCACGTCAAAACCCAAACTTCTTTAGAAAGTCACGAAGACTGCTTTAATAACACGAACAAAGCTATGCATTTGTCTCATTATAGTTATTCGATTCTTTTTAAACGAAAAACTGTACTGTAATGTACAAAGTGAACTCGTAATGCAAAAAGTAGCCATACTTAAGCTAATATGTAAGACATTTAGCTATGTGTAAGGTACTGTAATGGTAATTGTGGTAAAGTAATGCAAAATGCAAGTATGTTGCGTACTGTTTCATTTTGTGTGTATTATGTTGCGTTGTTTTATTGAATAATTACAACTTTTCTTCCTTCTGGGTCTCTATAATTCTAGAGTGTAGGATTTACTTTGCTTTACCTTTACTTTGGATTGCGTTTTGTTCTGTTTGTTATTGTTTGGCTGGAGGCTGCCTTGACGTCCTTACCATAGTAAACTTTATTCCACTTCGCTGATGTGAAGTGATTCCTCTCCCAATGTTAATTGTTAGCGAGGAACAAACAAACATACAATGAATATACCGTTTATACACATAGGTGAAAACGTTAGAATGGAAATGCTTGCGTTTAAATCTGTTGAAATTTTTAAGGACTGTCTTGAATTGATTAACATTTATAATGCTATGCTACTAAATACATACTTTGTGTCTCCTCACATAATACATTCACCATCGCGGAAAACTTGGTTAAGATAATGTGATTTGCGTTATTGCTTGCGTGCGTACCTTTCAATTCATATGTGTTTATATTTCATTCAATTCACATGTGTGTAGTACACCGTTACCCAACAATTAGTAACACAGTTAAGTGGACTGGACTGAACTCTCTTATCTGTCAGTCTTTCCTAATTAAATTAATCACTGATATGCAAATATTAGAATTTCTATTGAAATTGTTATTGCGTAAATAATATTTACAATCAATTATTAAATGCATAATTTTCCGTTGATAGTCATTTCCGAGTACCTACCACATTCTTAATTAAGCATACTGTACTATTGGTAAATGTTAAGCAGAATGATTATACCTAAGCAATACATACAGAACTTTTATTGATAATAATTCTGTGAAAGGTTTATTATTACAAAATCTACATAGAATCTATAGAGAACATAGCATTCTTCCATCTACATAGAATTCTCAATGTAGCATTAATTTTAGTTGAGTAAAAAATTTTATTTAACATTTCAATTAACCTTAAATTCACCAAAGGTGTTAGAATTGCATTTGAAATACAAGTTCTGTATTTGTATACTGTAGTACATAATTTACAAACAGTTCTAGAGCTCAAATGATGCCCGTACGAAACTAAAAATTAGGTAAACTCATTTATATATTCATTTAACACTGTGAAACAGACGTAAATATCAAGGATATTATTAAATTTCCACAAAAATTGCTGTTAAAGCAAGTTGTGTTTTAGCGGAATTTTTGGCGGATCTATGCACGTATTTTTTACCTACTCTAATTCAATTTTGTACGTTAATTTGCAAATACATATGGTTGTAATGTACCCTTACTCTGTGTTTAATGTTGCAAATTGATTTTGGAAACGAGAGATAGAATGTAAACATAATTGTTAGTTTCTGTATTTAAGTCTGTGAATTAACATAGCTAATTTGACAATAGTTAGGGATGAGTGTAGACATTAGCATGATAATATTTATTGAAAACACCACCCACATATGGAAAAAGTGTTTTTCAGACTTTCCTAAATATTCAATGAATTACACACACCCTATATATCAATGGAGAGATTTTAACTATTTAGCCCTGTTCATAAATTCGTAAAACCAGATTTGTCGTGTGACGTGAAGTGTAATCTTCTCATGCAAATGATGCACCGCCAACTGCTGCAGTGGAATCTAATCTAATGCTCTTTTCCAAGTTCATTTCGTGGAAGAAGTCAGAAGAGAGAGAGAGAGACATGACAGGACACCTTATGATCCTTAAATGGTTTTAAATTAAGGTGAATCTCGTAGGAATAGATAAATGCTTGCATATGTATGGTCATATTCTTTTCTTCTAGCTAAACACATCACATCTCATGATACTCATTTTTTCTTTTGTAAATGAGATTTCTGTTTGCAAAGTGAAATCCACAAAAAATGAGTAAAATTGAAATACTTTGTGTTGCGAAGGAAGTGTTATTGTTGCTTCGTTTAGGAATGATACGGACACATTAAAGCAGTGACAAAACTTAAATACTACTACAACTACAGGCAATGCAAATACTTTTGAAATTAAAACATGTAGATTGCGGTCAGGTTTTATAATGTAATATGCAGAGAAACTGAATGAAACTATAAAACTTTCTACATTTCACTGTACATTGAATACAATACTAATAGAGGACATCTTTGAGACTACAATACTAAATATGACAAGTTTGAGAATTCTTGGTCACACACACAACATAAATACTTCAGTACTTAAGCCAGGACAGCAACAGCAGCAATTCTACCTACGTGATGACATTATTCATACATTCGTATAAATTGCAAGTACACATCTGTATAACAATGATAACAAGTTATACCTATGTCTGGTAACGTTTATACTAAACCGACAAGGTAAAGCACAACATTAGCATAGCATACGCTCATTTAACACAGTTAAAGCAAACCACATCTTTGAATGACAGGGAAAGAAAGAAGTGTGCCGGCCCTTGTGTTCAATTTGCATGGTGACAGATTCACACCTTTTCTTAATGTGGTATATTATTGTCCCCAAGTACAAATACTTTAAATATACCTACTTAATAATCTTTCTCTGCATGTAAATAGGATTATCAAAAGTTTTCCTTAACTATTTGTCTTCTCTCGCCTCCTATTGGAAAACTGGACTGAATTTATTGTCTGTGGTCGTTTGTACATATGTTGTGTTCTGTAAGTAGTAAATACTCGCTTGCAGATTTTTGTTTGGCTGCCTTGTGCTGTATATATGTCCATTTACTATTTACGAGTTGTGCTTCTGCCAAGATAAAAATTGCATTGTTAGAAACACGAAAAGCGTATTATAATAAGTTCCATATAAATATCTAACAATGTGTTCAATTTTTCACTACGAAGCAAAAGTAGGTTTATATACATTGTTTAAAGCTTTGTAATGTAACATAATGGATATAGCTTACTAAAATCTAATGCAATGTATAAGTATGTACCCAATATGCGGTAGTTGTACTTATACCTAATGTTTTATTACCAAAAAATAAAAGAGTAGAGTTGTACCTCGTAAGAGACAAAGAGGACTTTGCAACTTTTATTGGCAGAATAACTACACATGGTGATATCAGTCTTAGGTACTTATTATTTGATTCTAATGCAATGTGATGTGATATAAAGTTTAAGTAGAATGCAAAGAAGCGAATCCGGTCAGTAGTTCTTACAATTAATTTTACACAGTTACTCTGTACTTATTCATAAATATTTACATTCATTCCGTGTGTTCTTACAAGTTGCAACAAACTTTTTCAGAAATATTATTACCTAAGAATAAATTAAATGACTTCATTAGTTTTACCGTCTTAAGTACTACAATGTTCACAGATATGAATATAATAGAGTAGTTTTACGTACTTAGATTTAATTACATATTCTTCTCAGCTCGCAGTTCATAGGATGAGGCATTTTAAGAATTTTTACCAACAGTACTACAAACAATTTTGTTTTGTACTCAAAATTCCTTCTCCACAGAATAAAGTTAATGAATCTCATGAAAGCGCTTAATTTTTCGCCATTTCTATTTATAATCAAGTTACGTCTCAATATTGTATGCAATTTCTTCCTCTCCCCTCCACGAATGCAAACACTGTGCGGTAATTCCGTACACAATTACCACAAATTACAGACTTTAGTTAAGTTCAGTTAAAATTTTATGCGCATTCTAGCTACCTGGCAGGTCTCGCAATTATTTGCATAGCTACCTCACATTTCTGCTCCGTCTCGTCATTTTACTGTTGTTGTATGCATTATTTACGTTAAATTATCCTATAAAATTAAAACAAACAAATGGGAAACCGTTGTGGTGTGTTTGCTTTGCCTTTTTAATATTCTTTGACTAATAAGCTGCTAACATTCTTGTGATATAATGTGCTTTGCTAGTAACCACTCTCTGTGTAATGTAAGTTGCTCTTAATTGTACATGTTTGCTAATGCAATTCCTTTATTAGACACAATCATATAGTAAGTGCACATGTGGAACTTTTTTCAATGAAAACACAATTGAAGAAACAAGAAAGACAACCGGATGAAACGAGTCTAAAGACACAAAAGCGTGTACGCATTTGCTTTTAATTATTTTTCTAATTGTTTCAGAGTACATTTTAGCTTTAATTGTTGTCTTCTCTTACGTAAAGATTTTTCTTAATTAACAGGTAGTTACAACATATCTTCCTCATCCGTCAACCATTCTATGTGTCCCTTTTTTACTATTCTTAATTGTGCATATCGTATAGTTACATTAGCAAAGCTAATTCAAACCAAGTTTTCTCATAGAACCTGAAAAAAGCAAAATCAAATACAAGAAATTGCGTTTTAGTATTCTATTCATGTACACAGCTTTTATTAATGTGAATCATGTCCAAAAATAAAATATGCAGCATCAGTTTAAATACTTTAGTAACTTAAAAAAATATTTCCACTATTGGAAAAAGGTGAAATTGAATGAACTGTGGTAAATTTAAGAAGCAGACATGCAGGGATACTAAAATATAATAAAAGTTATCATATAATCAATTAGATTCGGTAAGGAAACCTAAAAGTTCTGTAATTTGCGATAAAATGACGCAGTTATTTAGTAATAAGGGGTTAACAGTGCTTACACACTTACAGTGCTTATGCTTGGTTGCTGTTACAGATTAGACTCGAAAAGGGTAATAATTTTTATTAAGATTTGTGCAGCATGTACTAAAGTACTGTTGGCTTTAATGTCTAATCCCACATCCTGCAACAAGATAGAAACAGTTTAATTCTAGTTGCCTTGGACTGGAATGCGCATTTTGTACACGATATTGGAAGTACACATGGAAGCATGTATTTATGCACACATAATGATTACATGATATAAATACTAATTCCTTACGATTTAATCCGTCTTAAATGGATTTCCACCTTATTACACATGCCAATTCAATTGTTAACACTGAAGGTGTAGGAATTAATACAAAATAATAGTAGTGAAGTGTTACGCAACGCGAAAGATTGTGTCCAGGCACTTTATACTGTTGTTGGATGTTGAAGGAGAAATAATTCTCATACTGATTTGATTAGCGATCTGATACATGTTAATAAATAATAAAATAATATTATGATGTTAGTACGGAAAACAAGGAACTTCCTAAGATATCCTATGACAAGACGAAATCTATTGTAATGTATGTAATTGAGTGGATTATACGTTTCAACCTTCGCTCACCCTTCTTGTTGTCAGTTTAGCCTTATAGTATTCACTCAGTGCATTATCTTAAAATATTGAACTTCTTGCGATTAGAATATTGTTCAATGCTAAAGGGGTGAAAACATCCGTGAGTATTTTACCGAGAGACATTATAATTATGATAGTGGAGAGTGGGGTAAGTAACACCGTTGCTTTTCGTTGATTACTATACTTGTCCTATGCATTAGTAAGCTACCCCGTCAATTCTGTACAAAATACATTATAAAATGTGAAACGAACACTTAAACCTACGTCAACTGTATTATAGGAAATTTAAATGATGGACTTGATTTGACTTAGTTAGCTATTTAGCATATTTGCACATTGTATTTAGTATTCTATGTAAAGTCAGTTTGTAATCTTGCTAAGATAATGACTTGCCTATCTGTCAGTTAAATATATATTTATCTGAGTAGTTGTACCCAGTATCTCCTTCTCTGTCTTTCTTGAGTTGTGTGAATTGCCTGAGATTTGTGTGTGTGAAGAAAAAAACGGGTTTATGCTCCACTTTGGTTTGACACTTGAGTTACGTATGTTACTTATGTTCCTCCAAGTTGAAGATGAGGGAGAACAGATAAACTATTATTATCAAGATGTTATAATAATTCAGGATTACTAATAACAAGTTAACTTTGGTGTGTGGTAGGCTATCATACAATATACTGTGTTACTGTACATACAGTAAGGGATATGCGTGTGGTTTAAATTTTGATGTGTTCATAATATATTTTTCAGCAGAAGGATAATATAATGCATTGTGGATTTTTGTAAGACAGGACAGGATTAAGATTTCATTGTCATAAATCCCAATGTAAATACTCTGCGGGCGAGATTCAAGAATATTATTATTATATTCTCGCTCGGACTCTTTATCTTCCTTCTTTGTGGGTTATGAATAGAATTATCATACAGATGATACTTCAATGTAGTAAATATCCTTCGTCTCCTCTCCTATCATCTGCCAAATGTACAATTAATAAAATGAAATTCCTTGCTGTGATATACAGTGGTAAAATAGTAGTGTTATCGACTTGGCAAACTCGACAAATTCCTATTCTAACATCTGAATATTCATGTAGAAATAAATTAGTGATACAAGTACCAGGAATTATGAACATTATAATAAACTACACTACATTGCAAGCAAAATGGCCTGGTTCTCTTATTTTCTTTGAATTTTTAAAAATCTTGTTTACAATTGTTAAAATATCTTTGGGCCTACAGCCTGTGGGTGGTGGGAGTGTCTTCTTGTCTTATTAATAAAAGTCACAATTCTAAAGCAAATTCAATAATTCAACCGAATTGCCTCTGAACTAAATTTTCCTTGAATACAGCAGACACTACTTATTTGTATCCTTGTTATCTTCTAATGTCCTGTCCACCAGAGAACCCAGACTATCAACAAAACATCTGTCATCCATTGTTCAATTTTTACTTAAGAATCATACTTTATTTCTAAACCACATTTTTTACAAACTTTCATACAATTAGGGTACATCTCTTTAGTAGACTAAATTTCTATAGGTATTATTTTCTTGAATGCTCAAATAATTAGGTGAACTTTCCTTAAGGTATTCTTATACACTCTTATTAATAGAAACTGTCGTAACATATCGTTTGTTTTGAATTTTAGTACTAAAATTTCAGTAATGAAAATTTCATTCTGAAAATATTTCGAAAATTCAGATTTCTTTTATTGGTTAAAATTCATGCCATATTGGTTAAAATTCCGTACAAGTTAAAAATGGTACCCCACATTAAATGCATTTACATTTCTGATAGGTCAAAAATGGGCGTTTTTTGGTTCAGTATTTGCTAAACGTAACTAACATACCTAGTCACTAAAGCTTTTTTAGGGATCGTTGATTGTATCTTATCGATCATACAGCTTTTTTAGAATTTCGAGCTGAATAATTTTAAAAGTTCAATCAAAGACGATTTGTAATAATTATTCTTAGTATGCATATGCATTACATGGGCAACTTTATTTTGATGTGCCAGATGAATCACTTCACTTCATGACATAATTTTCTGACAATCAATTCAATTAAATACACAATGATGCGACAATTGCATGGGCTGAGTTATTTAAACGCTCACAACTTACTCAGTTTGGAATTAACGAGAGGCTTCACCCTCTTGAAAAGACAGGAACATTTATTTGTTGACAAGTACCTTAGTTCGTGTTGTTTGTTGATTTGGGGTTTTAGTAAAGAAAGTTAGTTTGATAGCTGAGCCAGTTCATTTGTTAGTTAAAGAAGAAGTAGATGGATGAATACAAAAGAATGGGTATGTTCATAATGGTATTTAGCTGCACACTCTTTCTTTGAATTTATTATTGTCAGTTGTTGAAATGATAAGTAAAAGCAAAAGCCGGTCAGATGAAGACTAACCTTATTTCCCTGTGCATTTGATGACAATCCGCCTTAACGATGAATATGTGCAATAATAGCATAACACCCTGTAATTTGAGCCCATTATACTTCATTCTCTACGCCCATGCGGCGTTAGCTCCATTAACTCTTTCTTTCAAGTGTCTTTAGCAGTTTTATGTGCTTAAGATCTTCAGATGTATCTGTCCACGTTCCCAATCTCTCTTAGCTAAATCTAAACACTATCTCAATAGGATACCATATTTAGAAGGAGTATCTTGCAGTGTATTCACAGGTAAAATCAAGTAATCTGTCCAAAAGTATTTTCAGTCTGTTCTCGCTGTTTCTTCTCACAGATGCAATAATAATAACACAATGCACAAAAGAAGGTGTATATGCGTTGGGTGATTAACTTCAAAATGTCATATTTATGGAAAAGTTAACTTTTACTATTATTTTGTTTAAAATTGTACGTATTACTGCCACTTTTATGAAATTGTGTTACAACATTTACAAATGCTCTGTAGACACCGACTATTACCAATTCATCTTACGAGCGCTTCCTATTTAATCATATTATGGTGTTGCTAGTGTAATAAAGGGAAATCTCGGGGTATAGAGAGGTCGCTGGTTCGGGGTATCTGGTTCGGGGCTGATGAATGGAGTAGATGACATAGAGGGGTTAGTGGTGCATGATTACTGCGACAGGTCTACTACTTTATTTATAATAAAATCCACACTTTTATACTTTAGACAAGAATGCTGACAATATAGCTTTGAGGATAATTTAGATTGAGATTTAGGTTAGTATGGAACTATAAGGTTAATTTAGCTTACTCATCATAATTGGGAAGGAATGTGCGGATTCAGAATACATACTGTTACAAGAATGGTATTTGTTAT
Source organism: Yoshiicerus persimilis (assembly GCA_020352615.2). Taxonomy (NCBI): domain Eukaryota; kingdom Metazoa; phylum Arthropoda; class Collembola; order Entomobryomorpha; family Tomoceridae; genus Yoshiicerus; species Yoshiicerus persimilis. Next base: position 12,154,937 of record CM036943.2, read on the forward strand.
GTTTCACATAATATAATATTGTATCCAATAATTAGCTTTACAAATATGAATAGAGCGAAGAGGTGAATGAATAGAGGGAAGATGTGAAGCGGGTTGTCACACGTCCTTATCCAGGAGTTTTGGTTCCATCCAAAATCAGGTTGTTTCCGTCGGTGACCAGAGTGTAGCGGCTGCCGCGGCGGTGATGATGAATGTGGACGGTCATGTCGAAGTAGAGGCAGACGTTGATGATAATGCAGAGGGTGAAATTCTTCAGGAAAGGTGATGTAAGACCGGGACTTCTGAAGAGTAGAGTGGAGAGAAGTAAAAGTCGGTAACTGGTGGAGCTGAGTAGACAGTACCTTTGACGATGGAGCTCCAGATGATGATGTTAGTGGGACCATGAATTTGTTCCTCGGATGGACAGCTCTGATGACGAAATCCTGGATGCTTGATGTAGTGTTATCCGGAAGGTGAAGACACCCGGGGTGGGCGAAGAACTAGGAGTTGGATAAGGCAATGGTTGAGGGTATGGAATAGGAGGGGGTGGAGGACGTGGAGTAGATGTGGAATAAATGAGGAGCGGGTGAGGATATTAGGAGGCGGCGGTGGATGCGAAATAGGTGATGGGGGAAGCGAAGCATTAGGAATGGGGGACTGGAGGTGGACGTTGTGGTGGATTAGAGACAGGGTTACGGTATTTTCGGCTGAGTCTTCAAAATTGCGGTTTATCGTCGCAGAGGAAGAGGATGATGTAGTGGCGTGAAAAAGAGAATGGATTTGTGGTACGAATTTCTAGTTATCCAAGAGTCTTGAAAAATAATATAGTACACATGTAGTCACCGTGGCAGAGAGTCAGGAATCTGTTGTTGATAAGTGTTGAACGAAGACCATGAGACGGAATCGGGAAATCAGGAAACACTGGAACTTGTAGAACTCGGAGTTTTCTCATATCTCTTCACAATGAACGGCTTATGATGACTGATTACTGACAACTGACTGGAAAATCTTTGAGTGTACTGGAATTTTCTTTCAAAAGTCGAAGACAAAGTAGAACAGAAAATAATTTTGGGGAAATCCGTGATAGCATCGAGCTATGCCGGCTCGAAGGACCATTGTAATAAAGGGAAATCTCGGGGTATAGAGAGGTCGCTGGTTCGGGGTATCTGGTTCGGGGCTGATGAATGGAGTAGATGACATAGAGGGGTTAGTGGTGCATGATTACTGCGACAGGTCTACTACTTTATTTATAATAAAATCCACACTTTTATACTTTAGACAAGAATGCTGACAATATAGCTTTGAGGATAATTTAGATTGAGATTTAGGTTAGTATGGAACTATAAGGTTAATTTAGCTTACTCATCATAATTGGGAAGGAATGTGCGGATTCAGAATACATACTGTTACAAGAATGGTATTTGTTATGTTTCACATAATATAATATTGTATCCAATAATTAGCTTTACAAATATGAATAGAGCGAAGAGGTGAATGAATAGAGGGAAGATGTGAAGCGGGTTGTCACACTAGTCTTCTGTCATAAATGATTGACACTAATTCCAAGTAACTACCTTAATTTTACCTTTACATTTTGCTACGCTTTTATCCGTGACAGCAGACTATGTATAACTATTTAGCTCAAATGGTCTTTGCTATGCATGTGTACATCAAAGTTTGTTAGCAGTTAACTTATGCTTTTGGTGCGTGAATTTAAAATGCTGCAGGATGAGCTTATTTTTAAAGATACAATATGAAAGGACTAAAATGGAAATATAATGTATTCATATTTCTGTATATAAATGTTTTGTGAAGTCAGAGCAACTTTATGCATGCAATGGCACACTAGGTCTACGGAAGAGTAGAGTTTGACAAAATTCGCTTTTTAGGGAACTTAGGTAGCAAATCGATAAACAATAAAGTCAAATGTAATTTAAGCTAATGACACAAATATTATATATCTATAGTACACAGATTGTAATGGTTAAGCATTATTTCAAGAATGCCAAGGTTGCTAAATATCCAGTATAGTATAAACTATTAAAGTGAACATTGAGTTACTTTTGATGTGGTTTAGATTATTATAGTATTTAAATAGGATTACTTAGCATGAAACAGCATAATCATATAGGGGCCATTCACAAACGATGTCGTCTAAAATTGGCGATTTTTGACCCCCCCTCTCCCCATAGTCGGTTTTTGTCGTATTTTGGCAACCCCCCCTCCCCCTCCTGACGTCGTCAAGTGAAGTGTTGATCTTATTTTATGTAAAAGTTCACACATATGCTTTATTTAATTCCAAAAACAAGTTCAATATATTAGTGAACACTTTAAATACCATCTATATTTACAAAAGGAGATTGTATCCACTCCTGCAAATCTTCTATGATTTCAATATTCTCTGGAGCATTTTCGAGATGAACAATGTCCAGGTCATCATCAATAGGAACAGCCACTGAAGGTACTGTTTCTGCAGGTAATTGTACGGTGCCAACGCTAGAGCAGGAGAAATTAGGGAGGTATTGGATTTCTTGTTATGCACAACTTGATGTTTAGATACTGCAGTTTTTGTGGGCATATACAATTTGCAAATCTTGCAGGTGCGTTCTTCAATATGTGATTGTGCAGATGGAGCATAAGAATCGAAAACTGTAGAAGAAGTTATGTCTATAAATTCCTGAATATTATTTAGGGAAATTCGTAGAGCTAAGTCTCCAAATGCTCCTCCTGTCTCTACAGAATTAGAATTGCACACAGTAACCCCACATTCTGATTTAATAAAACTAACCGGCGCCGGTAAAAATCCTGTGGGAAGAAAACTTTTCAAATTCGTCCTTGCCGGCTTACAACATACAGTGTCAGAGCATTTCACAATTTGAAGCAGGTACGTAGATTGACGGACGTGAATGGCCTTCCATTTTTCATTAGGAGGATTTTCAGGGTTGGAACCACTACTTGGGGTAATATATCTTGCTTCTACTGGATAATTGTCTATAACGTTTTCATTCCAAATTTCCGCAAGACATTCTCCCGCTCTCTCAAAATTTCTTTTTTCCAAATCAATATTTATAGTTTCTCCTTTTGAATTTAAGTGAGATCCATATTCCTCATAAGGCAATATTATTCCAGAAAGATCCCTAGATAAAGGTGCCATCCGTCTTTCAACCTGATTATAAGCCGATTGCCCCGGTGCTGGTACCGCGGAGAAGCATTCTTGGAGTGCCGAGTGGTGCACGATGTAGTATGCTACATTTCGCACGCTTCATAATAGTATGTAAGTGCAGAAACTATTGAGTTTTGGGTTTTGTGTTATACGACGTCAGATCCAAGTAAACCCCCCTCCCTCCTAGGTCGTTTTTAGTCGTATTTTACTGACCCCCCCTCCCCCCCAAACTGACGACATCGTTTGTGAATGGCCCCATATACGGGCATAACATTTGGAGGTGCCTTGAGCAATTGATTTGGAATGGCAAATAAATATCACATTTCAGAATGTGTAAAGTAATTGTCCTTTTAATTGTATGGCAAGTATTCCGGCTTATTGTACATTTGCATTGTTGCAAAGCTCTGATTTCTACTAAGGGAGGACAGGACCTAGATTCAGTTGGAAACTGTACTCGTTCGTACCTATATAAAATTCAAATTGAATTGAAATAGCTATTATTCCTTGTTACACTTCATGGCTTGCATGACTATAGTTAAAGTGAGAAGCGAGAACAACAATGGGACTTTGAAGGTGTAAACTGTAGACATATCATAATGCTTTGAATTTACAGTTTGTAATATGGACAAAGTGTATTCGCATTGGATATAATATAAAATATGAAAAGCGTATGTGTTATGTTATTGTAGTTTGCGTTGTTATTGTTAAAAGTAGTCTTCTTCTTGTATTCTATGACACATAGGTGCAAATCTGCAAATATAATGGATAATAATATTACAATGCAAGGAAAATAAATAATAAATGTATTTATATGTAGGATAGGAGTGAAAAGGTACCTTACATACTAGACCACTCTAAACACTTCACACATGACATATAAATACATTGTACAGCATCAGGTACAAATAGTATGTAAAGGTAAATGAAGACTACACAGAGGTAAGCCCTAAAGTGAGAGAAGACAGAAATGATTTGCAAAGATACCTTAAGATTGTGATTTATCATGATTAGTTTGATGGGAGCGTTTAGATTATTAGTTGGTTGGTTTTATTGACTCATCTGTATTGCATTATGTTATTTCTATGTACTCTTGAATTGAATAGCACTTATTAGAAGGAGATTGAAATGTCTTTTATTGTTTGATGTAGGTGGTGATAGTCGGTAACGGATCAGTGGGCAAGAGTTCTATGATACAGAGATTCTGCCGAGGGATCTTCACCCGTGATTACAAGAAGACCATAGGCGTCGATTTCCTTGAACGGATATTAACCATTGAAGATCAGGCTGTTCGTCTCATGCTCTGGGACACGGCTGGCCAAGAGGAATTCGATGCTATCACTCGAACTTATTATCGAGGTGCGAATGCCTGCGTCCTCGCCTGTTCTGTCACCGACAAAGAATCTTTCCTTGCTCTACCCAAATGGAAAAATAAGGTACATACAATAAATGAATGCTAAATAAAATCCGCTACAAAGATATTATTTTCATTTTTGTGACCTGTATAATTCATATGTATGAGTCAGAGAGAGGTCTAACGATAGAAAACACTGCAAACACTAACGACTGTAATTACACTATGAATAGTATTATAATTTCCATATAAATGCATATAAAAGTTTCAAACACGCTTATATGCATTTAGTATGTAGTGGAGATTCAAGTAATCAACATTTAAAGCGTTTTGTATTGTTATTTTAGTTGATGGAATGGAATGGTACTTTTGTTGATGTGCAAATTGCTGGCCTGTGGCAATGTTAATGATAAGTAGTATGAGTATACCGTATTCAGCTAGCGTCTTCAATTTCAAACAGAGTTTAGATGGAGATACAATGAGATAATATTAGGTAGATAATATCCTCATGTGATATTCTTGACGTCTTGTGCTTCTTCCTTTAAATTAGTGCAATCAGTCAGCTGTGACTTGCGCAAAAACAATTTTCCACTATGTGTTTTGATTTTTAACCGAACTACAAAAGTTAATTACCACAAAATCCATGCAGAGTGCTAAATGTTTATGTGTGCCGTGTGTTGTGTTTAGTTTCTTTAGGACATGTGCAAGTATATATAAACATTTCTTGTTAGTAGTTAGCGCTGTGCTTGCAAATTGTTAGTATGTCTTTATTATCTTAAACTTAATGCAAAATCAAGCCAGGCAGAGCCAGAGAAGTGTCATCGTAATGCAATGTTACAATACAAAGCAAAGAGAGAGGAGGACGCAGGGAAGAACAGAGAACAGTTGGTCGAGGATAGTCAAAGAAATAAATTATAGTAGTTAAAAGCTATCTTCGTCTGTCATTGTCACGTTCCATGTTCCTAATTTTATGTAATTTCCACCACAGGAAAGCTCATTAACCTACAAAATTCATTTGAAAGGGATTTCTTCATTTCACTTTATTTTAAATCGAATTTCTAACAATGTCAATGACAAATGGCGATCAGACTCTCTATTTGAGTATTTATGAATCTTATTTAGTATAGTTAACTTAAGTTACGTTAATTATATACCTATTTGTATTTGATGTGAACAAGTAACCTTATATTAGTTAGAATTGATAGTGTCTATGATTTAATAAGATTCATTTATACGATAGAGTTAACAATTATTATCTGAGAAATTCATCCACTGATAAATCGTTGGGTAATTATTTATACAAAAATACTTAGATTGTAAAAATGTTCATTTGCATTCGTCAGTAAATTAGTAGTATCTTGGGCAGAATCGCTCTAGAAATGTCTAAAATCATATAATTATAATTATTAAGAATATCCGTTAAGATTAAGGTTATATAGTAGACACAAATCTCTGGAAAATACAGGATGCTGAAATTAAAAGAAAGAATATTTTCTTATCACGTAGATTAGATAATAAGGAATTTTGAGTTAAAAACTTATTAAGTGGATTCAATTAGCCAGACTGTGAGTAAAGCCATAAAAATAATCGTCTTTTCTCAATGTGCTCCAGTCACACAAACGAAACGTGGGAACTAAAATGGCATTTTTTCTTGTGAAGTTAGCTCCAATTCTAAGAAGCTCTATCAGCTACACGAATTATACAAAGGCTGAAAAAATTACTTTGTGATGGAATTCCTTACCTACTTTGCACTTACAGACAATGACAAATACGTGAACTATGTATAGTACAGGTAGACCGAATAAATTATTATTTAGTTTTCGTTGTTTCCTGTTGTGAGGCAAGTTGATACAATAAAAATTAAACGATCCGTTTACTGCCACCATTGTTAAAATATCAGTGAATCCAAATCCCCGGACTCAATGATAATGATAAAAATTCAACAAAAAACATGAAAGTAAATTAGTTAAAAGTAAATCAAATGAAATACTGCCACAAAAGGAGGTTTTTTTATCTGGAATATCGTATTGGAACAATATATTGAGTTTTGGAAAAATAATTTAATTACCGTTCGAAAGTTCCATGGTACAAATATTTTCCCTATTGTCCTTGAATACAAAGCGTGAACAACGCCAGTGTAATAATAATAGTCTGAAAAGTTGATAATGTTTCCTTAAAATTTAATTCTGCCATGTATGTAACTGCTAAAGTAGATTGTATGGAATTGAATATGTTTCCAATGCGTAGAAGAACGATTTCAAAACATTATTGGTAAGATTATAAATTACATAAAGAATGTTTTGCAAACAACTTTTCCTGTAAATGAAGTTCCTTGCTCTTACCGAATCACTAGTGTAGGTGGTTAAACCATATACTAGTAAAGTAAATAAAACAGAAATCAAACTAAGGTAAACTGCAATGATTGTATATTTACAAAGAAAATTACAACAGAGTTTACCTACCTACAAATTATCCAACCAACCATTGGCAAACAAACAAAGCGCAATGCAATAGATGAGAAAGACATAGTTGATGAGGAGAGCTAGCAAGTGGAATGAAAACATTATTTCACATGAAAAACTGAAGCAACGAACCGAAATACAGAGTTAAACAATACACCAAATATTATGATATAGATATTTATTAGTGCACAGGTTACGTAGGTACATTTGCTTGCCTGCTTAAAATTACACGCTGCAGAATTGTAGAAATTTGAGTTTAAGGAGGCATTTTGAATGTAAAGTTTACCATATAAGATGGTGATAGAGGTAGACTGAGAGTAGGGAATTGTAATAGATAATCATGTACGTTTACTACAAGAAAAACACTCTTAAATGATAATAGGAAGAATGTGGAATTGAGCATTGAGCAGAAAAACTAATGTAGAGTTGACTGGGAGAAAAAACGGGAAGATAGTTACTTATAGGGCTAGGCTTACTTACATTACAACATACCTGACTGATATTATCTAAATGCTAGCCAAAGCACTTATGAAGGAAACCAAAGCAAAGTGTAGTCAAAGCCAACCAGACTAGAAGAGTTGAGACGAGACCACAAGCAAATGACAATGACACACGGCGACCTGCGGTTGCATTTCCATGATGATTGTCTCTCTTATTGCGTTATTGCTCTATAGATATTTACCATATTAGTTTATGCAGCGCTTGAACAAGTTTTACAGTGTAATTACACTGTCAGTATACGTATCACAAAGGATTTTAGTATCTGTACGCGAATTACAGCTCTGGGTCCATAAAATACTATGCAATAATGCAATACTGTATAGTACCTACTGGTAATTGTGTAGTTTAGGTAAAACAATTTACTATTTCTGTAGGCTAGGCATATTTGAGGAAAATTAAGTATAATCAATAAAGAACTGGTTAAATTTTGGTGAGCGTGTATGGTACAAGAAAGAAATAAGGTAATTTACAAATAGCAACTAATGCGGAGATAAACACTTTTTTAGAAATATGTGAGTTGGATCGGTGTAGCTTGACTTATGGAAAGTTTCATTAAATGCATTGAAAAAGAGCACACATGAATGAGCAAGAGAAAGAAACCATGAGAGTTTCGAGTTGATTGAGATTACGATGAAGATTGAGAAATGCAGAATAAATGCATTTACGGCATTACTTTACTACTAATACAAGCATTATTTCAGAGCGCACATCACACAGCAAGTGACTTGTAAATATGCAGAGGCTAGGTATTTATTATGTTATAAAGTAAAGTAAGCAAACCTGTGCGTTGAATTAGAGTCCCTTGCTCTTTATTCAATTACTGCTCGTTCGTTACGTTCACTTCTCAGTTCTGTTACGTTACTTTATGTTGGATTAGTTCAGCCGTATCTTCTGACTCTACCTTTACAATGAATAAACTTGATTCGACAACGTAATAAACGCATGATATATATAAAATTCAAACTGGGAACTTATCTCCAACTTTTCTGTGCATACTTTATTTGATGAATACCTTTACGACCTGCACGTAGACAATTCTCCAACTTCTCTTCTGTTACGCTTGCTGTCTTGCTTGCCTTCTGTGATCTGATGCTTACCTTTGGCGTTTACGTAATCCATGCCATGCCACTGCCAGTCAATAACATTTCAAGTGAATATTTAATCAAGCATGGCAACAAAGCTAAAAGACAACACTAAACCAGCAGAAAACATAAGACAACACTAAAGGAAATACTAAACAGGTCTTTCCTTTTCTTCCCTTCTTAAAATTACTTGAATGAACCAAGGGAGTAAGTGCCAGCTTGTTTTATACACATGCTATACTCTTTGCTGACATTGCCATTACCATCGGAATTCCGTTGGGAAATCCGGAGCTGATTGTGTTGTGATTACTCCACGAATATCTCTACTTACACTTATGTGGCAAGACAAGCAAAAAATTACAAATATTCAACTCATTGCCAAAGGTACATGTTTAAAGGAGCGCACTAAGTATTTATTAGGTTCAATTCTCTAATGTGCAGATTATAAAGTTCACATCTTTACCATAATGAGTTCCTTGTTTACTTTCCCAGTCTTACTGTTACCATATTTAAAACTAATACTTCTACCAAAATATTTGCATAACACCAATGAGTTACTGTGCAGGGTAGTATCTACATCAATAACATAATAAAATTAATTCATATTGTTTTATTTTCTAAAAGCGATGCGAAACTAAAAAAAACTCTCGTGCTCATTTTCTTTTACTGAAGAGCTTTTTAAACCAAGAATTTTTAAGGTACCTAACTGGAAGAATGCTACTGTTCTGAATATCTTCCGAAACTCTCCAAGTCTAAATCTTTTGAGTTATGGAAATAAATTCCTTAAATGGGTGTTGTGAATGAAACATAAGCATACATAATGACTTTTTCCTCTACCAGTAAGACTGTTAAAGGAAAATAGTAACATTTTTGGTTTTGTAGTAGTAGTATGGTAATAATATATTGCCAAGAGACTACTACACTTAGCAATAACACTAGGCCGGTCTTATTATGGCTCTAGTCTGCTGAATGAATACCTAATGATAATGACAGACTGCAAATTAAATCCGTCCGTCACGTAGTTTCTCTAGTACAAAGAACGTTGTCTTTGTCTGTCCATACAGAAACAAAGAAGGTAAATAAAAATAAATCTTTAGGAAAAATTCGAGTATTTGTATGCAGCAGTTGTAATTCATTTAGTGAAGTAACACGTATTATAACTAAAAGTACATAGCGAAAAGACAATTTTATTTATGATTTGATTGGTCTCCCTCTGCAGATTAACAATAAGGTATAAAATAATGACAATCTCTATATTTACTCCCTACGCACGTCAACGTTCATAAATTTTACATTCTTATGCATATCACGTCTGGAAATCAATTTCGGACTCTTTTATTCCTTCTGAGGAAAATGATAAAGGCGGTTGCGAACACTAAATGCTGTGGTTGTGATCATAAGCTTGCATGTTTTTACTTATGAATACTGTCCACATAAGCTCATTGACAGAAGTATTTTTGAAGTTTTTTTGTAGCAGCAAAGCAAATCTGCATCTTAAGCGTTTGCTTTGACATTTTGATCAACTTTTTCTCTTTCGGAATTTCGTTCTCTCCCATAAAGGGCTATTATCTCCTACAGACCAGGAATAAATAGTTATTATGAAGTGTTATAATATTTTTGATGCATTTTCATTTACATACTTTAAACAATTTTGATTATCTGTATTTGTCATTTAGTGGCAACGCAGAACGCAAACGAAGAAAGCAAACACCTGATTGATATATAGAGATATATAATTTCTAACAAAGGGATATTTTTATATGGGACTGAATATTTAGAAATAATACCAACAGGAAATCTTATTTTTATCTTTTTAATATATCTTTAGACAACTTGTTTTACTGTAAAAGTAAGTTTGTCACGTGGATAAGTAGTGTTTTCTTTTGATTTCAATTCTAGTATATAATATGGTATAGTTACGTGTTTCCATAAAGCAAGTGATTCATAAGACACAAGTTCTTGATTTATGTTTACCTGTTCTTTATGCACGCAATGAATTGCACAGTTTGATGGATGTATCGTTTACTGTAAACCATCTTAAATTAAAAATGGAAGAAACTAAGGTGCAGTAACTGCAACCAGTGTGGATTATGCATGTATCTTTATTTACCTCCATTAATATTTAATTCACACTCTTAGTGATAAATAGATTTGTATTTGTCATTAGATATGCATTATACTGCTTATGCACATGTATAGAACGTATGTGTTGCGTTACGTGATTAATGAAAGATTTCATACAATAGAAAAGATTAATTGATACTCGTCGATATTTTCCCCTGATTACTTTTGTCTTAATCTGACTGCATGTGTGGAGATTGTGTGGTATTTATGATGAAGATAATACACTGTCAAGTGAAGTGAGCTTACAGTTTTATTGTTCTATAGTAAACTGGTGAACATATTATTATTAGCAGACCATTACTCACAGTCGTCGTTTCTGTAGACAGAACCTTTAGAAAAGAATGCAGTATTAAATGTCCAATGTAAGAAATAATATGGCCTTTAAAGTGCACTGCTTCTTATTTGTATTGTGTAAATTGTGTTGCATGCCTAAAGTACAAAAGCCCCAATGGACTTCATTGTTTACATGCATAATGTGTGTTTAGGACGTATTTATTCAAGCATCGTATACTTATTTACTTATTTAGCTACTCACTACACATACGAAACTATTAGATGCCTATTTGCATTATGCAAAAAATGTGTTGTGTATTTTACAATGTAATGCAGTGAGACAGAGAAGTTTAAAGTACCCGAAGCCACACCTTAATTAAAAACTATTTTCTCACCACAGGTGTGCCGAGAATGTGGAGATATTCCCATGGTTTTGGTTGCCAACAAGGTCGACTTACAGAAGCAAGCTGTCGTTGACAGGTAAATGGCTTTTATATTACGTTTATCTTTAAACTATGTACTCTTCTAATATTTTAATGGCCCCTTTTTATATTTATTTTGTCTTTTACGAGAACTCTTGCAAAATTTTTATCACAAATTGCAGATTCATTACTTATTTACGTAGAAAGTCCAATAGGTCATCCAAATGGGTAGTTGGCAGTTGGCCTTGTTAACTTTTAATACACATGATTATATAATCAACTTATCTGCTTACCTACGATTCAAAGACTAAAGACTCAATTTGTAACCACCCCCGTAGATTACTAATTCCAAGGAGGAGAACAATATTGCAATTTGTAATATAAAAAGCAGTTCAAACCATTTGATCAATTTTCTAGAACTATTTTACTATTGTACTATGCATTGCTTAACAATCATGTTAATACCTGAATCAGCAAAAGGCTAATCCGCTAATCTATACATACACAATAATTTCTACGCTATTGTAGCACTTCTTATGCCTTTTCTCTAATTAATATACGATTATAGGTACTTAATGATTCAAACGTGATTTAATTAAATCTATGTATCTATTCAACCCTTTAAAAGCTAGAAACCAACAATGCACACCATTTGTTAACATGTAGGACGGATAGGTTACCTACATCTGTCGTATTCTGTTAGTGGGTTTCCATTTCCAATTACTATGTTTGTATGACCATTATATTTTGTTATTGTAATGCAAGTTGTATCATTTGCATTCTCCATTTCTACGTATGTACTTGTTAGTGCAATTAATCGTAAATTACCCAAGTCAGCTGAATCAAAGTGTTATAGCCGAGCGAGTGTGTTCCTAATGAATATACGTTTCGTAGAAGGGGTGGGCAAAGCATGGGAAATTAGGTCTGCGATTTAGTCCACGTTTGGCACGGTTGACTCGTGCTAGGAATCCATACACCTAATTCAAATGTCTAGCTATTGCAGGAACTTTAATGTTCATTCCTGTTGCCATAAAACTCTTGAATATTATTGTTCAAGTATGATCACACTGTCTACAGTTAATGTACGATTTTATTCGGAAAGAATATCTATGTAATTTGTTAAAATAATATTTCCGAATTTTTATTTTTACCATACGATGCTGCAAAGATACACAATATAGTAAACTCCTCTCCTCTTGTCCAAATTTTACATATTGTGTCTCGGAAAATGTGAAAATATTAACACTTAAATGAAATATTGTGAATTTTAAGATGCTATAACTTTTGTGGATTATTTAGCGCTGAGCTAGAGGCTATGGCTCGTTCTCTGGGGATAACGAAGCTGTTTAGGACGTCCGTAAAAGAAGACTTGAATGTGAATTCCGTGTTTAACCACCTGGCGCAACTATACGTGCAGTTAGTAATCAGCCAAAGCGCGGAAGAAGAAGAAGATGACCTCCTGGGACAAACAGACGACGACTCGGCCCACATTTTCGGGAATAACAACAAATCTTCAAAGGCCAACAAACCCGCAAAGAACTCTTCAAAGACGCACTCGAATAATAAGTCACTTTTCCGTAATCCAGTCATTCTCAAGTCAAATTCGCAAATGGGAAACGGGAATGGAGGCGGAGGAGGAAATACTGGGAACAATAATCCACCACCGAGAGGTTTCTTTGCCTCTGCTCTGGGAGTAAAGTCTAAAATGTCGAATAATAACACGAGTAACAATCCGCACCAACAATTACTTCATCACAATAGTAGTAATATAAAAAGCAACATCAGTCACTTCACGAATAATAGCAACGGTCAAATTGTTCACCATCACACGCCGCATCATCACTACTCGGCGTACACTAATGGATATGGAATGGGCGTAGCTGCCAATCGTTGGAATGACACTATGCCCTTCCGCTTGGACATTGTCAAAGGCAAAAAGAGACGAAGGGAATCTTGCAGTATTCTTTAGTTCTTTACATTTTCATCAACAGACTGTATTGCTTTCTTTTGCTAGAAAATTCATTAGAAAATCCTTCAAGAATATAACATTATTATCGTGTACCTAGAATAACTATTATTAATACATCCATATGCATTGTAATGCTACCATTTTAATTTACTTTGCTTATCATATTGCTTGTCAGTGTCGGTCGTCAGTGAATGAATAATGAACTGTTATGTTTTATAAATCAAATTATATTATACGATTATTTGCGTTGTGGTTGCTGCATGTAATATTCGGACATATTCATACGCTTCGCTGTAATTATAACTATGACTGTCTGTGGACGCAATAATCTTACACTCCTTAACTGTTATACCATTAATCCATAATAAGGGAATCGGAATTTTTAATATCATTAAAGTACTGAATTTAATCTTTCTATCCATTAGATAATATGGCAATTAAAAACATTCCGAATACCGTATTTATCGAATTACTATCCCCTCTCGAATTAAGATTAAGAGCTCCCTATATGAAGCCCTATTTCAGCTAAACATGTTCGAAAAGGCTTACCAAATTACACCTCCTATCGAAATAACACCCCTGAGGGATTCCTATTTAACATAGGGTCTTTACATAGGCGAATATTTACATGGGGAAATCGTGTTAAAAATTATAAGGACCCTGGGCTTCGGTAAATACGGCAAATTACGCATTACTAAAGCCTTCTGTAATCAGTTACTATGTACTAGGTATTTGTATTCTCTTATGTGTAAAGTAACAATCTTTAGTCTATAATGTATTATTAGCCTGCTTTGCTACAATGCATTTTATTAGAAATGGATGAGTCATACTAAATAAATGACCTATTTTACATAAAATATATTAATATTTGCAATTATTGTTTCTTTCTCCTGTCATGTTATGTTTAATGCCAATTTACAGTGGTAGATAGCAATATAAGAAGTAAATAACTACCGACTCTCTTTTACCGATTAATACGAATTGCTAAAACCAATTAGCTTATTGTTAACGCAGTATATTTGATGATGTAGTTAAGAAAGAGTAGTTTTGTTTGTAAAAACATTGGAAAGCATGTATTAACTGCGGCTTTACTTGTATGCATATTGTACTGTACTGCTACTATTTAAGTTGTTACTAACTCCATAATTAGAAAAAACAGTTTATTATTAGTGTTAATCAATATCTGTATAGGTAAATATGTATCTCATTGTAAATATGTATGTACTTGTACCAAGAAAATATTTCTCACCATAAAGGAATGGGAAATATTGATTGTACCGACATCCCTTACCTAGATATCGTTTTGTTGTTCGATTTTAATCATTCAATAAAGACATTAAATTGTTTTACAGCATTTTACATAGCTCATTCATATTCCTTTTGAAAAACAATAAGATTATTAATTATTTTGTATTTTAAAATATACCATAGGTTGAACGATTACAAAAACTTCCATTTACTTTACTCTACAGGTAAGTAGTTACAGTTAATTACTTAGGAAAATTAATTTACAATTTCTTAATCCAAGCAAAAGCCTTCACCACAAGCAGACTGGGAATCTCACCAAATGCGAAACAAGTTATTGAAGTGAAGCACCCAATTAAGAATAGCATGAAAGGTCCATGTAAATGGACCATTGTCATTTCTAAATGTTCCTTTTCATGTAAATATTTTAGATTAAGGCTTTTGAGGGCTGCGTTTGTGGCAACAATTTGCGATCTTTTTGTACTGGCCTTGAGAAGCCAAGTAAAAATTCCATTATCGTAGAGAATATTTAAAGTGTTTGAAATTCTTGTTTGAAAAGGTCCATTTTTAAAAAGCCAAGCAGTGGGGGTTTTGATTCCTTCTTTAGAAGCAACGTACGCTTTATCGTTCATTACTTTTGAAACAAATTGAGCAGCAATCAATATTTCTTCCTCAAAACTCAAATAGGCTTCATTATTTTTCATCACTCTGAGAAAAATGGCAACAAGGTCTGCACTAATATGTTTCTGATGAGGATTTTGTAAACTGTTTAGTACAGATTTGTAAAATGGATTTTTCCTAAATTTTAGTTCGGTTGCCACAATTTCTTCTCCTATTGTTCTAAATGAGGTATTCGTGGTGTACCCCATTTTGGAAAAAACTGGTAAATTGCTCCGTGCAAGTTGTTCAAAAGTTTCTATGACTTGAGATGCTGATTGTTTCATAAGGAAACTTATCAAGCCACCTCTGTACGTTTCTGCAACAAGTAAGCAGTAGAAGAGCCAGGGAGCAAGTACAGACCGAATTCTTAATTTCTTGAAATAAACTGGATACGTTTCTTTAGATTGGTCTACCAACAACCGAAACACTATTCCGTAGTAGTAATAAAATTGGCTGCATAAATTACGACCTTTGTGATCTTTCAGAGTCAATAGACATAGCGAACATGTAATTACAAAGGATAATATCAATGAAACGATAATCACACCCAGACCTAATGGACCTGCTACGGATTTGATACTCGAATCAAAACCGATACCGCTTTTAGTAATAAATCTCATGTGAAAATATTGTGAAAAGTAAAACGGTTGATATCTGAAAACAAAATGTTTCACCATTGGCCCGAACGCGTTTAGGATTATTGTATCGTCCCTATTTGGACACAGTGCAGGGCAGCTATCAAATGTAATGTTAAGTTTCTGAATCAAATAATGCATGATGTAAAAAGCAAAGAAATGGTTTTCTAATTTGGCGAAGGCTTTCATAGGAGGCTTCATATTTCGAACAAACTTATCCGAAAATTTCGGTCTTAAAGACTGCACTTGAGACACTTTTATTGTCGCCCCGTTAAAATTGTTATTTCTTGGAAGATTGTGGTCCGAGAAACTTTGTATCGGTTTTATAGGAGAAAGTTCAATATTGCAATAAAAACACATCCTATAAATACTGAATCGAGTAATGAAAAAATTGTTTTCAATGTCACTTTTAAACACATCCTTATTTATTTGCATTATTGATTTATTGCTGTGACTGTTTCCTGTAAGAATGGATATCGTAATATCACGTCCGCATTCAAAATTGAAATATGATGGAATGTCAGTGCAGTTATATACAAAATTTGAAACATCATTAACAAAAACAATCGTTAAGGAGCTGCTATTTTCACTGTATCGTAAAACTTGCTTTTTTAATTCATTTGAATGCATCGACTGCTTTTCTGAACTATCAACGACTTCATAAACATAACCTGGGAAGGAATGTAAATGATGCTGAATGATTTCAACTGTAAATTCCAATACACAATATTTTCCAACTTTATCATATACAAAATGCGTGTTTTGGTTAGGAGACTTGCTTATAAAGTCCTTAAGCTCACGGTTTAAATTGCAATTATTAAAGCCGTCGGAAGCAGTTTTGGTAAAATGTACTAAATCAAGTAAGACAATCACAATTTGTACAATACGTTTCGCACAAATCATTATCATGGTCGTACTGAACTGTTTTATATCAAGAGTACAATTTTATTACAGGTAACACAACTCCAGGACAGGAAGTAATCAAGACAAAGACCAGTGATCAGTGATCCAACTGTACACGATTGTGAGAAAAATACTTTTATAGTTTTATCACAATCGAAAATTTAAATGTTTTACAAGATACAAATTAGGTATCTGTTCCATAGAATTAAATTTTTCTATTTACAGTATTATAAAATGGTATTTCAACAATATTCTGCTCTTTTTGGAAAAACAAGTGTTTAGAGCTAGTATATAAATCCTAAGATTTGACCAAATTCTCAATTATATTACCCGGACCTAGAAAAAAAGTTTTTAAACTTTTCCAACACGCAATCCTATTCATTTTATAAAGAAAGGAAGAAGACTATTAAAACAAAATTGCATAAAAATTTGCAGTAGAAGTATTCTATTTTTAAGAGTTTTTGAATAGAAGGTTAGCAATTAACGAATTACCAAGAAATAAAAGTTCTGTTTTGCTAACCGATAATAGTCTCGTCATAAGGAAATTGCCTGCACCTTGAAAATGAAGAACGCATTAGGGCTAACCAGGCTCAACTACAAAACAGTTTATTTTTAGCACTTACCCGTAATGGCAAATTACAGTACACAAACATTGTACATTACAGGTCTATTAAGTTGTAATATCCGTTAGGGAGAAACCAGGAAATAATGTTAACGAATTAATTATTGGAAAATAAGTGGAATTAACAATAACATAATCAAAAATATAAGCTTTCTTTCTTTAGGGAAAGCGAGTGTTCCACTTTGATACAGGTTTGTATCTTGATCCATCCACGAAACGAGGGAATGGTAAAACAAAAAACAATCGACCAAATATATTGATAGTGTCCATAAGAATCCTCATCGATCTAAATAAATTAAAAGCATTTTACTGCACGCTCTTTTCTCTTCAAATCGGAAAACTAAATACTTACTCATTAATGGGATCATAATTCGGATAAACTTTGGCATGATGAACGATCTTGTTAGCATTGTAGACAAACATTGCAGAAAATAATACCACTCCTCCATGCATAAAGATCCTGTACAATATTGGTCCATACCGGGTCATTCGTCCTCCTACTATGTAACCTGTTTTCACAGAAAACTATTTATTGCATATTCCATATCTTAAGTAAAAATGAAGTCTTAATGTAATGCTTTTTAAGAATTTTAAGCCAATCGGAAGAAACAAATGCAGTAGAAAATCATATTCCTTGCAGAAATTTTGTACTGTGCAATATGCTAACAATAAAAAAGATAGCATGCGAACTTTTTCTCTATTCCAAAACCCGAAAGCGTATTCAAAACACCTGTGATGTATAACATCTAGTTACATTACATGGAAATTCCATGTATTCTTTGGTTGGTACTAAAACTGAAACAAACTCTTAGTTAGCGCGATAATATTATGATGCCCTTATCATTCCATTGCATATTTTCCAACATTTCTCCGACGGAAGATAAAGTTGCAGCAAAATTGTAGTGAGATAAATGTATACAAGTATTTTTAACTTTACTCATATGTTTGTACTATACTACGCAACATAGATTACATATAGATATACATAATTCTTTTTTAAAAGACAAAACTGTAAAACTAAGAAAGCTTTGTGAAAATAAGATGATAAATGCTTCTAACCGACAAACGTGGCAAGGACAACACTTGTCCCAATTGATAAAGGCTTTTCCCATCCTCTAAAAGTTTCTATACTTGCATTGCTTCCGATAAAAGCCAAACCTCCGCAAAATCCAGTTGTGATGTACGCAGCTCTGCTGATAGAATATCTCCCAAGGAGGATTAAAGGGGCTGCTGTCATACCAAGAATCATCGACTGACAAATGTATAGAAACTGCTTCAAACCAAGGCCTTCTGTGTACTCCATTGCCCTGAAAAAGAACTGGGGTTTAGTCTGGTTATTGATTTCAAATTTTAAAATAACAGACAATATAACCAAAAAATAATTCTACTTGCATTTACTGCTTGTTCAGTTGCTTTGGCTTAGGCTTATTTATTTCTCTCATATGTACAAATTATGGAAATGTGAGTTGAAAGATTGGTTGAAACTTACGACGAAACAGTACCCATTAAGAATTGGCTACCAAACGATGCAATTATGAAAGCCATACTATTATTCATTATTAATCTCAGCAGACCAGGGTTTTGTCTCAGAAATAAGAAGCAAAAACATCCGGAACTGATTGACACAGCCAGAGATCCCCCAAAGTATGAGTAGGCCGTTATAATTCTTTCTTGAACAGTTGCAGGCAGCTCGTCAAAAACGAAAGGATTTATTTTACCAATGCCCAAAACGTAATGAGCAAATCCTCCAATAGTCAAAGCTGCGGTTCCAGAAACTAATGTTTGACCTGTGCTAACAATAATAATGAGGGTATTTGTATTTCGACTGGGAGCAGCAATCAGAAAACTTTCCAATTGTATGCCTTTACTGAATGTTCACGTACCAATACCAACAGCAAATCTCCCCGGATGATTGGAACCAAACTCAGCCTTGGTTATGGAACGTGCAATTCGTTGGAATATTCCCTTAGTGTGCCCAGTTCTAAAATTTCTATCAGGGTAGCATAACTTTAAGGCATGTCTATTTCCTGATAAGACAAAGCGAGCTTTGTTAATCATTGCACAAACCATTAGAGGCATTTTTCACCTCGAATCTTGAAATAATCCCGAAAATGTAAATGATTTTCCACTTTCACGATAAAAGCTCATGTTATGTACTAGCAGTATTCTATGCAGCATGTTTTATGCAATTAAAAGATATCCGAGTTAGTACAAAGTCTAGTAAGTACTTAAAACTGCCATACCAACACGTAATTTCTTTAACCAATACATGAAGGTTTGGTGAAGAATTTCCAAGAAGAGATACTTCGTCCTCGTTCGTCTACCAAATACTTATACCTTTGCCTTCATAATGAACATTAACATAAAACAAATATCATGTAAAATGATTGGACAAGAATCTTCAAATTCAGTGATTTATTAATTCAGAGAAATTAACACTTTTCACTTTGGGTATTTAAATATTGGATTGCTGGATGCATAATTTCATTACGATCAAAGTAACTATCTTTTACGAAATTAAAAATATCTTCTTCATAAATACTTACACATGTTTGTTATTTACATCGTTATTAAATCGTAAAGGCAGAAGTTTTGATTCTACCCATGTTATTCTAGTTTTCATTTGATTTACGAAAGCTAAGTAATTTTCAATGATTTTTAGCAAGACGTGGGTAAACTATTTAAATGAATAAACACGATGAATTTTATATAAAGCTTTACTTTCTTCGGTTTCCTCCCATTGCAAGCATTTGAGCGATTCTAACAAAGATGTTGATGGTGTCCATGAAAATTGAAATTGACCTATTAAAAATTAAGACAATAATTTAAAGATATTGTACTAACTATTATAAACTTCAAATAAAGTAAAATGACAAAATACATAAATAACTTACTGATTAACAGGGTCATAATGAGGAGATGATTCTGCTTGATGGACTATTTTTTGGGTATCATATAGCAAAAATCCAGAAAACAGAATGAGCCCACCATAAAGACTAACCGAGTAAAGCAATGATCCAGCTACCGTAGTTGCAGGCATAAACATGGTTCCTAATAATCCAAGGTGCAAGGTCAGTAAATGTAAGTGTTAGGAGTGATCTCAATTCGATAGAACTCTATGGTATAAAGAAAAGTAAAAGTAAAATACCTAAAGATGACGCAAAGACAACTCCCAAACCTATGGCCAAAGGACCTCCCATGTTCAGGAACTTTTCACTTGGAGCACAAGCTGCAATAGCGCTTAATCCTCCAACGACACCAGCAGTCATATAAGCTGCCCGCAACAAAATCGGACCTCCCATTAAGCATAATGGGGCAAGAACCTGAAAAATTTCAAAAAATATTTTGGAAATATTCAAAAAATGTCACTCTTTTTCACATAAAGCAATAAAATGGTCCTGGATGAATCAACGATAAATAATTTTGAGAACATGTCACTTACAACTCCTACTACTCCAGAATGGACCATCCATCCAATCTGTTTGGCACCAAAACCTTCAGTGTAGGGCAAACCACTAAAAACGGCAGTTCAAAAAGCAATTAAAATTCATAAGTATACACGAGTAATTAATATGGAAATATAAAACAATTTCAGTTCGTCAAGTTATGCTTACCGTACAACCATGCCGCTACCTATCATTGCAGCCAAGCTGCCCCCTAAGACAAGCCAGGAATTCTTCATCATAAGATTCATCAGAGCTGGGGAGCGAAATGCTGCCGCGGCGGCTGCGGCAGTAAAGACAATAGAACCTCCGAAATAAGCATATGTAGTCTTAATACGCTCTCTCACAAATTGTGGCCATAAAACAGATCTGTCGATTGCCCCTTGACCGGTCTCTTTCGAAAGTCCAAGCCCGTAGTAACATAATGCTCCAAGACCAAATACAGAAGCACCAGCGACCGCTCCTTGTCCTAAATATCACACACTTGAGGTCAACAACAGTTAAATAGAAATCAATCTGAATGTTTATGATAAATCCCAATAACCTGAAAATGGTTAGGTTGAAATGAAACGAAAATAAATTGGTAAAATTGGTAAAGGTAAAAATAACCTTAAATTGAACACATTACTTTGAACGTTACATTTTTTTCGGATTTTGAAATTTAATACTACAGTATTTAACTATAAATTTAAATTGACATTAGCTAGATTAACAGAATAATTGGTAGTTTGCGTCATACCAATTTTAAATGGTGTTCCACTAGTTGGACCCATAGCCCTATCTTTCAGCCCGATTCTTTCTCTGGCTCGGCGAACAAACTGTCTGTCGGTGTTCTGTAAAAGACTGTTCGTTTTGAAACTTCGAATTGGGCCAGATAGGGCTACCTGTTTGAAAGAGTTTCCCATATTTCCAAATTGGGATATTAAAGGTTTCGAGAGAGCAGGCATCACAGCCGATCGACAAACACCAGAGACAGCTACAAGTAACATCTTTTTCGATAACTTTGGCTTTCGGATCTGAAAACAGGAATACAAATCCAAATCTAAATGCACACAACGAACATACTTAATGGATGTAGAAGAAATCTTGTTCTACAATACTAATAATTTATTTACCTTTATAAATGAGTTTCGCTATTTGTGTTTGTGAATCAGAAATCCAAATCCAAGCTCCTAGAGAGTAGCACCTATATATGTCCAAAATAAATAATATTTACTAGGTTGCACAAAACATGATTAGTTGATTTCCATTTCACAATCCAGAAAATAATGACCAATGAA
The DNA here is from genome assembly GCA_020352615.2 of Yoshiicerus persimilis. NCBI lineage: Eukaryota > Metazoa > Arthropoda > Collembola > Entomobryomorpha > Tomoceridae > Yoshiicerus > Yoshiicerus persimilis. The sequence goes on from CM036943.2 coordinate 12,177,051, forward strand.
TTACCAACTAAGTCGTTGTCGCAGATGGTAACGTGTGGAGCGAATATCCTTCACGAACCCTTAAAACTAAAATTTTAACCTTAAATGATGTAAACCATTCAAAACCTTACTGACGATCCTTTGAATTGTCAGACAAGATGTGTTACCTTATGTTGTTATGTTTGATGATAACTTTATGTCAACTAAGGATGACACGAAAATAGAGTTTTCTGGAAAACTCCGTCGCTAAGGCGCATAAAAACCGATGCGAAATTGTAAAACTGCAGAAAGATATTTCTTCTTGTAGTGCGTATATGAATTGCGTCAGACAGAATGAATAAACTTATGTTTAATTTTCAGCAGCCATGTTCAAGGATTTCTATACTATACAAAAATCTCTGTGCATCCCATTCTCAAGCGAGAACTTATATCAATCTGTTCTCGAGGGCAAAATATTTCCCCCTTCTTACAGCGATTTTCCTTTTTCTACCAAAATGATTGTTGCTTACGTTTTGCTGAAGTAAGATAATGGACTTCCGCATCATGTCTCCTATAGTAAACATTGTGGAGTTAAGCATTTTGGGGTTTCTCTTTTAAGACAGTTCCATTATTGTGGCACAATTTGGTACTTAGAAATATTTCGGAATTATTATTTGTCGGATTTTGTGGCTGTTTTTTGTCAGGATTATTGCAAATTGTAATTTTTTCCGAAAAGCCATGATTGCTTTCATTTCAAGTCTTGCCGATAATCAAACGACCGTATTGAAAATAACTGCTTAATTTTTTATTTTGGATATTTTTAATGTATTTATATTTCATATATTTCTATTTGTATTTACAGCAAATGATTTACAAAGGAACATAATATATTACCTATTGGCTACTGTAAATACAATTTTATTACAAGTTTAAATACCCGGGAAAAATTCTTCGTGGTCATTTTTACCGTATATATAGAATCAGAAGCGACGAAAATGTAATTAACCGATGCAAATTGGTGATAGTCTTGAAGTAAAAATTAGGTACAATTTCTTAAGTTAGCAAGTGGTGGCCGCATTCATTAATGGGGAAAATGTATGTTAATAAATTAAATTTTAAAAATAAAGTGATAGTAGTATACAAAACACAAATGTAAATACACACAGGAGTGTAGTAGAGCTTACGAACTAATAAATTATTTTAATACAGAATTGTTTACATGTAAATCAGTAAGTAGTATACACATTTTAACAGAAAATAGGTTTCAACAGTACAATTTTTAAGTAGTTTTCGTGTTACCAGTTGTCACCTTATTGTAACTAATATCCACATAGTATTTAGTTAGCACAATAATTAACCCAATTTGTTAAATAATGGTTTGAGAGTTTTGTGTACAGTATATGGTATACGGTATAACCTAATTTTGGACTTTTACCTACTAAAGACACTAAGATATGCCATAATAAAAGTATATACTTATACACGTATATCGAGATCAATATGGCAATGATTATAAAATGTACGATGCAATAAGTCCTAGAAGTAATTTACAGTTTTCGCCATAATATATTATCTATGCGTATATCTACACATCATACTATAATTACATCCAAAGTAATTGGAGAAATTATTCCATAAATTTAGTGCAACTATTTATAGGTAGTTAGCCCAGGGGAAGTAATAAGATAGACCTGTAATCATTATGTACAGTACGACTGAAATAAGAAATATCACTATACAAATATTCATGTATGTATTCTGAAACGATATTTGTAAAATTTTTATAAATAGCTTTCAGAAAATTTAAATCCAGATTAAGAGAAAAGTTAAACCAACCAACTACTATACATACTTATGTCTTTTCGGCTTCGACTCACCGCTCATCTTTAGAAGAATTTGAACATTTTGGAACATGATATGAAGGCAAATGTAAATATTTTTTTCGAAATTAGAACCTGCTCTAATGGCTTAATTTTCTTTTAAGTAAGATCAAAAAATAACTTAAATTCTAAAATGAAACGTGATGGTGTTATGTTCAAGAAACTTAAGTAGATAATCGAGAATACAGTAGTGTCAATAATACTCATTCATAAACATTGTTTTGGCACTTGTTCCAAGAAAATTACATGTAATATCCGTATAATAAAATATTATTTAAGCTCATCTAGTTTATAGAGCTACCCGTTGTGAACAGTGAAATGAAACCTCAATTACTTTATCAGAAATCCTGAAGGGCATAGTAGGCAGTATCTATGATGTTTTAAGATGCTCTAAGTACCTTCTATCAATTCATGACAGAGACAAATTGATTTCATACATTATCAAATAGTTAGTTCGGATAATTTTCAACATTATCAAATTATTGAAAAAGTTATTTACTGGTTTCAATTAGTACTTTCTAAACAAAAAATGCTTTTGAAGGCAGATACTATTACATACTCAAGGAACAAATATTTTCATTTCTTTAAGTGGATTTTCTAGAGAATAAAGAAACAGTATTTTGTAATTTTTTTCACTTAAATTGCTGTATAATACACAAAGGATGTAAACTGCAGAGAAATATAGTTAATTAAGGCACTTATCTCGCTAATGTCGTATAGGTACTTAGTCTAAAGATTACTACAGAAAACTAGTAAAAACTAGTAGAAAATGTTTTTACTGAGTTGGTGAGCCTCTTCATGTATTGTATTTAGCCTGGAATAATATTTTACCTGCACAATGATTTGGAACTCTTTTAAAGAAGACTATTATATTTCAATTGATACCTTCAGCTACTTTTATGTATTCAATATACTCTATATATAGACTTAATTATTAGTGATAAAAACTCTATACTCGTATACAGTACATACATTTAGCTATTTTTAATACTTTTAGGGTGATGCCTGAAAACATTTCAATCCAGCAACACAGCTACTATTCTATTCTAGATACCTGGAGTCACATTAAATAAACATTTAAAATCAATTCTTATTCATTATCATAAGTTGTAGCTGCCTACTTTTAAGAGATAGAGTTATATATAGACTATATACACATAGTATACATACATTTCATCAACAAATCAATCTTAAAGGTGTTTGTTTTTGATTTAAACACTGATTTTGATAAAAATTTTCATTTTTATCAAAATCCGTGTTGAAAACGTAAACACACACTTTACTTAAATAAGTAAAAACGACATTATAAGTATTATTTAATATTTACACGTAATTATCAACACTAAATAAATATTACAAATAAATGATTATGATTTAGAATAGAAAATTTCTAAAAATGTTAGCTTCTAAAAACTAGAAGGACAACCACTGAGAGATATAGGAAGAAACTATGATATCCGGTAAGCCCGGCACTTTGACTCGTCAATGCAGAATTTTCTACATTATTAAACGTTGAGTCAGTTATAGAGCTGTCACTTGAACTGCCAAAGTTTTCCTCTCCTGGAAAGGCTAATCGCTGTGCAACAACCGTTGAATCTGCCAGTAAAGTTTGAACACTATTGAGTGAAGCACAAATATCAGCACTATTACCACTAACACTTCCACCCGAACTAAGAACTTCTTGAGAAGTTTCGCCATGATCCGGACCTGGACAGTTACTTCTGTAATAGCTGCTCGGACGCGAATTGCCGGAACTGGAACTGTCAGCGGATCTTGGTTTCATTGTGGCTGTTTTGGGACAACCATAAAAACAAAGAGGAAGTCCTCGAAGACGACCTGGGTCTGTCATAAAGGTGTTTGCTTGTACTTGTGGCATTTTTATTGCTACTGTTAACGATGGAATAGGAAGTCTGTCGTTTATCTGCAATTCAAACAAGAAATGTATTAAATACTAGAAATTATCTTCGGTTATGATGACTGATAGAATAATTTGGTTTTCGCCAGAAGTATATAGTAGATAAATTTTTGAATACAACGAATGCAGAATTTGCAATTAGTACCTTAATAATATCGATTGTGGTGAGAAGATAGGGAAAGTGAATTTTGACGTGTTCACTTTCCTTCATAGTTTCTATATACACATTTCCAGCAGTTGAAAATCCATCGGAAAACATTCCAGGAACTTCTTCAAATGTCGCTTGGTAAGTTTTCCGCTCGGAGCATTGATTATTTTTTACAATCACAGTTACCTGTAACAAAGCATCATTTTCGTAAAATCTCCTGCACCAATTCAATGCATTTTCACCATAAGAAGAAAGTAAAGTAAACTTTATCATAAAAACATTATAAAACCTCAACTTACAAGAGTAGTAGTAGTTATATCTCTAGGCAAAGGTTTCCATCCTGCTTTATTTGTAATTTGAACTGCGAATTCCGGAGTGTCAATAAGAGACCAAGCTCCGGCAAGATAGCAATAATTTATATCTGTATAATTTAGCGTTTCTGAGAAGCTCTTAACATTTGTCAATCCGAACAAGGCGCACCCAACAGTACGAGAGTCAGCTTTTACTTTTGGTGCGCATTTATCAGGAGCATTAGGAAAATTTCTTGTTGCAGGTCGTGTCGTCCCACTAGAACTTCGGTTACCTCCTCCAGAACAATTTTTTCCCACACCGGTATTACTCATAATATCCTTCACAAGCTTTTCAAAGAAATGGAAGTTTCTGAAAGATTATTAAAGACTTAATATTACTCACATTTCTATTTATTACTCATGCATGAATGAAAATGGATGTTTCCCTATCCATTTTTGATGTCCTTAATCTGTATTTACCAATTCAATGTGCGCATTATGTGTTATAAATATAGGTACTTACAAATCTCCTCGGCATTTTCGGTTCTGACGTTTCATACAATCTTTCAGATCTTGCGACATTGAACAGAGAGTATTCATATCACTTCGCTGCTCATCGTATATTCCTTTGAAGTTGTTGTAAATATGTAAACAGGATCTATCGAAATCACAAATGTCCGTATTCCCTGAAAAAGAAATTCATATTCTTGTAAATCACTTTTCGATGCACATGCACAATGAAGTCAATGCTGGTGCAATGAAGTAATTATTTTAATACCAAAAGTAAAGTATTTAAGGGCAGGGTTATTTATAAATAAGTAATCCTATTTATGAAATTCTGCCATTTCCATACAAAATAATATGCCAATTTAAAAATGCATACCTACTCAACCAAAAGTTTTATGACTACAATAATTTCATATACAGAAATAATGGAAAAGCTACCTGCATATCATTATAGGAGATAAAAATATAAAAATAAAATAATAATCAGGTGGAATTTCTCTGTTTATTTACACTCGCCTAACATTTCATATTATTATTAGTGAGCGAATTATTACACCATATTTTTTGATGTCGATATTCTGTAAGCTATACCAGTATTTTCAGTTTTAATTTTCATGTCGTAACTTTTGTGCTGACTTAAACTCATTTTTATGCATTTTAGACTAAAAAATACAAAAACCGATAATACCTATAATGTATGTGTATGTTTTATACAGTTTTTTGAATATTACTGGCATTAGGATTAAATACCACAAGACTACAACCACAAGTAAACAAGATCGATTTAGGGAGTGTGCAACACAACAACATATCAAGTAAATGTAGAAAGTTGATTTTATCATCAGCAGTCATAATAACAAATGGAAATAGCAATAAATTATGAAATATTTCTTGGTAGGTTGCTATTATTGTGCCTAAATTTTGATTTATGTGTGACATCGTGCATGCATTTAATAAGTAAGATACTTAGAAACACCAGTGAGCAATTGATCTAATCGTAGTTCCATGTAAAAATATGAATGATTCACAGGTTGTCTCATCTGCACGCATGGCTGACTAAGATGTGTAGGAACAACATGATTTTCTAGATTCTGTATTAGAATATATAAAGGTTATTATAAAAAATTTCTCACCTGTACACACACTGAGGAATACCGCCACAATGGTTATCAGATAAGAAATGGCTAAGTACATTTTTTTCACGTAGTGCACACTGAGGCAGAACAAGAACGTAAGAAAATGGTTATTCCAGTGAGGAATTGGTCCGTAAATGAGGAATTCACGCTTCTGGACTAAAGTTCATTGTTGGAATCCGAAGATTTTGATGTAATTGGGCTGTTTTGCACAAATACTTCTGAATTGTAAAGAATTTCACGTAAAACTTGCAAGGTTAAGATGTAAATCGAAGTTGATTTATTTTCCCTTCACATTTGTTGCTTACTGCCCCTCCCTTTGATGACTTTTGGACTTAAATGATGTGTTACAACAACAATCTTTTACGACAGTTTAGTTTTTTATGGACAGCGACACTGGAGTTTCATTGTACATTACTCACAAAAAGAGTTGACTTGAAGGTGACTGACTTAGCTTGTAAAATTCCTTTAGTACGATATAATATAATGTATTGTGTCGTAAATTGAGGAAAATGACAAGAGTAAAAGATGAGATGATCTCATTCGCTGTAGTTTAACTATACTCCTTGCAAAATCAAATCAAACTTCGGTTGACAGTTTATACACTTAATCACTTTTTATCAAATTTTATTAGCCTATTCAATTTTGCTTCACGTTATTATGCAGACGTCATCCATCTTCCTCCATTCATGGATTCACCTCAATAAAATTTTGAACTTTAATGTATGAGACATAAATTTTTGCAATCCAGGATATTCCAGTCCAGTCAATATCAACCTGTGAACACATAAAAGCGAAAAAACAGAATTAGCATTTTATTTTTGTACTGGTGTAACTTCGTGCTAACGAAATCCAAAGTTATTTGTATTTGGAATACTAACATAAATATTTAATTTCACTTAGCATAACGTGTGTGCAATCACGTTGTTGCGTAATAAAAATAAATACGTAAACATGCAAGTAAGTAGGTGAGCGTATAAATATTAATTTTTAAATATGAAATTAGATAAGGGATGTTCCTTATGTGTGTACGTACATATACAATACCTAATGAGAATAGAATATAATCTGTATGTACTAAGACAAAACTAAAGTATATTTGTGTAAGTTTATGTATTACATCATAGATAGATAAGATAGTCAAAGTCAAGTAACCCCTTATTCATGTCCAGTGAAATTCCATCTTTTATGGATGGCAAAAAGAGAAAAAAATAAAATCATCTTATCACAATAATATAAAACTCTCAAGTTACAGATACAAGATAAATTTCTATGGAACTGTGAACAAAAAAATGTAGTGTAGCTCTTTAGTCTTCTACCGAAACGTATAAAACATTAAAACCCACCTACGATGCTTATGTATTGTGCAACTCTTCTATTCAAAAGTGCTAACTTGAATAATGTGCTATAATTATCTTTCATTTTAATTAATCCCACGTTCCAACTGCGTTCTAATAATATATTACACTGTGTGCTTTATCTTATCCAAATATTTTCTTCCCTATAAACATGTTTTTACCATTCTGTTTGCAAAATATAAAAAATCTCCTCTTCAACTACACCCATTATTTGACTTTTTGCATTTTTATTTACCATTTGCTGGAAAGTCCATTATTGCGTGTATGATTTGATTACTAACACTAATACTAATGAAAAGAGTGATCCAATCCTGGATTGCCACTGCCAGGATACAATAAAATTCGATTTGTAGTGTGTACTACAATGTACTATACTGAATCAGGATATGATTGTGTAAGCGAAATGTCAAAGATACCGAATTCTATTGGGACAGTATGAATGCAATGTCTCTATCCCTTCTTTCTCTTTGGCTCTGAATGAATCAAAATCAATAGACTGATGCGATATAGATGATTCCCAAGTAAAGGACTGGATATTAGTATTTGCAGAGATAATAACTATGTAAGTTTAGGTACATTCGTGTGCTTAACATTCAAAAACAAACTTCAACTGTGAATGCCAAAGGGCTTTGTGTGCAGTTCAAGCAAAAAGAGATTCAATAACTGTACCAGCAGCTATGTCCCTCCTAAATGATATTAAATAGATATTATAATATGCTCTCATTCAAATATCTAATCTTCTCTGACTTACTACCAACATAATAATCCTCTGCACTCTACAGTATAGAAATCCAATCGAAAATTTTCCTAAGCTTGCCATATATACCAAAGATATCAGTACAGACTGCATGTATACTATTTGTATCTTGTATGTACTTATATTATGATAATTACGAACAAGCTACTTAATACTTGCATGTAGTTATCCCTGAGAGATTCTAAACGAGTGCACAGAGAGGAGAACACGTCAAACACATAAGCACAACGCAATTTGAATAAAAAAAGAAACGAACGAACGGTTCAGTATGCAAATACCTTGGATTGTATACAGATATTAATTATATTATAGAAACTACTGATATGTATCTTCTGTATAAGGATTTCTGGCTCTGTAAGCTTGACAGCCTGGTTTGGTCTGTCTTGATTTTGTCTCACTTGGCGTGGCTTACGTAAAGAATTTATTATTTAACAACCTAAACACTTAATAATAACGAACAATTCGCAACAAGACAAGGTAATGTTGCATTCTATTATATCGGATCAGATCAACTCACTGCAACACAACAGCCAGACAGACAGATCTGATCTGATGAGTTTCTATCTCTCGTATGACTCAAGTTGACTTGTCGTCCTCTCATTTGATTCGCCAACCAAACCAGACTGCACGTCTGCATTTGGCTTGATGGCGAATATTTCTTTGGCAACTTTGCCTCTATCTCACTTCACTTTAGTTCAAATCACTTCACTTCACTTGGCTTACTATAGAATCCTGTCTTTTAGTTCCCTTTGGCTCCCATTTAGTTGACTATCAAGAAATTGTGCTTAGTTGCTTACTCTAGCCACTATTCGCTACCATACCAGAGATAAAGATATCTACAATGTAAAGACATACACGTCATATGCACATAGCAGATAATACTATGCACTATTTAGACTGTAGGAGTCATTTAAGCTTACAATGCATCTTCTCTTCCTATCTTTTCCCCACAGTATATCACTATACAAATCCAATACAATATCCAACCAAAGGTGAAGGCGAATAAAATCATACAAGTTTATAATACGCCTTACTCAAAGTCTGATAGCATATAATCTATAACACAATAGTAATACAAGATAGCGTTTACTATTCACTACTACTTGATAAGACGAATTTGGTAAAAGGAAAAATAGCATAAGACAGCGAGTGTAAAGTAAGTTATTTATTTTTGTGCATATGTATTGCATAAAAATACATATGTACCGAAATAGTAGATATAATAAATTTTACAATGTACAAGATGTAATAATGAATGTATGTACTGGAACGGAGGAAAGAATAAATGGACAGACACAGATGAAATGGATTCGTAGATGAGTTGCAAAAGGGAAATGGCAAATCTGCACTTTGCTATCTCAAGTGTAATTTGCTTGAAAGGAGTGCGGTTTGGTTTCATATAGAATACAATTCGGTAATAACAGTGTATCTTGTCTAAGTATTAAATATATCAGCAGCTTGTCTTTATCAAAAGCTTTTACTTTGCTTCTGACTATGTTTTCCCTTTATACCGTCCACAACTATGTTTTCTGTTATATAATTGAATCGTCTTTAGTTTTCCTTAAACTATTAGTGGACTTTGACTATGCTACGTATGTGGCTTTAGGTCTCTATATATTAAACAAATATTTAGCAGTATAACTTAGTAATAGTACTCATTTACACTCTGATGTAGATATAGGGAATTAGTTAGAGTTAAGTTAGGTGCTATAATATACAGATAGGTTTTCTTTGGCTTGGCAGATGAAGCTTCTGTGTTATGTTATGTTATGTACATTACATTATGCATAGTAATTCGACGCTCCTGTTCTCCCAGCACATAACTAAACGTATCTATACATATGCAAATGCTTTTAACATCTGTAAGTGTATTATATAGTTAATAGAGAATTGGATAGTGGTAATGTAAATTAACGTCACAGATTCTTATCTTTATAGTTACACTGCTCTACTCTTAATGTCATGCTATGGTAAATGGTATGGTAAATGATGAGATAGAAATGAAGTTTGTCTATATGCTTACTAACCTAAACTCTAATGTATTTTATCTGTTATATTATAGTCTAGTGCTCCTTGTCTCTTTTCGTCGTGCAGATTTCAGCCTAATGTAATGTATCTGGCACATACCGACTGATATAAACTCTTTTACAGAACACTCGAAAATAAAAATCTTTTCCTAAGCTTAAGAAACGAAAACCAAACTGCAGACTCCACTCCACTCCTCTACTCCCAACAGATACTAACTATAAGCATGAATTGCACCTACAGACTACACAGAGAAACATTTTTGAATCTGAATGTAATGTCTGTACTGTAGTTGTAGTACAGTTGCTTGTTGCTGTGCTTGCATTGCCAGTCTTCTATTCTTCATTCTAACTTTTTTTGCGTATCTTGTTCAGAATAATCTTCATCTTCTGTAAAAGTATGCTTAGCAATATATCAAGTTTCTTTCTTATGTGATGTCTCCTCTATCAAAAGACATAAGAGGCAATAAGGACGAATGACGGTTACGGAGTCAGGAGCCAGAAAATAATTTTATTTTATTGGCATTCCCCTCACATTACACATACTGAAGATGAAAGTAGCAACCTTCTCCCATGTATTGGCTAAGGTTCGTTTTATTAAAGATAAACCACGTCCGCGTCCTACTGTACTTATACGAGATTGCGATTCACTTTTTCATTTCCGAACGCACTGCAAAAACATATTATAATGACATTTAAGTCCTACTTATAACTATACAGTTTTTTGCGTGCTACAAGAAAAACAGTTACACCACTCCTTTTCAAATATAATGTAAAATCAGAATGAACCTAAACTTAACCTTTTATATTTTATTTTTGCACTTACAAACATAAGAAACGCAATATGTCTAATCAGCACTATCTTATGAAATACCTACTTTTGTATCTCCTCTCAGTCTAATATTGGGTTGGAGTTGAAGAGGAAAAGGGAAAATTTAATCCAAACACCCAACATTAACTCCAATGGAATTTCACTACTTTTATCACAGAAGCTGTGATCTCCTATGAAAATTATAAAATATTGGATTGCTTCCAGTCTAATAGTACATGGCTAACCAGAAATGACACCACGGCTCCACAGCATAAAATATAATCTCAACACTATGTATTACCAATACCTATAATCATCCTCTATGTACATTCAAGGATTTTGTTTTCCTTGGATTATGTATCTTCTCAAACTATTTTTCACGTCAGTGACAACTAACAGTTCAACTTTTCAAACCAAAAATATATACCTTCCTCAACGTTAGCAGTTAGCACCACAGAAAGTACTTCTACATTCAAAAGCACAACAACATAACAAAGTCATTTTTCTTATAAGTGTTTCAAACAGTTGCTTTACCTTTTTTCTCCTTAATAACAGAGTAAATCGTCGATAACTTAAAGCAGCTGTATTTTTATTAAGTAAATATTGATATACAGGTAGGGTTTTTCAAATTTTCTGCAAAGCTCACATTCATGCAAAAATTTAATGTAAACAGTTCTCATTACCTATAATCGTAACTCCTCCATATTTTAAAGTAGGATTACTTTGTAGTATTAGATTCCCTTGGGATCGACGCGACGTAGATAAGTAAGCAAAAGACAGGACAAAGAGCGTTATTAGATCAACAGAGTCACTGTGTACAATTACTTCTCACTGATAGATTTGTGTACCGAAATACACATGTTGCAAGTTGAAACTGTTTTAGACGATTACGAATGAAGGCAATATGCACAAAAGTGATGTTGATGACTCTAAAGTTGGAGGAAGCAGTCGTAGAAGCCTTATTTACGACGGTTGAAGTAGACAATTAGAATCCTGTCACAAAATGCTTTAAAACTGTAGCAGAGGGAGAATCAGAAAATAGAGTAATGCAGTGTATCTGCAGTACATTTGAAATTGGTGAATGAATCGAGAAACGCACCCCCGATTCCTTTGTGTTTGTGATATTCGTTATCTAATCTGTGTAAGTTGTAATTGTGAATGCACGTATTCATGAATGTATTCGTAGTATTATAATTTTTTCACTTTACATTTCTGATTTCTGCTCCACTATGCACAGGTCACTTTTTACTTTGCGTTTGAAATTGTTTATGTGTGTTCATGTTCACTTCACCAAACAGAATGGGAATTGTGAGCGATGTACAATTCCTTTACTTCAGCCGTGTTCACTAATGTTACATAAATGAACTTCTTTGACTTGACACCTGTGCTTTGCAACCAAAGCAAACGAAAACCACGAGAGTGTTAAATGAGCAATGAAATTACAGAAATGAAGGTGTGAAAGCACGCGGCTGCAGTTAACAATAATAACACCTGGATTTATTTCAAGGATAATAATTTCAATTAAAAAGTCCGTCAGAATCGCTCACGAGAACTAACACATGTTTGTCTTTTCTTAAATAATATCCAAGTGTGCTGTGCTGAATGCGCTTCTTTTCTGTCAAAATCACTTTTCACAATTGTAGAACAGAAATAAACACGGATTTTCTAAAAGGATGCACCATTCACTATGCACACGTTTTATTTTACAAAACGAAGCCTTAAGCTATGCACCTGACAAAATCCAATCCAAGTGCGCCGAGTTACCACCAATACTAACTAAAACTAAACCAACTCCACTCCACGACAATGACAAGGGGAAGCTTACAATTTAGAATACTGCATTATTTCACGTTTCTTCATTTTATTACCTATAAGGTATACTCACTGTGGATCACTATCACTATTCACTCCGCCTTATGCATATACAATGCGTAAGTATTAGGAAATGTATTTAATATTCAAAAGTGTGTGGATGGAATTGGATTGAATACTCTTCGGCTTATTCTTAACTAAATGGTAAATATATTGGAGTGTACCTATACCTAATCGACATAAGACACTATAAGAAATTTTCCCACTTGTTATTATAACTTTGTAAGTATAACAACTATTTTCTCAACTTCTGTTGTACTTCCCATAAGCTTCCCTTCATTTCGACCTTTTCCTGGATTTGATTTATTTCCAGAACCAACAACGGGTTGAGTTGAGTTCTGATTTTGAGTTGACAGTCGTTTGGGTTTTGGATCGAGTGCGAGAGGTTTGGTTATTCAGTTTGCTCTTCTATTTGTAACGTACCTTTTGCTTGCGTTTAGCACAGTACTCTTCTTTCTATACAGAAAAATAATAAATAATTGTAACTATGTGAAAACTTGTCATGTCAGATTGCTATTGACAAGTAGACTACAATGTAAGACATTTCTTTCAATGTATTTCACTTGTCACTCAGTACAGTGCAGTGGCCTATCCTATTATAAAGCCTTACAGGTATATAGTACATGCTATATGCTATGTGTAGTACGGATATCGCATGGTCACTTAAACACAAAAACAAGCATGTCCACATCTAACATAAGTAAATAAATAACTATCCACAATTCTACGGGACAGTTGTGCCATATACACTTGTCTTAAGCTTCATATTTTCTCATAATCCCAACTAATATTCATATCATACATGAAAACCTTAATTTTGGCTCCATGGGCATTCCATGCAAGTTAAATGATCCGAACACAAATCAAGTACTATTATTCTTTCATAATACTTGTCTTGATGTAAAATTGCTTTATGCTGCAAACCAACACAAGAGAATAGAAAATCCCGTTTGGTTCCACACTTCTAAGACTTCTATGTACTATAATTTGAATCTAAAAACTAGTGTTGCTCTGTTCAGACCTCTATAGACTTTTAGGTAGTCGTGTACCTATTATGCAGTATTCATACGACCCATTGTAAATGAGTAATGCATGTTTCATAAGAATATAACAGAACCGATTGCTAGTTAAATAATCTACCTATATAAGTATAAAACAGTGCAGAGTGCACCGATAAATATTTGGGTAGCTTGTTTTATTAACAACTAGAGTGCGGCCCCACTAATCGGCACACCAATGCACATCCCGCACACCCCAAATACATTGGAACCCCCAAAATATATTGGCACACCCCAAGATACATTGGAACACCCCAAATTAAAATTAAAATGTCTGTAATGCAAATGATTAAATCGTTGAGATGATCTTAATAATTGTTTTCTGGAACCTATCTCAAAGTGCAACAATATTATCCATAAATAAGAAATATTATTTCTAAATGTATGACTTACCCAGTGGAAGAAAATGTAAGTCAATAAAATAACGGTTGTGAATCCCACAATAATGTTTGAAAAGTATTTTCTTTAGAAGCACACGCCTAACTAAATACCCATGCAATTTGGTTAGTATTGTATGGAAACGTGTACTAGATACAGCGTCTGGAAAATAGGTTTGTATTTAAATAGTATGTAGAGATTAGACAGAGGAGCACCTGCGAGGAAGGCAACCTGCAACTGGAAGAAACTCTGATTTGGGTGCACTAGACTGACTCGAGAAGAGATTCAGCTGAAGAAGACTGAAATGATCCATGAATTTTTTTCACATGGACTGATTCTTCTACATTTTCTGTGATGTGAGTACAAGTTTCCGTCCGATGCATGGAAGAAAGAAGAATTGACTGCAACACTCGTCTCTTTCCTCTCTTTCGCTCGCTTACGAGTTTTTTCAGCATAGGAAAGTCTGAGTCAAATAAGTGAGTGGTGCCTACTCTCCTCTTCTCCTTTCAGTTTGAGCTGACTGACCATTTTCTTACTCTTCTGGAGAGATTTCGGCTCAAGGCTTATCTATAAGAACTATACACCATTGTATTATCCCATCTCATCTCCTAAAGATATAAATTCCCATTCTCTATCTTGTCCGCTGCCAATCCAACCCGTGTACTACCTTTCCTATCTCATAATAAGTAACAATAGCCAAAAGGCTCGCTTTCCAAACCAAACCACCACCATAACAACTTATACTAATCTTAAGACCATATAAAGTCTATCTATTAGTGAATCTCTCTATAACTAAATACTACGAGCTTCTACTACTACCTACATATGAATTAATAATATAGGTACCAGTCTTACTCTATAATCAATGCCTTACTTACATGTTGTATTATGTTATGACCTGTAAGTAAGGATCCCCAACTTAAACTGTATTTATAGTTTAGTACAATCAAATAGGAGAGAGTACCTATATACGAGAGTAAGTACCTACCTACGTAACGTAACTAATGTAAATGGTACTAAGTGAGTAATGAATTCACTCCGTCTAGTCTCCCTGGTTTGGGTTTATAGCTTGTGAGTCCGGCTTTTCGTTCTGTCCTGCTGAACTGAACTATGTATGTAGGTATTTCAAGGTATGTGAAGACTTGTACTCAAACTATTATGTATATGGTCTCCGGTCAGACTAATCGGCACATCGCTTTAAACCCAGAAAACCCAGTACACCCCGTCCAGGAGGATCGAAGTCTTTTGGTACGCTAGTACTGTGGTGTCTGGTGTGCCAATGTAATTTGGGGTCTACCAATGCACTTTGGGGTGTGAAATGTACTTTAGGGTGTGCCACTGTATTTTGCGGTGCGAAATGTACTTTTGAGTGTTCCATTTTTTTGAGGTGCGCCAATGTATTATGGGTTGGGTCAATGTACTTTGGGGTGTACCACTGTATTTTGGGGTGTACTAATCTGTCTTGGGGTGTGCCAAGGTATTTTGGGGTGTGAAACGTACTTTGGGGTGCTCCACTGTATTTCGGGGGGTGCCAATGTATTTTGGGTTGCGTCAATGTAGTTTGGGGTGTCCATGTATTTTGAGTTTGAGACACCCCTAAATACATTGCCATATCTTAAAGTACATTGGAGCACCCCACATCCAAAAAATATTGGCACATTCCACACTACATTGGCTAAAATTCTACAGTACTAAAGAATTTTGTTTACCATGGTCGGTGTGTGCATTTTGTGCTGGATATGCAGGGGTGTGCCGATAGTGAGACCGATATAGCCTGTAGTTAACTATTGGGGTTTTTGTTCTCCTTTCGCAGCCTTGTATTAAATGCTGGTTGCCTGCATGTGCACGGTTGATACCATGCTTTGCTTTCGTTTCGATTTTCATCTTGACGAACGTGAACTGTAGCTACATACTAAATAGGTTTCTATCCTAAGCTATTCCTTTTTCTTTAGTAAACATCATTTTTCCTGGCTATATAGTTTAACCACGTTTAAATGCATGCTGATACATATAAAAGGCTATTTACTTCTTTTCGTGCATTTATTGCTTTGCCTTGACTAACCAACCGAAATTTTTGAAAAGAAGACCTTTCGGTAGCTTCAAAACAGCCGTGTCGTAAACAAAATGTTATTACATTTTCATAACATATTTTACACTGTATTCAGTCCCTTGTCCCCACATTTTACTTTGTACTAAAACATATAGCTAGTAATAAAACTAATTTAATGTATGTAAAGCATATAATAGTGGAAGTTAGTATATCTTCAGTATCTACATCGATGCTGGAGACAAAGTGGCTATTGTTAAACTGGAAATTGAACTTGTTCTCGAGTAAATATGCAAAGTGAGCTAAAAATAATAAAACTAAGTAAAATCTTAAAAAATAGATGATTGCATCTACATAAATACGTTTTGGTTATGTTCCCTGCTGGTTATCGAACTGATCTTGACTATTAGCTATTACGCTACACACACTAAATAAGTAAATGCCTTTTCTCTGTGCGTGTAAGAAATAGCTTATGTAATGGTGGTATGTTTGTTATATGTACTATCACCATATTGTATCAACCCACAGGTTGTTTTAGAAAATCTCAAGTGTAAGAACTGCTATAGAGATAATATGATATTGTTGTGTAGCACACTAGAACTACAAGCCATTTAGGTATACGCTAAGAAATAGAAAACACAGGCTATTATTCATAGAACGGAGATGGAAATGTAGATGTACGTACGTACCGCCTAGTTTGGGCAGGTTTTTCTTTGCTTCTGCTTTTATTCTAACTTTATGTAGTTGGGTTGTCCCACAGAACAGTACAACAGTAGTGTAGGTAGCTTAAGTTAATAAAATTATATTTCACAGAGTAATGCAAAGGTATGTGCTGTTGTTTTCTACAGCTAAGGCTAGGGTAGGAGTGTATAAACATTGTATAGACATTTTGATGTATGGCATTCACACATCAAAACTAACTTAACAGCATGATATGAACTGAAGGCATGATGAAATGAATGTGATTTCAATATTTGATAATAATCACACAGCATAACACAATAGAAAGACTAGAGTCCGTGTTATGTTTTGTTCTGTGTTATGTCATGCAATCAAATAAAATGCTATGTTTTAGTTTTGAGTTTCACTGCTTATTGCTAGTGCTAGTGTTATTTAATTCTCAGGCAAACTGTAATCATGCCTCCGTAGATATAATGCATAATCCTCCGAAATACTAACACTAACACTGCCAGCAAGCAGATAAATATATGAGTATATTCATGGAAATTGAGTTTGACTCAAGTTAGTAGTTTGAATGGGTGTATCTCCTAATGCATAATACATCTGTATGTTATTTTATGTATGTGCATACTGATGGATACTATTTTGTTGTACATACAGACAGTTCAGATAGCAATGGCTTTATTGGTATATTGGTACTGGTACGAGGGAAAGTTCCGTGCTGCCATTATGAAAATCATAATATTCAATAATGGCTAAAGAATGAAACAACCACATTGTAATGTGTAATAGGATACTTTAGAAATTAGAATTCAATGCCAGGAGACGCCTTGCCATGCAATCGGATCCAGTAGTAACTATCGCAGTCAACTTGTAAACTTGAAGATCATGAATAATAAACCATTCAACCAATGCACTTAATGAAGTAGCAGAAGCGACACATATGTCCTCTGAACCGTAGCAACACAATAGAAAAATTTTAAGTATATGTATCGAAGCGTTCAAGAGTTATAACACCTCAATTCGGTGCTAAAAATACACCTCAATTTTCCCATAGACAAAAGTTAGATGACATAAGTAGTAAGAATGCACCACTTACGCCACCTATCTTTTCTCTATAGAACTTTCCAGCTACACAACACTTTTAGCCCTGTGTTAAGTTTGAGGACACAGGGTGTAACAAATATTGACAAAAATAAAAATCATCAAAAAAGCACTTTAACGCAATTATTAATTATACGTCGTTACCGAACATCAGAAAGCGCGCTGGAGCGCTGCAGGCTCCATTCTGACCCATAAAAATAACATTAAGCCCTCCACGCTTTACTAAAATTTTTAAAATGCGTTCCCATTAGTAGTCTAAATCTTTTTATTTTTATAAGCCAGAATGGAGCCTATATTGTATGCGCACGCTTTCTGAGGATCGGTTACACCGTATAATTGCGTTAAAGTCAATTTTAAAATTTTATACGGTGAAGACCGTATTTTAAAATTTTTCAATATTTGGTACACCCTGTGTCCTCAAACTTAACGTTTTTAGTAATACATGGAATTCTAGGCTCTATATTAATCAATTTTTTTAGTGGATGTCATTTATCGATCACACCCATTTTCACAGGGGACCTTCCTCGGAACACCAAGAACATGTACAAAAAGTTTTAGCGAATTATATTAAGCCGTTCAGGAGTTATAGAGCCAACAGACAGACAGACAGACAGACGGACAGACAGACAGACGGACAGACAGACAGACAGACAGACAGACAGACAGATTGTGAAGGGCATTATTATAAAGTAGCTTCCGCTACTTAATAAAGGGTTAAGTATTACTTATGCATTAAGATTGGGCTGTTACCATAATATATCTCCAATTGCCAACTTCGCTCTTTTATATGACCTCCACAGTAAAATAAAGCAATTCTAAGGTGCATACACTAAGCGTAATTAGATATCAATATCAACTGGTTGATTTTCATTCTGATACGACCTTATGTTGCACTAGTAAGTTTTCTATATCTACCCATATTGACACACCAGTTTACGAAATTATTCAACAATACAGAAGTGAATATGAGTGGGCTTAACAAAAGAACGAATCTCTACCTACCTAATAATTATATAAATAAAGAATCTCTACTGCAATATTAATGATGTGCTAGAGACAATACACTTTCGGGTTTTAGAATCTTTGCATACAAGACACAAGAAGACAATACAAATACAATACACCTGTAATGCATAATTTCAGAACAGGTAGATGTAGATTTGGATACTTCATGGGTTACGTATCTTTATATGTTCACAGCTACAGACGTCATTACGAGTATAGGTAGAATCTTTTCTGTACCATACAATAGTGATACGGCTCTAATACACTACGGTGGTAAAAAGGTGGTTACATAATTGTACGCGTACGTATGTAATCTATGTGCACAAAGAAGAGACTTACTCTAAAGGCAGTTTATTTAGTGTTTAAGATTTAAACTGCCTGTGGCTAGTATTTATGTATGTGTGTATCCTATCTGTACTCTGTACTGTACTTGTATGTATAGCAATTTAAGCAGCATGTTAGTTGAATGCTTGTTGGCGTTGGTTAGATTAGGAATACTGTCTTGGTGTACCTACACGTTCTGAATGGCAAATACGAAAGTATTTAAAACAGAAGATAGTAATATTACCTTTTGTTTTGGACTGTAATTATGGACACCCCAAAAATACTCAATTTTACCACAAAAAGTTGTACTCAGAAATACTACTTTTCCCCAATTTCTTCATTTAGTACCCCAAATAATACGTAATTTACCCTGTAAAATTATGTAAAACCCTGTAAAATATAATTTACCCAGTCAATTAATTTTATTCATTCTTAAAATCCAGCACTACAAAAAGGGGATCATACAGCTTTTAAAGGGTAAAATGACTACTTGGGATACTAAATGAAGAAATTGGGAGAAAAGAAGTACCCTTGAGAAGTACTATATTTGGGGGTAAAATTGAGTATTTTAGGGGTGTAAAAAATAATATCTCTTACCTTTACCTATTGTACAATATACAACTTGAAGTATATAATTCAGCATCTCCTTAAATATTGTGTGTATAGTTTTGTAAAATATGTGTTTAAGGTATAGGATGAAGAATAAGAGTGCTAGAGTTAGTTGCTAGCTTCTTTGTATGGAACGGGACGGTAAGGTTAGGTAAGTAAAAAGTGATTGCTGGTGTATAGTAGTAAAATAACTGCTGCACAGAATGCTTTTAGCTGTTCGGCTGGACTGGCCTTCAATTTAGATGTATGAAGTCTTATAGTTCGTTAGCTGAACTGAAGCTTACGTTGCTGTCTGTATTGTATTCATTGTTAGCTTAAAAGCATGTTAAGTGAGGTCTTCTTGTTTAATGTTTACCCGTTTTCTAATAGACTCTATATAGTTCAAGTATTATCGTTAGATTCGTTAGCTTTTTTATCGTTCGCCTTTTTCTTCTCAGAATCTTCATTTTCTATAATGAACTGTGCATGTGTGTATTAAACCTTTGATGTTTGCTTTGTTGATTAATATTTTTTATTATTAATATTCCTTGTTGTAGAACGTTAGTTGGGAATCCTTAATCTGAAAGTGTTTACCACCTACTTGCTTTGTTTGTAAGAAAACATGTTCGCATTTAGATATCTGTAATCTTTGGTCAATAAATTACGATTCTGGGTTTAGATATGGTGGAGAGCACAATAAATATTCTCAAATATGGAAATCCAATTAAAGGAAACTATATTCTTGCTAGAGGACGGAATAAATCAGGGAATCGTGACACATTTCTGATTGATGTGCTTATAAGTAGTAATAAATTGGTAAAGACAGAAATCGTGACTGATATCTGTTAAAACAATTAAAAACTGAATAAATAATTATTAAAAATGAATTTAACACGTAATAAGTAATATAAGTCAAAGCAATGTCAGCAAATGGTCATTTAGCACAATAGTACAAACAGTTTAAATGATTGAAATCTGTTGGATACAAATGCATTAACATGCAATCATTAAGTAGGTAGCTTAATAACTCTTGTTCACCTTGTGTTCCATCAGATGCTACACTATTATCGAACTTTTGACTTTAGTTTAGACGCGCAAATCATGTATTTAATATTGTGCACAACTAACTTGCTTACAAAAGTAGCTATAATCTCAAAGTTAATGTATCTGTGTCCTGTGTACAAATAGTTGAGAAGAAAACGCAAATTCAAAGAAATGTTCATGCAAATAATTCTGTATGATTCTGTTTAATGCTTAACTTGGCTCGCAGAGTAAACAATACCAATAATTACTTTGTACAATAATAACAGAGCAATAGATACTCAAAGTATTGTAGTTATTCTACAGAGAAATAAATAGTTGCATGTGAATTCTCCATTGATTTATTGTCCGCCTTGCATAAGTTAATTTTTATTGTAACCATTGTCCCTTACCTTTGTCTACTACAGATTATGACTATGAAGCAACGAAAACGAAATAGATAAGGCAAGAACATTTAATTTTCCCTTATCTCCATTAAATGCTCTGTTGTGCCTTTAATTTTATTATACAACTTGTGGTTTGCTGTATTCGATTCGATTGGTTCGGAGAAAATTAGTGTTGAAGAGAAGACTTGACAGCAAGATTGCCGTAATGTAAAATAGTTGACGTTAACGAACAGTTCACCTTGCACCTTATAAGTACAAGACAATAGCTTCAGCTTCTCAGTATTATATTGTGTGTGGCATGACATGGCAGGGCATGACATGATATAAGGAGTCCTACAGATATACTGACACTAAACGAACTAACAATGCAAATCCTCTCATCATAAGATCATATAATAAATACTTTTCATGAACTCACTTTGTATTCCAGATGGCTAGTTTAACTTTAATGCAACTTTATGCACACTACACAAATATATTCGATTTTAGTATGCTCTTTACATTTCCAACGGCTTATGCTGGCTGTATTCTACACATATAGATACATGGGAAGGAAAAGTTGATTTGCTTTGGGTTCGCCTCTTGGATTAATGCTTTACGCTTGTTAAACTCATTACCTTACCTCACAATTTATATACGCTACATTAAATCACAGTCTAAAAGTCCACACTAGATCCGGCTCACAATTTAAGTTGACAAACTTACATTAATGAATACACCATGTTAATACAATTTATACTATCTCATAAAGATTGTCGAATCATGTTGTTTCTCACCCGATTCACTTTTATATCTTTAAGGCACAATTGTCAGCGTTTTCTTTCTTCTGTTAGTGATCTAGATGATTAACTCATTTAAAGCTATTCCTGTTTCGAAGATAATACGGTTAGCTTTTATATGCAAAATAAAAAATTTTGCTTTTAGATTTCAAAGGATTCATATCCTAAATATTTGGAAACCTACAGAGGTACATAGTACTGTTTTTGTCATTCGGTAGTAGAATACTGTTTTCAGGTCATAATTTAATCAATATCAATAAAAAGTCGTCCCTTTTATTACACTTATTGAAAAAATATAATTGAAATAAACAATAGGTTACTTTTTTTCAATTAGGTCATTTTTTCGGTTTGCTTTTAATAATTATTAATTGTTTGTACATTGTTGCTCTTTTTCGCGGTTACATTTTAAGTACTAAAAGTACAAATGTGTTTCATGAAAACTCAATTGTTTCGTTGAAATCTACTACTAAATTAAAGGAGATAGAAAGTAAGTAAGAATTTGCATTTGCGCATCACCAGAATTACATTTTGCGGATTTGAAGAATCAGTTGTACGATTTCTCACTAAATATTCACAATTACAAGCTCCTGCATTTAAATAAATAAATTCCTATCCTACTAGGTGAAACATGTGTATGCATCTTCCCACACTAACTGTGTTTAACAACTTTACAACGTAAGTTTGCGAACATCTTCTTGTCAATTTTAGCATAAAGCACACATTATAAGGAGAGACAGACAATTTATCACCAAACCTCGCAGGCTGGCCAAACTCACTTTTGTCTCTATTTGGCCACTAGTATGACAATAAGAAATAAAATATTACCTCATATACATTCACCATTTTACAATGAGTCTATTACAGTATTCCATAACATTCCATCCTTATTTGAAATTCAGAACCTACACTTAACTATCTACTTAATGATAAGCTACTCATCCTTTACTTATTACTACAGAACGTAGAGCAGAACAACTCAATCATTTTATATCAGACAGAAAACTGTTGCTGACCATAAGAACTGGCACTTAAACAATAACATGATCTTGTAAAATTAATTGCTTGTTTTACCCAAGTTCTCTCTCATGTATCTAAAATCCCATTAAAGAAATGAAATATGCATCGGGCAACACTCAGCTGGATTTTATTGAAATTCTCCCAACTTACCTTTGCATTGCATACGCAGAAAATTAAGATGACTTAACTATTAACTTCCTTCATGCAAATTCATCTTGCTTGCTTGTCAAACTAAACGTATGGACCTGAACTGAATATAAAAATATTAAGAAACATTACTATTTAAAATCTGCATTTCTGAAAACACAATTTGTAAAATAAAACTAAAATGAATTTATGCTTTTAAAATTGGATAAAGTAAAAATACTGAAAAACAAAGTAGGTTCCATCATGAAGAAATAGGAAGAACCTAATTTCAACAAATAAAAACTCGTGTGTATCTGTAATCACTCCGAGGAATGAAATAAGACAAGGAAGTTGTATTTCCTGAAAGAGAAGCTATAAAATGAAGTTATTGGCACAAAAATTGTCAACTGTGTCATGTAAATAGTTAGGTCACGTTCCTAAACCGATCTTAACAACTTGCATCAATCAAATTAATAAGTCTGAGCACTAGGATGAGAATAAACGTTCAAAAATATAGCGGGACGGGAAGGCTTGGAATTTTTTAATTTTCATTCATGTGTGTATAGATAGTTTGATATGGATATGAATGTGCGTAGGATTTATTTGATGAACAGAATCGCTATTGCACTGAGAAAAGAAAACAAGTTTTGAAATATTTAAAGCATAAAGTAATAACAAGTTGAATTATCCACAGCAAATTTTTCGCACGAATTTGTACCGTGCAGCAATAAGGATGAAAAAGTGAATACCATTCTTTCATGTGGGAATAATTGTCGTTCATAATTGATTTAAATACATACTGCAAAGTTTGTTTCTGTATAAATACACGTAATAGGTAGTACTTAAAAGGAAAACGTTTATGAATTCATAAAAGCATATAGTTACAAAAAGCAAGTACCACAGCTAACAACGTGTACTATTCTTACTCACGTTACAACTTTATAAATAGCACATGTATTATTATGCAATCTAAATCTTCTCTATGTATATGTATATTAATCATTTGTATGTAATCGAAAAAATAGTGGATGGATATGAATAGAATTGGTTGAACTTTATAGAAGCGTAGAATATGTAGATTGCACAATCCTCACGTTATTTTACATTGAACCCACATTTTACTGCGGAGATGTCACAATTTATTTCAGGCTCTGCCACGGTCAGGTCTGCATGAAATTTAATGAAAATAAAAACGTTCCATGATAAGATGTGCGTGTCAACAGTATCATCTTAATGCGCAAAACGTAACATTTGGGTAATATAGTAAGTAGCATGTACTGTGGAGAACTTTGATGTGAATGTGATAATCTGGATGCTTATAGACTTTTCCTACCTGGCTGAATTCGACCACACAGGGAGACTCTTCGTAATAACAGTCATTAGCTCAGAGGCAACTGTTTTATATCAAGTAGATCTCAAGCGGGTTCTTTTTATCAATTCTGGACATGAAGTGGGTCGCTATAAAAGCTAATTAAACTGCGTCGTTAAATTAGCGACCTAAGCCATTGTACTACAAAACTCCCAAGACCTTTTATGCCTAATCTGATAAATTCCACTTTATTTATATGGTACAATTTGATTTTTATAGGTACATACCACTAAAATGCACTCTACGCTACAACATCGTGCAACGTGCAATTTATTTTAAGCTCCCAAGAAAATGCAATTTTAGAATTTTAGAAAAATAAAAGAGAAATCAATGCCCAATCTTCACGAAGAAATTGAAGCCGTCACTAATTTCGTTGCAAGTACTTTGACTGCATTGTAGATTGCTTAAGTTTTTGTGTACTGATACCGATGTATCCAACTGTTTTGAGATTGAGGTAGCAGGGACTTGTGCTTCAATTATTATGCAATACTTGTACAAAATCAACAATGTATTTTCGAATGCAAATTTGCAGTTATTAGCTTTAGAAGTTCATTAACCCTTTGTAAACCTTTTGGCGGTTCGTATGTATGCAAATACTCGCATGTTATGTACAACCTTACAGCTTTGTTTGGAATGTAATTAAGCGTATCAAGTAAATAACACAATACTTTATGATAATTAATATCTGCCTTCAGCAAAGAGGTTTGAAAATACCACTGGGAGTTTCGTTGAGGATTTGCAAAATGTGACAGTTTGTTAAAAACCTAGACACTAGATGTGTATTATGGGAGATAAATTTTGCTAATATTTAATGTATTGATTGAGTTTGCCTACATCCTGGGTTCATTAGATCGTAGAAGAGAAGACGAATTTAGAATTAAATAAAAGCAGTCACTTAGCAAAATGTGGTTAGCAAACCTTGCCTATAAACTATTAAAATTAGCACCTGTACCTACACAAATAAGTAGGTTGTGTTATTTATCACAACAAAATAAAATACCTTCATTATCATTAGGGGTATTAAATGGGCAGAGACAAATGATTCGTTTATGCGAACATCAGTATTATAAGGTCCACAAGCCGAACGCAGTTGAGTCACCAAGTAATGTTGAGTGGCTAAATTTAATATGTAACAGTTCCTTAATATTATAATCTAACGAGTGTTTAGTACCTGTAAACAGCAATAGAATATTCATCACTCATTACATGAAAAGTTAAAACTGCCATTGCATATGCTATATGTGGTGGTCCTGCAAAACACTTTGATGTTTAAACTGGAATAAAATTTTGAGATTCGATAATTATATTTTTTCATTCAGAGGATGATTGGGATTTTTTTACAATTAATTTTACTAGCGATGCCACTAATGGAACTGTACTGTCTGTCCATATGTACGTTAGCACCATAACTCTCAAAGGTTTTGACGGATTTGAATGAAACTTCGGGTTTCTACTTATAGGAAGCACCAAGCTAATAATTTTTAATGTTTTTACTTACAGGAAGCACCAAGCTAATATTTTTGATGTTTCTACTTATAGGAAGCACCAAGCTAATAGTTTTTGATGTTTCTACTTATAGAAATCACCAAGCTCATATATTTGGCATTTCTACTTTTAGAAAGCACCAAGCTAATATTTTTGGTGCTTATACTTATAGGAAGCACCAAGCTAATATTTTTGGTGTTTCTACTAGTAGGAAACAGCAAGCTAACTCTTTGACTTCTTTGATGTCACTACATTTATACTCAGAAAATTGTAATTGAAAATTCTGATGTAATACCAAAACTTAATATCGTCTTCAAGTATGCACTGTAGCTTTACACTGACGGGCTTCTATTACTGCTTGCTGTTAGTTTTAAAGATAATTTCTACAAAATGCTTTATCCAAAGCAGCCGTTCTATTATTAATTACTGAACTGTAATAATTAAGATAGCGTTACTTCTTTGTTCTTACACAAGCTTGTAAATGCAAAACGAAATGACACTGAAACTTTATTTTACTATATAGTTACCTATGTAAATCCTCCTAGACGTTATGCATGATATGTAGATTTGAAATTTCAAGGTAAAGAAAAGAAGATGCGGATGATGTAGTTTTTAAATTACGCATATAAATGTAACAATGTAATGTACCTTAAGCTGTTCACGAAAATAATAGGCTAATCATCTTTGGCCTGCACAACGTCCATGCGATAGAGCATGTAAGAATATTTTGACGTAAATACTAAGTGCTGTGCTGATAGTTATACTCGGTTGATGGAATTATTTGAAAGGCATAAGGCAATCATTTCTGTTAATTTTCTCGAGATATTTATGACGATGCAGATAGGAGGAGAGTTTCTAGGAGCAAAACAAAATGTGACTCTAACTAGATCTTAATTACCATTTGGAGCAACCTTCTGTATATATTAATAAAACTAACTGCTTATATCAGTAGGTATAATACGTAGTCATAAAGGAATGTTAACTACGGGAATATTTACAAGTCACATTTAAAGATAGTTTATTTGTTAATTAAGTATAGACGAATACATTTACTGTTTCTAACTGAACAGGCAAGTGTTAAAATATTTCCATTACTAATAGAATACAAGAGCGAGGTACAAGTACAAAGACAACTAAGTAAGGTGAGAAGTGAGAAGGAGAGGATAGGACATTTGTACAGAAGGTATGTCATCACTTGATTTATTTGGGAGATTCATTTTTAAAATTAATCACTGCGTTACATTTGACTCAGCAAATCGTTTTTCTACTAAATTAAGGGTACATACAAGAAAGAAATTGGCAACTAATAGATAATAAGAGTTGCTCACATTTAAAAAACTAAGTGCACAGACGAGACAAATAAATGAACTATAGATTTTTACTGGGAATGGTAAAAGTAAAAATCTTAGAATGGAAATTAAGAATGGGAGGATTCGCAGCCCGAGACTGGGGAGGAAGTTTGATGATTTCTATGAGGGAGATTGTCGGGTAAGAAATCTATCCTTTATTTTCCCAAAAGTAGTAAAAATTATAAATTACAACATCTAATAATTTCCAAATGAAATTCTGGATAGTTGGAACAAGTACGTGATGAGTATCATAAGCGGAAACCCGAAGACGAAACATGGGAAATGGATGATCATAAAATATCCCTTAAAAAGTTGCTGACCCGTTATCGCAGTAATATAATAAATGTAAACATCTTACTTAAAACACAAATCTTTTTCTTAACTTTTAAAAATTAGGAGTAAAACCAATGTCTCTTTCTAAAAGGGTTTGACAAAAAAGCAAGCAATTGTCAATCGTGAATTATACGGTGAGAATGTTATTCTTCCGCCACCAAAGCCATCGGAATTTTTGCGTTTTATAAAATCTATCACTCTTGGTTTGAATTTGCTAATTTGGATTTGTGCACTGTTAAGTTTCCTTCTTTATGTGGCCCAGTTTTTTCATACAGATCACATTTCCAATGATCACGTAAGAATTTATGTAGCATGTACATCATATATGTCTATCAAACAATTTTTCGCTAAGACTCAATATAAATGGTTTGACTTTTTTGTATTTTCAGTTACTATTCAGTGTAGCATTAGTTATCGTCTGCCTAATATCTGGATTTTCCTTTTATTACCAAGAGTATACAAGTGATAAAATAGTAGAGTCATTTGCAAACATGGTTCCTAGATATGCGATGGTGAAAAGAAACGGACGCCTCCAAGAGCTCAATGTTGAGTCATTAGTTTGTGGAGATATCGTAGAAATGAAATACGGAGAAATAGTTCCAGCTGATATTCGGATAATAGAATGTCACGAATTTCATGTTGATAATTCAAAATTAACCGGTGAAACGGACCCCCAGAGAAGACTTTCAGAATTCACCGATGATGATCCAATGGAATCCCGGAATATTGTGTTTTTCTCCACATCTGTCATAGAAGGGCATGCAAAAGGAATTGTGATACGGGTCGGCCCTAATACAATGATGGGGAAAATGGCAACCACAGCCAGTAGACTTTTAAAAGTTTCCAGTCCAATTTCGGTGGAGATGGATAAACTGATAAAAGTTATGACTATTCGTTCTCTGATTTTCGGAGGGAGTTTTTTTATTGTCGCGAAAACAATGGGATACCCATGGATGGAGTCAGTATTTTTCCTAATAGGTATCATCGTGGCCAACATTCCTGAAGGCTTATCTTTGACTTTTACTATGATTTTAGCACTTACCGCTCAGAAAATGGCCAAGAAAAATGTCATCGTAAAAAATTTGCAAAGTGTAGAAACTTTAGGATCAGTTTCAGTTATCTGTTCAGACAAAACGGGGACGTTGACTCAGAACAAAATGAACGTTGCTCACATGTGGTTTAATGATCAGATCGCCGAAGCAGATACTTCTGTCTTCGTAACTGGAAAGTCTTTTGATATTTACGACCCAGGTTTTATGGCACTAAGTCGGGTGGCTGCTTTATGCTCTCGGGCTCGCTTTAAACCAGGACAAGAAGATGTTCCAGTTAATAAACGGTGATTTATCATAGGAGATTCATATCCTGTAAATAATATCCTTCAAAGAAAACAAATTCTCATACATATAAATAAATATTTTCTAGAGAGGTAGACGGGGATGGCACTGAAACAGCAATTCTTCGCCTTTTAGAAGTAGATCTTGGAGATGTGGAAAAATACCGCAGAAATTATGTCAAGTTATGCGAGATTCCATTTAACTACAGAGATAAATACCAAGTATTCGTGTATGATTTGAGGAATGCGTTTACTCCTAAACATTTCGTTGCGGTCAAAGTAGGCACCTCATTGTCACTAAATTATTGTTCGCATTTTTTCAATCTGCTTTTACTGGTATTACAATGATATTGATACAAATAGGGTGCCCCCGAAAGAATACTAAAATTATGCACGAAAATTCTTGTCAAAGATGTTGAATATCCGCTGGATCAAGTCTGGTTGGATAAAATAGAGAAAATCATTGATGAGATTGGAATGAAAGGAGAGCGTCTTATAGGTTAGCACAATTTTAAATGAACTCTTCTCTAATTCGGAATAATTTGAACATGAAATATTAACAAATTTAGCTTTCTAAGGTTTTGCAGACTGTTTTCTACCTCCGGCCAAATATTCCAAAGGCTATAAGTACTTCCCAGATAGACCCCAGTTTCTTAAAGAAGGGTTAAGATTTGTAGGCTTGATGTCTATGATAGATCCGCCTAGGGTCTCAGCTCAAGATGCAATTTTGAGATGCAGGGCTGCAGGTACAAAATAATTTTCTCATTTATTTTTTATTCAACAGTAAGATCTATTTTAGAGCAACTATATCTGCTTTATATTATGGAAGTTTTAAATTGTTGTCTTTTACAATTCAAATATAGGTATCAAAGTTATAATGGTAACAGGAGATCATGCTTCTACAGCAGTAGCAATTGCAAAAGCGGTCGGAATAATTTCTCCATGTAAGAAATATTTTTCCTGTATTTTCATTTAGTAATCCCTTAACAAAAGCAGCATACTTTCTATATACTTATAACTGTGTGTGTCATTAGTCAACGAAACGAGAAAAGAGAAGGCTCGGAGAAAAGGCTGTGATGTTTCTGCAATAAGTCCATTGGAGATTACAGCTGGAGTTGTAACAGGCTACGATTTGAAAATCATGAGTGATCAGGACTTAATGCATATTTTATCAACGTACAAAGAGATTGTTTTTGCAAGAACCAATCCAGAGCAGAAATACCATATTATAGAAACATTGCAAAAACTCGGTTCTATTGTCGCTGTGACTGGAGATGGTGTTAACGATTCTCCTGCTTTGAAAAAAGCGGATATTGGAATTGCAATGGGATGTTCGGGAACTGAAGTTTGTAAAGCAACAGCAGATATGATTCTCCTTGATGATAATTTTGGCTCGATTGCTACAGGGGTGGAAGAAGGGCGACTAATTTTTGATAACTTGAAGAAATTACTTCAGTACAATCTTACGGACAATGTTGCACAAATGTACAGTTTCTTTGTTTTCATCGTCTTGCGATGTCCACTGCCGATGGGAACTATGGCTATGTTGCTTACAGTGTTAGGAACTGATGTTTTACCTGCTGTAAGCATTGTCTATGAAGTTGCCGAACCTGGAATCATGAAATTAAAACCTAGAAATCAAAAGAAGCAAAAACTTCTAACAGCACAGTAAATTTTTCAAACAAACTTTAATTTTTCATGATTTTCTCAAAAAGAATTTTGCACACAGTATTTTTGTCCATATAGACTGTTGTCGTACACATACGGGCAATTAGGAGTGCTGGAAGTTGCTGCTGGATTTTTCACATACTTCGTTGCAATGGCATATAACGGTTTCTTACCCTCGAAACTTATTCATATCAAATCTGCATGGGACTCTAGAGGTATTAATGACCTCGAGGACTCTTATGGCCAAGAATGGGTTTGTCCACATGAATTGTTAAAAGTATACGCATCCCCTCCCACTCCCAATAAACAATGGAAATAAACATTTGAAAATTACATATAGACTTACACTGCAAGGAAAAATCTGGAATCCAATTCTCAGACAGCATTTTTCGTTGCAATTGTAATCATGCAAATTGCTAATGTGTTTTGCTGTAAATCCAGGCGCCAGAGTATGTTTACAAAGAAGAAAATGTAAGTACTTTACTAAAACCTTTAAAATTCGTACCTATTTTCGCGACTCCACATAAGATGCGACTTTAAAACTCATTTAGAAATTGGATTATGTACTGCGCTATTATTTTCGAATTGTGTCTTACTGCGTTTCTCATCTACAACCCTTTTATAGCAGAAGATATGGGTTTGAGAGGTCTCAGGTAATCAATAAATTCGCTTGCATCAAATATTAATTTATTATTCAATGCAATTACCCATCCTACAATAATTGGATTTTTTTTACAATATCTCAGTTTTCTGGAATGGTTTCCTCCAGTCCCTTTCGCTATCGTATTAATAGCCTACGACGAATGTCGAAGACTCGGCTTACGACGCTTAAAAGATGGATGGATGAAGAACGAGTTACAGATTTAAAGATAAGTGTGATTGCGAGTTTCCTCGAGGCAACAAATTGCAATATTCTCATTCTATAATATTTCCAGTCCTTAATACATACTTAATAAATGTGAGATGATGCAATCGTTACATACAAAAAGTAAAAAATCTGTAATGCATATAATAGTGTGCTGCATAAAATACTTCAGTTTTTATATGGAAGTTGCAATAATACACTCAAGCGAAACTCCTATGTAAAAATTCTGCAATTTTACTGAATTATTCCAAAATATGACAATTTTGAATGCACAATGAGTTTCTAAAGCAACGTAGCAAGATTTCCAACATGATTCAAAAATATTCAAAAAATGACATGCATGAAAAGTCATAATGCATTTCTATTCGAAGTCAAGCTCATAGTTGTCGTTTAGTAAGTGGCTTGCATAAGGAACTATTAAATAAATGTCAAGATGCCGATGATACAGTTAGATGAGAAGGGACGTCCCAAGTTAACATTTTACGAACGAGGACCAGGTCCTGCCGGGTATTCATTGCCACCATTATTAGGTAGAAAGGAGCATGCTGTTACACATCGGATAAATCCGGGGTATACCTTTGGACTTCAATTGCCGTCTTCATTTCTATTAAATAACATTGGACCTGGAGCTGGAGCATATTTGGTGAAGAGTGGAGTCAAAGCCAAAGGAAGATACAGAGCTCCAGTCGCCTGCCTTACTCGCAGAATCCCTCCACGTGAGATATTTACGAAATTTTCATAAAAATGCCTATACATGTACAAAAACCTGGAACATGTAATATAATATTATGAACAGCTTAACATAAAAATCTGTTTAATCAACCAAATTCTATTGAAGTGAAACCGAAAGCTACTCCGGGACCAAATGACTATACAATTCCCCGTCCAGACATAAATAGAAACAAGGCACCAGCGTACACTTTGAGAATTCGGCCTCCTTTACTTTCGAAAGTAAACACACCTGGACCAAATACCTATTTACTACCGAGAGCTATCGGACCGAAAATCCCAGACAAGCTTGCAGCAGCTGAATGTACATTGTAAGTTAAAAATACAAATAAAAACTCAAAAGATAGTCGTTGGCACTTTGTAGTTGGAAGTACATTTTTTGATAGTACCTTCCGATCCTTGCAAATATTGTGAGAGAAAAATGCATTAGCACAGAAGATATCAGCAGACAGTATTTAATCGTAATCAATGGTTTGCTTTGGTTTGACTACGCTATTACCAGTTCATTCAATTCTACCTTAAGGCAAATATTTGCATAATTGTTATTTAACTCGGGAAATTCTACCGATAAACATAAACTAGATACATGAAATTATTCTGACTGTACGAGGATCTGTAATCTGCAGTGAGTTCAGGAGATGGGTATAATGCATTATGATTATTCAAGTTTTTCTGCTTTAAGAGTGCGTAGGCAGATTACAGGCGCCACGGCTATATTTGCATAACACGGAGCTGCGGATGCAGTCATTTATCATTTAATCATTTATTATTAGTGCAGAACAGACACAGAAAATAGAGTACTGGGTAACAGGGTACCTTGGGGTTTGTCAGCCAAAGGGCGAGAATTAAAGTCAGCGCAACGGATCAGATTAAGACAACACTACATTCTGTCACTCTAAATTCATTCATGCCTGCCAGGCTTCGTATCTATATTTGTCATTTGCAATCAAATGTCGAAAAGAAATGTCTTCCACGTTTACTTTTCACAGAAACGGAAAATCCTTGGGTAAACAAAGATATAAGCCATAGTAAAAATCGCAAAGTATACAATTTTGCGGTATAATTTTCCATTCCATTACTTTTGTTTACTCTGTATTTACAATACGTGGAAACTAGGTTTAATTTCCAATTAATACAGTCAATGGGTAAAATCAAACACCAGAATTGAATGAAGAGTGAGCAGAGGATGTTATTTGAATGGTATATGCAATGTGTACTTAAGATACAAAAAGGGTGCTCGTAGTGGCATTTATTTTTTATGGGTAAACAAATTCACAGATAACTCTAATATCACGTTTCCTCATTTGTGTCAGTATAATAGATATCAAATTACAATGCATAAAACACGACTGCATATCAATTTGCAAACAATCTTTTTTTCTGACAGTTATTTTATTTTATAAACGGATAAAATTGTTTTAAATGAGAATATTGAAATTGTAAATGTGTATTTATGTGAATATTTGCAGAAAAGGAGATCGTAAAAGCAAAATACCAAAACTTTCTCCAGGTCCTGTTTACGATGTTGGGAAACCAGAACTGGTAAAGAACAGAGCTCCTGGATATACCATGAGAATTAGATGGCCTGAACTATCATCGTCGAAATATAACGCAAGTCCAGCTTCTTATGATCCATACTCAAAGACTTGTACTTGTCCCCCTGGATGGAAACTTGGAATAAGACATAATGATTTCACAGGTGTATTCAAAACACAATGCGATAAGTCCCGATATGAACCTCTGGATTAAGCCAGCTTTAACAATTACAACAATTGCCTTTTCAAACCATTATTATTCGCTCTTTCACACATTTCAAAATTTACATAATATTACTCTAATCATATGAACTTACACAATTTTCACACAAATTAGTTAATATTGCGTATAATACTACACATGATTCTGTGATGCAAAGTTTTCATGAGTTAACTTGAGGTAAACTCACTAATGATGAATAAATGCTTTGGTAAAGTGAATATATTAAAAATTAATGTGATTGCTTTACAGTATGTTTTTATTTATCATAGAACCAAAATTGCAATTTTATTCCAAATTCTTCAGCTTTTCTCTCTCAAAGTAAAAGATAGCCTACATTTTTGAATCAAGCAAGTAAATTGTTGTGTTCTGTACACTCATACAAACTACCCCGATAAGCTCCATCCAAGTTTCTGTAAGTGGTAAACCTTAGAGAACAGCATGAACGAATTCTATCGGCAAAAGTCTAAACACGACAACAGGATAAACAAGTTTTACTCTATCTTAGAGAAAGCGGGAGGAAGTCGATTTTAACATTGTAAGGAGAATTCTAGGGCAATTCCGAATTTTCAGCAAAAAACTGTATAAAATCGATAAGAAACTGCAACAAATTTTCCGAAAGTATTAAAATATGAAGAAAATAGCCAAGTCTTGGTTATCATGGACGAGAATTGAAACCGCGGATTTAATCAACCTGGACTGGGACTCACAAGTTCAAACAATTTTGTGGAGCTTGGCAATAGTTGCTTTCGGATTACTTGTCTTAGCCTTTGACACACGTCATTTCGATCGAAGAAGGTAATGCGTTTCTTTTATGAAGTTATTTAGATTATAATCTAATACATCAAATCACTTTTAAGTTAAATTGGCAAACTGATTTATTTTTGTTTGAACTAGAAGATCTGGAGCAAATATTCGAGATCGAATCGGGGGATTAGAACAGCGTTACTTCCTTGTCATTTTTAATGGATTTCTCTTGTATGCAGCCTTAACTATGGTGTCACAAAAACCAGGATTAAGACAGGAAGGGGTGGCTCACTTATAAATTCTTGTGTGTATATCAAAGACATCACATACCAGCTTATTAACGTTAGTTTACTAACTTTAAACTTTCTATTGTGTTTATTTAGATAAACTATGGTATTATCATGTATTACTATCCTTACTTTTTAATAACTACCTTTTTTACCCGAATGAAAATATATAAAACACGTTCTGATAAGCACTGTTATACAATCATGACTAATTATTATATCTGCTGAGTGAAAAGCTCATTTAAATTGTATTGTTTTTTATAATTGTGAGATGTTGATGAATAAATTATTACCATTGTTATTATTAGATGTAAATTCTTCTTCAAATTTGACAGCTAGGGAAAGGGACATTTATGCCATTTGGAAATTCGGTTACTCATGCGATCTATACAAGAATAGAGAAATGCGAAAGAAGTCTTTAAGGAAATTATTAGTGTGATCTTAAACTATTGGTGCCAATAAATTTTAAGCATTAGTTACGTATAATATGAGAAATGAGAAAACCATTTAACCAATGCCATTCAACAAAGTAGTTGTCTTTGTTTTCTTTACATTACACATTAATTAGATTGGAGAAATAAGTAAGGCAGCAAAGACAAGTATTTTAATGAGTATATAGTTCTATCAGGTTTTTATTAGACATTATAGATATATCTATTACATTACATGACGAATTACATCGTGTTTGTAAGCATTACATAATATAGGAGCATTAAAAATCGATTCGTTTACATTCACCATTAAGTAACAAGTAATCTAACAAGCTCAACTTACAATTACAGCTTAAAATCACATGAATAACAGATCAGCAGTTTTACTGTAATTGAATAGATTGGCTGTATGCATTGTATTGTATCTTATATACTTACATAAACGTAACAGAAAACCACAAAGGTATAATGATTTAAGAATCATTCTGTATTCGGTTAATGAGAAGGTACATTTAAATGTTACCCGGTACTGTTTAATAAGTAGTAATAATCTTCCCCAGACTCAAAGACATCATTATTATATTATACGTTTTCAGTTTTTCAGTATTTCCACGAATAGGATTTACGAATTTGCAGATAATTCATTTGTACCATTTCTGTTGGCACACGTACCACATAAATGTTAATTATTCATCATACATTATAATGAGCAAATAGGTGGCGAATGATGCCTTTTCTTCATTGAATGAAAATCTACTAGTTTGCTTTTGAGTTGGTAAATGCTACTACTGAGATTATTTCCTCCGGTAGAAGTATCCTTTTCGGAATTACTTGAATTTTGTTTACTACTCGTGGTTTTACTGCAATTGGTTGAACTTTGACTAGAGCCGGATGTTTGTTCATTAGATTTAGAAGAGTTGATATCATAGGAAGTATCAATAATAGAAGCTTGGCTGACTGCAACCTGTTGTGAGGGACTTGTTCTTCCTAATCTAAAATTGCCTAGCATTTTAGAAACGGAGAACTTTCGTTTCGTAGGTTGACTGTTGATGAAGGTTGAAATAATTGTTTGAAAGGATTGGTAAACATCCGGAGAATTTTCTGCGACCGAAAGCTCGAAGAAATATGTTGAGAATTGTATGGATGCAGATACACCTTCAAACTTCTCGACAACTCTGAGGTGTTCCAAATCATTTTTGTTGGCAACAAGTACAATGGGATGAATGATTGGAGCTTTGGTAGACGATGGGGAAGGAGAAGGTGAAGAATTCGGGGGTGGTGAGGTTCTTGAGTTCTGCGACTGGAAATAACTTGAAAGAGTCGTGAGAGTCTCCAATGCGAATGTGAATGAGGATCTGTCCGTAATAGAATAGACTATTATGAAACCATCAGCTTTTTGCATTTCCTCCACCGGGAATGTTTTTCGATCACCAACGCCAATCGACGGGTTATTGCATGAGGGTTCCTGAAAAAACATAGCACAGTTAGCATCTGTTTGTAATTTCCCAACTTTCTAAAGAACTTAGGAAAATTCTTGTTCTATGTACATAAAACCACAGTGTAAACACTGTTTAGTGTTCCCCACATCGCAAATACGTAGTTAGTTTCCAAAGTATTAATTATAGAACACTAAAATGAAATGAGTAACGATCTATTTACCTCTGCTGTTGAAATGTCAACAATCTCAACGTCCATAGAGGAACCATTACTAACGCTTATGGTTTGACGATACAACATATCTGCAAAACCAAAAGAAAAATTCGTTTTACATTTAGATTTAGTAATGCTTTGATGTATTTATTTGTTTACTCTCGGGCATTCTTAAATTATCCCCTTTACAATCTAATAAATATTAAATTCTACGTATTTAGCCCGCTATGCTCAATGATCTTCATATTATTTCATAATAATTATGCTGAACTGAAGACAGATGATCAAATAACCAAATTAAAAATAGTAGTCAGCAAATATCAAAACCAGTGTGCAAAAAATATCCTTAGATTCAAGCTTAGGATTAGGCTCCACTCTACCACCACCATTGTGAATCTTATGCACACACTTTTCAATGCATACTATGTACCATGCACTTACTTAAACATAGTTCTTCGTTTATGTAAAAAATTCATGTTAGCATGCATATCAGTACTTACTACTTACAAAACACGGTAATCTGTTTGAGAACGAGAAAGGGCTCAAGTCCAAAAATTCGCACAGCTTTGCGTTACCGAGATATTATTCTACACTTTGATCTGATGCGGGACAAAGAGAGCTTCTATATAACCAAACCACAGACGCTTCAGGGTACACCGTTTATTTTCTCTGGTAATTTAACTGTGCTCACACATGAGACATCCTCGGGAGCAAACGCAAAAACCCGTACTACTCTGAATCTCAACTGTTCATGGTTCGTATCGTCACCAAACCAAACCATACATTGGCCAATTACAAATAAAAGTCTATGCAGATTACAGCTGAACTAAAGTAAACGACATAATCTGTTAAAAAGGAACGGTGCATACAGCAGCAGGGCCTGGCGCGACATTCTGTCGCCAAGTATTCTTGCACCGACTCGGATTTTTCTGTTGTCGCTTCCTCCACTACATACATGTTCTCTCACATTAATTTTACTCACTGAATTAAAACCAGATCGCTCATTCCTTGTTCTCCTTATCATACCCTTTCCTCAGTAGATCTTTACTTAAGATCTTGTTTACTCACTTCGTTCCTTCAGTTCAAGCAAGGCCGAACACTGTACCAAAATCATACTGAACAGATTTAGTACATTTGCCTCATAAAATATATAGACCTACGTAAAGAAACAGAATATGTACTAGCGAGAGTTCAAATTAAATCACCGTTATAAAATAATGGACGCACTTGTATAAATTTTCTATTCATGTAAATGTTAATACTATGAAGTTTGTAATTCTAGTTTCATGAATGAGTTCTAATAACTTTCAGAAATTCATCACAATATTTAAATCAAGATAATTCTAGAAATTTTCAAATACATAACACTTATTGGTAAACATTAATCCTTTTCTAGCGTAGAATAATTTTGCAATCCTTACCAAGAAATAACCTTCGGAATTACTTTAGAAATGATTATTATTACTTAGAAAAAACTGAAGATCCTGGAAATCAATGCATTTTTTTGCTTTGATGTTAAACTAGACAGACGGAGACTGTATATTAAGTATTCATGGAATCAAGATCAAAGTTTTCAATTATTATACCCTTGGGTCACCCTAGTTAGTATTAGCGCTTCGTTTTCGACCTCAAATGCAATGCAATACTTGGTATAGTATGCGGCAGTACCTGACAGGAATAAAAGTATCAAAGCAATTATTGTATTGAGTTTATTACCTGCATTTGATTTGTATTCTCCGATATAGCGTCTGGTTAAGTAACGAACCGTCAGAGCTGCAATCAAAAATCACAACACGAATTATTTAACGTGAAATGTATATCCTGGAGAATGGGACACAAAATTATCAGAATCTCTTCATTATACTAGATTCTAAGGTAATCATTATCTAACCTTGGTGGGCAATTCATTACAAACGTGTTCATTGTGTTATTAGTCAAATTATTATTGCAATAGTCAGAAACACATCATGCATCGAAGGATTCTTCGTTCTGAATACATGGAATCCTCTTTAATTAAAATTAACTACCTACTAATTTGTTGCACCATACTTGCATATTCATGACGAACAATATATAATTTATAGTCAGCTATCAGAGCGAAGTGGTATGCATGTTAAATTGTTTCAGACTACACTGAAAATATACTAACGCTTACCAGGTACTAAAAGTACGTATTTATGATGTCATGGCATGGCTTTGTAAAGGCATTTCTTGAGAATTTCTGTTACAAATATATGTGTAATAATGCAGTAAAGGTCAAAGAAAGAATTCCGGCATTTTCGAGGAAAAAGAGACAAGAGTGCTTTTTGTATGTGTTGTAAAGTTTGTCAGCACACTGGGCTACGGTAATTAATTGATGCAAAACAAAAGTTATGCACAAAATAAATCATAAAGGGAAATTTTCGAGTAAACGTGAATTTCCGTTGTGAAATTCCCTTTGTGATTTTTCCTTAGAACAATACTATATTACTACAAACCCAATAATTGTAACTTTTGTCCCCTAATTTATGAGCATTATTAATTTTGGGAAAAGTACAAACTAAAACAATGACAGTTTGTCACACGTGTGTTGTCCGTTTCAAAAGGTTGTAAAGACTGTGTGAATGCGAAGCCCCAATGTGGTTGATTAATTGGTGTTTAATTACTAGGTAGAGATTAGTAATTAGTGTCAGTTCTGACGAATTGGGGTAACGTATCAATTTCCTAATCCGAATTCTGAAAAGAAGAAGGACAACTTCCTTGTAGTTAGTGCGAAATTAAGTAAAGAGAGAAAACTATAGAGATCACACAGGTGGGGCCCTGGAAAAACATAGAATTACGTCCACTGAAAAGGTTTCCTTCACGTGAACCAAGGCTACTGCTGAATCAAGGCTGTAAACTGAAAACACGCGTACTTTTCCAGAACACACTTTACTTTTATTGTTTATCTTCGGAACATGTGAGCATTCTCCCTTTCCTTTCCCTTCATTTGGTCCTACCACATAATAGTAATCAAAATCTAAACTTCGTGTTTCCAGTAAAGCCAAATCTGAAACAAGGTTAAAAGCAAGGCCTCAAACCAGCCGCAAGTAAAATCAAAATTAATTAACTTGCAATTTTTCTACAAATCCAGACCGTCTGACACTGTAGGGGATCGTCTGCACGTATGAGGACATTACACAGGACACGACAAACGTAATAAGTAGGTACTAGGTCTACGTAAAGTCCATTGGTTTTATAAAACCTTAGGGACAGCACAAATATATTAGTGTCTTTTTAAATTAGAATTGATAGATACTTTTTCCACTTTCTCCCGAACTTTCTCCCATCGGCATTTTCTGTTTTATGTCAAGAAAATGGTAAATAGCATGAGCGTGGGTGAAATGAAAGAAAATACAAAGTAAAAGTTCTTTTTGTTGAGATCTGAGAAAATTGTGTTGAAAAGATTACAGAGTGAAACGCTAACAGAAG
The DNA here is from genome assembly GCA_020352615.2 of Yoshiicerus persimilis. Classification (NCBI taxonomy): domain Eukaryota; kingdom Metazoa; phylum Arthropoda; class Collembola; order Entomobryomorpha; family Tomoceridae; genus Yoshiicerus; species Yoshiicerus persimilis. Next base: position 12,217,689 of record CM036943.2, read on the forward strand.
AATGACCTTTAGACTTTTTCATTCCGAATTATAAACAATTTGAGTACTCCACATTTTCTAAGAATATGTGCATAGCAGAGGGCATTCCTTTACAGAGGTATTTGTAATCCTTACTACTTGAACATACTTTCTTATGTGTATACAGGTAAAATAAATAATTACACAAAGTAAAAGCTCTTTAGAGGGTTATTCTGGGACAAAACAATGTAGGAGTTCACGTAAACCCTAATGGTGACAAAATGATAAATTAATTCACGTTTTCTGGTTTGTTTAGTTTACATAGCATTAATTCTTCCTGCATTCCACAATTAAGACACTATGAGCATTTGTATCTTTTCTTATTGCTTATGCGTGGTGAATTGCTATTTCATATATCACATTTTTGTTTAAAGATAGGCTAGGAAATAGTGAAGATAAAGAACAAGGTCGATTCTTCATAATAAATTCGTTGGCTCAGTAAATCTGTCTTTAGTCTGATGTGACGTGACATTACCTTGTGCCTGAGAATTTTTATGGTAATTGTAGAAGCCCGTGGATTTGACACTAATTCAATGAAACTGCTACTCAAATACAAAGAATGTAATTTATTTGCATGAGATAAACTAAAGTGTTGAATCCCAGTCTGCGTAAATGTCTTCCGGTTCTATTAAAAATACATACGAAATTCCTCAGACTTCAATAAATATCATAGCTCAACCAATCCAGCCAAACCACTAGTGGGAATATTTTTGTGTATCGGTACACCAACCATATTAATCCACGGGTGGTCTACTCTGCTATCATTTCGTTGGCATTAGTTATTTATAAAATGTCGCATTCTAAATTCCCTACGTCTTATTAGATGTTCAGCACGAACGACTGCGAAAAGAAAGACGTAAGCACGGAAAGGAGATTTCTTTGGGGAGCAACAAGTACTGATATACTGGTATATCGCAAGATTTTATAACTATGAATTATCCGTTCGTGTAAGAACGTAAGATGTAAGATTTGACTTAAAATCAAGGACACGTGGCGACACAGAGAATTTCGTGTCCCATCCCGTCTTTCATTTTCAGTTACACATTATAAACTCAGACAGACAACCCTATCAATTATAAAATTATTCTCTCTGGAAAACTACGTTGTGAAAAGGATCTCATTAAATATGCACACAGAAACACATTAACATAAACCAAACATAAGTTTGGCCAAAACTCAACACTTAATTTATTACTTTGCAATTAGCTAAATTTCCCTGTCCTTTCCAATGCAAATTAAATTAGTATTCATACAATGCATATTGCACACACTACACAACACGTTTTGCTTTGAACTTGATGAATCTTGAGGACCTTGTTAGACCTTCTACCTAATAAATACCTAGTAGAATATAAGGAAATTCCTTATACTGAGAGTCATTAATGACAGCGAACATAATTACTACGACAAGTGTCAACATGTACACATAAACACAACAATGTCTAATATAAACAATTATCTTGCCATTGCATTTGCAATTTACATTACACGAGATATCGTAATTCTCGACTGTGACGTAAAAAGGAGTGTCCCTTTACACGAAAAATATTTTTACCCAAGCGTAAAAGCAAACGCAACTTATAAATAGTATCTTTTCATATAGAAATTAAAATTTTTATCCTCTGAAGATTAATAGTACCTATACAATTATCTATGCGTGTTAGTACCTCTCTGCATGAACTAATGTGCTGTGTCCTTTCAGGCTCTTGCTATTTATTATTGTTATACCCAGGAAAATGAGATTAGCAAGTGCATAGATAGAACGGGTAATTCAAAAGATATTAAGATTGCCAGAAACGAAGTTCACCAGGAGATCACTCAGTTCAGTACGGTACAGCACACTATTAAGTCATTTGCATTGACGTAAGCAGCAATGCCAATCAAGACACAACTGACTAATGTTTTCATTCTGCTCACCATAAGTGTATCTGTACATTAAAGAAATAGCGGGGTGGGACGGATGGAGACACTATCTCTTGGCTTCTTTTTCTCCGTTTTATTTTATCTATTTAGTTACCTATTTCTCCCGGTTTGGCATGACATTACGTAACTCCGACCGTCCCATGCCAGAAACTATAGATGTATGAAAAGTCACTGTAATATGTAATACAAGCGGCGCCGGCTGATGTTATATTTATACATGCTACACAATCTAAGTATGAAATACGAAGTTCATGTCTAAGTCTAATCCTACGTCGATTCCTTCCTGCTATCTATTCTCAACAGCTTTCTAGCGCTGTCTACTCCATAAGTATGCTTGTAGTGACTAGAATTTAGGATTACACTTGTTCCGTCATCGTCATCACATTCTTCTACCAAAGGATGAATGTAAGTTGTACTTGGAATACAGACGAAAAATATCGGGACTCCCCCGCTCTGCTTTTCACTCAATGAAAACCTCTCAGAAGACATTTCCTAAATTGTCAACTCAGCCATTCTCCTCTAATTTAAGACCTCTTCTATAAATTCCTGGCTTATGCTGTGATTTAACAAACATTACAATGAGTCATGATTGAGTAATACTTATTTACACATTAATTAATTGCATACTTCATGCTATTTATCACCTGGATAATTTAAAGTATGACTGATACCGTTAATTTATGTCTACTAACTATTAATAATACTAACTCATGCTTAATTTGAAATACGAGTTAAAACAATTAATACATCTGGAATTAAGTGATTTTCAAAATTGATAATGCAGATGTGGATAAGGCAGTTTCTTTAGGTAAATAATGCTTCTGCGGAAAAATTTAATGTGCTCAGTAAAAATCGTGTAGCAATTAGTGAGACAAGAAATTTAAAGTGCAAATTATGAAGCGTTGCCTTTTATAGATATATGTAAATTGAGCTAATTGAGTAATATTCAATAATTGCTTAATTGCCAAAACTCTGTACGAAATACTTTTTCTAGCAGTAAAGATGCCTGGAATATTGCAAAGTGGATAACAGTTAGTCCTTTGTCAATGTCATCGGCAGAAGATCAGGATAAAGATGAGTCATGTTTAAAAGATAGCTGGAGTAAGTTTTGCAGTTGAGTCATGGTCTCAAAGTTCGTAGACTGTCAATCATGGAAAGTCGAGCCAATTGCCCACACAATGGTAATCAGTCAGAAAATAGAATTACTAATAGCTGCCGCAGCATTAAATAAGTACTAACGATGCTGCGATCGATCTACTCTAGTATAATGTGCAACTAGTACCTAACTTAAATATAGCAAAGTAATTGAGATGTAATGGTTACCTGATTTGCCAACTTCATGCTGTCCGTAGACAACTATCCGTATTTTGGGATTTGTGGACGATGAACTATTATGAGAGTTCCCACTTAAAACCGTTTTCTCCTCTATACTCTTCATTATGATTTTCATGCAACTGGTTTTATCTTCTGTGCAATTCAAATCTTACTTGTTGAACAATTTAACAGCGCAAAACTGCGAATGTCTTGAAATTATCACTCACTTTTCGTTCGCAAGTTTAGTTAGTAGACGTAATTATAGAATTGTGTGTTTAAGTAGAGCAAGTAAAATAATCAAGTGCTTTAGTTGATTTAGATTGTAGAACAAGAAATTTATGTAGGAAAATAAGAGATGTTCTCACTGCAATGCTTTCTTGGCAACTGAGTGAACATCCGAACCGGGCACATAGTATAAACCTGGTCGCCTCCGCTTCCAACGCTTATTGCTTGTCTCCTCCTGTGTTTCTACAATTCATACAGTTCTGTACCACATGAGATTAATACAAGTAAGATACCTCTGTGTAAACTTCCACTTCACCATTCACGAACCGACTTACATGTACGATAAGCAAACGCAATGCTAGAGGTGTCCCTAAGTGGCAACTGATAATAATAAAAGAGTTAGTCTTAAGAAGTATAAAGATGAGTGTCTCCAATTTATTTAGGCATGGAATTTTGTTATGCAAAAAGAGCGAATTTTGTTTTGTAAGAATGTGCATGAAGATGTATGTACCTAGAATTAGAAATGAGTCAAAGTTAAATTATTAATATTTCTTTGGGTGTTTGTTTAGTTCATTTCATGCATACTGTATGAATGAACGAAATGAGACGAAAACAGCTAGAAATTGTTACAGACTTAACAGTTAAAACTGTACTTATGAAGCATTTTATAGGAAAACATGTTTTGTTTCAATGAACTGCAAAAAGGTGAAAACAATTCCACTGAATTTTATCATTTAAGAAGCGCAGTGTTTTAAATAACAGACTACAATTTCATATTATATTCCTTGAAACAACACATTTATATGTCGTATGACATCATGACCTTATCTATTTAACTTTCTCTTACACATTATACATATATTATTATGTAATATTAGATAATTCATAATATAATAATGATCTTTTAATGCATGTTTTCAGTTAATACTTCACATAACACCTCCGGGTGGGAGCTTTTTGTTTACATTTTAGAATACATGAGTGCAAATTGCAATTGAAAGTGTTGTCCTTCTAAAATTAGTTTCTAAAGGTGGATAGTTTTAGTCGAAATAGGCTGACCATATGGGTTGCATGATAAAAGGTAAAACCAATATAATCGAAATTCCTTCTTTGCAATCCATGATTTGGGAAATGTGAAAAGGATATTACGTAAAAGTTGTGTTTTGTTAAAAGGACAAGAAAAGGTACTTCTAAATTTATTTTATTTTTTAAAGCACATTATGACATATATAAAAATAAGGGGTAAGAATACAGTTATCATCTAATGAAGTAACTTATTTAGTTTGAATAACTTTCATACAAAAGTGTTTCATAGTTATGTTGGGTAACTTGTGGTCACGCTGAGAGTCAACATAACACTTTCGTACGTACGTTGGCAGCATGGCAGCTCTTATGTGAAGTGGCTTTGATGAAGTGTTTTGATATTTTTATTTTCCAAGGATTTTTTTCACCTTAGGACCACAAAACAGTTCAACTGAATTGTTATTGAACATTTTCGCACCAGAACTGTCTACTACTATTACAAGTCAATCAACACCGACATTAAATACAAAATGCTTCACAAAAAGGTGTTCTATTTATTCTAGTATTGCCAGGTTCTCACTAAACTGTAAGGGCCACTACATTCCACGAATTTCAATCATGATTCCATATATACCTACTCATAGGTAGTATTTGATGAGGAATAAAAGCTACCATTGCATTGTGGTCTTCAGTGCTTACATAGATGTAACTGTCTCCAATTCAAAAGTTGTTATTGTTATTTCTATAAAAGCGTTCTTTGTACTACTTCGAATAATAAAGAACTTACATCTATATGCATTCTTATTACAAAATGCATTAATTCTCATATTAGGAACAAACACTTTGTACTTGTCGCATCAAATTAAAATTCAACTAGAATGGTGTCAGGTCAGACCAAACCCAATTAATTAGTATTCCCTCAGCAGTTGACAATGAAAATGATAATTAACACCAGACCAAAACTGACACTAATGACGGGTTGAGACATTCGTGAATTAGAGAATTCCACAAAGAGAAGAAAACTTTTCCTGGTTAAAACATCCTCACCTTGAGCATCACGGACTTCCGTAATCTTTCCGGGAATATTTTAGTGTCGGAAAATCTCCGTTCCCATTAAGCAGCAATAGCGAATAGTGTCTTAATGAATTTCCTGGTTTAAATGGCATAATACTTAATTGCATTAGCGCAATCAGGTTTGCGGTTCACCTTTTCCGTCTTTCTAGTGAAACCTCAGAAAACCTGCATAGTCAGATTACAATTACAATGTTCATCCTTGAAACTATCGGGGTTTCAGTAAGCTTTTACCGAATTATGTAAAAAGTAAGTATGAAGTTGTGTTTTGTTTGCTATTGTGTATAGTGATGTAAAGTATAAGGAAATCTTAGTTCTCCCAAATCGACTGTAAAGGGCTGTTAGAGTTATGCTGGCATTGACCTAAATATTTTCCGGCTAAGTAGACAAAGACAAAGACAATGTTCAATGCTAACCTTTTACTTTTTCGCATGATATTGTTTCATTTCTATTGCTTTATGATATATTGAATACTATCTTTCATATTCCAAATAATGTGAATGAATTTCACCAGAAATCAACATTTGTATGCATCTGGGGCTAGGTCACTGAATTAGCATAAAGGAATTGAAAAGGAATATCTACCTTGTTTAGGGAAAATCATGCTTTCATCTGCAAACAATACGTTTACTTATCTTATCACATTCCTTTCTCTCCAGGCACTTGTCATATAAATATTCTGCGCCTACTTTCAAATAACGTATGACTACCATTTATTTTCCGAAATGAGTAAGCTATAAACACAAATACTAATAAGTAGGTACTTTCCCTTGAAAAATGTCTTCAGTGTGTGTTTACAAAAATTATCTCTGGGTATCACTGTGTACTGCGTACATTCAAATGACGTACTTTAAGGGAAAACTGTGTTTAGTAACTGTCATATTACCAAAGAACACCACATAATTATACTTTCTATTCCTTGGAAGACTATCGACGAAAATTATACTGTCTGGCTGGATATTTAGCTATTTAGCCCTGGTGTGAAATTCAATAGAAGCAAATCGTTTCTCTATTTACTTAAAGTTTACTGCGTGAATATGAAATGAACATTGAAAACAAAGAGAAAACAAACTGCATAATCCATTATGCAAACGCTTGCACATTCACTTCTCCCATTGCATTAGTTGTATCTGTATCTGCATGAAAATAAAAGGAAATGTGTGACCTAGAATTCGCTACCAGAGTTGTATTAGCATGTCGAAGTAACCGACTTGTCAAAGTCACAGAAATGGAATTCAGTCGCATGGTGAATTGAATTGAATACACACATGAACATGTATGCCAAATGGAAAAAGTTGGCACTCTTATCCCATAACTACCTTTCAAAATTAACCATAGAGGAAAAATTCAGTTTAGTTCATTACATGTACCAGAATTTCATACCAAATTGCTAAAGTAATTCTGCCTATAACTTTACGGTGAATAAGAAACCCATTAATTAAGTTGCGTTTGCCAATTTATTTAATTGTATAGAGTGATGCTTTGCTATTACGCCATTTAAACTGCAGTTCATTGTTTGTAAAATTCAAAACGAGTTTATTAGATGCAATTTTCATAACACAGTTGAGAAACCTATTTGCAAATTCCCACATTATTCACATCTGGCGGCGTGTGTGACTTATTTACATTTTAAAATGTAAACTGTACGTAAAGCTGACTTTAGAAAGTGCAAATATTTGGAACAGAAATGCAAACAAAGTATTACATGTACTAAAAGTGTATTCAGAACATGTAATTTGGAAACCACAATGAATTTGCAAACTGAAAATGCTAAAAATTCGTTTTACGTAATTTAAGTCATTTCCTAATATTTATTCATGTTAGTCTGCTGATTACTTATTCAGACAGTAAACAGTACGACGTGTTTCAAAGTAATAAAGACTGTTCACGTAGACAATAAACAAGTGTGTCATTAAGTTTTACGTAAACATAACTTGCGAATTCATAGGATTCTCTTGACTGCCATGTGATACTAACACAAGTCAAAGTTGTGACGGTTTTCAGTCGCAATAGGTATTCCTGCAGACTACTTAACTAGTTTGTACTACAAAAGTTGACTGTAGAAATGATACTGTTGCATTCCATAGTCTGGGTTCTCATCACATCAGATTGGATTTCACAGCCTCGTCTACACAAAATTGCAAAGGAAGAGAAGAGGGAAAAGACAGGGTATTCCCACTTGTTAAAATAGTTTCAACTGAAAGAAACACGGAATTTCCTGACAAGATGATATGCTACTTACTTTTCCCTTGTAGTTGTAGGCGTCAACCGGAGAATCCCCTCTTAGCTGCACCACCAAAATAAATTGCAATCATAAAAAATATTCTTATCCATTCGGTTTGCAACTGCATCTTTTCCAATTTCCAAACCCGTGAAAATAACACGATAAGGGCTCTTATTACATTTGCACTTATCAGCCAGACCAGAGAAAAACGTCTTAGGAGTTTATAAATACCGTGGGTAGAATACTTTAAAGAATAACATCCATAAGATGACATTTTCAATGATAAATAGTGAAATCCTCTTTCCCAAAATCTCCTTGTAACCACAACGTTATCTAGGTCGCGTAGGGAAATCAATTGCGCACTAGTTTCTTCCTATTATTAGTTTGAAAAGTTAGATTTCATTATTAGTATAGACAGTCGTGCAACAGGCAATGGATTACTATAGTAGTAGCTAAGTAGCTTAAGATTAAGGTATAGAGTATACCCAGCAAACTGTTAATAACCTAACTAGATGGTTGACTAATTGTAAAAGAAAAGTAAACAATGTATAGCACTTAAAATCACGCTTTAGGATAATGTGGAAACGAAAGTGGAATTTAATCGAGAGTTTATCCTCCTATCCTTTCCCTGCTTTACCATTTGGTCCACGTGTGTAGCTTACAGCTAGCTAAAACTACATAGAGCTATGTATTATGTAACTGGTTGACTTTATTTCCTTACTGCAGTTAGTTTATTTAGGTTTGAGAGCTGTTCTTGTAGGAACTTCTATATAATTTTCACTTTGTCTTGCCTTGGCTATTTCCCAGTTTGTTTTCAGCTACCTTAGTTTCGCTTTGAAGCAAAAGTTGAAGCAGCAGAAAGTAAATGTAACGTACTGAATGCAATAACGTACACAGAGTACAATAACAAAGGATTGAAAGTAAGCATAGTGTGTTAAACGTAATAAAAGTGTGCAAACCCAGTACCTTGAGATACCTCTTTTGCCTACTAGACTTTGTTTTTCATTCGGAGCTGGTTTGTTCCGCTGTATTTCTTTTGCTCTGGTCTGAATCTTCCTTTTGCTGTTCTTTTCACTACGTAGTTTTTCCTTTTGACAAGTTTACATATAGGTCGGTCTTTGTACATGTGTCTCTGCATCTTGAGTTCTAAAACTCAAACTTTTAACACGGGACAACGAATGAAGGGAAGTTGGGTTGTCCTTTTTAAATCGACATCTAAGAAAAGACGAAAAGGAGGCAGCAGTGACAACTAGAGCGGAATAAGATGAAATGAGACATAGATATTTCTTCTTTAGTTAACCCATAATGTGCTCTTAGAGGTTATATGCACTTTCAAATGCATGTCTCTCAATACAACTAACCTACTCCTTTCCAGTCTATCATCAAATGTGATGAATCTAGGTAACTTACATGAATTATTCACTTACGTCATAATCTACTCCATGACCACCTTAACCTATTATTGTAATGTATGCAGCCCTAGGCAGAAATGCTCATATGCTCACATGCTCTTATTACTCATTAATAACAAATGGTATGTAAAATTTAGTACTTTATTATTTATCTTATAGTAAAATAGTCCCACACAAACTAAGAGGTATTAGGTGTCTGTTATCAAAACATATCATGCTTTCCATCAAAAGATCTCGTCTGCAGTGTACAAAGAAAGCCCAACTTTTAGCTCATATTTACTTTCACGTTTCTTTCTGTATACAATGTATCCTTTGTCATTTTATTCTGAAACTATTTCAACTGTTTACCTTTGTTCAGAGTGTAACTTCCGTTAATTATATGATACGTAAAATGTAAAGTGCTATTCTTCTGAATTAAAACTTTAATGACGTAATTAGAGTCAATACTAAACACTACTAAAGTAGCAAACACTGAATAGGATTCACTGGCAAAGAGACACCACTGATATATAAACTACAAAGCTAACAATATTAAGTCGCAATTCGCTAGTAAATAATTCAAACAAGTCTGAGTGTTTCATGACCTTTCAATTCTTGAATTTAAAAATTTATGAGAAAACATTGATGTCCCGTTACTTAAGGTTGGTGTATTTGAAGTAAAAGTAATTAGATGTAATCTGCACGTAGATTGAAACCTAGAATTTCTATACTACTATACTATACAATATTTCGCTCCTAAATGTGAATCGAAAGTAAAGATAGACATCGATAGATCTCGATCAGCTATAGAACTTTGGGATTTTATGTGACGTTGCTGAAGCCTTTATTTTTAAGAATTAAGAATTCATACTTGGAGAAAGAAGTCAAGGAAAGTAAAAGTAGTGTGAAAAGATCGTCAAGGATGGCTAAGGTTACATGTTAAAAATGAAATTAGAAAATTGCCAAACACTATGACTTAAGAAATGGGAATTCATCGAAAGGAACTATGTATAATTATCTGTAGTACCCGAAACAGGAATTGTGGATTTTCAAACCTAGTATGTATAGAAATGCTTTAATGATTACAATGCTCGTCTGTGTACATTGTACATATAAGTATTTGAATATAAGTTTTGAGAATTTATCAGTATTATGATTTGGCGAGTTCCCACTTTTAATATTCTCAAAATCAATTAGGAGGATATAAAATAAGGAATACATCGGGGTTTCGGTTAAATAAAGTAGCCGAAACTAATCTTTAAAACGTGATACACATTGTGAGTGCAATACGTAAATTCAAAGACATTGTAGAAGAGAACCATGACCATGGCACACAATGTAAATTGGACGTAAATGGTTTCTCCGCATTAGTATTTAGGTTCTTTCCCAAAGGATTCATTCCTCGGAACCTTGAAAGATTTCAAGAGTCAACACACTCTCGTGTTACCAACGTAAGTGGGGTGTAATACTTTAAGCTCCTTTGCCATGCAACGAAATACTTTTCGCCAATGGTTTCCCAGTAATGAAGGTCTAACTAAACTAAATGTATATAATATACTATAAGTAGCAAATTATATGATAATAAAGTAAAAGTACTACAATGAAAGCAGATTCCCTAACATAACACACCTTAAGTATACATACATTTCTTGGTATCTCTACGTGTTTTATTCTTGATTTTCGCTTATTCATTCAAACCTGTGTAGTTCCGAATTTAATGCATTATAATATTAGAGTATTTACGTAATACCCTACACATAGGAGGAGACTCTCGAAACCATCCTCACATCTCTGAAGATCCAACGCGTTTCTATTCCAGGGAATCCATGAAACTTCTCAAGTTACCTAGGATCATTCAACTTAAGTATGTACAAGCACATAAAATATAGTGTCTGCAACGCGTGTTGGCACACGAGTCTACGATTAAATACCCTTAACTTAACTTGGAATATCTTGTTTCGGAGTATTGTGTTGACGAAGTGTCCAAATACTTCCTCATACTCTAAATCTTCTTTTCGATTCCCGAAATCAGATTAGCATAGGGTAGTACGATATTATAGCCAATTCGGTTAAAATCACTTTAACATAAAGGCATACAAGATATATGTATAGATAGGTGCACGTTGGCACGTTTTACGTAAATTGAATTACCAATGTAGCACCAATTGAGAAAATCGACTACATTTTCACGCTTACTGAACAAACACGTGAAAACTTGTGTACAAGATTCTGCTCTTCGTATTTCTTAAGAACCAAATACTGTAGAGTTAAGTATTAATTTCAGAGAAGTTCACTTTTGCACATACCATACATTAAACGTCCTCATATTAATTGAAGTTATTTTCAAAGCCACAGACAACTGTTCTAGTTGTGGCAATACAGAGTGACAGAGTGCATTAAGTTTTACATTATGTTACATACATTCTGTAATCATAAGTTTACAGAATGCTAACAGAAATTCCTTAGTATATAGGTATATTATGTGCATATTATGAAAAAAATTCCGAGACAGGTTGAACGAATTTAATGATAAAAGTGTGTCGCCAATCTAGTATTGTAGCCTAATCTAAAATAGCTTAGGATCTTAAAACACTTTGTAGCCAAGTCACAGAAGTTGACAAACTTTAGCAAAATAGCAACAAAAAGTCCGATGCATATTTCTGGGTTAGTAGGTCAATATAGTCTTAGGTTCAAAGGGAGTCCCAGATGCCATAGCGGCGTGAAGGTAAAGGTGCTTTGAGTAGGAGGATTCATAGGTACTTTGTCATGATTATGTTTAGAGGGCTGAATTTCTATAAATTGCCTCCGACTGTATAAAACGCTGCAAGGTTAACTTAAGACTTAGCAGGCCGATGAACATTTAAAATTAGGCATAGTTTTAGGGCAACTAATCCCTTCTTATTGTGCTCACTGTCTTGTATGCATACAAGGTTGGTTGGAGTAAGTGAAATTATATTATGATCTCAGTCCACTAACCCTGAGGTAACCTTAAACTGTTCAGACTGTTAAACTCACGAAATATTATGATTTCATGCGTGTCTCCAAATGCTCAGGATTACAATGTATTTACTCTCTCTAATATTTGCGTGGAGGCTAGACTTTCCGATCTAATTACTCTTGTTTTAATTACACATGATACCACCTTGATAATGCTTTAATTCATTCAAATAATGTCTGTAATTCATTGCTCTTCACAGTATTCTTCAGTATTAAAGAACTCTGGGAGAAAGCTATTTCAGTAATATTACCTGATCAGTTTATAGTGTTATAAAATTATATATTGATGCGCTCGGAAAAGTAATGACAGGATTAATGATAATATTCAAAAATGATATATTATGATTCTAAGGAGGAAAAATCGAGATTTCACCACAGAGTTAATAATTACCAGCAAGAAACTCTTAAATAATTATTGTAAGGTATTTTCCGATAAAACTGACAGCTGTACAAAGCTAACTTGATTATTCTATACCTATATAGGATTAGTATGGATTTATATTTATTATTTCCTGTAAAAATCAAGGATCTTCAATATTGTTAAAGAAAGTTGACCAAAGTAAACTGTACATCATAATTAAAAATTGAAATATTTATAAAAAGGAACTTTCAAGAACTTGGCAGAAAGTTTTAATTTTTTTAAATGTTCATGCTATGCGAAGTGCAAATGCTTTCGATCGAAGTACATTTTACACCACAAATATAGACTCCGTTGTCAGGTTTATTCAGTCAGTATACCATGAATGTGCAGTATGTTTTTGCCAAGGGATTTTTTGAGTGACAAGTACATGAGAGTTAGAGTGAATTGAGCCAACTATCGAAAGATTTTGTTTTGTCAGCTGGCATTACTCACCGAGCTTTCGACAAATGAAGACTGTAGTGCTTGTATAGTGCACAACAGATAGATAAAAGGATTTTGTTATGAACCACTGTTAGTTACTTATGCTGTTTTACTTATATCTTCATTAGTTTTTCGTATTTACCTATTTGCTACAAAAAATCGGTACAGGTCTTTTTTGAACGTCCTCCATTTCTTTCTTTCCTTCACGGATTTGGTTTAGCATTTAGAAATGTAGAGACAGGCAGTCTTGTTCTTGTTCGAGCATTAAAGTGTAAAAAATAAACTGGTGAGTAAGGGTGAATGACTTTCTAATAGCTTTTCTCACACCAACACACAAACTATGTTTTAGCTTATCTATACGGGAAGAAAAGCAATGCGAAATAACGATTATGTACATCTAAATCCTTGGGGAACATTAATATCAATATGAAGGATACACGGAAGAGATCGATACTACTAAATACATGAGAAATAATTATTGTCTCCTTCCTTGTACTCTATTGAAGTCATATTTCAAACCAAATGCAAGTTGCTATTAAATGTACTCCAATTTTGGAAAATTGATCTTTAGCAATATTAATAGGATATTTTGAATTAAAAGGAATATTTTAAAGAAATCTTGCTACAAATGAGGAAAAAGTGAAAATCTTTATAAATTATAGGAGAAAATTAATAACCTCTTTTAATCCGAACGCTTTCTCTCTGAAATATTGGGCATGTTTTTGTAAATGTATTTTCCCAGAGTAATTAAACCAAATACTTGCAAATATGAAGTAGGACAAATAAATACAACTTGGGAAACAAAGCTTGAACATAACTTGAATGTCCTACTAACCTGAATTGGGGATTATTGACCAACTTTTTGTGAAGAAAATTATCACGTCCCCAATTAAAGACGAAATAATGCTTTCATGCTACAATCTTATTGTAAACGAAATGTTTACTTTACTTTAATCCGTAGATCTTACTCCAACAAACTTTGTCTTTTATGTTTCAATAATACTGTTGGGTAATCAATCATTACTAAAAAGGAGCCCAGCATATTAGAAGAGGAGAGGATTACCTCCTGTCCCTATTGAGGACCTTAAAAGGATTACGAAGAAAACTTATTTGCAAATTGCAAACTGCATTTACAACCTAGATATTAAATTATTCCCTGGATAAGTTAATGATGTTTATGATGTGGTGTTGTTGCATTGCGTGGACAATCTGTTGCGTTGTACTTGTAGATGGAAATATTACGTCGTTGCAGTGAATGTCATTAAAAGTTTTCCATAAATTACAATAGTAGTTTATTTGCAAGTAGGTAGCTGCGCATCTCGTAAACCAAACAATGCATACTATATGTACGTAATAATTTTACGTGATTATGAGAAAGTGATTACTACGAACTTAACGTAAAACCACTTTAGTTGGAAAGTGCATAGATGGAAAGTACGGCTGTTGAGAAGTCCTTCAGAGGTTCTTTACCCCTATAAAATGGACGGAAATTTCCCAGTTCGGAAAACAAAATTCACACTTGCTGCTGCTTACCTAAAAGCATATTGCAATTGTTGTTGTGACAAACCGTTGACAGGCTTCTATTTGCTCTCGAATTGTTTTCTGTTTGCTTTTCCTTTGGATTTGCCATATGGAATTCCTAATGTAGTGAAATCCGTAGAAACTTGTTTTTACGTTCTGTTTACGTTCAGCGAACCGTAATTTAAGCAGTTCGCCAAATATCTTTTGGACTAATTAACCTGGATGTAGAGAGAAAGTTGCTTGAGGTGACATACACTCTCAAAACAGGTTTACTGCCTTTATTAACAAATTGGTAGCAATTAAAATTTTCCGAATAAAGTTTGTAGAACCGTTGACTTTCGGTTTAGACTGCAGTGTCACCATGCAGCTAAGTTAGGTTCACACACATTATATTATTATGCATGTACATATGTATTGTATTCCATTGTATTATATATCAGTACAGTCGTTTACCCTAAGTCATTAAATACACCTGCTCTTTTGTTTTCTCCAGAAAACTATTTAACTTTTCCTGCTAGCTACTCCTAATTTTCGGACCTACACTTTAGTTTCCCCCAAATGTAAACTGACTGACATTAATTACTTCAGTTTTTATCAATTCGCAAATAACACCATCTGCTTGCTTTCCCCAAGTCCTTGCTATCCAGCCCCAATATTTCCAAGGAGAAAGTTCAATGAATTTTTAGGTACAATTTTTATAGTGTAGTGTATACGTGCAGGGAAATAATTTGCATATTGTTTTTATATAAGCTTTGGTTCGCATCGATATTATTACGTTGTTGTAAAGTAGTCGGAATTCCAAACTTATAAAGGAAGCCAATGCATGTAGGAATGTATTTCCTTCTATAAGTAAGGAATCCGTAGATTTGTGGGAATATTGCTTGGCTTTTAGGGAAACAATAATGAACTAAATGAACAACTAATTGTTCTCAGTAATTAGACATAGTTTACATTTGCAACAACAGTAGTAGATTTTCAAAGGAAGAAATTGCTCTTATTATTCACTGACATATTCAATTAAGAGCAAAGCCAAAACCTTAAAACAATTAATTTAGGTCAGGTCATGATTTACTGTAATTAATTATTCTTGAAATCATTAATATAATACTTCACCACCTGAATCTCTTCAAAATTCTATCCGTAAGCTATTTATAGCCGTTGCACTTAGTGCTCTTAATGGGATTTCGTGCTATTAATATCAGAGTCCCTTCAACCTTTCAATCGCAATTCAATGCCTGGATACAGTTTGGTTAGATTTCCGTTTGAAGTACAAAAGATATTATTTTCGTGTGATGAGTTCAATTGGGTTCAACCACCTACAACCACAACAGCTACGATTATATATTATTGCTTTGCTTACCTATTGAAAACGATATCAGCTAGGATTTACAAGATTGAAATGGAATTTATCGCACTACTATTGCTACCGAAGATTTTCAATGTTATTAGTTTACAAATCAGATCATACTAGACTAGGTATTTGACCTTTGGATCTTTGGATGGAATACTTATATAGTAAGATATATAACATTGGTTTTTCACGGCTCATAATGCGAGTAGTCACTGCTTTTCCTATGTACTATATTTTCTTAATATATTGTGAATTCAATAATCATAACTTTGATGATTCAAATATAGAATGTTTAATTAATCTTAAAATAGGCCTAGAATGATAACATGACAGTAATTGTATAAGAAATTAAAACAGACAAATAAGAAATTGTAGTCGTACGTTTGTGGGAATAAAAACTGTAGCAGGCAACACTCAAGGGACTACAAGACTTGATGCACAATTGGATGTATTTAGATCTTCTTCGTCTTAGCCAAACTTGATAATAGTTAGCCGACAAATCGTTGAGGGCTCCCAATTTCGGTACAACTACCGCAACAGTAATGAAAATGAAGATACTTATTGCAGGCATTGCAAAATATAAAGGCAGTCCAATTTGGTGATACAGTTTCACTGAGGCATAATTACAAATCATGCCAACCCAAATTCCGATTATTGAAATTGCTGGGGCTATAAATGACAACTGGTAGTTAAACATATTGGCCATAATGGTAGCTGAGCGGAAGATGATCAAATCTTTAACAAAATCTTTGATGTAGTTTGTTTCATGACGATTGCGGTGTAAAGGAATATAAAAAAGTAAGTCCAACATAAGTTTACAGCCAATTAAGCAAATGTACACATAGAGAAACAGTACACTAACTCCAAATGAAGATAGGATCAATAAAATTACGGAATAAAAAGGTTTAATTATCCACAATGAGAATATGTAGTTGATATCTTTAACTAATGGCAATCTTTTGGGTGCCACGTAAGGGGCTGACGTGAGGCATGCGATAATTAAAATTGTCATTGGGGCAAAAGATTTCAAAAAGTGAACGAATGGGTCGTTCTCCAATTGTTGGCTGATACCGTAAGAACCTAAAATGACAACCAAAATCACATTTATAGCTACCTCATATTCAATATTAATGAATTTCTAAACAAATAATCATTAAATACTTACGGGACACAAAAATGTGCAAACGGGCACACAAATTAAAAAAGTGTGTTAACTCGTTTTTCCGATAGATTGTAAAAACATAGAATCCTGTAAGGAAAGCTGCCCCAGAAGTACAGAAAACTAAGAGCACTACCGAAAACGCGTCATTTGATTCGTTTCTCTGAAATCCCTTCACTACTAGAAAAGTAAAGCCAATCATGACCATTGCGACAATAGTCAACTGAGCTTTGAATAAAAACTTTTTCACCTTCCCTTCAGACACCACGATTAATTTGGCGTGTGGATGTACCTCGAATGGCACTAAAAACAGTTTCCCACTTATTTTGAAAAATGAAATAAATGCATCCCACATTCCCTCAAAATTCATTTTATATATTAGTAATTTTGAGTGCAATTCAGGAATTCGAAATTATTTGTTAGATATTTTAATTCAAATAAAATTCCTACAACGTTTTTAATATTTGTCGTATTCGTTTGTACATACATTAATGAATTGTCGAATTTGAAAACTAGTAGGTTCAATGCACACTCAGATATTCTTCAAATAGAATGGAATAGCACATTTTACTACTACTTATTTTTGAAACGTGGGCTATGGAAGACTTTATAGAGTCAGTGTATTGAATTTCAATTGCCATTGTCCTTACATTTGTTACATAGAAAATATGTACTACTGTGTCGAAATAAACGGCAAAATCTAAGCGAAATGAAGAAAGGCAAGTTAGAAATTCAGATAACTAGTTATTAGTCCGTTCGCAACTTCAAAAAGCGATCCAATCTAATCAAAAAACGATCAAAGTAATGACCATCTACCTTTAGAAAGAGAAGCAGAAGCGAAATACGCATTAAAGAGGTGTGGCCTAAGATTCTAGTTGAGATGTAAGATGAAATGCTTACCTACAAATATGCAATTATTGCAAATTGAGAAGTAATAATTTCAAAGTTGTAAACGCAGGGTATTTAAAATCACCTCAGTAATTTGGATGTTATACTGGCATTACATTAAAAGGGCATTTTTAATGCATGCATTTGTTAGCCAATTCTGGAAGTACGGAAGTAGTCATAATAATGTACATTTACAAAAGATAAAGTCACTACATTCAAAAGACTAGAACCACTACTATACTTATTGTGACCTCGAACAATTTCTGAAAGAAATACAATTATCTTTTCGAAAGAACAATAAAGCTTCCGTATTACAAATTATAACTGAGTATGGTTGACAGTGTTGAATCATCTCATATTCCCTGCAATACTGCGTCATTAGTGATTCAAATACAAACTAAGCTATCTCTGCAATAAAATATTTGCTTCTCTGTCAATTTTTGTCGATAACTTTGTCAAAATTTAAATATGGAATACTAATTTAAATTTTTTCTAGCTACTCATGCACCGATCATATCTGTGTATTTACTAAATTTATTTCCATTAGAATTAGAATTAAGACAGTAGATGGTAAACCGATAATAACGCATTCAGATTTTAATAGGCATTTTATTATTTGGTATAATGGAGATGGAATATAAGCTAAATATTCTAAACGATAATTTTATTATTTAAAAAATAGTTTCAATTTTTGTCCCAGTAAAGAATTTTAAGGGGATAGTGTTTTCTTTAATTTATTAACGGAAAAATGGCATTCCTAGAATGATAACATAACAGTAATAGTATAAGAAATTAAAACCGACAAATAAGCAACCGTAGTAGTACGTTTGTAAGAATAAAACGTGTAACAAGTTATGCTTATAGGACAACAAGACTTGATGCACAATTGTATATATTTAGATCTTCTTCTCCGTAGCCAAACTTGATAATAGTTGGCCGACAAATCGTTTAGAGCCCCTAATTTCGGTATCACTACCGCAATAGTGATAAAAATGAGTATACTTATTGCAGGCATTGCAAAATATAAAGGCATACCAATTTGGTGATACAATTTCACTGATGCATAATTACAAATCATTCCTACCCAAATTCCGATTATTGAAAGTGCTGGAGCCAGGAAAGGCAATTGATAGTTGAAAATATTGGCGAGAATGGTAACTGAACGAAAAATGGTAAAATCTTTAGTAAAGTCTTTTAGATTGCTAGTTTCATTACGGCTGCGTTGCAAAGGGATGTTAAACAGGACATCCAATAAAAGTTTACAGCAAATTAAACAAATGTACAAATAGAGAAACATTATGCTAATTCCAAATGAAGACAGGATCAAGAAAATTAGCGAATAAAAAGGTTTAATAATCCACAATGAGAATATGTAGTTGATATCTTTAACAAAAGGCAATCTTTTGGGTGCCACGTAAGGGGCTGACGTGAGGCATGCGATAATTAAAATTGTCAGTGGGACAAAAGATTTCAAAAACAGAACGAATGGGTCATTTTCTGTTTGTCGGCTGATACCGTAAGAACCTATAAAGACAACAACCAAAATTACATTTATAAGAACCTTACAGATATAAATATTTATATATTTCGCATGCTTACTTATAATTTTGTTGAAAATGTACTTACGGGACACATAAATATGTAGACGGGCACACAAATTAAAAACATTTGATAACTCGTTTTTCCGAAATACTGTAAAGATATTGAATCCCGTAAGGAAGACTGCTCCAGAAGCACAAAATACCAAGAGCACTACCGAAAATGCGTCATTGGATTCGCTACTCTGAAATCCTTTCACTACAAGAAAAGTTAAAGTACACATGACCATTGCAATGAGGGTTAACTGCATTTTGAATAAGAACACCTTCACTTTCCTTTTGGACACCACTATTAATTTAGCATATGGATGAACCTCGAATGGCACTAAGCACATTTTCCCACTTATTTTGAAAAATGTAACAAACGCATCCCACATACCTTCGAAATTCATTTTATACTTTATTTACTGATATTCGGAAATGCAAAATCAGCTTTAATCATAATACAATAATACAACTAGATGTTGATTTCACAAACACCTTTTCACAAAAAGGTATTAACCCAAATATAACTATACAATAGTTCCTGGAGACATCGTTAAAAGAAAATGCAAAGGCCAGCTACTTTTATAAAAACCTTCCAATTACAATTTACGAATAGTTAGAGGTGTGGCTAGAGATGCGTAAATGACACTCAAATGTACATAATTTGGCTGCCCTTTTCTGTCATTATTTGGAAAAGATATTCATTCAATGTTGCAAAAAGAGGTTCTAAGCATTTAGGGTCACTTAAATATTGTATATCGCTTTTTATTAGGTATTTTCTGTAGGCTGGAACCAAGAAAAACATCAGTTGAGTTTTATTTAATGTTGAATTTCATTTAATTGAGTTGTGTTTAATTTGTTTTGCATGTTGGACATTTTACATTCAAAATGTGTTTGCTTGCCATTTCCATTTCTGAAAATCAACTTACCTAATATTCTACATCTATATGGAATCGTACTATAAATACATATAATGAAATGACATTTTTGCAAAACCATTATATAAGAATAAAGCTGTCGCTTTGAAAATAAAGTGGAAGTTTTCCTGTTTTCCTAATCGTAATAATCAGGAATTATGTGCTTTCCTTCACAACAACTTACCTACGAGGACTTACATGACATATGTAGCCAAAATATAGACTCTTACATGATTTGGGAGTTTACTCTATACAAAATATTTATATCTTATGCCGACGATAAAAATTACCGAAAGTAACATACTAACTGTGTGCTTAGAGCGAAAATATAATACTGAGTACATTTTCACTGGTTGACTACTAAAATGAATTTTCGCACATATCCCAGATTGAGGTGATTTAGAGATATAGGTAGGTCAAAATGGGTCAAAATATTTATTACATATTTTACAATACTAGAGTAAAGCAATTTTATTTTCTTGTTTCACAAATACAGAATTCCACTTATAGGTATTTCTAGATAAAACTTAGTAGTTATACTGTGTAGTAAAAGCTTTTACAATTTTACATTCCTGTCAAATACATTTTTTGGTTTTCAAAATCTTTTTCGATGCTTTGTTTACAATAGAGATGTACTCCTTACGTATATTAATTGCTTCTAATTCATACAAATAATAGTTTAATCCATGTTTGCAATACTATAATTGATGCCCAGCCTATAATTTTCATTACCCTCCAACAAATTTACATGCAACATACTTTATTCTTTTATATAGCTTTATATAGTACATATAGCTTTTGTCTAAAACACACCCAAAACTTTGTAGCTCAATATTAACATTCAACTAAATTATTAAAGTCCTTGCAGCATAATTTTACATACCTTATCTATCGATATGCTCTTGAGACATGGGGGAACATATTTTCGACAACAAATAATTCGGCAAAAAATAATTCGGCAACAGACAACTATTTCGATGATTCGGTATACATGACAGTGTAATGTATTTAGGTAAAGAGAATTGTAGTTTTATTCTGATTTCTCCCACCCAACTCCCAATTATCCAAATAGTTCTCCGGTAGGGGTGAGCTATATCTACAAATGCGGTAGTATTAAATTACGTACATAACAATAATTGTTATTATTACAGCCATATTAACATTAACTAGCAATAGCAATACTTGCTTTACATAATGTTTTCAGCAGTAAATATTTATTTATTACATACTTCTTATATTATAGCTGTTTGAACATTACAAACATGGATTCTATCGTAAGCGTAGTTTTTCCACCCTTCTTTTCCTTTAAAACTATTGATAACACACTTACAGGTAATTTCGTAATTTGACAAAACTTTCTGGACTATAAAAAGGTAGATTAGATATCTTGTGTATACGTACAATACAGAGATAAAGTAAATAATATCTTTTGGCGTCTCATAGATAGACTGACAGTAATAGCAATGTCTGCATCAAAGATGAAAACCACGCATAAAGTAAATGAGGGAGAATCAAGTATTTGTAATGTCAGGTGACACTCAAAACTAACGATTATAGATGATTATAGATTAATTCGGAATGTGGAGCTATCACATATAATATATTTAATTAATTAATTTAGCAATAAAAGGAAATCAATTGGCCTATTTGAAAGAAATTATATAAAAATCGCCTTAAATCTGAACATTACATCTTATACGAAATACTGAAAGGGATTTGTAAATAAATAAGTGAAATTCAATCCCATTCTAATATACAATGGAACTTCTAAAGCAAACGATACCAGCGTAATATTTCTCAAAGCATTCTTAAGAAATTCTGACTTTTTGCAAAATTTAGTGCAATCCTAAAAACAGTTTACAGGGGCTGTTTCATATGTCGTTTGTACACTTCACATCAGAGCAACATAAGAGTAATGAGATATGAAAATAGACAAATTTTGATCAATTCTGGCAATATTCAATTCGTTAGTAAATATAGACGCTTCGTTTATCAGTAAATATTATCGTCAATTGTACAAGTTTAAATGTGGTCACTCCTGAAGTCTGGAAATGTGGCTTTTAATTGTACAAGTTTAAATGTGGTCACTCCTGAAGTCTGGAAATGTAGCTTTTATATTTAACTAAGATGTTCTTCCCAAGACGCTGTTCTGTAAGTAAATATCCAAGGCCTGAACAACTGGTAACTTTTGTGATTCTGTGTAAATTGGTACGTGCATTGGAAAGCGTTTATTTATTTATTCAGTGTACAGAGAAAGCATGTCGCAGACTTCTTACGCAATACACTACATTGATTATTTCGGCCTTTCAATGATTACAAAATTCTCAGTATTGTTTTCGTGTTACTGTACTACGAAATACAGTAAATACCTTAACAAAGCTAGGTAAAGTGCACATTTTTAATTTTAACTGATATTTTCAAGGTAGTAAGTTGCATTTGATGGTTTGATTCAAAATATCTCAGAAAAGTATACAATACCAAAAATGATATGAGAACTCCTTTCATAAATCGAAGGTCATTTCAAATTCAACCCCTAATCAAATCTGAGTGAGTACACTTAATTTTTAAACACCATTTTTAATAGTTTTTTAAAATATGTAACATCAAATTTATCTAATCTATATGTCTGGATACATTAGCCTAAGAAGATTATATTGAACACTAAAATTTTTGTTCATGGACAAAAATTTTACGAGAAAACTAAACCAAGTCCAACATTGGCCTTTTTAAAGATCAATTATTACAATATTAAATTCGCGATTACAAAATTAAGTGTTTTAACAATCCGAATTACAAGTAATAAATAAAAACATTAAATCAATAAGCAAAATAAAAGATAAACTTTCCCATTCACTCTATCTACGAATTACAAATATTTAAATCTAGGAGATTACAAAATACAAATTCATACAGCAGTAAATTAATCACTATTGGTGTAGTGTACACATTTGGGTTCCATGATTTCCATTTCCACAGTCTTAATAATAACAGGGACTCGAACTTTTAAAATCTCTCCTCTGCTTCCGTTTCTTTTCGATGTTTCAATACTACGATCTGCTTTAATAAGACATTTTTATTATTTATTAGATTTTTAATTATACCATGTACTTCATAATATATATCGGCAGATAAAAGATCATTTCACGATCATATATCAAAAACCGTTATGCTTATGATTTATATGTTTACCGACATACTCGTGGGATTACAAGAGTCAGGCCTTTGCGATGGAGATTTCTGTATGCAAAGGCGTCTGCATATTCGTCTGCGAAATACCGTCAAAACTTCAGAGTTGCAAAAGCAGAAAAGTAGAGATACACAGAGACCCTGCAATATCAAAGAAATTAGTTAATAGGACAAAATTATACATACATGTAGAGACTAATTTCGTTTCCATTATTTATAGCAGGGTATCAACAATTTGAGCTATTATATAACACTCTTAAGGTGTCATACAGAAATTTTGTACGGTTACCTTAACAGAAAGCACAATAGGCTTAAAATATTACAGATATTCTACAGTAAACCTATGTAGGGCAATCAATTATATACGGAATTTTCCGTTGCACAACTTCATTTTAGCATTAATAGCATTAGTATTGCCTCTCCTTACTTTAGAATACAAAGAGATGCAAAGTGCAAATGTAGTACAGGCAATTATTAATGAATCATCTATTTTCGTACAATGCAGTAAAGTGGAAAGATAATTAGATGCATTACTTGCAATGAAGATGTGGCTGCTGCAACAACTTCATATACAGCTTCCTCTTTTGTTCCAGGACTGGGTCGAAATGGAGTGACAAAATAGTGAAGCCCCAGCAAAGGAATCAATATCAATGTAGCTCGTACAGCCTAATTGACAGAAAGTAGTTGTGGTAAAATAACGGTATGCTTGATTTTATTTTAGCTTGTTTCTATTAAAAGCATTAATT
This sequence comes from Yoshiicerus persimilis, assembly GCA_020352615.2. NCBI lineage: Eukaryota > Metazoa > Arthropoda > Collembola > Entomobryomorpha > Tomoceridae > Yoshiicerus > Yoshiicerus persimilis. The sequence continues at coordinate 12,242,067 of CM036943.2, forward strand.
ACTAGAATTATAGGTGATACGGTGATACGTTTATATCTGTAGTATTTTGTGATTCAAAGTTGCCAGCTTGCCAGACATTTTGATTTTGGGTTCCTTAATAGTACAAAATTAAAGTCGACAGAAATGTGCCTTTTATAAATACTTACTTTTGGTCTAATGGTCAATTAGAAATTATGTCAAAATTCAAAATCGGTATTCGTTGCAATCCATTTGCTAAACAATTGATGCCATTGTTATTGAGAATATATACTATTAAGATTGGCAAAAGTATAGGCTTCCTTTGGAAATCAGTTTAATAATAGAATATGAACGCTGTATTTGAACTGTAGGACTATCTAGCACATAGCTTAAAAATGACAACACATTCCACGGCAAATTACATTTCATGTTGTGGTTATTTGATTTAGAAACGATTCCTCGCATTAAATTGAAAATGACGAATAGTGAGTGTTGTGAACTGCTGTGTAATTTGATTTACTATTCTATTTGAATTTCTAGCTCATTGATTTTCATTTCTGTTTGTGACATCAAGTACAGTGCTATGTACTCATTCTGTCATTCTTGTTTTCAACAATCTCTGTAATTTCTCACTTTGACATTTCCTATTCATTGACATTTATGTCATCTTCTATAGCCTTCATTTTTAATACTGATTTAACAGGGTTGTAATATAGAAGTACATAAAATGTTTACCAAAGTATAGATAAATCCTTTAATCTTGATTTTGTGCTAAAATATGCACTGGTTTACTAAATCAGTGCCATAAAGTGTATACCATTTCGTTTATCGTAAAAACAAATCAAATAAGTAATACAGTAATTTACTTAATATTCGTTTTCTAGGATTTCAAAGGTGCGATGTTGCTTTCCGTTAACAATAGAATGCTACAATAGCAATAAAACATTGCGAGGCCTAAATAAAAGTTGGCGTATCTAGTATTTTAAACTAGGTACTCATATTCAGCCGTCAAAAAGCATAAAATCGATGTTATTTACGATTTGCTAAATACATTGTAAAAGGAAAAGGAATATCTTCTTTTCTTTATTTTATAAGTGATTGGGCCTAATGCCTATATAAATGTACGTCACACACAGAAAAACGGAAGAATGAAGAGGAGACTTGCTGCCAAAAGTCAACTGCTAATAGTAACATAAAATACAAAAGAATTCCATCTTGGGAGCAACCAATAAAGAAAGATTTATTATTTGCTTTTCAGTTAAATGACGGTAATGCGTTTGTCTGATCGCTTATATCCATGTATAGCTTATAAACGTTTCGCTTCGGAAACCAAAGCAAGGCAATCCAGTCAGTACATATTTCTATTTTCTAGAGTACAAGTAAGCAGACCTTGCGTAAAGAGTGATGATTGTCTGGGGCCGTGACGGAGGAATTGCGCCTCAAAGCATTAGTGAAATTCCTTTGATCCTTCAGTTTGGTCACCAAAACCCGAAGAATATTTATAAGAAATGCCAAGCTAAGCGCCAAGCAGAGACAAACTGGAATTTTCTGGATCAGGCTCCATTTGCTCTCCGCCACCCAACACCTATACAAAATTCAAACGGTATTTACAGTTCAGTTCAATGCGCTTCAACAACAACACCATACAACTGCGTGGCATTTGTATTGTATGACTTCATCAAACATCAGAAAGTTTCCAACATTTGAAAATACCTCACACTTCCTGTATGGCCAGTATGACGTCCTTACATTTCAACCAACGTCACGCAGTGTATTTTGATTGGAAATTGACTGTTTACAGCAGCTACAGAAATTACTCAGAAAATGATCTACTAATTTTAATTAAACTATTTTTGAACTTGTAAATAATAAGCAGGAAGTACCACAAGGATAAAGATTATTAGGTTTGGGTTCGGTTTCTAGAGACAATAAAGGGTAAAATGGTCTATATCAATAAATCTGGAGTACAAAAACTGGAGAAAATCAATTTAGAATGAAAACAAAGTCAAAAGAGAAAGTGAACTAAAAAAGCGGAAGAGAAAGCTGTTTCCCTATCAAAAACATTTTCCTTCTGTCGGTAAAAAACACCGACCATTATGGTTAGACCGTACCTACCAAGACATATACAGTGGGAGTGACACATTGTAAACAAAGTATCTGGATTACCAACAGGCTGTTGCAATCCAATTTCTCATTATTAAATCTCTTCGCCTACACGCGTACGAAAGTTGAGTGAAAGTGAAAGGAAAAGCCTGGGAAGTTAGGAAAAAGGGAAAGTGTGGAAACTCATAAAAGTATCCACACTAGAAAAGACTTACGCTTGATTATCAGATCCGTCATTTCCCCTGAAATAGACATAAGAGAACATAGGAATCGCAGGTCCCAGCCAGCCGAACACATAAAATCCCCTCAAAAGCTGCGTCTCAGATCGAAGAAAAGCAAAAACAAGGAGCGTGTGAAGATAAAATCCCTCGCAAAACATCCAGAAGTAGTTCGCCATAAGAAAGTACATGACCAGAACGTGAAGCCCTTGACACCAGAGCTACAAACAAGTAAAAACAGGATGAGTTTCACTTTCATCAATTTTGTCACATCTGGCTGGCGAAGTAGCTTCAAAATACTTTGCCAAGTTACTGGTTAATTAAAAATGGTTTGCTTTCAGCTTATATTACAGCCGGAGTAGAAAACTCTTTCATAAACTAGTAAACAGTCTGTATGGTTGGTTCATTTTTCATTTTCCTGAGTTAATTTAGCTGAGCGTATGATGTAATTTTTCTTCGTTAGCATTCTTACTAAAAAATATTGCATACTTACACTGTTTTGCAAAAGAACTTGCGGGTCATTAACAACCAATCTGTGCCATACCATCCACATTACGTTGCTGATGATAAAGGAAACAAAAAGATGTTTGTGAATCCTTACTCGGGTACACTCCAGGCATCTGAAAATCAGATAATTTAACTATCAGATACTTTAAAACACATGTATTCTATTTTCACAAATCATAATGCTTTGCTTTATATCACTTTTACCTACTAATTCCTACTAATATGGCGTAATATTGAAAGATACTGTGAGAATTAGAGATAAACTATCCTGCAAATAACTCAGAAATACTATTATGGAAAGATACTGGAGAGTTCGTATTTTGTATGTCAATAGATTTTGAATTTTTTGAGCAGAATGAAACTCTGTCATTGTACATTCAAGGCAGGTATGCTAATGATATTATGTCATTTAATGTAATGATCCAATTAAATTAAACCTCTTGCCTTTTCCAAACTGTCAATAAATTTTCTTGTAGAAGCAGAATATGTTCTGGTTCTGCACTGGACTGGACAGAATAGACTCTGACTCTACATAATAATGGTAGGTAATGTTAAAGTTGAGTTCACATTCCAATGACATATTTTTGGCGTTGTTGTACCTCCTAATTTTGGAATTGTGCTAGTTACACTGCCAAGGCTAATGATTACGGCAATTATCATTATCGTAAGAGTCAATTAGGCGGAAGAGTGCTCAGTGCAAGAGACATTTATTTGTATATGTGACTTTTCCGCCTTTTCTTTACATAGTAACACTTTGCGTGTGAAGAGTTATTAAAACTTGGACGGAAAACTGAAAAGCTGACCCATATGGCTTTCGCTAAGTTTTACTGGTATATTTATTTTATTAATTTTATTTGCAATACGTGCCCTTCCTACGTAGCACTTCATAATCTTATTTCCTTTGTCGTTTACAGGATTTCAGTAGAGAACTTTCTCAATAATTAACTTTCGGGGGATATTAAGCTAAGTGCAAGTCAAGCCCAGCGGATCGTATCTAGCACTTGTATTTAATTTCCAAGTGGAATGAGAGCGTGAGCTAATACAATTAAAACAAAACTATCCAAATTTCGCCATTTTGATTAAGTAGACGAGAATTTAGTGTTTCAAGGTTGATAGATTCTATGGATATGGCCTCGGTTTTATCGAACACTGAATTAAGTATGCTTTGTTTCAGACTTACTTGAAAGAGCAGAAAATGATCAAAGAAATAAGGAGAGCACACACCGACAGGAAGTAACCGAGCTCGTAAAAAGTGATGATGAAGCGTCGCCACTGTAATTGAAATCATAAGCTCATTGTCATCATAACATAATAGTTGCTACTAACTAAACTAGGTCTAAGCACTGCGCACTAATGGTAAGTAAAACAATGTGACTATATAAACATCCTATGTAAATGTGAACAAAATATTATCTTGCCGTGCAGTTAAAATATTTATTATTTACTGGAATTCTCAATTTTTAGACACTACAGCAATGTACACTTTCTCCGCGAAAGCACAACTTCTTTTGCACCACTTTCTCCATACACGCACAAATGTAAACGGATTTTCCTCTTTCTCTTCTCTACCAAAAACAATTGCAGACTGCTTTCTCCAACAATATACAAGTAATGCATAAGTTATTTCTACGGGTAAGCAAATAAATGCGTGTTCATTCAACTTTTGTATTCCAACCATATATCGTATACGATGTACATGTAAAAGACTTCTTCAGATTCAAAGATTTGAAAAAAACTTTCAAAAAGGAGAAAGTATGTTGCCACAAAGTATGATGTGCATTAAAACTTTGAAAATTTGTTCACATGTTCTATACGACATTTCTACTAGTGTTGTCTTTTTCTTCCATCCAATCGGACATATCCACGCAGTATTACAAAATATAGCACGAGAGCATGATTTGTCTACTAAATGTGAGAAAATAAAAAGAGAAAGTTACCTGGAGATCTTGCAGATCGATACAAGTCGTATAGTTTGACCAAATTTGATTAGAATCGGGGTGTTTGAACCAACTTCCATCACTCAGACATTCTTTATAGGCGAATTCTGTCAACCAAAAAAGTAATATGATAATCATAAAAGTTGGTATACGTTTCCCATACCAGAAACTCTACCTTTATTTGTCTACTGTCTTCAGTGTCTTCACAAAAATGGATTATAGTGCACGAATTGCAATATAATTTTCTTTTTGGAATACACGAACATAAGAAAGTATGTTCGCTATTCACTAAAGTTACTTCAGTGTTAAATGCGTGTATTAGGAATGCCCAAGCAAAAGTCCATTGTGTAACTATATGAAAACATTGTGGATACTCTCAGCCTGTCTATAGAGTATAATCTACAGAATCTTTTTATTATTGTAGGATTCACTGTGACAGACAAAAATATAATTAAGGAAAAGTTGTATGAAGATGCGACTATGAGACTTTTCATAGCAGACCAAGCGGTCACAGACACAGGTCCCTTATGTATTGTAAGCACAAATGTTAAGAGTCCATCGACTTTTCTCAACCATGACCATCGCATCATTACATTACATGCAAGTAAAACTTTCCTGTCATATTCTTTCATTTCCACTACACGAAGATTCTCTATCCATTCTTGTTACCTTTCTTTGCTTTCACTTCAACCTGTCATGCATGTGTCGAGGAAGAGTCAAGGGACGTATAACATACTGTATATACGAGCCCCCAACGTAAAAGCGTATTCAGTACTACTGCCTCCAATGAATTTTACAACACATTTTATTATTACTTAGGTACTGGATATTTTACAAATCGTAAGACTGTCACCACAGATAAATAAAATTCTGTCTCTCTTCAAATTGGAAGGATAAAGAATGAAGAAGGCACTTTAACTGCGTAAACCCTTTACTTGCACAACTTTTTTGCTAGTGTCATACCGTAATACCATGTCTCCAGTTTGGGAAATTGTTCGTCTGTCACGAGAGATACTTTCCCTTATTACATTACGATCCTTATCATGTGTCTTCCAGGATTACGATTATTTCGCCAGTCTACACAATTCTACTAATATTAGAAGAGAAGTCTAACAGACAGCAATCTTTAGATCTCACCTTGCCTCTTTAATTTTAAGAGAGCGTCACTTTTGCTGTGCCCTAGAGATATAGATATTACCATCACGTCTTTAATCAATTGAGACAAATTGGAAATTTTAATAATACGGAGTAATGAATAATGGTGTCACTAATGATTATTCTGCTTGATAAGTGATATTGTGTCTGAACTCTGAACCTAACACAATAGTTTGTTATTTTCAGAAAATGAAGGTTCAAAGTTCAAAGGTAAATGATTGGGAAGATTCAAAATCCTTGGGGTTGTACGTTGATCGTACAGTGAGAATTGTTAGGTAACGCTTACAGTTTAATAAGCACTGTAAATGTATATCTTCGTGTATGAATGAATGAATGTGGTACACGGTACATCTAAATTAACTTTACTGATTGCGGGCTGACAATAAAGTAGCAAGGAACGTGTCAAAGGCTTTTCCTAATACTATTGTGCAATTGTAACATTTCTTAGTCTTTGTACTCTGGATAATTGCTTTATGTATAATGTTTACATTGTGAAAGTTCTATTGCCCCAGTCTTTGAAAAGACCCACTAGCAAAAGTAATAAGAGGAGAAGAGAAGTTAGGTAATAGTAACTAATGATTTCCATCTTTGAAGTCCTCAGGTGAGCAATTTTAATTAGTTTTGCTAGATAATAGATAAAAAAACATGAAAAGTATAATTCTCTATTTAGCATCCCGTAAAATGCTCTTTAGTTGCAGCTTATTGCAAAAGCAGGTAAATACCCTTTGGCAAATAAACCCATTTATGAAACGCATTGGAGGTTAAAATGTTGAAATGCTGGTAAAATCATACTTGTATCAAAAACAGGGTTTGCTCAATTCTCCTATTTGAGCTATACCCTGAGGGCAAAAAGTATTATACATGAATTCAAAGTTCATAATGCACCTATAGATTATTATTTATTTTGTGAACAAATTACAGTGTAGTAAAGTGTAATTTGTACAAGTAGGATAGAATATAGAAATAGTGTACAAGTAACTGGCGAATCAACTGAGTCCATACAATTTCGTTTGAGAATTCAACCGTAATATTTGTCTTACTGCAACAGCTATGTATCAAACGAAATCTGGAATTATTTACAAAGGCAAAATCGTGACAAATTGGAATAATAGGAAAAGAACTGCTTCTATATGAAATATTTATTTAATGTCATAAATGTAAAATTTGCAAATAAACTCTGATGATTTATGCAATTACATAATATGTTTGGAAATACGATAGGCACTAATCTGAAAGTAAAATTGAAAAATTACAAAATCATAAATTAGTGTGAATGGTGCATCCATTTGCTTTAGGAAATATTCTATACAGAAGTAGTTTTCCTGTTTTAGTTATACTGGTTGCACCAAAGATGTGAATTATTTTCAACTTGGGTAAATCATTGAATGCTAAATAAACGGATATATCTGTGATTGCATTTCCCAATCCTTTTAACATAAGCTCTTCAAGATCTGTCATATTAAAAACACTTAAGCAATTAAAGGAATGAAATATTAAGAATTCAAAAATAATTTTAGAGATGAAAAATCTTTACTTTGTAGTTTTGAGAGGGAGGAGCAACAGAAATCTGCATAAGGGTCCAGAAATTCAATATCTTTACTGCTGATCATTTTTTCCCGAGCCTGAGGGGTTAATCCAGTGAGCCCACAATCAGTCAAAGTGGCTAATCTTGCCCTTAGTCTTAAACTTTTTAAATTAGGTAGTCCATCTATTATCATTTGCATTTCTGCATCGCCTATTGAAGCTGGACTCATTTTCTGCCACTGTCGACGAACATTTGAAGAGCCTTTGTACATGAACCGTGGTCCATCCAGAATCCAAAGGGTAGTTAAATTAGGGAACGCGTAAACTATGAGAGAAATATTAAATCGACGAAATTCTGTTCCGAAAGGAAACCAAGCAATATTGACTAAAAGTTCCTTAGTGTGATAATAGACTGTAGGTCCATTGTCCACTGTGATTAATTGGGAAAGTTCATTTGTGTACATCTCTGAAACAGATACCCTGATAGAATAAACAGCATTCACCATTACAGAACTTCCTTCTAGAATATTTAGGATTTGCTGATGATTTTCTAGACTTGTGTGGTCACTGAATATAAGCGAAAACTCGCATTCACAATCAGGGCTATTTGCAGGACGAAGTTGCTCCAATCTGTGGGCAGACTGCGGGTGCAAAATAATTTTTGCCAGACACAATTTCTTTAGATTTGTGAATCGATTAATAAACGGAATGAGTAAGGATTCAATATCATCATGAATTAAGGCGATCCATTCAAAATGAAGACTTAAAGTACATAGTTGAAGCTCTCCAGCAAAAATAATACTGAGGCAGTGCATGAAATCATCAAAGTAGAAATTATTCCGAGCACAGTACCAAGAAAATGTTAAATGTTGGAGCGTCCTTGTTTGCTTAAGGATGAAAAATCCCAAAATTGTCACAAATTCCGTCCGATCCGTTGCTGGAATCCAACCAAAATCGTTATTAACCAGTCGCAACTCAAAACTCTCCAATTCCCTGCTTGTTCTTAATAATAGTTTCATCAGCATATTTACATTTGAATTTGTCTCCTTCTTGACAATCTTTAATGAAGTGATAGGGAACGGTTTCATGCCAAATTTTTCTTCTACGTATTCAAATGCAGTTTGTTGATCTCCACAAATATACCGCCATACATTCCCGATGTGATTTTCATTCATGATGTCCTTATACACTTTTAAGTTATTGAACAATCTTAAAAATGCAGTCATGCTTGCCCATTTTAAGCTACAATGAGAAATCTCTAAAGAGGTTATATTTTGAAGAGAGCGAAAATGTATATCTTGGGGTAACTTCTTCAAAAAGATTTTCAAACCTCCGCTTTTTAAAGATTTAACACGCATTTCGCTCCAGGCAGCGAAACCAATATTCGAAACTGATAAAAATTGTACTAATCGTTTGCTTGTTCGCGTGGAACTGAAATATTTGAAATTCGTCCTATCACAGTCGTACAACACGCATGTTTTTTCCGTTAGCTGGGGGGCTGCCAGTACAGACCATGTTTTACAAACTTCTCTACAGTTTTTCAAATCTTTTCCGCTTAATTGATCAAATATGCTTTCCAAAATGGAATCCTATGAAATATTACACATAATGTAGCATACTTTGCAGTATTCTCAAGAAAATTCTTTCTATGTTATCGATACCGGAATTCCTCGACTCCAATCAGATGTTGATTCGAAGGAATTGTTATTAGTGAACGCCCCACTTGAAAACAACCTACATAATAGTTTGCATAACGGTCATAATTAAATGAGATTTAGTCGAAATTATAATAGTAATTGGTTCAGTTAATATCATAGCATAATTTTTACTTTGTTATTGCTTTAAGACCCATCGGAATTCGGTTGATTTAATGTCATTAATTCAAGAATTTGGTTTAAGGGAATTTAAATGTAAATAATACAAGTATGATAATTACATTACGCATGGTATGATTCTCATTTCCAGATTAGATTTTGATGTATGCACTTTCATGGCATAATTTGCACAAACATTGGCTAATAGAATATCTTGTTACGGGAATTTACTTTTTCATGACAGTTGTGATACTTTGCAGTGCTTTTGCACTGCACATACATTACTAATATTACCATGACGGTAGTTACCCCAGCTCACATGAAACAACAACACCAAGATCGAATACTAGGTTTGCAAAAATTGAATTTCATCTTCATGTGAGACTTTGAGGTGCCAAACGTTAAACGCTGTAAGAAAATCTACGCAATCATTTTTCTTACTCGCAGATTCTCATTTATTTCTAATTCCAAAATCTTCCTTTGAAGAATCAAAGCATGGCTGATATTGAAGCTGAACTGAAAAAGGATGCTGCACCACCAGAACCAGATACTGAGAAAAAAGTCAGTACATATCCACTTGTTCGTGTAAGTCAAGACCACTTTGCATTGCTTCTGCATTTTGGATCACATTCAACTTAAAATATTCTATGAAAGCAGTAGAACAAATATTAAATTCTGAATTAGTTATGCAGAACTACTTATGTAGCATTTATTGCGCTTATTATGTTTGTGAAGACGTTCTCAGGTTTGAGATCTGTGAAATGTTTTATTTTACAAGAAATATCATACTATTTTACTATTTGGATATTTATTTCCACACATAACATAATTGGGCTTTTATTTAATAAAGTATGCTGATGTACCCGATGACACAAGGGCAGAGATTATCGATACTATAACAGGAGCAGTGGAGCGGTACATTACTGATTTAGAGGTTAGTTGTATGAAAAATCTCGCCTTAGCTTTAACTTGAGACATAATCATATGCATATCATAATCATGTCTCTTTTGAATGCAGATGGCATGCAAAACTATCCAAGAAGAGATGGATCGGTAAATTTGCTATTTCTAGTGTAAATATTAATGATACGATCAATCTTTTTCAATTTCTTAATTGTTTTTGGCATTTTTAGGACTTATGGTCCACAGTGGCATTGTGTTGTTGGAGAGTCATTTGGGTTCGATGTTTCTCATCAAGTTCAGCATTTGATTTACATGTTCTTTATGGGAACTCTTGGTGTTCTGGTTTGGAAGTGCGGTTAAAACACACTCAAGAGCCAACTTTGCTTCTCACTACATGGAAGTTCATTTCATTGGCACAACTACTCCAAAAATCGATATAAAATAGAGAAGCTATTTCTGAAACTGTAAAATTAAATTAACAATGAATTTCAAATGTCAAAAGAATGTATTTTACTGGCACAAAGTAATAAACATAGTCATTTAACAACGAATAACTATTTTGGGTGTGTCATCTTTGATTAAGTCATGAAATACTTCTTGCCTTTACCGAAACCTTCGGCAATTATCTTGTCAGTCTTCTTATTCGTAAATATAATATAAATATTATGTTAAATGGGAGATTGGAACATATTCAACCTATTACATCTTCAAAAGTAAAATAATGAACAAAAGCTGACAAAATAATAGTTAGTGACAATATTTACCAATGATTACCAATATTTACCAATGTAATGAATTACAGGGAATCAAATGTTATGCCTTGGTAGAGTTTATTTTTGCTATAATATTAGAGTAATTTGTTATATGTAGTCCAGAATGAATACTTAATATTACATAAGAAATCGCATTCTGAATATTATATAGTTTGGTCACCCTATTCTATTTCATTTATGTTAGTGTTACGAGACACCCTCTGGAAGAAAAAGCTGCACTAAGGTATTTTTGCCCTGCTTCAGTTACCTAAATAAAGTTAATGAATTTTATTAGCCGAAAAATGTTTGCAAGGTTTCTATGACCTAGAAACAAACCTTGTGGGTTCCAGCAAGTTTCAAATACTTCAGGGAATACTGAAGTCCATTGAAAGCATTAAAGGCCGTTTTATCAGTAATAAGCGTTCCAAGTCCTTCTAAAGAAAAGTATCTCAAATCTATGGAATCATAGAAAACAAAGATTTCCAATTTGTATTACAAAAGTTCCTATCGTCATTAGTATATTATATATTCAAAAGGTTGGTAATTTGCATTTTAGTGAATATGTAATATGTGAAAATACATTTTAAGTTGGAAACAGAGAAGCCGTAGTGCCGACACTTGAATGGACAATTCTCTACTTTGAATTGATCAGAGTCTACCATTCTGACAACTCTGTTGGACAAACCAGTTAATCCAGCATCGGTTAAGAACATCATATTAACCTTAAGATCAAGTTTTTGAAGGTGAGCCAAATGCCCTAAAATAAGTTGCATATCTTGATCAGAAACTACAGAGCTTGAGGATTTTCCAGAGGACTCAATTTGTTGAGGTCCATCGTTAATGACAAGTTGGATCAAGTTTGGGAAAGTGTGAACCACAATATTGAGATTAAAAGTGTAGAAACAAGTGCCTGCCACTACTTTCGTAGAAAAGCCAAGTTCCTTGACATGTGGAAATTTTTGTTTCAAAGTTATATCATAGGGAAACAATTCTCTAGCTTCAATGATAGACCCAGTCAAAATAACAATATCCAGAGTTGCTAAATGATCGAAATACAATGGGTGTAGCATTGCGCTCTGAATCTGAGAAGCGGCAATTAATCCGCCGTAATCATCAACAATGAGTCCGAATTGAAAATCGCAATCTTTGGGGATGGCTTTCTTTAGTGAATGCAATAAATGTTCTTGACTTTCTCTCATTACCATCATTTGTATGGAAAATGCTTTCAGAAATCTTAATGTTCTGATGAAAGGTATAAATTGGTCTTGAAAAGTTTGCCATAATTGAATGGGTTTGATGTTAATGGTTAATTCGGTTAATCTACTGAAAGATGTTCCTGGAGAACCTTTCCAATACGAGAAATACAAGAAAAACCGCTTTGAAAACCCAATGTGTAAAGAATGAGAAGATTGTATGGTTAATTTTTTCACATCTTTCATTCTCAAGCAGTAAAGGATATTTGACCAGTATTCTGTTTGTCTGTGAGGAGATTCAATGGCTGCTGTTTGTTTTCCGATATCCAACTCCACTTCATCGAAGGCAAATGTTCGCAAATTTAAAATACTAAAAATTTCTTCCGTAACAGAATTGATATTGTCGTTTTCAATTATCCGAATATTTTTCAGTCTCCAGAAGGAACTTCCTCCAACAGGAAACTCAATACTAATTATTTTACTGATGTCGCTCGGGGTTCTATATTCATTTCTGAGGAAAAAACTCTTCAATCGCTGTAACAAAGGTTGATGCAAAAAGTGTTGACCATTATTATCTTCCAAGGTTTGAAGATTTTCAAAGTGTCTAATGAACCCCATCAAGGTTCTCCATTCCACTTGACAATCAACCAGCTGAAGAGATGCAATATGCTTCACTGCATGACCGAATTCATAGTTAGCAATCAGAAATTTCAATTGATCATCGGAAACTTTCCGGATTCTCATTGTTGACCAAAGGTTAAATTTTGAGGTACAGGTTGACATGAATTGACTGTAGTTTTTCGAAGTTCCATCAAAGAATTTCCATTTGTACTTTTCTCCATCCAGAATGAAACACGTTTTTGCCTTGAAAATTGTACGAGTACTTTCGTTCCAATAATGGCATACCAATCGACAATTCTTAAGATCATTCAAGCTTAGGAAACTAAATATGTATTTTCCTAATTTGCTCTTCAACAAAAAATTAACCACAGATTATTTAAATCTAACCATAACAATACATCTTACAATCTTTAAGTGTATACTATTAGAAGTTCAATAATTATTTTACAGGCAGCAATGACTTGAATTCGTCTTCTGAATAAACATGTATCACAGACCGGCTAATTTCTTCATGTGGTTTGACAACGCAATCCAAATAGTAAAAATCAGGATCCAGATAACTAAGAAAGCTGCAATGTGAAATACATGTTCTAAGTCGCAAAAGTCATTACATAAGAAAGCTTGTAGAAAGTTCTAATTTACCGATTTATGACATCCATAGCGAAATACAAAATTATTTAAACACCTTCGGAAAATGTTAGCATACAGGAGTCTGGTGGATTAAATTTTGCAATAATTGGCATTACCATACTGTAAGCTGTGTGCAACCTAGTTCACATTCTCTTAAGCTTACTTAATTTAGAAAATAGGACGCTTAGTGCCCTACATCTACACCCTAGGGAATCTCAACCCAAAGCTTCGACTACGTATCTTTTTGGTATCTTTGAAGGATTTATTACAAATGCAAATGAAATGTTAACAAAGTTGCCTTGGTGTACGTTTATTGAGTCATGAAAATTGCAAAAAAATGTCAGAAAATCTACAGTGAAAAATAATCTCGGTTCACTTGAGGCTATTGCTACTAGACCAATAAAGCCATGCAACCGTCTATTAGGGAGAGCTTGAACCGATAAAATCCCGATTTTGATTTATTTCTAAGGAATTCTTCCCCTCCTTTTGATATCTGTATACACAAAATATTTCACTTGAATTGATTGTACCAGGCAGGAAGATTAAAATGTGGAAATGAAAATCACCTTATGCTTTCCAATTATTTCGAGGTAACTCAGCTTTGGTAAATCGTTGAATCCATGAAATGCAGAGTGATCACTAACTTTATGTCCTACTCCTCTCAAGGAAACTTTCTCGAGATCTGATAAGAGTTCAGTTAGATAAATATGAGTCCCATTATTGATACTTAAGACCTTAAGATGGTTACCTTTTAAACGGGAGAAGGAGTGCCCTACAACACAATCCTGAGAAAATTCGAAAATTCTTCCTGTAACTCCAAAATCAGTTACTTCTTCTAAATTAGCCCAGAGCGAGAGAGTTTTTAAGTTAATCAAGTGTAGTAATATCAGCCTCAAGTCATAATCATCAATAGCTGCATTTTGAATACCATGATCCATTAAAAAGTTGAAGTAGCCAATCTCTGAGCTTGGTCCGCAAGTTAATATAAGAACGGTTAAATTGGGGAATAATTCTACTATAATAGTAATGTTGAAAGATAGAAAATTCCTCCGAACTTCTTCGTTTGTGAAGCTGACTCTAAATTCCTTCATCTGAGGAAAATTTTCGTAGTTTCCATTGCTATTATAAGTTACGGGTAATATTGGTTTGAGATCGACTAGTTTATCCTTGTCAAAAATGTATATTTCAAACTGATGTAAAATATTTTTGAAAAAAGGTAAGGAGGTTAACATTTCTATTGAATCTTTGACTGTTTCCCAACCGTGTTTATCGGTAAATATTATGCCAACATTGACTTGACACTCTTTTTGTTTCGGTTTAAGCATTTTGAATAAACGGGCAGATTGTGCATAAAAAAGGAAAGTACCGATTTCCAATATCTTTAGATTTTTTATACTTTCAAGGAAACCTGCAAATTCTATATGTGAGGAAAACATATCCTCAATAATTAGAATGGGGAAATGCAAATATAATTCCTCAATCGATATCACGGGGAACAAAGAAAACAATCCTGCAGTTAATTGCAGAAATCTCTCAAATGCAAATAAATCGCTAGAATCTGTAAGTTCAATTCTTAAAACTCGGATTTCACACGTGGTGATTAATTTCGTCATCTTTAACCACAGTACATTTTGATCATCTTCTGTAGTCAGTTCTGATTGCAATTCAAGTTTAAACTCTAATTTCTTAATTTTCACTCTGAGTTTGCGAAGAATGCACATCACTTCAATAGTTCCTCTCCTTGGAAGAATTCCTTCTCTTCCTGCGAGTAAATTCCGTCTTTCTTCTATGTAAACTGATGTTAACTTCTTGCAGTAAAGTTTTTCGCCTTTCGAAAACCTGGGCCAATACTTGCCATACCTTTGGACTACCAGGTCATGACTACCTGCACTTAAAAAGTAATCTTCCATCCCTAATGAGTAGTAATAGTACCAATTCTTAATCAACTTCAATGTTTCTAAACTTTCCAAGCACTTCAAAATATCCACTAGATTCTGCCAAGTCAGTTTACAGTATTTTAACTCCAGGTAAGTAATGTGCCCTACTGCAACAGAGAAGATCGGACTCCCAATTAAGCTAGCAATCTGACCTGTCCAAATGTTCCTCATACGAATTGAAGTCCACAATTCAAATCCTACCAAAGACTCCTTCAAGTACCGTTTGCATTTTTTGCTAAAGTACATCGTATGAAATCGCAACCCAATTATGCTTTTCCCTTTTCCTTCGAAAATAATTGTCGACTTATCCCCAATTACTTCGTCCACATTCGCTTTCCATTGACGACAAACAAACCGACAGTTTTTCAAGTCATAACCGCTTAGATAGCTAAATGCGGTTTGTAAGCAGGTATCCTAAGAGCACAATTCGTATTATAATATATATCTTTGCGATACTTTGCATTCAAGACAAACATCTTCAATGACAACTACGATACAAAATACTTACAGAAAGTTCGCTAACATGAGTACATTTGATGCATTTTGCTGTCTTCTCTTTGTGGGTATTAGTAAATTGGGGTAATGTCATATTATCTTCACTGCTACTACTAGTCTCTCTATGCTGCCAGAGCTTATGATAAAACATCTTCATTTTGCCCTCCATAAAATCAATTTATTATTTCACAATTCGTATTTCATTTCATGACATCTTATTTTGCAATTTATTCTTATTTCAATATCAACAGAAAATGACGCACTATTCGCATGAATAGCAAATCAAAAGATGTATCATAATATCTACGACTTCTATACTGTCTACAATACAAAGCAGAACCAAGTCTCCGTGGAAATGCCAGTCTAGTAGCATGGAGTTGAACTTTACTATGCAGTGATTTTTTTCTGAGCTGTAGAACTATTGCCTTCCAGCCACTTCGATGATACACCGATGCACGAAATGACATTTGCATACAATAAATTAATACGATGACAATTTAAGCACACATTCGGGGTCGTATTTTCTAATTTTGTTGTACAGAACACGTTTAGCTGCTCTACTGATCTGTATTGAATAAAATAAAATAAACTCCCATTAAATGTGGCACAAAACGTATACATATTGCTGGAATAGTAAAACATTTGCTAAAGAAAACCTTAAAGGCTCCTATGATTTCTAAGTATTGTAATTTAGTCAGATCTTCGAAACCATATCTAGCCGATATGCTTGTTACTCCCTTACCGACACCTCTTAAAGATATTTCGCGGATTTCTAAAATGGTTTTTAAAGAATTTAGTTATATCCTTAATTTATTTATGCGCAATTAATTAGGATAATGCAAATCATATATGAATATATCAAATAGATTGGAATCTAACCTGACAAACTACTAAAACAGCTTCTTAGATCACGCTTAACTCCAGTTTTAGAACGAGTATGATTTGATTGGAGAGAGAAGATCTCTTCTGGACAAATGCCTGTGATACCATAATCCGTAAGATTATTCAAGTCTGTCCAAACACGAAGAACTTTTAGTTTGACGAGTACGGCAGAAATAATTTGAATCTCCTTGTCACCCAACATTGCAGCAGATCTCTTTTCCCTAGTTGTCGAATTTTTTCTTTCTCCCTCATCTTGAATAAATAACTCAGTAAGGTTGGGGAAATTATGCGCTATAGTATCCATATTGAAGTTTGTGAAATTTTGGAATTCTTCTCCAGGAGCAAAACTTATATTCAATTTCTTCACTCTTAAATAATGTTTACTAATTTCCTGAGGCAGAAATTCTGAGAGCGAAACTGTTTTCTGATTTTCCACATGAATAGACAAATTGGTTGTGTATATTACAAATAAATAGAGACTTAGAAACTTCTTATTTAGTACTGATCCAGATTCGCCACATGAGTCATTTAATTCAATGCCTAATTCTAAGTTAGTTCTAAAAGAATTGTCTGTCACAAGGTCCTCTAATCCGTTTACTGTATCTTTCCAGTGCAATCCCAAAACAATCACAGACAAACGAAATATTCTAAGAACCTTATGAAAATTAGTTCTGAGGAAGTTCATCAGTGTATTTAAGTGTTTTGGGGTTTTCATAGAGTCTTTGTCGAAAGCCAATGTTAGTTCAGATAAAGCAGAGAAGCCATGCATATGTTTCAGAGTTTCCATACACCTGGAAAATAGGTCTGTATGCTGGAGGCAGTTCCACCTAAAACTAATTTTCTTCAGATTTTTTGCTTGAGTTATGAAAAATAATCTCAAATTAGTAATGAACTCTGTCAAATCTCTGATATCAACCTCTGAAGCAAGAGAATTTTGTTGATTTTGGATTTCGCAATCGCCAAGTATCAAGGAAAATTCATGTAAATTGCTAACAGCACCCCGTAGCAGGGCAATATAATTAACAGTTTCTTGAGAAATTGTTTTCCTAATAATTTTTACAGATTTTACTTTTGCCAAACCCCTTTCATTCAGATTATTCGTGTTCAAGATTTCCGTCACGGAAGTTTGAGCTGAAGAAACATTGAACAAACGATTTTGGAAACTGTAATGACAGCTATTCTCATCATAAAGTGTCTTTAGGTTTTCAAAATGTAACAAAAGGTCGAGGAAAGTTTTCCACCTCAACTGACAGTCACTAAAGTTGACGTGTGTCATATGTCTAACACACAATCTAAATCTATCTGAATATTCCAATCCTACAAGTTTTTGTATTTCAGGCTCGGTAGAATCCATAAATCTGATTTTATAAGGATGCCGGAACTTTTCTTCCTTTTCTCGGATGTACTTTAAAAACTTGTTGATGAGTTTGTCGTTTTCTCTTTTGGTTGGCCATACTCGTCCTTTTCCATCAAAAATAACAATACCTCCTAATCGTGGCATGCAAATCCTCATCCACAATTTACAGACATAGCTGCACTGTTTTACTTGGTTTGCGGAAAGAAAACTGAAAATGTGTTCGTAAATGGAATCCTGTCTAGCAAAAAAACAAAATATTTATCATAATGCTACATTTTTATGCAAATGTAATTATATCTTGTTTACTTTCTTTGTTTTCCACCTACATCAATTTTTGTCATCAAATATTCATGACCTATACGTTTTCTTGGAGTATCGAATCCAGAGTGGCGAGACGATTTCACAAAATCCACAAAATGACTTAATCTGGAAGAAACGGGTAAATGCCTATGCGATGATTTCATAGACGAGAGATGCTTCAGTAGTGAATTACGGTGTGAAAACTGACTGTGATGACTGTTTGTTCTAGATACTTCAGATTCGTTATTTTCACAGGAAGGACTGAAGGAAACTGTCTTTGAAACTTGAGACATTTCAACGTTATCATTAGAACTGCGTATTTGACTTTTAGAACTGACTGAACGAATGTGACAAAATTTAGAATGCCCGGAGATTGGGGTAGGACGGGAAATTGAATTTTGACATCCGTCTTTTATTGACTCACGTGCAGACAATTTACTGTCAGCTTTACAATTATTAGATAACGCGTTTTTACTATTGAAAGGTAAACGTGTCAAGACTTTACTGGAATTTGGACTACTTTGAATTTCGATTACAGAATCGCTTTCGGCTAGAAAACCTTTACTGGTGGATTTGGTGCTATTTTTGTTGGTTCTCAAATAATGTTTCCTTATTGATAATGATGAAGAATCTCTCACTGATCGTTTATGCGAAGTTTGACTTTCTCGGGGGTTAGAACCGTAAAAGTTATCAGAAGATCCATTAGTTTCACTCTCACTAATTCTGCTTCGAATTGGGTTTATTCGAAAGGCTTCTCTGGACTGCACTACAGAACTAGGAAGTTGATTTTCAGGTAAGCGCTTTCTATTGCATCTTGAATGGCTGACTGACCTAATTCGGTTACATGGAGCAGACTGGTTCAGAGATGTCGAGGGTGGTACACTTTTAGATCTTTTCTCCTTTAAGGATTGTATTTGAGTTCTTTGCATACTAAAATACCATAATAACGAGAGCAAAACTTAAATATCTGCCAATAAGTTCACTCTTCGGATTCCAAGCAATTAAACCATGTAGACATTGATTTATCTTTAAAATGTAATACGTAAATGGAAACAGAATACCTGATTTCGTCATCACCATCAAAAGTTTGCATTTCCACGAAGTAAGCTAAGCCACTACTTGGGTGTACACTAAAAACTACAGATTCGGAACACTAATAATCATTTTGCCTGAAGGTATGGATAAAAATATCACAAGAGTTGCGACAGACGTTTGTATTTGTGAAACTTTGACTTGTTACAGTTTAATTTTAGCAAGATAAGCATCCTTAGCAACATAAGACGTTTTATGACCATTGAAAATTGCCAATAAGGACACAGGCAATATATCTGAAAGTTGCAAAGAAAACTATTCTTCACTTCTTTACAAATGGCAAATACATGCGCTGAGTTGACGAAGAACTAAAGTCCAAGGCAAATGCAAATCACTTTAACGTTAAAAGCATTTACAAATATATTCTGTGTACAGCTTCCGAATGTCATTGTAAGTAGGTATTCCACTTCTTAGAATTCAGAGGTGAACTGCTCCTGAACTTTAGACAAAATTCTTTGCTTTGCAAATGCAAACAGTAGGTCTATGAAAAAGTTGTGAAAGTCAACTTAAATAAAGCTTTCTATTGTCTGCTAAGTTAAGTGTATACCGATAGTGCTTCAGTATTCAGTATGACCCAAAGCGTAGAAGAATTTTACATTAGGCACAACACACTTACACTGCAGTGTTACACTAAAATGGAAACAGTGCACTGTTTCCATTTTAGTGTAACTTATGCAGTCGTCAAAATTGACGCAGCCCTCTCAGACTCTCCGGTTCCACGCTGTTACTCTTCTAACCTAATTTTCCAACTTCCTGTTTTCCTATACAATCTTTCATAAGTAAAAAATATATTTACCGTCAAATCTACTTTACTTAAAGTGCATCAAAGCAGGTGTTTTTATGTTATGCGTTAACTTGTTTTCCACTTCAAAAACCTTTGTAACAGATATAATGCTATTGTGCAATGAGGTAATTATTAGACTTCCATAACTAATCTAATTTTTTTAAATCATGCAAAAAATTGCATTAATTAAGTATTAAAAAGTGTATTGTATTCGACTGTAAGATTTACTTTTGGGTATTAACTATAGTAGGAGGAAGCCTATTTGTCTTCCATTAACGGTAACCTGGCATGTAAAAGTCTGCAATACTATTTTCTGGTACTGTAGAATACCTTTTCCATCGCTTTAATATATACAATTTGATGATTAATCAACTTATGTGTTAGTGTTAGCAGAAATGTAGATGTGCAAATAACGCCTAAAGACCAAAATACATTTATGACTTAACAACTCACTACAAGTTTCACGGGTATTTTGGAAAGGGGAGTTGTTGAACTGGAAGAATAAAAGGTTGCATGGTTTAACTTTCTCAATAAATAACTTAAAGTTTTCATTTATACATTTGCTTGTGCTAAACTAAACTATTTTACTGAGATACTTCTGTACGAAGTCCCCGAATTAAATAGTTTTAATTTAGCATTGATTATGCTCGAAGGGCAAAATAATAATACTGGTAATAGTATGAAAATGGGATTCACGTGCAAAGCTTTTTAAAGCTCACTGCTAAAACTGCGTGGAGGCTTTTACAAATAAAAGTTTACGAACTAAATACGCAAGATTATTTTTTGTTTACGGAGAAACCTAATCTTTCTTTAACGAACGTCAGGCAAATGGAATACTTATTCGGGATAACACAAATTCCAAGTTTTATTTGGTGTGTTTGTAAACTATAGACAGACAGCTTTTACTGTTTAAGATGTCACTACAAATGAATGTGCACCGCGAACGTCAGAAGATTTGAGGCGAATTGAGTTATGAAATGAAGAAAGGAAAAAGCTCAAAGTTCGTACTTTAATTTCTTTGCACATTTGAGTAAAATTAATTACTATATTATTCCTTTATGCATTGCAAGGATTAAGACGCATTTTCTAGCTACTTTTTATGCAATGCCGTGTAGTGTCAGTAGTTTGTGATCCAGAATCTAGAGAGGTGACATAAAGATAATCCCTTAATATCTCTTTTCGTTAATATGTTCGTAGAAAGTCATTTATTCGACGATATTAAGAAAAGGTGCCCATCCAGAAGTACTGAACTGAACTGAGTAAATATTTACGAGCAACATTGAAGGCATGAAGTAGAAGTAATTGAAAGATGAGGCAACGCAAGTATTCGCGAAATTAATTTGTTTTCAAAGTAACCTGGTAATAAATCCTGCAAATCTGGAGAATCTTTCATAAAACTCAACATGAAAATCTTTGTTATATTTCTTATTATGGTTATGTTCTGCTTCAGTATATAGAAAGCATAATATATAGTTAAGTCTGTTGACAAGATACTTAACAACGTGCTGGTAACTTTTCAACAGAGTGTAGTGTAGTAATGGTAATAATGAAGAAATCATGGTGCGAAGTTGTAGACGTAAAACATAACGATACGTCGAGAAAAAGCAAATATTATTACATAGGTACCTAGTACCCACAACTGTGTGCAAATAAATTGTATTTACAGTTTCTTTGTAGTATTCTAAGACGCAAAAGTATACAAGTAATGAAAAAACACATAAAAGTAACATTACGTGTAGGAACGAATCCCGGGATGAAAGATGGGCAAGGAGCATATGCATTGGAACCAGCAGCAGTCTCATTCCAACAGAGCCATCCATCATAAAATCGAGGACATACCAGCAAACCTGAAAAAATGAAAAAAAAGTATTTGCAAAATTGTATATTGGATCCATTGCTATTTGCAAAATTGTATATTAAATCCATTGCTATTTGCAAAATTGTATATTAGATTCATTGATATTTGCAAAATTGTATATTAGGTCCATTGCTATTTGCAAAATTGTATATTAGATGCATTGATATTTGCCAAATTGTATATTAGATCATTGCTATTTGCGAAAAATAAAGTTCATAGAGAACCAGTACAAATATGTATAATAATATGGGATGTTACAGCAGTAAGAATTTGCAATTTTGAAGGTTCTACTACATAAAAACTATTATACAAAAACTATTATATAAAAGAAGTACTTACTATACTTATTTTGGATCCTTATTGAAATGTACCTATGTGCTTAACTTTGTTTTATACTTCCTTTCCTTAAAATAAAAGCTTGTTAGTATTATGCATTTTTTAGAGTTTAGTAATTACTGAGAAAACAAGTAAATCAAACATTTATTTTCTTGTTAGAGAGAAGACAATTCAGATTCTTGAGCTATTATATAATTTGTACATCCTTTATTTACATTCCAATCTAGTTTAACTACCAGCTAAGCAATCACAAGCAATTTCTCCCGTTACGATAACTGTTCAAATGTTTTGGGATACCTTCCACTACGTGTATTTATCTTGAATCTTGGCTTGGCAGCAAAGCGAAGTAACAAGAAGTGGTACAGTATGTAATATTTTATGTACCACTTCTCTAAGGTTGTAATTACTTAAATTTTTTGCCTCCAGCTTTATTTAGATTGTTTATTGTGTAATGTTTGTTTGGATGTCTTATATAAAAGATCGTTCCAGATCAAGAATGCAAGTTGGAAACAAAATGGGATCTTAGTTTCTGGGAAACTGAGATTTCTTTGGCTCAATAATCACATTCTCAGACGCGTTGTGGAAGAACAAAAGCAATAACTTTGGAATCTAACAGATATGCAAAATCTTATGGCCCGGAGGAAAATATAATCAAGCTGGAATTCTGAGTAAATACCTCAAATAGAACGAAACATCTCCAGAATTAGCAAGTCCATTTCATTAATGTGAAACTTAATACTGTGACAGCTTTATATTAAAACACTAGAGAGTTTGTAAGAGATTAGCACAACCACAGAGTTGGAGTCAGTGCATAGCAAATGTTTATTATGAATACATCCCTAGTGTAATATAAATCCTTAGGGCTTGAGAATCAAAGCTTATGGTTTCAGTGTAAATACACCATTTACGGAACATCTTGGTTGTGAATAATCCTAAAATGTTTGCTTATTCTTAGACACACAATATACCTAATAAATAATCCCATTTCCACTTTAATTTCCATTAGCTATTATTGTAGTCTCTGACAAAGGTTCATTCTATTACATGATTACTCATTCAAAATCTTATTGCGTAGTAAGGTTCTGTGACTCTGACTCACAATTAATATGTGGAAACCATTTATTTATAACATTCTAGAAATTCTCTTTCCTTTCGAAGCAAAAATTTATATTTGAACTCTTTTGAAGCTTTTGTAACGCAGTAAACGTTAGTGGAGAAATAAGAAGAGCTGTACTTTGAAAAAAATACATATAAATAGAAAAATTGCTTTTGATCTCGAGAAAATCTTTCTGGGGGGAGAATGGTAGCGGAAACTTGTGTTGAACTCTGTATCTACTTATGTTAGTCTTTGGAATGCTTATAGGATAGCTCATTTATTATTATCGTCATGCGTTGGTAGTGATGAGTTGTCTTTGATATACGAAATGAAAGGCATGTCGGCAATTAAGTGTTGCTTCTCATAACCTAGGGTTGTATCGGATTACATCTCATTCTCATGTTAACAGTTCCCAGCCCAACCCCTTAAAGGAAATTAAAATATGCTAAGCAAGATAGTTTTAGCATACCTAGTTTATAATTTAATATACTAAAGATACATAGTATAGCAGGAATCAGCAAGATCAAGAATATAACTAACAATAAGATCGGATTTGTATGCGTAGAGTACCTACTGTAGATATTGATATTCCTTTTACTACAGACTACAGGTACACGTTATGTATTCGTAGTCTTCACGATTATGTATCAAATGTTTGTCAAAGTGCATTTCCTTGTAGTTCGCGTTTACAAGGTTAATGAGTTTTCTCATCATCATTGCTATGCTGACAATGAGACAACGGGAGCCTCTCCAGCTGCTGTCTTCAGATTATTTCGCATGGAATGTGCACGAGTATAGCTCAAGCAAAAAGAAACTTGATTATTGATCCTTAGGTAAAGAGTAAAGGAAGACAAATCGAATACACTGTCGACTAGGAGGCGAAAAGTGTATACCATCAATAATATACCACCGTTACGTAAGCTTTAAAAAGCGTTTCCTAACATGTACTTAATTAAGCTTTAATTGTTTACTACACTTTAGATGTAGATGTTTAGAAGACAAGGAGTATAATTATTTAGATGTAGAATTTATTTGTAATACGTTTGTACACTGCGTTCGTAGGAGTAACTTAACAATTTTGGTAAATTTCTAAAGATTTCGATGGAAATTACTGAGCGTATTAATTCCGCATAACCGTGAACAAAAGAGAGAATGAAATACAATTTCGCTGCCAAATTATGATCCTTAAATACAATGTGGATGGAAACAAATAAAGTGAAGGCAGTCAGTTCGGTTATATCACCGAAATCAATTACTATTTATCAATAGAAACTTAATAAGATCTCTTTGTTTCCAGATGTGGCTTGGCTTAGGTATTAACCTTAATTTCTATTGTTAGTTTGTTTAACACTAGACAATTCTGTCCAACCTAATCTTAGCTGTTCTCACACGCACATCTAAATAGCGAGTTATTAAAGTTGGAAGCGAGTTAGAGACACATGAAGACCTGACACAATACAAAGGTCACTTATCTAAGTAGAAATGAGTAAGTAGGTACAAGGTGGAGAAAGGAGCTTATGAGTTAGATAGAAAAGAAAGATTTGAAGGAAAGCTGAGAGAGTTGTTAGAAACTAACAATAAGGCAAAAACTAAAGAAAGTTTTATATAGAGAGATAAACCTACGCGTGTCTTGAAGCAGGGATCAAAAAAGTTTGCAAACTTATGTTGTAAGAGTAATAAAACTGGTCCCACTGTGGTTTATTTTGTATTTGCTCTACGGCTGCGGTACAACTTATTAGGGGAATAAGTCACAGTGTAGGTCAATAGTAGTTCCAGATATATTTCTTCAGTGTTTCATTACGGAAAGCGTAAGTCTGTATGAATAGAAAGGTAAGCAAGAAGATAAAGTCAAGTACGGCCGCGAACAAAGAGAAAGAAAACGACTTGGTTTCAATAGAAGACCACCTGTTGTTACTTTTTCGGTGAAACATGACATGACATCACAACAGGAGAGGATAAGCGATATTGAGGTTTCCCTAAATTGTAAGATCGAGCAACATCACTGAAAGCACTCAAATTTTCTATGGATTTCCACAACTCTTGCATTTGACACCGGCTGTTCAATAACTTTCTTAGATTTGTCACACTATGTAACAAAATTAGTAATACAAAACACTTTCACTCTCGATATACTAAAATTGGAATATTTCAGTATCCAATTTTCACTTGTCCTTGACTTGTTTGCCAACAATACTGTTATTCGCTATAATAGTCATAACTTCGGCAAACTTGCAAAAGGTATCTTTATCTACAGTGTAAGGATAAAGATCCATAGAAATATTGAGGAGATATTCGAGTAATTATAATAGAAAGGTTTACAGATGCAATGAAAGTAAGATCATTCTTTATTTAGATATCTATTATACAAATTCAATCCATAACCCAATATGAGTGCATGAATATTGACAAACCTCGGGGTTGCGTTTTTGTATTGATCGTTATATGGTAGCCATTTCGATTGAAGTCCTTTATTACACAAATGAAAAGTTCATTGTTAATTATTTCAAGGCATTAATTGTAAATGTTAATTTGAATTATGATATTTTAACAGATTAGATAAAATGAACAGTTTTCCACAATGTTCAGCCTACTTTTACAAAGTTTCATTTGCAGGGTCACGAAGTCCGCATTAGCGATTAAATGGAGTGTTATATAGATAAGCACTACATTCGATTCGGTATTTTGGTGTTGGGTGGGTTTCCTCATCCTACGATATACAACTGTATGCTATTTATAAGACTCAAGTGTATTTATTCGAATTGCTTATTCGAAGATATTCAAAGCGAGAGAATGTTATTCTTATAATGGTATTTAATATTGTAGAAACAATTAAACGAATTATTTATGAGTTAAGTTAGAAGTACCTACAGATAAAAGCAATAAAATGCATAATATCATGACTTCCTGTGATGTAAACTGATGTCCTTGAATACTCTCCCTTAGAAATGAAATCGCGTAATATCTGATATGTATATATATGTTATACATATTTACTGTGTCCTCTTTTACGTAATGCATCATCCAATATTGCTTAAGCAATACTATATGTAAATAAGTTGAAGAAAGAAGAGTTCACTAATCAAAACGTAATAAAAACAAATATTATTTGTACACTTTTACTACTTCCTCGAGTAGTCAGACAGAAGGAATAACATTATAAAATATATGACTATAAGTACGGACTTCGAAAGAACTCACTTTACCACACATTTGGTATACCGTTCTAGGAACAGCATTAATAATCCGGCAAGCTACGAAACCCATTATTATGAATAAGTGCTTTTGATACCGCATTACTTTGGAATATTATTTACCTTTTGGAGAGATTTTCGTGAATTAGAGTAATCATGTTGAGTAAACTACATCTCTACAACATTCTTCAAGTTTCAATAACTTTTATAATATTGCCAACCGTCTCCAGAACGCAAGAATTCGAAGATCCAAACAAGCTTCTTTCCAACAACTGGTAACATATGGATAACAAATAGCAAAAACTACATTGTACCATTCTTAAAAACTATTCTCAAGTAAATGAGCACTGAGTAACTAAAGCAAATCAATCATGTAGTCAAAGCATTCAAATCTGCTGCATTTGAAGTTTGTTTTTCTTCCAGCAAATTTTATTTTATTTTCAGGGACAGTGACTCTTCCCTTATGAGCTCTCCAAAAATTGTGCTTCCAATTATCTCTTTTGTGATTCTTTTCCTGGCTTTATGTTATTCTCTGAGAGAAACATGCCGCAATCCTTCTATCATTAAGACAGGTACATATTTATTCAATTCTTCAGGTATTTGAGAAACATTATAATTAAAATTTAGTAAAGTCACCTTGCTGAGTTTTAATGAATGGGTATTTTTTTCTAATGTTTACTAGGGTATGCAATTTATAAATAAGTAACTCAATACTAACAAAGTACCACAAAGCATGTCGTTTCTACAAAAGCACAGTAATGAAACATTTTTCAACATTTATAGAACATAGTACCAGAGCGGAAATTAAACCACACCATCTCCTGTTCCAAGAATCTCAACTTCACAATCTGCTTTGTGATTGGAGTTCGCACAAAGAATCTAGCAAATCTAAAACTGACAATGAAAAAAATGGAGAAAGAGTCGTTGTTCCTATTCCAATGCTCCTCAGCCAAAATCTCTTTGTTACCAATGAAGATTCTACTCTTAAGTCAGACACACTTGCATTGCTACGTGTAGAATCGTCATACAAATAAATATGCTCCAGAATACCTTGAAAGAAAATAAGAATATCCTTTCTGTTGTACATAAGTAGTACTAGAAGTGACATATCAGGGTAAATTGAACCTCTTCTTGGGTTTGTGTTACAAAAAAATGTGAAAACACATATAAATACACGTAAACCTATCTATTTTTACTGTACTAGCGAAAAGAATTTCATGTCTTGTCTGTCACTTCTACACATTGAGTAAAAAATATTTTATAACCCTCTGTAAAATAATACATGGCACATTATTCTCGGTAGATAGTAGGTACTTGAAAATGGAAATGACTTTCATTAAAGCCATAGATATACATAGATGCTACTACATTTACTCACGCATACAATTTTACCCATTTGCTGCTCTGTAAGTTAATTAAATTTTGTAATAAATTATTTTCGATGTAATAAAATATTGTTAGAATTCCCATAATGTTGCCCAACTTTTCCATCCAATTAAAATTCTAGTATTTCCTAATAGATAGTGTAACTAATAATGCTGATATACGATACACCCAATAAAAGTACACTTCTGAAACAGTGGTTCTGTTTCTCCTAAGACAATCATATTGACTTAGAAAAACATGCATCTTTCACTAAATCATATTTTTTGTATTGAGTCACAGTGGGTCATTAAGGTGAAATAAAATAGACGCGGTTCTATGAATCATATTATTAAGATTAACGAATGTCTGATTTGTTCAGGAAGAATGAAGAACTCGCAAAGCAGGAAATTCAATTAAGAACAGTGCACATCAATGCATGTCTTGTTTCGCTTTCCTTCGTCATGTTATGAGTCATGAGAGACTTTCATATCTTTTCGTCTAATTAAGGTAGAAAATGTACCAATATGGTATACGTATATTTAGAATTTAGTGCAGCTTAACCGTAAAATACATTCTATGTGTTCCGAAGCGCTGTAAAATCCTATAAAACATGAAAAAAGTAAATAAAAGAATTACCTTAAGAGAATAGTTTCCTAAGAATTCAAAATACACTTTTAAGATCCCCAAAAGAGATTTTATGTTGGCTACCAATTAAAATGAGAATGCACCTGCCATGTACGTTTCTAAATTGCAAGTACAAATTGCAGTGAGATACCACTTAAGGTATTACATGAAATGAAAGCTCGCCTGTAATATTTAGAGCGGTAAGGTAACTCTTTGTTTTGTTGATAAATTTTGAAATTCAAAACGAAAGCAGTCTTCAGTGACTTTTGCATATATAATTAGCACGCAGAAACTATATACATGACTAAACTGCAACTTGGCTTACAGTAATGTGTCAATGACAGCCTAATACTAGTAATAAGTCAGAGATGTGTTCTTATGAACCACAACAGTTCTCTGTATAATTTATGGGAGTTGCAAACATGCCTTGTATCATAACAACAGAGTAGGAGTAGATGTAACTTGTAAGACAAGCTTTGGGAATTGTGTTACGTGAACCAAAAGAACCTTGACGGCATAACATTAGCAAGCCGACTTTCTTCGTTAGAGAAAGTAAGCAAGGGGTTGGAAAGAAAGAAAATGCAGTCTGAAAGTAAGACGCTAAGTTGGGAGAGAGACAGATCCGCAGTAATTATTGCTGGCCATGAGCCAGCCAGCGCAACCCAAAACAAAGTGTTTCCTTTACCCACTAGATAAAAATATATACATGCATGGACAACCTAAGACACATTTTCTGCTTTATGCAATACTGCTTTTACCACAGATACACAACTATTTAAATAGCCAAGTCTAGTCTAGTTTGCTCTCTATCTGACAGCTAACTTATAATTTACCATCAATATACATGTACAGAATATTTTATGTGTCCTATCTATACTCTTATAATTATTGCTTGAGTCGTGACATAACTTTTACTTGATATTAAGTAGGTCATAGACATAATAATTCAAATTTCTGTGGATTGTACGTGTACCTAAATACATAAACACTGTATGAGACTTATCTAGCACAGGTAAATTACAAATCTTAGTATGAAAATTCGTTTAGGGCAACGAATTGTTCTTCAATACCGTGTTTGTGAGTAAATAAATGAAATATGCTTTATACGTGCATTTCATCCGAAATGTGCGCAACCAGGAAACATGTAACACTGAAAATTGCACATCAGCATCTAAAAACGGGGAGACTGTTTTGTTAGTGAATCCAAACAGTTAGTTCAGTGAAGCTTATGGACACACAGGAAATGAAAACCAGTTACCCAATGAAATTTGCATTTGCAAACATTTCAGGTTTATACTTTATAACTTTATGAGTGTGCATTGCTTGTGTAAAGAGCTAAAGTTATCCATTCTATTCAAGTATGTGTTTATCTTTCTTCGGTTGAAGGAGTTTACTTTCATATCTCATCGATTCTTTAAAAATCTTATTTTTAATTAACTAAATCATTTCTTTGTAGTACCTAGAACACAGTAACGGCAATAAGCTATTCTTATTTGACAATCGATATTCCAGTAGATGGGAGATGGGATTTATCTTTACACAGTCGGTTCGATGCACTGTAGTCGTTTAGAATTTGGATCCTGCCTGGCGGAGGAATAAAAGCATGCACTCCAGTTTGAAAATGTCGATAATCGTATTTGAAATTGAAATACAATAGCCCATTTTTTACAGACTGAAAATACTTGTGCATTCACTGTTATCCTCAGAATTGGCATCCTTCCTGAGTTTTTTAATATTTGTACAATACCAATTCCATTAGGAAGCCATAAGCAGTTTCTATAACTGAAACTAAAAGACCGTATTTTCCACATTACAAACCTAAAAACAGTAACAGCAACTAATAGAAAACAATTTGTATTCCCTCAGGTAATGGTAATATGCATCGAAAATGGAAAATTAAAAATTTACGCAATTTGCAAGTTTTCCCATCCTGAATAATGAATGTATGAAGTGCAGAACAAAAATTCAAGTTACCCAGCAGCCGAATTCCATTAATTATTCATGAGAAAAGATTTATCATCATACAATTAGTTGCATGCAGTACCACGTGCTGAAACCCCTTTTCATACTTATCAAGCATTTGTGCAATCTCCTTTTAAGCAATATGCCCAAATTCATAATATTATTAAATATATTGTTGAAATATGAGAGTTGAAACTGAATTGCATATGTTACTGCCTCTTTTATGCCAAAACAAATTATTTCATGTATTCATTTCATAGTTATGCTTACGCTATACCTACATACTGTTATATCTTATTGGAATTTGTTTTAAGCTTGTGGAAACTATTAAATGTAATTTGAATTCTGATTTTTGCGACTAAAAATCGATGTAATCCCTACCTATAGTCTGGAAATATATAGAAATGAAACACAGTACAGTAGTTGTTTACCATGCTTGAAATAGGGAGACAGAGAACAAAGATTTTGAGAAGATAAAACACAATTTGATTGTAACGGAGAGTTTCTAGGAAAAAGAGATTTTAGTAATGTACAGCAAATGGAGTATGTTTGTATGATTGTGCACCCAAGCCTTAAGGGAGTCCAGTCACTTACATCATTGCATTCATCCATTAAAAAGCCTTTTAGTGAGTTGGACTTGGATAATTCGGCCAGAATTAGAATTCAATATGCAGACTTAATCTTTTATATTTCACCGTCATTCAGAGCTTATAAATAGAAGCTGACATTTGTATTTCTTTTTGCGCATTTGCTACGCATTGCATTTGCTCTACTATAATATCATAAATATTTACGATACTCCCTATACAATTTGCTGATAAAATTCTCATTCATTCATGTCGATACTCAATTATATAGGTGCCGTCGAGTAAGGAAGCGAAAACATTTGGAAAGCTGAGTGTATATAGGTACCCAGTTGAATAAATAATATCTTACAATCAATTTGTAAAGTTACCAATAAAATTTCAAGCAAAAGTATCTGAAAAGCAGAAAATGAATTGTAGTTGGATGAGAGATCGAATTGCAGTAGATGAGAGAACGAATTCAACTCGTATCAATTCCCCCTGCTCTTTCACTGGTTGTTTTCATTTAGCTTTCTCCACGTTTTCACTTTCTGTCAAGTGATTGAATTCACCTTTACACTCAACTCTAAAGTATTTTTACGTAAATTGAGTTTCCAGACTCTGTTTATTTGAAGCAGACTTAGCAGACTCAGCAAGCAAGATAAATAAACATTAGGGCTTTATTGGCTAAACTAATTTCGCTCACGATCAAGAAAAGGAAACATAATGTTCGCAACGCGTAGAAAAATGAGCTGACGGAAATTCTATTACAAATGAAAATCGTTTCATCGTTTCGTCTATACATTGGAATGCTAATGGCTAAGCGAACAAATTGGCTGTCTCAGAAAATGTCGAGACTTCATTAGTGGTCTATGAAATAGATGTTTATATTTTATTAAGATAGATATTTTAGCATAAAAGTGAACATCAGGGTAGATTCCTTATTACCCTGCTGTCATATAGCTCCTAATTCTATGAGATCATAAAGACTGTACGATAGTATGCTAAGTATGCTTGCAAACGTTCATGCTGTGTTCCATAATGACTATCAGTTTAATAACGTGCTCATTTTTATGGTAAGTCTTTCTACACACTAAATGATCATTATTCTCCTAAAGTTCAATGTAGCAGAATACCAACGTATAGTTAGTTTAAAAATAAGTGAATTTTAACTTTTTTCAAATGATAATTCCATAAAAATATATGGTGATAAGAAGGTATGCAGCAGAAAAAACTTGACAATAAGGTAAAATATTAACGTATTCGTGTGAAACCCAATTTGTGTGGCCTGTGTACAGGAATTATCAGGTAGGTTGTTCTTTTGCACAGCTCGAACTTTGGTCTTTAGTAATATTTTTTCTCTGGTTGTTGTGATTTAGTGCTGGAGGCTTAAAACCCATTTGGTTGTTGTGTGCAATATTGGGTAAGTCCGATTTATTGCAGTCGACATGTATATTTTTTACTTTTACAAGAGAGAACACAAAAATCGACGATCGGAAATAAGGACAAAAACTGTCTGAGGCTATTGTAGTTTTTGAGATGAATTGCTCAACTGTAATCCTGACGTAAACTCTACGCTACATCGTGTGATATCTGCTGTCTTTCACTGATATACAATTTGTCATGCTCAAAAAGTCTTTTTAAGCCCATCAAAGATTCTGTCACTTTGAACATTAATAAAAGGAAGGACAAACTAAGAATGTGTGTGCTTGTGCTTACAAGTAAAAGATAAATATGTACATACAGATAATGAGATCCCACAATGTGAAAAGAAAAATCAAGCATAAGATGACAAAACAAGAAGAGAGATACCCCAATATTTATGACATTCACATTCCCATTATATTCAGTTATAAAAAGTTTGTAGGTATAAACCAACATTTCCATAATAAAAACCTGTGCTTCCTTCCGTTATCTCAACTTCGACATATTTTGATTACGGATTCTATGTGTACTTAACATGGCAAGGATTTATGTTAAGGTTATTTTCTCCCAAATGTCAACATACCTAAGCTCAAAGCATGAAGCTTACTGGAGTAAAAGAGATTTTAGAAGATGTACTACGTCAATATACAAAAGCAGTATCTCATGAAGACAAGACACGTTGAAAATTAAATCGCGGGTTTCTACAAGACAGTCGGAGAAAGCAAATAGTGAAAGTAGTAAAGTACTAGCATTACAGAAATGTTATTCATGACCTCAGTGCTGTAGCAAATAAGGTTTTTGGAATGGAAACAGATGGTTCACTTTTCTGACGTCGTAAATATTAGCATGTAATGCCCCGTGCCAAAATCTGCCAAGTAGGTACAATTTTGATGACCAAAATAAGTTTACGAAGTAATAAAAAATTGAAAATAAGCAGTGGCTGAAGTGAAAACTGGTTCACCAAAATTTATTTCCTCTGCAGAGAATAAATATCTCCTTTTGCAATATCTGTACGTGTAGCAAGTGTGTATTCTTTACAACTCTGGTTTTATTATGACATTTATCAAGAAAAAATTAAATTAGTTTCAATCTACTTACACGGAAAAGGTTGACACTACAATGTGCTCCTTGATTGATGGATTAGCTGTAAAGAAGTAGAGAAAGTTTTGTCAACCAGCTTTTGACTCACCTGACGAAGATTCGTTAGATTGCTGATAGTTTTCCATGCACTCCTTAGCTCGTATCTCATGAAATGCTTTAGCAACACCCGTGTTCATCTCTGCAGACGAAGCAAGGAAAAAGTGAGCCTCCTCCGCACTCTCATTCATCTTCAGATTCTTCGATGAGCTTGACACTTGACAGGCTTTTATTTCTTTCTAGATCTCAGCTTCAAACACCGGAGCGTTTCCCCGAAAAAATGTCGCTAAAGGTTGTCTAGTAATATTGCCAATGCAACAAACAGCTTTTTGTTAACGGTGTAGGCTGATTTTGATTGAATTGCATTCACGTATTAAGACCTTGGTTGTCTTTGCCAATCCTTTGACGCCTTTGAAGTACACAGGTTCTCGTCTTCTAAAAATAAATAACAAAAAGGATTATTGCGGATTCAATTTCTTCAGCATCAACTCAAATCTTTCTGCTGGCATATTACATTTTGATATCTGTCAAAGTCTTCAAGGTAATCAAAACTATCTATGGGTTACCTAAAGAAAATGATATTTTGTGTGGGTAGCCCTTTGGTGTAAAATGCCAATTTAATTCTCCTACGTAATCCCAATACGCTTAATTAAATATCAAGGCTGAAACAGCATCTTTTCATTTTATTATTAGACTTCTTTATGTCAAACAGATTTCTTTCACTCAGCGATAAATGCCCCGCTAAGTCGCTAATCCTTATCCTTTGTAGAATCCTAATCTTGAGTTAACAGTACTGATGCAAGAAATAATAATATGCAAATAGAACACTTTTGGTGCAGTCATAATTAAGGCACAAACATTATACTATGCCTTAGTCCATATTGCATTTTGTTTGTTTCTAATTATCGCGGTGCGAGGTGTGAAGAAAGGCAAATGAAGAAAGTATACAACGTTATACAATGTACGCTTATGGGTTTGAGTCTGAAACCCATGGTTAGCATTTACCATTTAGGTAATGCATATTCATAGATAAGTTTTGTTTTACAAAGAACAATAGTTAAATTGCAAAAAGAAGGTCTACTTATTATGGTAATGTGTTTTGCAAGAGTAAGGCGCAGTAAACTGCATAATATGGTTTCATTATCATAAGTCATGATTATATTACGAGACTTTTTCTTCCAACCTTCGAGTAACCTGATACTGCTGCTTACTAAAAAAATGAATGGATTGTTTTTTTGCAAGTATAATTTTACAGACTGGAAAAAAGTTAAGCTTCATTTGGAGTATACCTGTCTGATGCTCATATAAGGCTAAAGGTAATTTTAGAGGCTAAAGTTTCAATGAAAAATATTTGTTGTACTTGTTTTACTGCAGGATTAAATCTATTGAGGGTTTTTCATTTTTTATGTAACATTCTGTCGGCAGTACAAAGTACAAATACTGTGTAAAGGCAATGTGTTAACATAACAAGTAAGAGTACTTCCGTTGTACTTATAATTTACTCTGTTAAAGTAAAAACGTATTATGATTTCTCAACCTCTGTTTACTTTTGGTTAGTAGTTTCATCCGAGACATGTGTACATATTTGCTTTTACTTTCTTAAGTAAACATCCCATTACATAAGTAGTGAATTTTGAAGCGAGTTATTAATTCACCTTGATAATATGGCTTTACATGGTGAAGTAGCTTGAGTGTTTTTCAAGTTTCTATAAGTAGTACTTACTGCTCCTAATATTTACTAATAATACTTTACGCAACAACGAAGAGTGTACACGGTACACTAGAAAGGACAAACTGTCACAGTAATAATTCATGGAAGCCCTCGCACTGGTTCTGTCAACATTAATCTCCGGAGAACACAGTATTGGCGGCTTGGAAAGTTGTGCGATAAGAAAAGAGTCAAGTCGAGAGTCAAGAGAATTCAAGAGGAAGGAAGTCAGCAAATGAGCTGTATCCTTAAAGTGAGAGTAATGTTTAACTGTCACACTTTTTGCCAAAGCAAAGCAAGCAATAATACAGTCACTTGTTTTCCTATGAATCTACGAATCTAATGCTGCTTCAGTGCCCAGAAAACAAAGACGTAAAGAGGCTACTTTTTATTTCATCTCTCTCCATCCTTCGCATCATGAGATCCCAAAGTAGATCCAAGCACCTACATCGGTTACACATGGAAACTCTTCAACCTGCGTCACGCTAAATGCTCTTTCCTTCTAATGTCTAATCGTAATCGTGTTGGATTAACAAAGCTTAAGGTACGTATGTACTTCCCTAACTATTTACACGTTAAACCGTATAGGAGAAAGCGATAAACTATGGCTATGTGGCAAAGTGAAACTTACAAAGCTTTTTTACAAAGAACATGTCAGAAACACAAGATAAATGTTAATCCACCCTTAGGTTTAGCAAAATACGAACATTTTCATGATAATTGAAATGAAAGACTTGCAACTCCTCCTATAGAATCAAGAGAAGGAATTCAGCATACCACTTTCACATAAGAGAAAGCAAATGCAGAAATTGACACATTCATTATTGTCGATTGCTTTCCTGTAAATCTCATAGTATTTTGTATCCTAGATCACTAATGTGCACCACTCGTCTGAAACAAGTTTCATTTGTTCAGGTTGCATCACTATTCATTCAAGCGCATTTCATTACACTATTTTCCAATCAGAGACTTTAATTAAATTTTCTAAAATTACTACTACGTGCTAGACATAGGAGAAACACAAGATATATTGCAAACTACAATTTTTCATTATCAGTATGCTTTTACGTCATTGTATTCAGAAGGAAGAGGCTTACCTTCGGTTTTTATAGACAACTCTGTTTCTACAGTTTTAATTCATCAAAAATCTGTAGACATTTGTTTCATTGGTTGGTGACCTTGTTTCTTTCATCAAAAAATCATTAAACTAATTCTCAGTAGACAAAAAACACACTACTACGCGTTATTTTCGAAAGAATTTTGAAATGTATCTTAGGAGAAAAGCAATCTGCAATACAAAATATGAAATAGTGTCTGTTGGTCTGTTTGAACGTAAACAACAATATCGTCTCAAATGAGAATTCTTTAGAAAAGAAACTATCAAAAAGAGTACTGATGCCGAAAATTAAGTGTTTTCAACACATCACAGAATTTCTTAAGGTACTGATGTAAGTTTCAAGGATGACGAGAAATTAAGATTTCTTTCATTTGTTACGTTAGGTAATGTAGATAGTAAATTTTTCTTTAGAAGTATGAATTGAAACTGATGAATTGAAGAGGCCTGTTTCTGAATTCTCCGTTTATATGGAGTTCATGCTTAATGGCGATATATCAGTGTACCAAAAACTGGCTTTACTTTCTTGGTCTTATGGTCGCACTTTTAGGTACTTTTAAATAGGTATTTACTTAATATCGGGTTGTATACTACTTCCATTCTTGATTCAAAACTCTTCCCGTAGGAACACTTGTTCTTTATTAGATACATGTAAATAATTCAGTCTTTAATTTCAACTCACGTATTCCATTTCTTCATTTTATCCGAGAATGGACAAAATAAATAACCTACCCAGTAATTTTCCATGTCTAACCGAATAGTAACATAAATGTGCCGCTTTAAAGGGATAATCTTGAGATGACAGTATCATTAGATAAGAAAGCCTTTTTATTTGGAAAATATTTATTTGCTTTCCTTTTTAGGAGTCACTTCGATTCGATAAAAGCTCAAGAATAAACATGAGAACGTATTATTTACTTTGAAGTAAAGCGTATGCATAACAATTCCTTATATCCGGAAGTTACACAATGTAGCTTTCATTGAGAATTCAGGACGGTTTCTCATTTTGGATGAACAAGGTAGTATTTCGTAGCACAGACTGTGTGTGCTGCACAGTACTATAGTATGGCATATATGTCGTAGTCCCAGAGAGGATGCAGACTTTGAGATTAAAGGACTAGTCTTTGAAGCAACGAATTCAAAGACTAGTCTTTTGGAGTATTTATAGTTATTATTAACCATTTTATAAGCAACGCAATTTGTGTATTGCATTAGCATAAAAATTAGTCAAAAATATTTAAGAAGTCATAAAAGATTTTATAAGTAGTAATCGCAGATGGAGGCAACTGTAATATTACATTTCAGATACCGATTTCTACATGAAATTCCAGTGTGACACTTACACTTCCACAAGGTATATTGTTTTCCTTACACACACATCTATTTGTTTAGCAACTTGACTTGCCTTTGCAAATACAGGCTTTGCTGTATGAAGTTACCGAGCGGATGGCTGTTATGTAATTGACATAAGTAGTTTGCCATGGAGTTGGGTCGAAGGGTGCTGATCATGTTCCTACTGAGCTCTCCGGAATAAAACCTTCAATTATACCAAGGGAACATAGTACAGTAGTTGGAGATTGTCATTTTGATGTCGTTGTAAAACAACACGGCAAATTCGATTGACAGGTACCAGATAAAGGTCAATTCGAGTGGTGGGCAAAGACACTTTTCCATATTTTCCCCTTTCTGTAATTTCAGTATTGCTTTCATCTCCTCATAAACATGATCTGTTGGATATTGATCACTATTTCGCACAATGCAGTCTGAAAAATATGAAGGGATCTCACAGTCTGCGTCCTCTCTGGGACTACGACATATATACTAAAATAACCGCTTAGAAACCCAATGTAGTGGCAAAACTTAGCAGAGGTTAGAAATTAATTAAAGGATGTTAAAGGCTTTTCTAACAGGTCTCACATAAGGGTCCTTGAGTAGCATCTCTCATTGAAAAGTCCGAAGCACAGGCAGATGCTCATATTTACTCTCCGTTATTACGAAGTCGTAAATGGAAACTGGCAGGAAATATTAGACAGCCTGCTGTGGTGAAAATAAACCAAAGTCCTGATGCGATGACATTAACAATGCAATAAACCTGCTGTTTGTGCATTAGTGCGGAAGACATAATACCGCTGCTCATCGTTACAAACAATAGCTTTCACTCATTCGTGGTTATTATATAATTAGATTGCAACTGCGTCATTAAGACAAATTTAATTTCGACCAGCCAGTTTTAGTAAACATTGGAGAAAATAAATGTTTTTGAAGTTGAGTACATTAGGGCCACCTTCATTGTGGGAACAATATTTCAGTGAATGAGTGCAGGAGATAAAATGAAATAAATTGCTTTCGTCCTCAGCGAAACGAATTAAGTGTTCAAATATCAACAGTGAGACTCTATCTAAACATTCCCACTTGGGAGAGGCTAATATCTGTAATAAATAGTTACCTTTCTTTTCCTGCCTCATTGTTTAACGTGGTCACGTCAGAAACACAAACTTCAACTTACGCAACTGGCAACCTTAACTGGCTAACAATAAATAAACCCAAGTCGAAAATGAGTTATGTGCGTAGAGTTTTCAAATAATGGCTAGCTGGAGAAAGTATCTTCCCAAACTGTATTGGTGCAATAAGGGTTGGCTAACAAGACATGAGGAGAAAGCAGGAGATGGGTAATAAGAAAAAGTAGTAAAACTGGAATAGAAAGTTTTGCCTTGGGCAATTCCATAATAATACTCCAAAAATAGATAATGGAGACATTTAGCAGAGCAGTGATCTCTCTCCTGCTATTACGCTTCGTCTCAAGTAACTAACAACAGATATGTAATGCAATAAGGTTGACTTTGACTTACACAACTTTCCTATTTGCTTGCTATGAATTCTATAAAAAATTCAACACAATTACTCAATAGGCTTTGTACCAATCTTCTTTTCTCTGTCCCTTGTGTCACTCCGCTACTTCGTTTCGCCAGTCTAATCTTAGATATTTAATATCCTGTGTACACACATTATACGAACATAATATCGTTACCCTATGCAATGGGTTAAGGTTGCTCTCTAAGTAATGTATGTGATTTAGGTTCATTTCATTGTCCATCTAATGTACTTAATTTACACATGCGTAATATTGCATGATAATAACCTGTGCTACATCGTTTCCAATTCTATACTTTGTACTTCTATATGATATTTTCATAGAAAAGTTTTTATGTAATTGCGCGTTGAACAAATATAAGCAGGAAAAGTAATTTGATTAAAATCCTTTGCAAAGAGAAAAATGCAAGGTGTTTCTAATTATAAGAATAACAAGGGCTTGTAAAGTCCTAACTTTATCAGTAGTACTTTGCAAACTCTGAAACTAAATTCTTGCTTATAATTTCCCCAAACTCCATTATTTATGCACGGATTTGCACAATACTATGCTCTTTTCACTTTTTCTGTGAAAAACTTAAATATAACTCACAAACTTTAGGACTACTGCTGGAATACAGATCACTGTCGTGGGATGATTATCCCAAGAGAGATCGCCCACGGACACTAATGGAATGATACTACAGGGTATGATAAGGCTCCGTATGTGAAATGGAATCCAGAAGTTATGTAGTAAGCTTTGACGAAAGCAAAATTGCATGTTATTAGAAATTCCTTCGTAATGCTTTCCTAAGGTAGACAAGTATCACATGCAACAGTTCATGCATGTCATGCATTCAGTCTCAGTCTAATAATTTGAAATTGCAACCCAATACATATAAAACCTTTCTAAAAATTTATAAATGAGCTATTATATAACCGACCCATGAATCATGATAAGTGCTTTATATAATACGGTGCATTATATAAAGGGTTGGTAATATTTAGTCCACGAAGATCTTAAATTATTGAATTTTATTTGCAATTTCAACTAAATTGCAAGCTAAATTGCAAAGCTTTCGACTTTATATCGAAACTTTCCATTCACTCAACGTAATAAAATTGGTTTAATTTTTCTTTAAGAGGTTTCCCACCCGTAAAATTGGCAGTGGACACCATTCTTATCCGTTTGCTTCATATGGAATTTTATTTTGTGATGCCGTTATAATATAATGGCCATAGTACTTATAGTTAGTGTTAGTACTTGCCCTTAGGTTGCACTAAAAGTGTTTTGCGGTTGCGGATATTGAATGTTGCACAGTGAAGTGTAAAAATTAGTATTGTGTAATGAAACATAATGCGCGTTATGTTACCAAGTGATATTGGTGAACGGAAATCAGAAAATGGGAATCGTTGAAAAGTTTCTCGAGTAGTGCAATGGCCAAGCGGATTTTCCCCTGACAAGTTCCGGCAGAGTTATATTTAGAATGGAGAGTTTATATTTCTATATGGAAAATTTTTTCTCACATGATATTGTAAAAAAGGGAAATATATCGATAAAATGGTTTTGCTTATTTCCCAGTATTCTGCTAAACAATTTATATAACAAGTTTCTAATCCAATAAACTTAAACGATTTAGTTGGAGGTTTCTGTGCTTATCCGCTTGTAATGTGAGTAATATCCCCAAATGGATTGATATTTGTCCTCCCTTAACTGACTCATTTTGTTGCTGTCGGCGTTTATGTGTCATGTCATGCGGTGGGTCATAATATTACAATGCCCATCGTTCGACAAATCCGACATAGTTGTACTTTTCTTTCTCATGTAGCATATATTTATGAAACATTAATAGATTTCATGGGTAATATGAGTCGACTTTGAAGATAATTTAAGATGAAGGTTTCATGGAATGGAGCTTTGGGATTGCAGTGGACGGGAACAAAAACGCTGCTGCGTTGTGTATGTAATACGTGGTGACTTGACCGACTTTTTCCACATCGACGTCTCAACTGACACAGACAAACCAGATTGTGGCCTGTGTACCATATATTTGCGTTTTAGTTTCCTACGGCTCTGGCATATTGTCAAACATCTTTAGTCCCCTTTCATGTGTGCGTGTGAGCTCAGTCAAAATGTAGAATTATTTAGCGAAAAGTAGTCTAGTAAACGAGCTAACGTTTCCATAAGATGCAGTCAAGTGCACATTGCATGAACATACTACATAATGTAAACCTAACAAAATCTGACACATCTTTTCCAAGTAGTTCATAAATCTTTCTTTTTCATAAGTAGTAATGTATTTACCGCATGAACCAAACTTTCATCTCCCACTGTTCCGTCTACTTTAACATTCCTTTTTATGCGAAAAAATAATATCTCCTCTAGGAGGGGCAATACGAACAGGGTGCATACTCCCCTTAAATACCCTAAGTGGATACTCCTAAAAACCCAAAGTTTACAAGAAAGTAAGACTATTTGGGGCTTTACATTCAATATTTTATGCAATTCTATGTATTCTGAGTAATATTTTGGTATTCTTTAAATTACTAACTATCAGACTCAGGCTTGATGGTAAAGGAGTAGTAACTGAGTACACTCTCTCATTCAATT
This sequence comes from Yoshiicerus persimilis, assembly GCA_020352615.2. Classification (NCBI taxonomy): domain Eukaryota; kingdom Metazoa; phylum Arthropoda; class Collembola; order Entomobryomorpha; family Tomoceridae; genus Yoshiicerus; species Yoshiicerus persimilis. The sequence goes on from CM036943.2 coordinate 12,284,066, forward strand.
ACTGAGAATTTCATAATGCATTTGAGGAAATTTAAAATTTTGTAATCCTAATTTCTGATATTTTACAATCAAGGATCGAGGTTGAGTTATAATGTGCGTTCTATTGAGAAGTTAGGAGTCTCCTCAATGGCAAAACTACCTTTTTTACATTTTTAATGACTTGTGAGCACAATACAAAGACAAACACCGATCTGTCGTATTGTAATAGAATTATAACCAAAGTACTAAAATATATTTGACAGGTTTGAATACATCGGTGAGATTGCACTTGGGGTATGAGGAATTATTTCAGGAAAGCAAACTGAATCGGAGTTAGGGGTACAGTAATATTATTACATCATTTAAAATGTAATCGCAATTCGTGGTATGGAGAATGCAAATGTATTTCGCACTTAATACGATAAATTGAATAGTTAAACTAGACTCTATATCTACTTTTGGTTTTCTATTGCTATTCTTATCAGTATTCGGTATTAGGAGATTTCGAAACATATTCTACAATAAGGTCAACCTCTAGTAAATGATTTCATACTTCATGTTCTCCAGGCAAATACGAAACCCTTGCCTTGAAGCGAAACCCAGATATTATTATAACCAAAGATAAGTAATAGTTAATGCAGGGATGTAGGCATCCTTCCATGTAATAACCAACTATACTTATTATACGCTATTAATTACTTGGTTAAGCTTTAGTTTATGGTAATGATACACTAGTATTGCATGCAAAATACGCAGTTCGTAGCTGTCCATCTTGAAATTAATACAATTGAATTGATATACAGATGCGACAGATACGCAATTGCCTTCCTTATATTTATGTACAGAGACTGAGTTGTTTAGGTGGCACAAATTTTATCTAGTATGCCTGTTAAATATTAAATAGACGTATTTAATGTAATTGAAAATGCATATAGACTGTAAAATATTGGAAGTCAGCTGTCAGATCATATCATGTTCCATGACCTGTTCATTTCCGTCAGCTAGAAGGAAATGGAAGAAAGTTACTAAAGAGATGAACTGAATCGGGTTGGCAGTTTGACAGTAGGAAGATCGGGAGCGTAATATACTACACTAACTTATGCTTAAGAATGACATTGAGCCAAAAACCTTTTGTCAACATTTTTAAAGCGTGTACACGCACTGACACCAACAAGCTTCAAAATAGCCATAGAATTTATACGGGTGAATAGAAAATAAGCAAAAAGTTTAACTAGCGTTATTTACTACTGTGAGTGTGAACTCTTTATTTCCTATTCGTATTTGCATCTGAAAGTTCTATACAAACTGCAGCACAATTCTAAAATGAAATACTAAACTTGCATTTATACATTCGTATGAAAAAATACCGCATTTATGATTTTCTTTGCAAAAACTTAGTTGAAAATAAATACGGATTGCATTAAAGATAAGTTTTACTCTATGCATGTATTTTCTCTTTGGGTACATTCAGTACAAAGGAAATGCAAAGCAAGTATGTACCAAAATATCAACTCTATTGTAAACTCAGGTTAGAATTCCTTTGCAACACATAATGATACAGATGACAATAGGAATGTTTCAACTTACCAGCTATTTATCTGGGGAATTCACATTTGAGTCCTAGCGAATAAAGATTTATATTCCTGTGGTTCCAAAACTCACCACACAATTTGTTGCTGACAGAGTAATAGACTGTCATCAAGTTCTATTTCATGTTTGCAGTCTCTGCTATACGTTTATTAAGGTTTTCGTGTTGCACTTGTGAAACAATAAATGTAATTGATGCCTCCAGTTCTAATTGGAAAAACTTTGCTGAACTCGTCCAAATCCACCACATGCAGATTAGGTATATGTTTTCAGAGTTTTCGACTTTCGTAAAAATGTCAGCGGTTTAAATGGTTTTCAGGTTAAACTGGAATTGAGCATAGGTTGACAAGCTTTCAGCTTTTTGGTCATGCAAATTGGTACCAGCAGGCAATTATGATACCGCCAACTGTTCGATCCTGATTTTTAACGCAATTTAGAATTCATAGGAAAAAATTTGTAAAGCAAAAAAGATGAATTTAATTGTATACGCTCTATAATATTATTACTCAAAGTTGAAGAAGCAAGAAAAGTATATTGAATTCAAATCCGGGAGTGAAAGATAAAAAAGAAAATCTCAGACGAAATCAATTTCAGCAGAATTCAATTGAACAAGAAGAGGAAAGCAGCCAGAGAATAAAAAAATGAGATTGAAGATTAGATATAGGTACTGAAGGAAATTCTCCTATGGGAAATCGCAATCTGCGGTGGTCTATCTAACGGAAAAATTAGTATTCTAGTTGTATTCTTCTATGGAGTACACGAGCAATAATGAATTTCTCTATTGAAGAGTGGTGATTTGGGGTAATTTTATCAAACTATGCCTTCTAAGGAATAGAATTGTTTTGAAAACGTATATATGAGGTATTTCTGACAGTACCTGCGAACTTATAAAGATCTGTCTATTCCTTGAATGCCCGTTCTGTAGGAAATGAGAAAAATTTGCTGCAGAAGTTGAAGTTTTGAGACTAGATTCTTATTCTTTTGTGGGTTCTTATTGAATGAAGATGTTTTATAATCCTTTATGATTTGGTTGGTCTTTGTAAGTTACGGCGGCAGATAAATACCTAGGTATCTTCTACCCCGTTTTCTATGATATAATAAATAATATGCGGGTGATGGTATTAAAAAGTGGAGCGATTGAATCTGCGTTGTTGAATATACGGTTAAGTATCGTAAATCTGGAGTATGTGATTGCGATTTGGATTGGTCTTGTATTATATTATAATAGTCAACTGGAGGAGACGTATTGGGAGTAAACGAGAGAGACAGAAGTCGGAGATGAACTGAGAGTTGCAACGACGTGAATGCCTCCTTTTCACTTCTCCTCTATGTGCACTCATACTTGTTACATGAATGTGAGGCGTGTAGACTGTCTGGCTCTTCCAAAAGCCAGATCACAATGTCCGAGACTCAAGACCATGCTAGTACATATTATAAGAACACTCATATTCAATACAATATACAAATACTTGATATCTGTATTCTACAAGTTTTCGTCTGGTCTGGACTACTACATATTGTATTAATATAAATATAAGATTCGTTAGTACATATAATATAACCTTTCCTTGCTTGAATCACAATATTCTGTACGCAGAACATTCAGAATCTGTAAAATCCAAGTTGGCTGAGTTTTACAAGCTTTCTTCTCCTTAATGCTAACAAATATGATCTCAAGAAATGCTAAGAGGCAGGGCTGAGAACTCCAGTCATTTTATGTCACAGACTTCCTACTTTAGTTTGGCTTTAAGTTTCCTTGAGAGCCCTACGTTGCTTTGTGCTTGTTTTCGTTTGTTTGGCTTTCTCCTAGTTGGAAGTTTAGCATTATTAGTACATACAAGATAGGGAGAACATTTGAATTGTTCACTATCGCGATCATCTCAGCAGATCTTCATTCAATTCTAGTCCAAATGATTTTCTCAAAGCTACTCAGGAATGGAATAAGTAGTAACTCATTTAAGCAAATCTAAAGTATTAGAGTACATAACTACATGTAAATAAAGCAATCGTAAGCCACTTTAACAAAAGCGAACCACACACCAACCAAATGAAATGAGTTTTCCTATTTACATAATACAGAACTGGAACAACTGCCTGCATTATTATGAGCATCATTTTATCACGAAAAAGCTGTGCTAGCTGGCACTTTTAGGTACTAATCACAAGATAAACTTGTTTTCTCTTCGGCTAAATTTTCTGTTTACTTTACCTATGGTCTATAATGCACAGTTAGTAAAGCGTGATTATTAACTGCGAATTACCAGTCAGATGTAATGCTTTCTATCCCACTTAATGGTCAACATTATTTGTTCTTTGCGTTTTCACATAGCATATTACCTAAACAAACAAACGTAATGCAGATATTATAATGCAGACAATGAAAACTTCGAATTATTAGTATGATGTCTCCATTTCACCATGAACCCTTTTATTCTCTCCTTTGTTGTATTCATATATTTTGCTACAGATGCAAATATCAAATATGTATCATACAAAGGTAGGATGTTCGTCACAGACTACTCATTTTAAATCCTTGAAGGTTTCCGTCCGATTAATGAAAGCCTTTGTGATGATAATCAGTGAAAAGTGAAAACAGCTTTTGGTTCTAATCAAATTTGTACATGCACTTTAGTCTCATATTATTATTTGTAATATTCTATCGCATCATTGTCTTCTCCCTTCTGTCTGTTAAGTTGCTTTCTGCCAATCAAACAGTATTGTTAGAGTCTACAGATACTTTAGATTATTCGTTTGTATTTCACTTCAAACATTATACAATTTCGCTTGGTTTTATTCAATAAATGAATTCGTCTCTTTGGAATAACTGGACATCTATGATACGACATACGACTGTTCATTCAAACGTTTCATTATATTACCTAACTAATGCGTACTTGATAAGTTATTTGAAGTTGGGGTTTGTAAGTGCAGTTAGCTAAAACATCCTACATACGAACTAAATTGCGTATGAAGAATTTGGGAATTAGTAAAGAATTAAATTCTCAAATTGTCGTGGGTAGCATAAAGGATTAGTGAGAAAAACATATACTACACTTTCTGCTAATTGATCATGAGTTCTACTGAAGTAGGAGGTTTTTCCTACCTAATATTTCTAGAATAAGTTCTAAGGGATGATTTTTTATTGAAATGGATTTGGATTTGGATGATAAAACATCAAAAAAACTCGCAGAATTCTAGGCTAAAATGTATTTGACTTACGCTTGTAGACAAGGTACAGCGAAAAAGTGACTGCAGTAGACGACTGTGCGGAGAGATCTACAAAGGAAGAAATTAGGAGGACTCATCAGGAAAGTTTACCTGAATTATAAACACATTATACGCTGCTTGCGTGGTTTACACAGTTTTCACAAAGCGATAAATTAACTCATCAACTGATTAAACAGAATTCTATGTACTTCCAACGCAAGAGAATGTGAAGTTAACAACATCCTTTTGTAAATGTACACTTTTTGAATCAACACAACATTTGGAAACAAACCCACAAGTCCATTCATTGTGAAAATTGTCAGGCGTATCTCGTTTATAAATAAATACGTATGCCTATAATCTACTGAGCTATCAAGTATATTTGCATATTGTGTAACAGTGTAAACAACTTTTCGTTTCATTTCTTTCCTTTGGAATTCATTCAATTCATTGTCAGAGGTAACATTCGATCCACTTTCAACTCAAAGAACTATGGAGCTTTTCAGCCAAACCGTAAGTCTGGAGATGATATGGATTTTCGGTAATTAAAAGATCTGATGTACAGGATAGTGAGGATAGATACCCTCTATCCTACTATACGGACAGCATCAATGGTAACAAATTATGGTTTGAAAACAATAGAATACTATCAAATATCCCACACCCTAAAGGGATTAAAGTGAAAACTACTCTTTGTTGGGTTGCTTAATGGGTAGATCTTAATTAGCGTTGTTAATTGATATATATCCCCTATATCGCTGTATTTCATATTATGGTACCTAATATGCATTTAATGTAAGTGAATAATGTATAATCAGCTTTGGATATTGATTATTTAGCAAAGAAGTATGTTTATAACTGAGGTGGGGTATTCTAATTACAAAAAGATACTTCGCAAAGCAATACCATAAGGTAATTTACGACTTGGTAGTGTTGGCAGAAATTACAACTTGTTTATGCATGACAAACTCCTACGAACAGGAAAGACAGAGCAAGGAACAAAATACAAAATAATTAGAAGAGTTGTTCTCTGCTTGTACAAATACAGACTACACAAAGATACAATACTCGTCCTAGAAAACAAAGAACTTGAGTGTTTACATTTTACATTTACTCTTTCTTTGTCATATGTCAGAGGGAAATATTACTCTTTTAATGACACCTTTCCAAAGAGTGAAATAAAAATAAAGGTGTGCAATTTGTTTTTCCCATCATGCTTGTCTAGAGAGACTTAATCCTGAAGAAAAGCTAGTGTTCTACTATTCCATTTATTTCTTTGACAGCCTGCTAATTTAAAAAAGTTTCTCTTTACGAGAGGTATATAAACATTAATTTATTAACTGAACCGTAAGTTACGTCAATTAATCACTCGGCATGTATGAGTATCGCCTGCATTGTATACTATGAAATAATTTCGTGGTTTTGTTAATTGCTAATCTGTTTCATTACTTTACATGTAGTAATTAATTAAACTGACAGTTTCGACTCAAAGCTCTATTTTGGAGGACATCTGCAACATTAATAACATCAGTGGCGACATGGTAGTTTCAAAGGTGCACTGTTAGGCATTTACTAGGCTTGCGCTTTTTAAAATAGAAATATTCAAGCCAAATACATAGATTCAATTCTAGTTGCTAAATCTTGAAACGGCTTTTCCAATAAAAACGATTCGTTAATTACAGGTAAGGAATAGATAATTAAGAAATACAAAATGCTTTATATTTGAATTGTATCAATATATTATAATGGAGAAAGTCGGTAATTTAACTTTCTCTGAGCTTTACAATTGCTCATTTACTAATTTTCATGTTTGTGGATGAAATTATAATGAAATAATGACGTGAAATGAGACGATAGTACATTGAACAAACGTGGTTTGTATAATTAATAATTTAATTAAGTTCATTTATAGCATAACAAGTAATAACACATTTGACAAAAGTTTTGGTTTCAAAGCTGCCCCAGTAGTATACATTATTTGTAATAATAAGTTAATTCATTGTTAAATATAGTTAACCGATTTGTAATGACACTCAAGCAAAGTCAATTATTTGAAGATTTTGATCAGACATATTATACACTGAAAAAATTGTTTTAAACTATTGTTATTCATATCACGCATTACAAAACGGCATTGGTTCTACCTTGTAGCTTACTTCCCTTGTATAACTACATTCTTGTTATGGATTACAAAGTTAAACAAAATAAAGATCGTGGCTTACATTTTATTCTTTTGTCTACACTAATATATATTCATAAAGATACTTGCTACTTGTACTAGAGTTGAGTTTCAATAATAATATTATTACTTTTGTAATTATGATTAACGATCCCTAAGTATATATTGGCAACATAAATGTTTGCTGGAAACTTCAAAAAATCATCATAAAGTACAAAAAGATCCTATGTTTCAACATCATGATGCTAATTACTATAATATTCTGTCGAAAATGAATAGAAAAGACAACACTTTCACATACAAGCAATATAATACATTTGTAGGGGTAGTGAATCACTTCACTAATTACTTATTAACAAAAAATTACAACTATGAGATTTACATTGTTGTGGTATAGTTCTAGTTTTGTACAAGTTGAACCTATAAATAACACTTCTCAATTTCATTGACACACGTTATAATTGTATTGTCATTATTTCGAAAACCAGTAGTAATATAGTAACATTTAATACTTGTTTCATATTTCTCTCAAAATACAGTAACTATTCCAAGTATGGGAAATATATATATATCAAGGGTATGAATTTCAAATTTCTAATCCAATGATTGACAGTTTGCAATTACAATGCACGATTTTTACCTAAGTGTAATGTAAGTGAAGTTATTACATATTAACCTGTCTAGTAAACGCATTTTTTACATAAATTGCTTAAGAAGAAATCAGTAGAATGAGAGATACGGAGATTAATGAGATTCTTTTACATAAATGCATAAAGCCTTTTAATTGCTTTTGAAAGACGAAATCAGCAAATTACAGGACGCATTCAAATATCAATAGCATCCTGTTCTATTTTATTAGTACAAATCGTACATGTCATCTTTCCTGACCTCACTTTATACTTTGACTTTGCATTAAATATGATCATTGTGGACTATTAATATTTATTGGTGTAATATGTAAATGTAATTTACATTTTGTTTTTACTTGAATATAATATTATTATGGCTAGATATTATTGCCTACCTACCTATTAATTCATTATTTAGACTTCGTACTACTAATTCTTTGTCTTATACTTTCTTCCTTTCAATCATTTATATGCAGTTTTCCAATTTTTAATTCGTTAACACAACACAAGTTGAAAGCACTCGGAAAGAAAATATAATAATTACTATTTAATTTTAATGTACTTGGTATTAAATCAAAAACAAAAATGGTATGCAATCTTACCTTCAAAGGCAACAACCACCATATAATACATAATTTTATTAAAGTAGACAATTTCCATGGTCATACTAAAGGAACAAACTGTTTTTATGGGAATACAAAGACAGGAACAAGACTATACTAAATGGGTGTTCTACGATGGAAAAAACGAAGTTGCGTTTAATTTTCTGCTATAATGATTGACTGCCTAACTTATTGCTCGATCTTGTTTACGATTTACGATGATGACTTCTTAAATTACGAACCAACATTAGCGCAACAGCGAAGAAACATACATAGTAGCAACCAATCCTACACATAAACCTGACCAAACTATTGCTCTTCTTAATTGTGCATCGCTGTCTTCCGGTGGTGGAAAATGATCGACTAGGCCACTCTAAAATTCAAAAAATTGTTTATTAGCTTTCAAATATACTGCCGTATAGCATAGCGTACATTTGCTTTATTATGATTTGTTTATACCCATCCTCCGTTTTCTTGAACAAATGGAATTATGTGCTTCGTAATATACGACGCTAAGAATCGAGTAATCGAATCTACTCTCTCCGGATTCTATTGACCAAAATATTCCCAAATGAGCCATTATAATTATTCTTCATTACTAGTATCATTTTAACTTACTTATTAGTATCCCGTTTTCTAATACAATTAAAGTTTGTAGTTTCACTTACCTCCCGATATTCCTGAACGAGTCTAACAGCAAAGGCAAATAGACTTACGATTCTACCCCATGTAATTCGTAATTGAACCATTTCATTGTTAGCATTCGCCTAATAAAACGGAAAAAAAAAGATTTCTTAAAGCATGTAAAAACAAGTAATAAATAAGTCATGTTACCAAGTATAAACTGAAATTGGATCATAATACTGGCATAACTTCATTTTCCCGTAATAAAATGTTATAAGCTTAAACTGAATTATATTATTACAAATATTCAACATACCTCAAATAGTTCATTAGCGACGGATGCAAACATATGATATTGAGTAACTTCTATTCTGCGGACCATGCCATTGAATAAAATTGAATGCTTCTCAAGAATCTCTAATACACAATAACACAGCGTGTCCAGTACTTCATCCTTTACACTTACATTCACCGGATTTTCAAGTGCCAAATCCTGAATCACTAAATAAGACAATTGCTGACCTGTCCCAAAAATATCAAATCAGTTAAAAATCCAGCATTTTAATGTCCAAATTAAACTAAATTACAAATATTTACCTCTAGCTGTGATAGGATCTTGCTCTTCCGTTTGGGTCGCAGTTGTCCGTACATTGCGTTTAGAAGGGTCACTACTTGTTCCTAGTGATCCACTTCGCTTTCTCTTTGGAAGCACCATTGTAAATAAATTAGATAAAAATCCGCCTGGAAAGAAATGTTTTATAGTAAGGTGTTTATAATACCTAAATCAAAAGTTTCCTCTAGGTAAAAGTAAACGTATCATAAAATATCAATAAGGTCAGTTCTTGTAAATGTGAAAAGAATGATATAATGATACAATAAATGAGAATTATGAGAATTTAAAGTGCACAATTCCTTACCATCATCCTTATTTAGTATGTTACGCCCGGGAGCATTATCTACAACATCGGCACCCATGCCATTTTTAGGCCAATGAGCTATTACAATTGATGAATCCACCGAATCTTCGTGTTCAGTTTGGGTAGCGTAAGATACAGTTCTTCTGTTCGGCGGAGCCACATTTTCAAAATGTTCAAAATTATCGTGATCATCATCACTTTCAATGGGAGCTTCCTCAAAATCATTCGGCATTTTTCAAATAATTATGTGATCAACTTATGCTCGAATTACATAATTTCAATATTTCAATTTTCAACAATCTTCTCGTGTCGTCTCAAAGATCGCCTTGCTCATCGTCGACGATTAGATCTTTATTTATAGTAACTCAAAAATTATGAATCGCTGGTTGTGGCTACTCATACAATGTTCAAGTTCAATATCAGATGACGAGATGACTCACTTATCAAAAGTGACGTGGGAGGGGTTGTCCTGATCAAATACGAAAGAGGGCAAGTATGGCAAGTAACAGATGCTATAAAACTTATGAGTGAAAACCAAAGTATTATTCTCTCAAACTTTTTAATCACCTTTTTTATCTGCCGTTCATATTATGATCTCACGTTTTTAACCATCACTTTTCAAAATTTATTTTTACTAGTACAACATACAACACTTTTACAATGCTTGCCATTAAAATGCCATTGAATAACTCAAAGTCAACTCTCCAGCTGAGCTTACTGATGAATGATGTAATGAAACATTTGTGTAATGGCGGAATTAACACATGTAAATCAAAACGACCAAAACTTTTACTTTAGTTAGTCATAGTTGGTAGATCAATGTTTGTGTTATTATTCAGTTTTGCACGATATCCAATGTATAATACAGCAGTACAATGTGATTGATAACGATATCTGTTTTCTTTATTTATGTATGCTAATACCCTAATACGCTACTGTCATTTGGATATTAATATAGAAAATATGATTTTTGCGAACTAATAATAATTTTCACTTCCCGTTCCCACCATGCGCCAGTGGTCATAATTTTTTTTATTGTAAAGCCAAACCTTTATAGTAATAAACCACTAAACCAGCTTCTGTTCGGTACGATGGACGATACTATGCTGTACTAGCTGTACTATGGTACTATTGTATTGTCTCAAAGTCTGGTATGTCAGCTATTAGGGGCCATGCACATATGGCGCATGCAAAGAAAATCTTTTTGAAAGGCTGGAACAGGAAAACAACAGAATTGCATAGTTGGGCAAAATACTTGTATTTTGAAAATACATGTATTTAAAATACTGTATTTTAAATACATTTTGTATTTTGTATTTTGACATTTTCAAAAAAAGTATTTTGTATTTTGTATTTTGAGGCTATTTATGGCCTCTCAAAATACAAAATACTTTTCCAAAATTTCATTAAATTTGGGAGTAAATATTGAAAAAAATCCCATTTTTCATATAAATTTTTAGTAAATGCAATCAACTTTTGAAAATATGTTTAAAAACTGTGCTTATATTTAAGAATATTGGACCTGTGAAAGTAAAAAGTCATGGACTTGGACTACCATGTAAATCATTACTTTCCTACCAATATTACTTATTTGCAATTAAGGTTAGAGGTGTTTTGAATCAAGCTATTCCCTTAAAGTGCATTTCATTCTATAAAGTATTGGAATCATTATTACAAGGTATAATTTGAAATGGTTTTTCATAATACTTTGCAATATTTTGCTGCAATTGTTTGTGGAATAATTTTTGTAAATTATAGGGCACGGTCATTTGCTTAATAATTATCGTCATATAATTTTAAAGTTATACTATGACAATTGTTATATGATAACATAACTTGTTGTACCGCATTTGTTTCTTTAAAAATGACTTTGCAATTGAAAATTTTAATATTCCTACCTTTAATTTCGTTGAAAAATTGAATGTATTTTGAAATTGTATTTTGAAAATACAGTATTTTATTTTGGACCGGAAAAAATGTATTTTAAATACAGTATTTTGTATTTTGTATTTTGAGAAAATTGCAAATGTATTTTGTATTTTGTATTTTGAAGCTCAAAAAATGTATTTTGAGCGAAGTATTTTCAAAATACTTTTGATGTATTTTGCCCAACTATGCAGAATTGGCATTCTCATTCTCATTTAAAATATGCACTCAAAAGATGAAAATAATAACGTATGCTAAAATTACAATAAATATTATTCTTGTCAAGTGTCACTCCAGATGGCAATGGACATGAAGTAAAGTTCAGTTATATACTGAACGTTCAAAGATTGTGACGACGAATATTAGTCTTGTCTTCTGTAGTCAAAAATACCAAAGGGTGCATAGTGCATGTGCGACTTGCAAAACTTCACTCACTGGCACGTGACATTGATAAAGATGACTAAATAATATGTCGAAGTGGAATATTAAAAAGGCTTTTTATGGTAACGAGGTAGCAGCCCAGTACAGAGGTCGAAATTACGGCTCACGGTTGTTGAGCCGTGAGCGGGGATCAACTCACGTCTCATGTCGGAGTGAGCCGGAAGTCACGTGAGTGAGCCGTGACGTTTTGAAAAATGCGCCTTGAGCTAGTGAGTGAGCCCTGAGGTTTTGATAAATATAAATGAGTCGTGAGCCGACTGAGTGACCACTGAGGTTTTGAAAAATAAATATGAGCAGTGAGCCGAGTGAGCCCTGAGGATTTGATAAATGAGCCATGAATCAAGTGAGTGAGCCGTATGACGTTGCTGAAATGAGCCGTGAGCCGCTACAACTCAATGCTCATTTTTAGCATGGAGACCATTTATAGCAAGCAATGCAGAAAATAAATATTTTTCCAATTATTTACAGTGACATGCTTCAATTTTATTCATTTTCATTACCCCTCATTTCTCATTTTCTGTTTTACAGAATGTAACGTCATTATAGCGTCCTCTAATTGAAAATATTTACAGTAAGGTACGACTGATTGATAAGGTAACTTAATAGAGAACAGGGAACTGTTTTTCTGGGCATGAAGAACTTTGTGCATGTGTCCGGCTACCACTCACGTCATTATAATTTTAGGTAGTAGGGCTAGGAAGTACAGAATTTGTAGATAATAAAGTTTGGTATAAAGGGAAACTTGCCTTGTTTCAACGGTGGAAAGATTCAGAATACATACGAGGTTACAAAGCGGATTGTACATTATTTTGATTTGTCTGGCGGGGATATCCTTGTTTATCACAATTTCTATCAGTGTGTATTCCCACAATGCAGAAAAGAATGAAGTCTTTCATTTGACAGGCATCTCAAAGAAGACAGAAAGCAAGTAGCTAGTTGGCGGGCTCGTGTTTTACACCACCATCACAGAGTTTCTATTGTGTTGTTAAAGTAGTCAGTCTTGTTATGGTTTTATTTCTCTTTTTATTCTATTCATTTCATTCAATTCATTCCTAACATCTGCAATTTTTTGGCGAATTAGAATTTTTAGACCAATTCCTTCGGGTAAATAAAGTGTTGTCTTTCATCGGGCTGGCTAGCTTGGTCTTAGTTTTCCGTCACAATCTTCACTGATTACCAAGCAAGATTTACTTATAAAGGCATTTGCAGGACGAAAGTAGTGGTTGGAAGGTAATTTGCATAATTTATTATAAATAGTCTGACGCATGTATTAAATTTATTGTCTAATGCATACCTTTAGAGTGCTTTGTACTTTTGTACTGTACGCGTCTTACCATTTTCATATAATGTTAAACTAGTTAAAGTACTCCTGCTGCAGGAGCAATGCACCTAAAAGTTTTGCATAACTCATAGTGGTAATTGGTGTGCATGCAATGTAACAGGTAATCAAATAATGCAAATAAATTACTGCCTGCATTTTGTTATTATTTCTTATCTAATAATTAGATTTGCATGCATTCTACATAGTTGTTTTTACATTAGTATGGTTTCATGTTACCCTACTAGAAAGGCAAAGAAATATTGAAAATTAACTATGCTGTAAAAATCAGTCAAAATTATTTGTAAAATATGTTTTTTTCAGTCACCCGTCAAATACTACTGGTTGTGGTGTTGCTGAGTGATTATTTACACTGCCCAGCTGCTGCAGACGCATATAATATAAAGAAAGCGCACACATCACTGACATCACAATCAATCGTACACTGAATAATCATCTTAGCTACAAACTACCTACAAGCAAACTTTCAAATATACTTCAGAACCTTTTGTCACTGAGAAGATTTAACTTCAAATCAAGTAAAGTTCGGCGAATATAGGTCACATTCATAGAGCCTTAGGACCTTTTGAAGTTGAACTGTGATTTAGGAACGATCAATTTTAAGGTATGCTTACATAAATCGAGAATTGGAGCATTTTGGGGGTTTAATAAATGTGAAAAGATTTTAGCAGCAATAAATTGGTTGGTTTATTGTTCTACTTTTCTGTCAAATTCAATTAGGTTGTAGCACAGTAGCAAGGAGTGCATGAAAGGAGCGTCGTCGCGTTGAGCTGCGATATTACCTTAGTAGTTTCTCTGTTTTGCTCACTTTAGTTATCGACTTTAATTACTATTTAGTTATTTAGTACCACAGACAGTATCACCCAATTTAAGCTACCTGTATTTAACAATGCAGAATCATTTAAAGTAAACTGGAAACAAACAATTAAACCAGAATTGGGGTCCTTCGTTTCCTTACCGAAAAACCCAACATCCGAAATGACTCAGTCATCATTTTTGAAGCTTGACAAAGCGATTAAAATGTTCATTGCTTAATTTTATTATTAATATTTGCATTTATTTTGGTTTGCAGTCTGAATCTCTATCCCTACGGACAATGATATGAAATTAGATGAATGTGACGAACCTTTCAACCACTTGCCAATGACAGAAAAAGAGAAAACCATGGAAAATAGTTCTAACAAGACTAACAACGTTGTGGATATTGGACCAGAACCTAATAATGCTACAAATGATTGTGATGACATGCCGGTCTTGGTTGCAGAAATTCTTAAACCTAGTAATATGATTAAGGATAACTCATCGACGCCCATGGAAATTGATGATGTCAAGCAGCCTGTTCCTGATTTAACAGAAGGAGGATCCAATAGTAGTAATTCAAGTGAAAGCGATAAAGCCCTGAATCAAAATTCCAGTACGTGCCACACTCCAACTGGGAAGAAAACTTTGGGTGGTGGTAGTAATCAAAACACTCCGAACAGTGCAAGTGGGTCTAAGAAAAGGAAACGGTTAACACCAGAAGAACGTCGCTTATTAGATCAGGTATACTTTGCAATTGGAATTATCAATTGTGTACTGTCCTGGGGTAAATTATCAGATGTTTGATGTATGTATTATGTATATTATATTTTTAAAGGCTTAAATCATGGAACTTTTACATAATATTGGAATTTACGTCACCGTGACCTTTTTTATTTATGTTGGACTTTTATTAATTTTAGGAACGCCAGGAAAAGCGAAGAAAACTCGAAGAGGAAAAGCAACGCAAAGAGCAAGAAAAGTTAGAAAAGTTAAAAATCAAAGAAGAAGAAAGAAAGAAGCGAGAGGAAGAGAAACGATTGAAAGAAGAAGAAAAAAAGCAAAAGGAGGAAGAGCGATTACGTAAGATAGAAGAAGATAGAGTGAAGAAGGAGGAAGAGAAGCAGCGAAAAGAGGAAGAAAGATTAAAAAAGGAAGAAGAGAAAAAAAAGAAGGAAGAAGAAAGATTGCAAAAGGAAGAACAACGTAGAAAAAAGGAAGAAGAAAGGAAAAAGCTCACAGAAGAAAAGGAACGTGAGAAGCAAAAGTTAGAAGAACTAAAATCGAAGCAAGCACAATTGTTTACTAATTATTTTAAGTTAACACCCCCCAGTAAAAGCAGAAACACGAGCTTGACCTCAAATGCTCTACTTGATGGAGAAAGTGAGGATAAAGAGAATGAAACTTCAGATCTGGAAATTATCGAGGTAGACAATGTTACTGTTTCTACACCGACTCACGGAGACAGAGCAATTTCAAAAAGAAGAATAGCCTTGACTGAAAAAAATACCGAAAATAAAATATTTAATCCCATGCCTTTCCAATTAAAAACTGACATGAACCTAGCGCCATTGTTACGTCGACCACCTTTATCAGCGGAAGAAAAATGCGTAGTCGACAGATTGACCAAGGAGATAAATAAAGAAGACAATGAAGTATGTGTCGAAACTGTTGAAATGGATGTTGAAAGCGATGATTCTGGAAAAGAAGTGGGATATATTGAAGAATTAAAAAGTAAAGGAGGAAGAAAATCTTACAGAACAGAAGTAAAATATGAGTCGGAGGTCCAAGTAATTGTTGGGAATATAATCGATAATCCAAAGGATGCAGGACTAATCAAGTGGCGCATGAAATTAATTCAGTTTCATGAAAACAGACGACCTCCGTACTGGGGAACTTATAAAAGGAAACCCTTACGTATTAAAGGAAGGAAACCATTTATTCAGGAGCAGGTAATTTAGCTAGCAGCTAGGCTACGCATTTCCTGTATAAGTATACCAAATTCAAAAGGTGTATTAAATATTTTAATTTTATTTTAATAGGATGTAGATTATGAATTTGATTCTGATGACGAATGGGAAGATGAACCAGAAGACGGTGAGGACTTAGAAAATTCGGATAAGGAAGATGAAAAAGAACCCGATGATCCAGAAGGAGAACCGGAGGATGAAGAAGACGAAGAAGGATGGATGGTGCCTCACGGCTATTTGTCAGATGGAGAGGGAGGTGATCACGTCGACCTCGAAACAATGAAAACCAAAGAGAAAGAATTCTATAAGTCTCTCAAGAAGCAAACTCTGGTAGACAAGACATACCATAACTTCATCTTTTAAATTCATAATTCTGTAATAATGAAAATTCCCTCGTGTAATTTATGAATTATATTTAAAATTAGATGGGGCTGCCAGTTATTGAAACGGAAGAACTATCGAAGTTCAAAATAATACTAATTCCTGGATGTGGTAAAAGAAAAATACGTCGCAGTTGTCGGCCACGCAAACCTCCATCCCCTTCCCTGTTGTTTGGTCAATCGGGTGGTGGCATTCTATCTATGGAACTTCCTAATTCAGACGATGAAGACGAGAACTGGACAGACGATGACAGTGACGATTCGGAAAGTGAAAGCAATTCTTCAGATTCAGAAAACGACGATTTTGAAGCATTATCAGAAGGTGAACTAACTCCAAACGAAGACCTATTATCATCAAGCGATTCCGGAGATGATTCCTGTGAGTATGGAAAATTACCTGTTAAGTTGGACAAACGCAAAAGTGGTAAGCCACGACAACCTAAAATCAGCAAATTAAAATCCGCAGCCCTTACGGGGGATGGTTCTGCTGAGTAGGGATTTCACGGAACATTGTTACTACATTTAAGTATATAAGAAGTTATTTACTCACATCAGAACATTTTTATGTAATTTCTTTGTAAATAGAATCTAGTTTATTTGCAAGTAATTTAAACTTTACTCAAAATGCTGTACAGTACATCTGCAGACTACAGATATAAATACAAGATGTAATTAAGTTTCGTTACTAAATTTTTCTTAGAAATAGATTTGAAAACGGTAAACATTTTGATGACCAAGTACGCTAGTAGTATACAAAATTAGCTAAAAATTGACAATATTTAACAAAATAAGAGAATAAATAGCATATTCTGCAGAAATTCCACTTTATTCCTTAGCTACTTTAATGCCTTTATTCAAACGAGGCATCTGTCATATCATGCAACTACTATTAAGCTAGTACTCACATCAAGATAAGAACATACTGAAGATTCCATGTTTAAATTGAATTTTTACGACACTTTTTTACAAGATTTTATAAAAATATAAAATATTTTTTTAAATATAGTGCACATTTAAAAAAATGGCAAACAAAAGTGCTCAAAGAAGCTTAAAAAGTGCAAAAACCGATCTAATTTATTCATGCATGTTTGTTGCAGTAAATTTAATTGCAATTTTGGCGTGTGCTACGGTTACGAGTTGTATCAAAGTATCAACTAGTTTCCGATTTCCATCTGCCCACTCGAATTCACCGTCTTAAGCTCATTGGTAATTTGTGTCCGGATTGCCCAAATCGGAGAGGGTCTTGGGTCTCTAGTCTATATCTACGGTGGAATCTATATAGGATATTCATATTATATGCACAGAAGTACTTTGGAAATTGTCGAAGTTTTGTTAGCTCTATGAAGCTAACTTTTGTGATTGCGTGCAACATGGTCTCTTTAAATTATTCAGTTGGTTCACACAAACAAAGTTGACTTTAATCTTAAATATATAACGCTTAGAACAAATACGGCAAGTGAAACATATACTTGTAACTTTACCATATAAAATAGTGTGGTCACTGCAGTCGGAATCAATTTGGGTCTTGTAAGTAGCGACAGTGCTAGTTGCTAGTAATAAAATCTATTCTACAACGAAAAAACTCGGAAGAGTATAGTGTAGTCTCACGGAGGCTAAGCAAGCTTTGTTTTCATTTCTCCCGTATCTACGTTTTGATATCGAACTACCCATCTTAAATTAGCTAGGTTCATGAAGCAAGTGAATATGTACAATCTGGCAGGTTTTGTAATAGGAGCAAATGTAAATGGACGTAATAAGTAATGAATGTACTAGATAACCAGGAATGAGAGTTAGACTACTTACTGCTTCGCTATACTTAATTTGTGTAATCCAGAGTTGATACCTGTTAAACCAACGACCATGTAGGTCTTGTAGGTATCTACATTATTTGTAGTGGATCACACTTTTCTTTGTAAATAACTATGTACATTTGCGTGCGACACATTAGCATTGCTACTTCGGTAACATACTTAATACTACTATATATGTCATATTCCAAGTCTTTATATTATTTAGTTCTCAAGTGACCAATCCAGTTCACCCAATTCCATTACGCTTGTAATGACAAATTAGAAGTCAAAGTCAAAGGGAAACATTAATTCTTAGCAATGAACATGCGTCAAATTAAAGATTATTATTAGTACCTGTCTATTGGTGTCTTGTCTTTATAGAATTATGAGAACTTTAACTAACGAAAGCCTTCTGGAACCTTTTTTAAAGGCAGTGTTAACCGGTTGTATTGTATTACACGCAACACTACATACAATGATGTATAGATAAAGTTGTTAAATGCTACAAATAACATATCAATACTATTATTATTTAAGTTTCATTCTGTTTAAACGCTAAAATTTGACGTGTCCAAAAGTCCATCCATCGTCGCATTATACGAAAGAGTTGGAACCTACGTGTACATTTGTAAACGGGAGCTGATGCTTTGTTTCGTTGTCGACTTTTGATTACCAGTAGAAAGCGGGTTGGTAATTGTTTGCCTATAAGCAGCCATTTCCTAAATACATGGACACTGAACTGGAAAAAGTACTTTTCTCTTAATTACAAATAAAAGAAACATTTTTGCTAATTTCACTAAAAACATATAGTTCCTTCTCTTACTTACAAACACTTTGCTAATTTCACTAAAAGCATATAAAGTTCACGTCTAGCAAAGAGTTTCTTGTAGGACCCCCTCAAGTGGAGCTTTGTTGGAAACTTATAAATTAGCGCATTCAAAAAAGGATATAGCTTAATCATGGATATTAAACTAGTGCTTAAAGTCATTGGAGTACTAGTGGTCTGCATTGTTATAATAGTTCTGGTAAGCCCACCTTCTTACAAATATTAATTTTTTTGTTTGTATCTAGTTGTAGTGTGGCAGACACAAACATTTTGAGATATACTAAATGACATTATTGAACACTATAGATGATCGTGGGCTTTCAACACATGGTCGGCTACAACAAAGAAAGAACATTTCATTAAGTCCAAACTTCAAGGGACCGTATTTCAAGGAAGTGAGAGTGCACAAACGAGCACATATCATGGCAATTAGTTGCCTGGACCTTCAGAATTTGGCGATACCTGTTCATATAATGTGCTTAAATACGGCCATTAGAATTAGGCACATTTTAATCGATAGATTTCAGTTTTAACACAGCCCCTGAATTATTGTATATCATATAATAGGTAATACCTATAGCATGAAGTGAGGATGGGTATATTAGGGGTAAATAACAACTTGGAATAGAATGAAAGAAATACAGTCAGATATTATATTAACCCTTGTCCATGTTAATATTATTATCATTATCTGACTTGACTAGGATTAATTATAATTATGTATTCCTAAAGCATTCTTTCTTCACGATATTCTTTTAAGATGACGGAATATTATTTCGGGTATAATTATTAAACTACAGCTTACTGTACCGCAATATTGTTGTCAGTTGTTTTTACTATAGCCACCTCTTTCTCAATCTATTAGCTTAGTATGCTAAAATCGTAGGATAAAGCTCACTTATTTAAGACTGAAACTATAAATAACACCGGCTAAATTGCAATGAAACTCAAATTAAGTCAAATATTCAAATAATGGTGTACTAATAATTTCTGTTTTATTTGGCTTAAAAGCAGATTTTTTGCAAAATGAGGTTATGATGCAGTCGACTCCCAACTGTGATTGACCCGTACTGCTTAAATTCTGCTTGTAAGCGACATGAAAAAAGAATTTTGTCTTTACCAAACTATTAGAGCGAAATTGAAGTCAAAAATAATAATATAGGTAGTTCAACACGCATGAGGCCTGATGAATTGTATCATGTATCAACTGTTTTAACATTCAAATTCAAGCTTAAAGATTAGGAACTGTCAAACAATTTATATGAAAAATACAACACTGAAATTGGAATTTACTGTGCTTTATTCATGCAATAATTATTGCCTAAATTACCTTACACACTGCCCTGCCCATCTTGTCTAATAAATAAGTACGTTTGTTTTTCGTCTAAGATAATATCATTTGAAGCTCACTCATATTTAATGTTTTTAGGCAAAAAAACAAAAAAAACTGTATATCGGTTTTGGCACCTAACCTGCAGACACATTTAAATTTATAATTAAGTAATTATTAAAGTTTACAGTTGTCAATAATCAAAAGAGGTATTTGTAATAAGATCTAGAGCTAACAGTATAACAAACTTTGAGGCAATTATTTGGTTGTTGTGACTGAATAAATTCTTAACCGATATCAAAGAATAAACTGACCATTTTACTGGAATTTTTCATTTAATTAAACAGCATTAAATGAAATACCTACTATGAAACTACGATGAAAAAATCCCAACACACTTTGTAGCATAAATTAGATGGCATTTTCCCCAAAGAGAATAATTTTCATTACCTTTCAGCACTTTGGCATTCCTAGAATAACTATATTTTGAAGGCATATGGAATATCAACATATTACATGTCTTAGTCTTCTATCTAGATTAAATATTATACAACTTAACACTTATATCAAAGCCTTTCCCATATCTTGGGAAAAAGTAACTTTATAGCTCCAGTTCCTCAATGCTTGATCTGTATTCACATTAATTTTACGGCCGTTTTTTCCCTTTTCCAAAATATTCACTTCAATTGCTCTTTTTGGCAGATCCACCTCCTAAGATCTTTCTTCGTTGAGCAAACATGTGCGAGTAGAGCATTGGAAAAACTAAATCGAATAAAAAGTTGTTTATTAATTATTAGAATTAAAATCAAGCATCTTAAAGTATAATGTACATGTAAAGTAAAAATATAATAATATGTAAGCTTACTTGGAATATACAGCAACATTATGCCGATGAGAAAGTAGTGGTAATCGAAAACCATGTTCAAAGCGTTGGGCATACTTATAGTCCAAATATTATGCTTTTTAACATGATCCAGGGCATGATAGATGCAAATTAGTTCGCCCGTAATTCCAATGGGGTACAGGACAATGAACAAAGTATATCTGCATAGTAAACATAAACATGTGTCATAAATTATATTCGAAGATAACATCGGCTACGTGTAATCAAAACTTGGAATACATTTTGGCCGATTTTTAATCATTGGGGAAAATGATCACCTACATACATTCGTAACATGCAGAAAATCTCGTTTTCCTACCTGAACCATTGTATGATGAAGGCCATGCCGATGAGATTGAGAAAGTAGTATCCATATCTTATAATTTCGGTGATAGTCCAAGCAACAAGCAATGTTGGTACACCAATGGAAACTTGAGATGGTGGACTAATCTCAAGGACTCCCCAGATAGCGAAAACCCTTGAAAATACCTGGAACAAGGTTAGTACAGGATTTGACTTCACCAACCCTACGGCTGCATGAACCACCTGGAAATACATATGAAAAATTTAAAACAAATAAATAATCGAGATTCAAAAATGCATTTATTACATAAAGTTTGGCACATTTAGATAACAAAATTACCTCAAGAATTGCTGCAGTCTGAAAAAGTTTTAATGGCAAATGCAGACTGCTGTACATTGACTGCAAATTGTCCTTATTTATGATGGCCAAGTACATCACATAGGACCAACCAAGTGTGAGACCGAAATTGTACAGAATTAGATAAGCACGGGCTA
Source organism: Yoshiicerus persimilis (assembly GCA_020352615.2). Lineage (NCBI taxonomy): Eukaryota > Metazoa > Arthropoda > Collembola > Entomobryomorpha > Tomoceridae > Yoshiicerus > Yoshiicerus persimilis. The sequence goes on from CM036943.2 coordinate 12,306,271, forward strand.
CGGGGTTCATTTTGGTAAGTGTATATTAGAAGAGCTTTTTCCTTTAATATAAATAATTTGCGTCGTCGTTTTCTTCTTCAAGATATTTAGACCACTTCGACTGCCTTATTGGTGCAGTGCTTCCCCGAAAATTACAAGTCTCAGCTTCACCTTTTGCTAGTGGTTCTTTAAATTCTTCTCTTTGGTAAACTTCCTCTGTATTACTGCAACTAGAGCCAGCGCCGTCACTATTTTCAAGGCCGAGTTCTTCTGCAATGATTTCTTCATTAATTTTGTTAACTATTGCAGCTCTTCGTTGGTCTTCGACTATACCTCTTGCTAAATTCAAACGCTGGACTAAGTCTCTACATTCAGCACCACTTCCTTTCCCAAAAACCTGTTTTAAAAAACGTAACAATTACAACATGCGGCACGATAAGCGTACACAATGTTCTCATTCCCGTTCATGAAATACCTATGCTTTGTGTATACCTATCTACAGCCTACAGTATACGCGTAAAACTGAATTAGCTGAATATAAACATGTATTTTCCGGCTCTCATGCAATTAAAAGCAAAAAATAATTTCCCATAGACAATGCCACAAGTACACCACACAGGTACTTAGACGTAGACGTAGTAGATTCGAAAACATATTATAATTCTTTGCCCGAAAAAGTACTCAAATCAACGTTTCTTGAAAAGTAAGTAAATTTGAGCTCAAAAACGATAACAGCTTACTAAATGTATTTACAATTCCATGATAGCGCTGCACAAGTAACCAACCTTGTATTTCCAGATCAATATGAAAAACCCGAAAGCATATTAAAGGATAGCGTATAGACAGGACAGAATAGCTAGTGCATGAACATCATTGGCAATGTATTAATGATTTTACTTACTTGCTGTACACTCTGTTTTGTAGAACAAATTTTGCAATTCCACTTGTTAGACGATTTCTTGATTATGTGAACCTGTTGAAATTAATTCACTAGTAAAACATTCGGTTCTTACTGGCTAAGTTATTTTTTAAGCTTAGAATATCAAGTACAGCTTACAACTTTAAACTTAACTGTACCTGAACGCTAGGCGCTATGTACATAAAACATACCTTCATATATGTATTTGCATTTCACTGTAATAATTAGTAACTAACTGTATACTGTATGTATATTTGTTATATGTTAAAGTAGGACAAGAATCAAAAAGACAAGAGAATTACTATGATAAATCGACTATTTCTATGAATGTTGGGGAATTACCTCTACCATACGTAATTAAATCCCTTCAATGACCTTCGTCCAACAATGAACAATGGGAACCAACCATATTACATCACATACAAGACAAATGACTGGATATTTCTCTAATTCACATTACATTACTCACACAAAAAATAATACTGTGCTACTAAGCTTCTGGTGCTGCATGTAAATCAGTGTATCGTTAATAGTAGTGCACACAATTCGTATTAACTATAAGTATAATTAAACCTGCTTGCCATTATGGCAGATTGGATTTATAAACTAATAATAGTACCATTCACCAGTAAAATTTAAAAATACTTCAGTTTATAAGCCAAACAGTTTATACACATGTTGTAATGAGCGCTTTGGCAACGATCCGTTTATAAATCTTGGCGTTCAAGTATTACCTAGGTAACAATGCGAAACTATGGTGTTGCGTACAAAATTTGTTGCACGTATCACAAATAAACTGTTTTTAATCAATTAAACCACTCCAGACTGGTTTATTTTTGTAGCGTTTATAAACCAAAGTTTATAAACTCACACATGCGCAGTTGTGCTGAGTTGGACAAAATAAACTAATAAACTGGTTTTTTGGTTTATAAACTCAGCCGGTGAATGGCACTAATATATTTGATTTGTATGTATAATATGTATTATTCATGTCAATGTCTATTTGTAATTTATTTGTAAGCCTATGATCTTAAATCCTATGAAAACATTTTGCATTGCATGGGTTGTGACTGCGCTATCTAACTTATCTTAAATCACACTTTACTGACTTCACTTACTCAACATCAAGTATAATGCTAAAGGCCAAGGTCCTGCAGTATTGGATTTGGATTACATAGATACGCTTACATACATAAATTACATTCTGCCGATAGCTGTAACTTGTTTAGTCTGTGATTTAATGTAATCTCAAAAATGACACAACCAGCCAGGTAACTCAGAGACCAATTTGGATTATGAATGACATGTATGACATGACCGTGACCCAAAGAAAGTGTAGATTATTTACAACCATCTGAGTTTTCAAATCAAAATCACTGAAATAATACGGTTAACGGTTACATGTCAAAATTAGAAATAATATTATGGTATCTACAAAATCTACCTACAGGCTGTATAGAAACAGAAAGTTAACGTTCTATGCATTCCGCTATGAACGCTTGGAAATACTAAATCAGTAATAGTTCAAAACAGGAAGGGTTCTTAAAGATGAATGAATACGAAATACCACTTTTCAAAAGCAAAGGCTTAAGGTTACATTTCGGTTTTGAACACATGGCACACAACACAAGGTCATTAGTTTTTCAACCAATTTTTCATACAAAAGTTGTCCATTGCCTTTTTATAAACATTGTACTTTCATACATATTTTCATTGTCCAGAAATACCTTAATCCTATCCTAATGACTGAAATCGTGAATGTCTGAATGTCATACCTGAAAAATACTGCATTCTACACATCTAATGACGTGGAAAGTCTGCGGTGCCATAAAGACAGAATTCACAAAGACGAAGGCTGCATTACTAAGGTTTTATTACTATTTGTCTTTTTAATAAATCACTGAAGTTCATCCTATAAATACAAAAGAGATTTAAGACTGCAATATTATGTTTAATTGAGAAAAGTGTATTTAGGTATAAACATTTCCTAAGGCCAATAAGGTCTAGAAAAATCGAAGTCTCGAAAACCTTATTCTCTTAACTAACAAAGCCTTCGCAAATAATTAAAATGTTAGCTTAGACAATTTTCCTAATGTACCCCATAGCTGAAATTGCATTCGCGTCCATGTAAAACTTTTGCATGTGCAGGATAAGCAATTTCAGTAACTTATGCGGGAAATTGGGGATAGTAATAATCGGACTCGGCGTAAATATTTTCTTCTGAGAAAGTCAAATGCAATTTCCTCCATAAAGTATATTCCCCCTACTCCCCACACAAAAAGGAACCCCTCTAAACTCTAAATCGACTCCAAATAACATGTGTGAAAATAAAAAATTGCAAGACATTTCCACATTTTATGGCGGAAACGTAAACTAGGAGGAAACCGATTTTTTACTACTCCCATAAGTCCCATAAGCCCGTAAGCTTTTGGGGCACAGTTAAAATCCTCTATTAATAAAAATTAATCCTGACTACAGTAAATAAATAATATCGATGTCTTTGTCATTGGCCGCCCTGCCCACAGATAACGGCTCGTTTAACAATTGTGTGGATAAGTACCGTAAAAAATAATGTAATATAATATCTAAAGCTACTTACTAAGTGACTGATGTCAGCTGACAGTGGCTCCTAATCTTGATATATTTGCTTGTAGTGATTAGTTTTATTAATGTTTCGGAAATCACTTTTCTTGATTTCCTCTGATTTCGTCCTTCATTAAAATTGATTGTTTGTAATGTCATCAACAAATTTATCTTTTCCCACTATTGCATTCACATGGTTAGCATTGGCTTAATAAGGCGGAAATCTTTTAAATTACCGAGTAGGTCAATACAATACAGAATGGAAAACGCACTTTGTTCCAAGTTGCAATACGATCTCTTTTTCCATCCCGTTAATTGTGAACAATTTATTTTGTGACGACATCCAAAGATCCACAATTATTTTGTTGAATTGACGATTTGCACGAAGTACTTCATGTCATATCCTACTCATTTAGAAAAACTCGTCTAAGGTGACCACGTAGCGGGCAAGCGGAGTTTCACTTTTTTACAAAAGGCTAATTCAGTATTTACAAAGAATATCATTTTTGGAAAGAAATATAAAATGAAGGTAAAAGTTTTGACAAGAAACCCGGACAAGTATTTTCGGGAAACGAAATTCGACATACATAAAATGCCCAGAAATTACGACCCTGCAATGCATCCATTCGAAACAGCTAGAGAATACACCCGGGCTTTAAATGCTGTTAAGCTTGAAAGAGTTTTCGCTAAACCATTTCTTGCGGCGATGGATGGACATTCCGATGTTGTTTCGTGCTTAGGAAAGCACCCAGATCACCTTTCGTGGTTGTATTCTGGGGCTGCCGATGGAATTGTACGTTAATTTGTCATTTTATTTCATTACAATAAATTATTGTTACAGTATAAACAACTTTAAAACTTAATATAAGCTATAACTAAAATATATGCTATAAAACCAATTTCATATATTAGGTAAAGCAATGGAATGTGCCTACCAGAACATGTGTTCGTACTATTCAAGCACACGAAGGATATGTCCGGGATATGACGTTTTCAAGTGATTCTGAAACTTTTATTACTGTTGGGGACGATAAAAATATAAGATTTTGGCGTTCTGCACCACCTGAATCGAATAATGCCGAAGACAATGTCGATTTAAATATTCCAAAACACACCACAATCACGAAGGTATTTTAATATAATCGTGTAATAATAACAAAATCCTGCAATCCTTTAGAAAGGATTGGTTAAAGAATTCATTATACTTTGCATCAAAATATATACCATAAATAAAATAGTAGTTTTATAACCGTAAATCTAACTCCATCCCAACTTTCTCAGTCTAACCAAGAAAGACATTTTAATTCAATGCTTAGTGATTAGGTATGGGATGGCATTTAGCGTTTATAATTTAATATTCCTGTTATCCCCCAATTAAAGAGAATACGGAAATACTAACTTACATAATATATGTATTTTTGTTTATAGTATATGCTCTACGGCATTAGTCATCATGCTAAAAAATCTCTATTTGCCACTTGTGGGGATTCCTGCTTGATTTGGGAAGGAGAAAGAAATGAACCTGTCCAAAAATTTGACTGGGGAGTTGACTCTTTAAATAGTGTTCAGTTCAACCAATCACAGACCAATGTTCTGGGTAAGTATAAAAGTTTTGCTTTCTACCATTAATTAAAGTAATGTTATAAACTAAATACTATTATTTTGGGCTTTGGGATTACTACTTATTATTCAAATCCGATTTTAAATTGTAAATACAAGTAATCATTTGCATTTCAATAGGTGCGTGCGCAAGTGACCGGAGTGTCATGTTATATGACATTAGAGGAGGCAGTCCTATAAGAAAAGTTGTCATGAGTTTAAAATCGAATGTATTACGTTGGAACCCACAAGAACCATTTGTTTTTGTTGTTGGAAATGAAGATTACAAGTAAAGCTGCTTTGTGCTTTAGAAATCAGGAAAATTTTCTTTGGATATACTTCATGATATATATTATGATATTTTTATTCATGTAGCTGTTACGCATTTGACATGAGACGGCTAAAGAACCCACTGAATATTTTCATGGACCACGTCAGTGCTGTTATCGATCTGGATTTTAGTCCAACCGGGAAAGAATTTGTCACTGGGAGTTATGACAAAACAATCAGAATATTCGAAATGGATAAGGTAAATAATAGGTTGATACAATTTTGGCATTACAAATTGTAACTATCAATAATATTAATGATTAATAATTGATTTAATACCTAATTTCTTAATTGAAATGTTCGAATTTTGTTAATTACCAAACCAAATAATATTGTTTGCTACTTAAAGGGACATTCTAGAGAGGTGTATCATACAAAACGTATGCAAAGGTTGACAAATGTAATTTGGACTCTGGATAACAAATATATTGTATCAGCGTCTGATGAAATGAATATCCGGCTTTGGAAAGCCAGAGCTTGGGAAAAAATTGGAGTGGTAAGAATTAAAACTTTCATAGTCTTTGTGATTGGTTGAGGTAGTAGTAGCAATATAGTAATTTAAGCTTTACTTTGTGAAGAGTCTCTTGTATTATGTTACCATTTTTGAATTTTTAGACAAAAACTAGAGAAAGAGACGCTCTAAATTATAACGAAGCTTTGAAAGAAAAGTTTGGGCATTTCCCTCAAGTTAAAAGAATACTTCGTCATCGCCAAGTTCCGAAACACGTATATCAAGCAAGAAAAGAACTTCGTATTATCAAAGACTCGAAAAAACGAAAGTATGTTCTTGCTTTATTTATTGCCACAATGCTGTGCTTTAAAATGATAATTTTAAAATGATTGTGTATTCACTTGTGAATAATTAAATGTTTTTAGGGAATCGAATCGGCGTTCTCACACAAAACCAGGAACTGTTCCGTTTGTGTCGGAAAGGACCAAAAATGTCATATCAGAACAAGAGTAGTGAAATTATTTTGCTGTTTTTTTTTAATTCTTAATTGATGACTCCAGAGCTTCAATTTCGATAAATTATTAAAATAAACATTAAAACATTTAAAAATTCTGAGTTCTATGATTCACGTTCTATGCTCATTTATTTTCAGTTTAATAAAATACAGTTCAGATTATTTTTCTGTATGTTGAAGCATTGCAATAAATACTTCATTTCATTGGTAATTGCACCACAATCCCGAGGCAATAATTGTACAAATTGTCCTCAAGATGTTTTCTTACCCCTCCTGTGGTGTGGAATCTTGTTGTAGAACTTTATCTGCTTGAGGAACTGTTTAGGCTTAGCTCTTCTTAAAAGCAAGCCTGTGCAGAAGAGTAAAAAGCTTCAGGTGTGCAAGGACCCATCCACTTAAAGAGGCTGTCACAGAGTCCCAAGGCATCTTTTAAACACTACTCTAGTGTAATTTACACAGCACAATATCCTGCCAGTGTGTTTTCATCAATATACAATGTCAGTTATGTTAGTTTTAAAGCTATTTATGAGTAGTGTGGGGGGAGGAGCTCATTGTTTGTCATTCATCATATATTATTTCCTACTTGCGATGCACAATGCGTGTAATTATATTTAATGGCCAGATATGTAAATGGTAAAGGAACATTATTTTGGTGAAACAAAAGCAACAATGAGAAATGAGACTTTGAGACTCATCTCTTCCGACACTTCCGAGACAAGACCCGGGAAAACAAATATTATAAGTGCATAAATATAACTAAACAGGACAACAAGGAGATTGCCTAATTCCCAAAAATAAGTTTTCTTAAGTAGTATTAAAAGCACGGTGGCCAGTGGCCACTCCTTTCCAAAAGGTGAGTGAGTAATTATTTAGTAATTCATATTTAAAGCGAATACGTTGTAGTTGTATAAAATAGCTCTACTTAAACATATTTGGATTTTATAATTTCTCAATAAATATTCTTATGTCGAAGTATATCGTGTAAAACGGGAATGGGAACCATTAATTATGACTTCTGGTATAGGTAATTAGGCCATTAAATAGCTATATATTGGTACTAAACTTTATCTACAAGATGGAAATGACTAGTAATGATAATGATTCCCTTTCTTTTCACACTCAAGATTCACAACTAGTACACATAGTTAGTACACAATAATTAAAGCACAACCACATTACATCTGTATACCGCAAACAGCAGAATTTTGCTTCACATGTCACATAGATTGACAAGTCAGGTGACGATAAGGCAACCGGTCAAGCTTATGTTTGACTACGGCAGTTAGACATTTTAGATTACCTATTAGCATTTACTATCAGAACTTTCACTGACTTTCTCCTTGAGTAACTGTCAGGTGATCAGGTGCTGTCAGGTGGTAAATAATGGGTGCGATTTAATCGTTCGTCTTAATGATGTAATTTTTCGTCTTGTTTGGTGTAATTTTTCGTCATAGGAATTTTTCGTCTTATGATTTAATGTTTCGTCTTGCGAATTAATGTTTCGTCTTGCACGTACGTGATGTTTATGGCAACTAAAGGTATACAGGGTGCATTGTGCGTATGCACAAACGGAACGTACACATGCACACAGAACGTGATAGGAAATTATCATATCGTTATCATAAGATAAGATAAGTTAGTGGGTAGTTGTGTACCTGGAATCCAATGGAAGGTATTTGAAGACTACATTGAATCAGAATTCACTGTTTGGAAAATCACCTTTAATACAAAAGAGTGGCTGACTTCAGTTTGTTCTTGTCCAAATTACCAAAAAAATTCTTTATGCAAACACAATTGGAATTGCGTCGATAAAGAAACTTACACCTTTTACTTCATCAGTGAAGAAAATTCCAATTGGACAGAAGCCAAAACGTGGCAGACCTAAGCGAGCCACCAAAGCTTTACTTAAATAAAAGCTGAACAAATTAAATTAAAAACTAAAAAATACTAAAAATTATGTATGTAAATGCAAATACTATGTATAGGCAAGGCGAAAAATTAATTCGCAAGACGAAACATTAAATCATAAGACGAAAAATTCCTATGACGAAAAATTACACCAAACAAGACGAAAAATTACATCATTAAGACGAAACTTTGAATTTAAGTCGTAAATAATCACATCCATTTTCATTACTATTCGTAGAAAATAATACTGGGCTAAGTAATAATTATTTACGAAAACTATTTTCGTAGGCTGTGGGTTGCGATTAATACCGCTTTGGAATAGCATAAATTAACAATAATATAATTTCATGATTAAAAATATGTCCATTAACATTTGCCATGATATTTTGAATTTTAGAAAAGTCGGAGAAAGCGGACTTTGTAATAGAGGAATTATTTAACATCTGAAATAAGCAGCTTATATTTTTACAGTATTCATTTATAAGGAACACGCCACCAATATGTCTGGTTTCCGAGGATTAATGTCAGTTGTCAGTAGGAGAGGATTTAGATTTTCTGCCACTAATTTTTGCTCTAACAAAAAGCCAGTGCCAGGATCGGGATCTCTTCAATCTACGCCTGCTAATTCAGAGTCCAAAACAGAAACTGAAGACCCTACTGGAAGGTTTGTAGGTGATTGACATAATACCATTCAATTTACTATATGTATGACACAATAGTGAAAGTCAGATTTTGAATATTTATAAAGGAGAAAGCGGGAGAAAGTACTGTATCGCTATAATTATGTAAAAGCTTTGACCCCATGTCTTTAAAATTCTAGGTGAACAGAAAAGGATCCCCACATCCTTAGACCGTATTTATTTAGTATGGTCTGGCCAGTTTAAAAGTAGGGATGAAATACCTGCTAAACTGGAGTAAGATTTATTAATTATTAATTTTGAAATCTATTTAACTTTTATACAGTTCCTACTTTCTTTAAGCATCATATAAAAAGAAACATTTGGATAAAGTGTAATTTTTCTAATTTCTATTTTTCAGTATGTATCAAATCGTCAAAGCAAGAGAATGGGGGCGAATTAGAGTTAATATTTATATTCTAATTTTGGCAGCAGGGCTTAGTGTAATTGCAGTTTATTCCGGCAAACAAGCTGCTAAACGAGGGGAAACCATCGAAGGGGCAAATTTAGCGTGGCACAAACAAATAAACGAAGAATATCGTAAAGAACAAGCCGGCAAAAAGAAGGAATAGAAATATTAACCATGTAAACGCGTTTAGTTTGGAAAAACGTAACTCCATAGAAATTCTTTATAAGATCAAATTGTGAAGTGAAGTACGTGACTTCGAAAGTAAATGTAAGTGTGTCAGCGCATAATCAATCTTATTCACTACTCCAACCATGTGGAACTTTCTAAACAAGAATATAAATACTATAATGGGAAAGTGACCCAATCATTCGGCTTCGGCTTATGTAAAAGAAGCGTATATAAATATTTTGTTCTGAAACTGAAAATGGTCTTCCTAATTTATTTTGTATTTAGTTGTATTTAGTGTATTTAGTGTTGCATGTAATCAATGACTGTGATATGGAAATTACTGAGTGCACTAATTACATAAGTCTTTACTTGACTTTATGCGTTTTGGCATTTCAATGTTTGTTTATTAATAGGTTGAAATAAGAAAGCTTTTGCACTAAGAATTGTAGACTTGCAAACGCAGAAATGATCGTTATTTTATAGATCGTAACAAATATCTACTTTTCTTTATTACGTAAACAATCTGCAGCCAACTAAATTTAACAATCCACCTATTACATCAATAACAAACATTATCAATATAAAACTACAAGAATCATATCTATTGAAGTAGTGGTATTCAAAATTCATTGAAACGTGAGACATGTGTTAGGAATCTCAATATAAGTCTGATTAGCAAGAAAATATCAAATGCAACTGTATCATTCAATGCTAAGGAACTTTAATATCCACTTTTCCTTTAGATTCATCTACAATTTTACATTTTATAAGTGTCTCTGATTATGACGAACTTTGCTCATTAATATTACTAGGTTTGTAATAGTACCGACATCTTTCGGTAAATATTTTCATGGTTCGGCCCCGAATTACTTCCTCTACGTTGACCTGTGTTTGAATTTCACGAAGCTGAAAAAGAAATTCAAAGGATTATGGTGAGTGAACAACAAAATTCCATCTTTGTATAACATTAGCAATTTTTCCTTTCATGCAAACACTATTTACGCAACGGAAGACTATATAGGTGAAAGTGAAACAATAATTTAAGTATTTTACCTTATTTTGTTCCCTGCGAAGGCTTTTCAGTACATTAATGTCATTTGGAGCTGAATTTCGCTTTTCTTTAAGATTTTGTACATTTCCAACTGTTGCAGTTAAGCATTTTTGGAGGGATTGCTCTCTTTCTGCATGGCTATGTACCAGCTATGAAAAAATTACAACTAAATTCACTTATGGCTCAAATTCGTTTATAAATATACTTTTAGAAAGGTTTTTTCATATTCAGTTTTATTCATATACATGCCATTTGTATTTAAGTGTTTTAAAAGAACTCAAGGTTATTTATTTAAAAACGAAAACCTTTTGAAACAAATCCTGACATGTAGCTGTGGCATCTACTTTAGTAGAGAACGATTCAGTCGGTATAGATGTATTTAAGGCATGAACTATTTTGTCATCCACAACTCTCATTCGTCTCAAAAGATCCTGCAAGCATTAAAATAATGAACGATTAATGTTAAGTTAACCAGTTTACTTCATGCCTTACAATCTTTAAAGAATCCTAATTGTAAAAATCTGTTAAGGTAAGGAACTACAAAAAGTCCTTGTCTTTCTCCAAGCAATATCGCTTATTTGTTAACAGCAATAAAATAATTCCAACAAAATGTAGTTATTAAAGTTAATATAAAAATCAGATGTAGGTACATTTTGTGAAAGTATTCAATTAAATATTAAGGGTATTCTTATTTTATATAATAAAGATTAAGTACCAGGAATTCTCCAATATCTTCACATATTGAGCTCATATTCTAAGTTTCAAAAGACTAGTGTTAGTAAATGTAATCTTGCCGACGAGAGTACTTCAGTTCCAAAATCAATAGTAGCTAATTATTACAAAATAAATCTCAAGAATTCCCTGAAATTCCACACAGTTCATAGGAAATAATAAGTACTAGCCCTGCAACAGTACTCTTCTTCGTGAAATAAACCGAGTTTAATGTAGCCCGCTGGATATTATTCATGCCGGCTTTTCGCATTGCCAGATCCATCCACTTCATCGTTTCTCTTCGAGCCAAAATCCAATGCAAAATGCAAACTCAATCGCATTCGCATTTACATAGATGATTTAATTTTTCCGGCTATACCACGCATTTTAAAAGCCTGTAAACGCAACCAGCAGAGCTACAGCAATATTTTTGTATGCAATTTTGGCAAAAATGTAACGCAAACAGTAATACTCATATTTTTCATTAATTCAGGGAAATGTATTTTGTAGTGGATAATAAATAGGATATAGAAGATAGAAGCATCTTACATGAGAACTTTAACTGTCTGCGCAAACAAGCAATTATTTGCATTATCATTTCAAATTCTAAAATTCCTTAACTAATTACACAATTTTTAAAAAATCTGTTAAAGAACCTATATTTTCATTTGTTTTGTTATTAATGGATACTCAGACTTTTGAAGGACAATAATTTCTAGTACTTCAATTAATAATATTCAATTCAATGTAATAATGTAAATGATAAACCATAATATTACCATATATTTATGCACCTGTATTCTATGTACTTTACTTTACATGTAGCTGCTATAACTTCAAGAGTTGGAAATTCAGGCAGCCGCTTTATCTGCATTTATATCCTTCAGTCAGGTTATGGGAATGCCCTACTTTCAATAAAAAATATCAAAGGTCAATTTTAACTTAAGCCTTATAAACGTATTTCTATGAGTACTTTCATTGATAAATTGCTTCTGATAAAAGTTAGTGTTAAAATAAGTATTAATGGTATCTTCCTTTAAGAGATATGTATTTGCATACAGACAGAGAAATTTTCTTTTTAAATAACTTTGTGTTTATGGTTTTCAAGGAATTTAAAATTTAATAATTGTCAACATTGTCGTATTTTACATAACTCTGTAAATAAAAAAATGCATATTCTCTTTGATAAGCTTGTACATACAAATTGTTACCTTTATGGTTAATTTAAATATTTTTATCCAAATACAGTAAAGTATTGTTGAATGTTCTGTGTTAAGCTAAATTAACTTTGATGACTTATTTATGGTACAAGGATATCAGTGATACAGACTACAGTAGGGTTGAGTAACTTAATTTTTATTAGACTCAGTTAAAAATCGACTTTATGGAATGTATGCTTGCTATGGAGTTTACGAAGCCAGCTGCATAGCCAAGCAGCCCATTGTTAATAGTCCAATCACTATCTCCCAGTGTGATGCACATGAAATACATCACGGATGTATCCGAATGAATTGAAGTTAACCTAAACACTCGCACATTTTTATCATCTACGTGGACTTTGTGGACTTTATATAAACAGTTCTGATTTAAGTGTATATAAAATACATCCATTTGATAAAGCTGTCATAAGTACAAAAATATAGTCATTCAATGTTCAATGTAAAGTATATTTTTTGCTCTCTTTGAAGATTTTAATTTTTTTTCGTCTCATTAGAAACCATTCCAGTGCCAATGTGAACAGAGCAACGAGAATAGAAATCCTACGCTGAGCGATATCCATACAAAAATAGAACGTGAAAACGTGTACGCTCAAAAAAGTGATTCGCGTTATTTTCGGCAATAAGGTTGCTCAAAATGACAGGATGGAATAACTTCTCTTTATCAACTTTAGCCACAGTGTCATTTGTAGTAGCATCTGCAACGATTATTTTCGGTGGCTTTGTCGGGTACTATTTCCTATTTGTTTGCAAGGTAAAACAATTCAATTTTCTAAAGTAGTATTGTTGATGTTTTTCTTTAAAATTCTGTAAGCAGATTTAAGAGATTTATTGTCCCTGATATGATTTTATTACAATGATGTGTGTTTTCAACAGAGGCCGAAAATATACTGCAGCAATACGGCAATAAAAACGTTTATAGATAAGCACATAAAAGTTGTAAAGGAAAAGTATTATCCCGCTCCATTCTACTTTGGAGGAAGACTGCAGACTTTCGTAGGTGTCTTGCAACGAGAAATAAAGCCTGATTTTTTACCTTACACCAGAAATGTTATCCAACTGGGAGATGGTGGGCAACTTGCTTTGGATATACTAGAACCAGTGCAAAATGAAAATTGTGAAAATGCAAAAGAATCAGAATCTTTTAATACCCAGAGGTACGACTAAAAAACATTACAATTTAAGACAAAAAGAATTAAAAGAAATTAATAAATATCTGTGCAGTGAAAACCAATCTCCACTTGTCGTACTGCTTCTCCCCGGGTTAACAAGTTGCTCACAGGAATGTTACATGAAAACATTATCTTTAGCTATAACCCAAGCTGGAGCTGTTGCAGTGGCGCTGAATAATCGTGGAATGGGAGGTGTAGAAATTAAGGTTTGCTACCTATATATGCATAATTACTATATTCATATTTATAGGATTACATTAATTATTCTTATATGAAGGAGTATTAAAAATTATTAATTTTACAAACACAGACTCCAAGACTGTATTCAGCCTCGAATGTTGAGGATGTGGTTGAAGTAGTTGACTATTTACATGCAAAATTTCCCTTACATAGAATCATGGCGATAGGAATTTCAATGGGAGGGTACATTCATTAAAATCGTTTTTCAAAGTCTGTTAGGGGAAAATAATTTTTAACTTTTTGTTAATCCGCATATTTGTATATATTTAGAATGCAGCTTTCTCATTACATGATAAGGTATCCTGAAAAAGCCAAAAGTAGATTAGTGGCTGCAATGGTAGTTTCCATTGTTTGGGATACTGAAGACGGACTGAAAAACTTGGAATCTGATTTTCTCAATAGGCATATTGTCAGCAGAGCAATCGCTTACAACCTTGTTTCTTTTGCAAAATTGTATGTCTACACGAAACTGTATACATTAACCCAAGTTAATTTTTGAGTTTTTATTACCACATAAAAATTGTAATTTGTGTGCTGTAGGTTCCGTAAGGATCTTGAATCTCGAGACTGTTGGAATTTTGACCAAATCCTAAAGGCAACAACGGTTTACCAATTTGATGATCGGTTTACTGGTCCACAGTTTGGATTTCCTACTGCTGACGCGTATTATGCCTATTCTAAAATTTCAGGACGAATTAATAAATTCCCAATTCCAGTGTTTGGGCTAAGTGCAGCTGACGATCCATTACAACCTGGAAAATGTACAGAATCACATCCACTATAGTCAGCATTTAAATTGACACGCAAAATCAAAATATTGATATCTTAATTTGGAATCTAAATTTGAAATAGATTTGCCAAAAGAGGAAGCTCAAGCAAAAGGGTCCAATTTGGCTCTAATAGTATCAGATTACGGAGGACATGTTGGCTTCTTAGAAGGCTTTTTACCGATTAAAAAGCGAATTAATTATTTGGAAAGGATCGTCATTGACATTGTAACGGCCATTAGGATACATGGTGAAGATTTAATCTCATGATCTGCATGGAATTTAAAAGTAATAGTTCACATAATTGAAGTAATAATGAAGTGTAAACTAATAATTTAAAACCCATATCCTCTGTACATATTTTAAAAATTGGTAAAACAGATCCATTGCCAATTAAGCATCTGAAGATCGTTGCATGTTATATGCCTTATATATGGATCATTTTCAAAACGAATTTAATGCGAAATATGTATTCTCAGTGTCCCTTTTATGTTATTTTTATAAAAAAATACTGCAATAACCATCACCATTTTATTTATATTTACTTCTCTATCTACATCTTTATTTCAAAAAATGTACCTTTATTCAGATTAAAATATTGTTCATCCACAAAAATAATGATCGAATATTTTTTGAATATAAAATGATGCTTGTAAATACATCTTACATCTAGTAAAGTGATTGTGGAACTGCTTTAATCAGAAAAGAAAGCTATTCATATACTAATACATTTATCTAATTGAAGCAGACAGAAATAAGAAAAGTTTTTTCTCATATTGGCAGCATGAACATCCTTTATATATAAAATTTGATAAAATATTTGTCTCAATAACAAAAGAGGAAATAACATTTTTAGTTTGTTAATTGTATGATCTAAAATTAACTACAATTGTTTCTAATAGTAAAGCTCGATGACATTGTAGGTAATATATTTTGTGAACTATGAAAACTAAATACATTTAAAATTATATAACTGCAGTTCTACTACTAATAATCGTTAAAATCACAAAGTTATAAATTATCTTAAACATTAGTTTACAAAATACTCCAAATGTACACTTTAAGTTAAATATGCCTATACCTACAATCTAGGTTTTGCTACATCTTTGCATTCAAGTTGTTATATAGTTCAGTGTTTAAGAGAATATCTATCTTGGATTAAGTTATGGAGTCGATGCTTCAATTTGAAATGTTACATCGTTTAGCTGAACAATTATGGGTTTATGAGCTGTATATAAATGTAGAAGCTTCTATAACTTGAGATTTGAGAAATAATTATGGACTGACATCAGACCGTAAATTGACTTTGGAGTCCATTTCAAAATCATGATTCATATCTTTCATTCCTTTTCTTCTGTTATGTTCTTCTTTGGCCTTAATATGAGTCAGGTCATATTTCATTTCTTCATTGTAAAACTGCAACCAGTGCCAATTCACGTATTGTTTTAGAAAACAAAACATACTAAAGATTAAATCGCAAACGAAGGAGGCCTGAAATAATGAATTTTGTAATTTAGCAAATATAAGGCAAAATATTTTACGATTTCTTTAATAAAATTAGCATTTTATCTCATCCTACCACTGCAAAAAGCCCCACACCGGCTCCAACCGTTAGTATAAACTTTACAGAGTCGAACATTCTTGCTTCTCCTTCCACATCAACTAAAATCTTAATGCCATAGTTTTGGGTCAATGTCCGCCGATTTTCTTCATGATATACTGCTGTTCTAAACAGTCGATATTAAAGATTTAGTAAATTTACGATAAAAAGCTCTCTTGGCACTTTTTTGTAGTGAATATTAATTAAGGAGTCAAACCAACCTAAAATTAAAACCCGGAGCTACAGCTGCTTTTGGGTTGTCCATTCGAGAAAAAGAGTATTTTGGACGACAATCCCTGATGGACTTTCCCCAATCAAAATCACAATTCCAAGAAATTCTAAGAGTGAAAATTGCTCCAGATAAAGCAACATCTCCATACTTTTCCCCAGCTAAAGAGATAATGTCACCAATTCTAAATGTTGGACAATAAGGTTGATCTTTCGGGTGGTAAACACAAGATTGTAAATATTGAGTCGTTGCGGCATCCATTATATTTCGTCTTGAGTATTGTTTCCCAAATCCAGGGAATTCAATCGAATTTTTGACAAGAACTGTAAAGTCTTGAGTATCTAATAAAAGTGCTTTTCTTTCTCCACTGCGAAATTCATTTAGCAATAAAATTAGTATTAAATAAGTAATCAGATTTAAAATTGACTGCATGCATAATTGGTTCACAACTCACAGTGGTCTTTGACCTTGTTCTACTGGACACCACGCCTTGATTTCACAAGTTTTACGAAAAGTGTTTTTGTCGTATAGTATACACTTTCCGGTGGCTACTCCATTTCCAACTGTAAAACGCTTTCCACGGACACAATCTTTATCTGTCACACAACTAGCCCCTTCTACTTTGGGATCCTATGAAATATTGTAGATACGTAGATCTTAGAAAAACTTGTATAAATAATCGTAAGCAATAAAAAACTTTATATCGCACTCATAAAAACTTAATATAAATGCTGATTATTATGTATCAAAATATATTTGCCATGATAAATACCTCCGCACAAACATCCCTCGTTTGATTTGGTGTAATAACCACATCTGTTAAAATAAAAAATCCTCCAGATTCTTCTCCATGCGAAGGGGAAACGATATCCGAGGAATCCCAAACTCTTCTGTAAAATTCTGGATTCGGAACGTTTAGTTGCTGATCTGTAAAGTCTGTATATAACACACCTTTTACTTTTGTAACAACCACAGACTCCACCGGACATGTAGCTTGATATCCTTTACTCCAAAACAATCCATATCTGAATATTTTCAATTAATTAGAAAATTTATCCCATATATCAGAGATTTTTAAAGTTTACGTTTAGGTTATTAAATAAAGGAAATTACCCTCCGATGTAAAGAATTACGACAACTATTATGACGATGTGAGTGAGTCCTAAACATTTATTCGGTATCTGGACGATTCGTTGGGTACTGTACGTGAAACTAGACATATTTGGAAAATATTTTCCTTTAGTTTAACTGTTAACTACTTAAAAATTAAACTTTGACCTACATGACATCAGCTGACATGTATTTATTTGTTAAAAACGAATGTGATTATTGTTCTGAATGTCGATTGGTGTGGTATATATGACTCATTTCTAATTTCGTAGCAATTCTTCATTTAGGTACATTTCTGTAAGGTATTAGCATAATGTGCTTACTACGAAAATCACTTAAGACCGCCACTCACATTGCTTAAAACCCAAAACATAGAAGATGATTTGCTTAGCTAAAGGAAATGCATATTGAGGTTTCACAAGGATTCTTTTACGTTCTCTATGTGCAACAGGTTGCTTTGCAAAGTATTTGAATAAGATATTTTATACTCGTACGTTCTACTCGGTTTTACATGTTTGGGCTTTAGAATTTGTGTAATAGTACAGGTAAAGTTTATTGAATTATATATTTGTTGAGTCTTATGTACATAAAATTAAATAATAGAATACCTTGCCTCAGCTACGGCAGCTTTGAAACCTTCAGTACACATTGTGCTAAATAATTAATTGAGAAGTCAGATAGAATTACTATTCCATGAGATTTTTGCGTAGACTGATTGATTCGGGAAACAATATTAAAGCGCATGTATTTCGGAAAGATCTTTTTATCATTTTGCAAACCTTATAAAATAAACATCGATCTGTTTACGTATAAAATCTATATAACCTAATGGTTTATCTTATCACACTTAGATAAGCACATTATGAAGATAATAAACTGTAACCATGATGCAATACTTCTTGTAGATAATAATGATTCTTTATTTGAATGTAAATTTCGAAGTACAGATAAGTAATACACACACAATTTCTAATAGAAGATAAATGCAAAAATTACCTCTACGAAGGCTAATTAGAAAAATGGAATTGGAATATTAATATTGAAAGCGAGAAGGTTTCATTTATAACTCCGTCTGTTATATACGGTGGAACGGTTGAAGTTCACTGAATGACCTGACCTGCGTAGTTCAATCAATATTTCACTAAATTAATATTGTGGAATATGGAACAAACATTCATGAAGTTCTCAAAAAATTGAAGTGCTCAAAAAATGAGGATAAGCATGGTCTGATTTGCAATTTATTATAAAATTCATTTAAAAGATTGTCAATCTAAGAGACTGAGTGACTTACATACAGTAGTTTATGAATCCTGTGCATTTCCTAACAGTTTCTTTACGTCTTTGAACATAATAAGAAGCTGCCCAGCGAACTTGCAGTGATTGGTATAAACATCTCCATCCTGGTTATGAGTCTCCAGTGTCTCTGCCACGAGAGACATTGTTTCTTCAAGACTCTTTTTAAGTTCGTTTAGCTTCTCAGTTTCTTCACGAGCGGACGGGATGGCCATATCTTTATACTTTTTTATGGATTTAGCAAAATCCTTCAAAGTGTTCTCCAAAAAATCCCCCCTGAAATTCAAATTATTCAAAATCATTATTTAATTGCAATTTCTATACTTATTTCTATATTTTTTGAAGCTTTGCCCTACATTTATATTTTCACTTTAATGTAATGCTATAGTAGTTTTAAGACCAATGCAAACAAAGCAGGCTTTTTCCTCTTCACAGCGAAATTGCGACTAATGATTTTTACGGTTATCCATGAATTACCTAGGAAAGCTAATTAGTACCTACATATGTCCAACTTCAATACATACAACTTCAATGCACGTTTCTTAACAGCAAAAAATGTTAATTATTATTAAAATCATGCAGACTTACCGTCAACTGCGACTTTTACTGTAATTGCTTCCGAAATGCTAAAATAAATACCTAAGCTAATTAACCGTAGTCAAATCACACAGTGTATAAAGTATATGCAGACGTTAACTAACCAAAATCAGCCAAGGCAATGACATTTACATTAAAGTTGAACCCTTATAAGTGCTTACTCCCCATCAACAAAAATAGATGCAAACAGAAAAGCCATTTGGAATTCTCCACAAAGAAAAGTGACAAGTACAGTATAGCAGTAGCACCTAAGCACAAGGGTATTTTCGTAGAATTCTAAATATGGAATAGGTAGGTTGATTGGCCGTTGCAACAATTGAAACTTTAAAGCTTAGTGGTTTCCATATTTGTGACCTATCGCCAACGAATTGCACAATTTTTTTCAAGCAATAAGAAATATTGCGCTAAATTTGCTGCACCAGTACGCGCAAAAATTCTAAATGGTTAAACTGAATTGTGCAAATCTTTTTCATAAGGTCACATTTAGAATTCTACGAAAATACCTTTATGCAAAGACACTACTGCTCTACTGGTCAATTTTCTTTTTGGAGAATTCCATTTGGCATTTACCGTGTGCATCCATTTGTGTTGATACGTACTTATAAGGGTTCAATTGAAATGCTCATTGAGTAAACTTCCTCCGTATATAACCGATGGAGAATGAGTTCTGGCTTCAATGCATTAATGTTGCAATTTTCTAGCTACATTTACTTATGCTTCGTGAAATCTGTAGTTTAAACTGCATTGTGGTTTGGTTTTAAAAGCCTTCAGCATTCCATGTAAATTGCGTGCACTGCCAAGTGTCAAATTGCCAAAGCTAAGCGTTGCGGCTGCTCGTCCTCTAACGTCAATGTCCAAGTCAAGACCATTATTCAACAGAATAGCAGTTTGACATTTTTGCATGTTATGTGCTACGAGCTATTAATATTATATCATTTGCAACTTAGTGATCTTTGAATCCTCTTAGGTGTTCTAAATAATGAAATAAGTAGTGTATTATTTTAATAAGTTGCACAATTGATTATTTAAATAGTTGAGATGTCTTGTTTAAACGAGAATTTACTTTAAAACCTACAGCTTAAATCAATTGACAGTGATTCTGCGTTAAAAAGTTGAAAACCATGTGGCATTTGGTATGCATTAGAGTAAGCAGTAAAGAAGGCTATGTCATGTACTAGTAAGCTATATTTATATTAATGAATTATGAGTGACGAAGATAATTCAAATTCGACACGACAGACTGTATCATCTGCTCCTGATTCACCAAGTAAGTGGAGTATTCATAATAGGAGGGTTTGCAATTTTCACGGTATTGCTCATGCAAACGATATGGGAAAGGTGTTTGAAAAACTATATTTACTGTTGTAATACCCACACAGTACCTAGGAGAAGTTATAGTCTCTATCACCTAATCTGAGTTGGATACAAGCTATTTATTGCAGCCATGTATCTAAAATTAGCAAGCCTTCAAATACATCTGTACCTCATATAGTATTTTCATCCTGGATTGAAGTGGGTACTCTTGCTCGGTTTTCTAATGCTATTGGTAAGCAAAAGCAAAGTATGTGTTCTATAAGTGAAGTTGAAGTGAAGCAAGAGAAAAGGAAATTACACATACCTTCTAAACTCAAGCTTCACAAACTTAACGAGAGCATAACCAATGCAACCAACCTAAAGACTCAATCTGCATTAACCAAACCATTGAATATGCTACTCCGACTTCTAGACGGCTTAGAAATCTAAACTATCCGAATTAGTACTAGTATCAACATTATTTGTAGTTTGCACCTATACCTATTTCCAGTTTAACTGCTAGATATACATTAGATAAGAACATTACTTAAGACTAGACCAAAGTAACTATTCTTGGATCATTTCTCCATCCGTCTGCTCTGGTCCTCATCTTTTCACCATCTCACAGTCGTCATCTTTATTATCGTTGTTATCTCCCTTGGTTAAATGTGTACAATGTCAACAATTACCTATATTCACCAAAACATTAGCTAATAGTATAGGTTTAAACATGTTGTGAGTGTTTATTTGTCTTTCACACTCTTTATTCATAATTTGTAAACAAATTACATACTTAAAAAGAATTCTCATTTTGCACGAAGGAAAAGAAAAGTATAAAGAGTATTTTTAGAGTGGGAGACAATAACTGTAATGTGTGATCCTTTGAGTTGCATTTGCCGATGATTATTGCAAACTTATGTGCACCGAAATAGTTATACAAAATTTAGTTATGAAAACGTGACATAAGTGTAGCAATTCGCCAGATTTATACAAGGACGTGTACTGAGTACTGATATGTACAGTGTGCCATCCTTAAACATAATTGATTTAATTTGTGGTGCCCTAAGTTTCATGAAAGAATAATCCACCATGGGGAGTAAAGGTGGAGGTTTTAGCTTAAAACCTGGAAATGTGATAAGAAAACTTTGTAAAACCTTTTTGGGTTCAGGTAAGCTGTCACTTTTGAGAGTAATAATTTTTTATGTATTTAAATATTTCCTTAATTTTGAAGAATAAATGCAATTTTTCTAATTTCGTAGCAATGTCGGTATTTCTCTATGAATTTGAATAACTTAGGATAGGCTGCTTGATCTGTCTGGTTATATTGATGCATTTTCCATTTGCATATCATATAAATGCATACCTAATTAAACAACAAATCTGTTTTTTATAAACTTTCTCTTACTTAATATCGTTATAACTATTATGCATTCAGGGAAAAACAACATTTATTTTAAAAAATGAATGTTTCCGTACAAATTGGCTAAAACTTAGCATTAATGGTGAACGAACTTAGTTTTCTTAATTAATTGAAGCAATAACAATTATTATGGGAAATGCTCCATTCATGTAACATTCCATCCATTGATAATAAACCATGAACCTGTGTGTGAGCGCTAAAAAGGAGAATGTCAGCTGGTACAGTGTCAATTACACATGTAATACTGCAGTTGCACAGAAATTCTATAGAAAAGTCAGGTGTTGCACTGTTAATCAGCAATTTGCATAATGTAATACAGGTAAGTCCAATATTAAAATTTAGTCATTGGTGCAATGTAGTTAAATGTAAATACTAGCAGGTTCCTGTAGATAAGTGTAGATAATACTGTAAAAGTGCATTATTTTTAGAATTATTTATCAACCTGCACTACTTTAATAAAACCTCATGGATTTTCACTGTACTAGTCCAATAATCTGCTAAGCCATCGGCTCTTTTTCATTCTTGTGATATCATCTTTAATTTCACTCACTAATGTTCACTAAGCCTTGATGATAAAGCAAGTTTGTCAAAACAATAGTCGTTGACCATGAATGATATGAAGACCTAAACCTGAGTAGATATAATAGAAAACATAGATATAATTCAAAGGACAACCCATACTTTTAATTAAGGCATAAACTGATAAATCATTGCAGTGTAATGAATTCTCAAAAGCCACACTGGTATTTTGTTCAATTGTAATCAGTATTTCCTTCTCACTCAGTATGGTGTGTGTGATTTGGTAACCCGTAAATTGATTTCTTTCTCTTCTGCAATCTTCGTTAAGTTAAGTCTTTGAAGTTAAATTCTTAAATTATCAAAATAAAATCACTACCGAATTGAACAAACTGTATTTCAATATGTGCTGATAAGTGTCAAATGTACATAACCTCTTTTTGAAGATTGAATACAGAAAACCGACTTAGCCATACTCATTAAAATCCAGAGTAATTAAGCATAACTAAACGACGAATGTGATAAGGAAACTAACTGCAATTTCAGTTAAATTAGTATAAACGTTTGCACGTCTCTGTAAACATTAGCCAATATTGTCACACTGTTGTGAAATCGTGTAAATTAATTTAATTGTCTCCCTTTTGAGTTGTGATATGGTTCTTATTGACATCTTTTAATTATATAATTATGACTGATTTTGTTAATTAACCGCACATTAACATGAGTAGATTAATAATCTTATGAAATTAAAGGTAAGGTAATGCTCCTTGATAATCATTGACATGTAGTATTCTTTTGTATAATTTTATCGAAATTATATTCAAATTTTCATTCTTTTATAACATGTTTGAAAAACTGACATAAACTGTAAATTGTAAAATTTCTCTTAGGCCAAAGTTCTGTCGACTAGTGTACTGTGCTGCTATTATAGCATATGTGAAATTTTCAAACTTATCTCTTCTTATAAAAATTATCTTTAAAAATTAAAACCACCTGTTGATTCTTTTTTACCATAATTAACATCCCACATTTGTCAATAGGGCTTAATTTTAGGGTAACAGATAATAACCTTAATCGTCTACATTTGGAGGTATAGAGACAGTTATACCTTTTAAGCCTGTATTTTGTTTATATTAATATGTGACGCTTATACACTTATATGTACAACCTTTTAGCTTATCTAATACTCGAATTCAAAAACATTTTTATAAATTGGTATACCTTACTAAAATCTGTGTATCTTATGTGATATCTTTGATGTACACAATCTTCTGGTATCACTCATAAGTGACAATTTGTCCAATTTACTTGAAATAATAATGCTCAAATTAAGCTCATTCTCCTACAAAATTAGTGAAAACAACAATTCGCCTTCTTTCACCCATTTCAAAGCTAAGAAAACACATGGAGTTAAAAGACATTCATTCACCTTAGGAGATTCAGGTACTTTGTAATTAGTAATTATTAAAGCATCTGTTAATGTTTCTTTCTTTGCATCTTCTAATTTAAGATAATGGAAAGATGCATGTTATTTATTATGAGTTGAATTCTGAGAATTATTAATAAGACTCCGGAAGAAGTAGCCGATTCGAGTAGTACTAAAGTATAAAAGAGGAGTATACTTAAGTTCTTGCAATTTCAAGGTTACCTTACTTAAAAAACTGCAGATTCTGCTTCCAAATAAATTTCTACGTGTACACTGATGTACATGAAAATAGATATTTGTATGTGTTACTTAATATTTCATTCATCATTCATATTATTAGCAAATATTTCATCGATAATGTACGAAAATGGTAAAGGGACTGCGGTGAAAATGTTTGTTTTCCTATAGTTCATATACTTAATGCATTACATACATATAAATACTATATTTGCTATATAGTATCTTGTAGTCCCTTTATTTCACAAAATCGTGTTCACTAAAATTGCACTTCAGGAAAGATATCACCGTATAGAAGTAGCAATGCAGTAGCTGTCTTGACAATAATTTATTTGAGTGCTTGGCATTCTGCACATAGTAATTACGCAAAATTCATACACGAACAGCAATTTACATAAATGTATGCAGAAAATTTAATTTTTTAACATTTTTGCTCAAAAATGGTTACTTTTTATTGATTTTTAACACAGTTGAATAGTCTCCAGGAAATGATTCATTGATTTCAAAATCTCTGCAGATGGTTTACTTTTTATCGCAATAATTTATAAAAGAGAACCATTCAAATTAAAATCACAGGTTTAATGTTAGATCTATTATTTCCACATACAAGAAGCATATTAATTTCGTATCATGAGAAGAGTAATCAATAATTTCGAAAAATGACTTCTGGTACACCAAGTGGCAGTGACATAGAAGTTGAGGTTGATGGGTATTCCTTATATTCAGCAACAAGTTCATCGAGAGTGGTATTAGCCGGAGAAGGTGGGAAAATTTTCCTTATGCAGTGAATTTTTCGAAATTTTTACTAAATTGGTATATTTTTAATTGTCAAAAATTGTTCGAAGTATACGTAGAATCTCCCAAATCGGTAATAGATGGTGACCTTTTCTTGAAATAGTATTTGAAAAAAGTAAATGAATGTTTCCAATTCTTGCAAAACTTATAATTTCAGAAAATTATTTCTCGCCTGAGGAGTCGAGTCAAAGTGGGAGTAATGAAAGCATTGCACCACCTAGATCAAATGCCTTAGAAGACGACACCGAATATTCCAGCTCGTTTCCACCAACGTACCTTGTAGTAAAGTTGTCCCCGAATATTCAGCCATCAGCAGTGTCTTGGTTAGTGCAAAAGATCACAGGAAAAAAGCAAGATGGAGGGGCTGAACTTTTGGTTCGTTGTGAACCATTTTCAGGAAGGAAGAAAGAGGTTAGATTTCTAATATTACGTTTATATGCTAGAAATAAAATTCATCTACTAATCCAGATCAATTCAAGAAATTATCCAAGGAAAACCCAAAATTTCATATTGAACCCTGGTATTTTTAGAGTTTACTTCTTCATGTTACTGCTTCCAAATTGAAGTTCTTGGAAGTAGCAGAATATTTGGAACTGAAGAAGGTAGACAGTCGTGGCTTACTCAGGGATTTCACTGTAGCTGACTTGGACAATTTTCTGCATGGAAATATACACTTGGATAATTTATTGACAACAGCAGAGAAACAAATGATTGTCATGCAGGAATTAGAAAACATTCGAGCTATGGCCGGAGAAAGCTGTGTTCCAGGATACCCTACATTATCACTTTACTCTGGACAGTCTATTTGTAATTCTTTGACCATAATATATAAATTCGTCATCAGATTTTTGTAAATATGTTTATATTCAAAAGCATTAAAATTGATTTGAAATGATGTTTCTTCCCAGTTCAAATATATTTAACTGAGGGTCTTATCTGTACCTACTACCCTCTTCACGACGAAGAAGAATTGAAGAAATTGGGTGACAAATGGTATTTGGCGTTTTTCCAAGCTCAGCCTTTTGGTAGTGCTTTCATACATTTTTAAAATCCTACTTTATTAAAATATATTTTCAAATGTTTCACCGATTTTATTTTTACAGAGGAAATTAGACAATACTTTGGAGAAGGAATAGCTCTCTATTTTTCTTTCATTGGATTCTACACCACTTCGTTGTGCGCTCCTGCAATTTTGGGGTTACTTCATGTCTTCTTCCCAGAGTCAGCCTCCAATCATAGTTTAGTATTTTTCTGTATTTTCAACCTCCTTTGGGTTACAATATTTTTGGAAGTTTGGAAAAGAAAATGCTCTGAACTGGCTTACGTATGGGGAACACTAAGAATGACAAAATGGGAAGAACCTAGATCAAATTACAGAGGCAAAATGTTCGTTGATCCTGTAACCGGCCGCTTCCAACCAAAATACCCTTGGTATAAAACATTTATCAAGGTGAATCATCATCGAAATAAAACTATTTAAATATCAAAGATAGTTATGTTATAGTTTACTAATCGATATCATTCTGTTTCTTCCTTAACAGGTTTATTGCGTATCATATCCCATTGTGCTTCTTTGTTTACTTGGTGCCTTCTGGATTATGTGCTACTCATTCTGGGTGGAGGAAATGCTAATAGAATCGCAACACAGACATGGTTCTAAAGCAGCTGCCTATCTTGTTTTCCTTCCCAGTATAGTATATGCAGCTCTCGTCTGGGTAATGAACTTTTATTACAGGAAAATTGCTGAAATTTTAACTGAATGGGGTGAGTTCTTGATTGCAAAAAGTACACTAAAAAGCAACGTCGGAAATAATTATCGAAGAATTTCTGTAGTTTGCTGTTTGCAAATTTTAAGCTGGAGTATTAATTTACTGTAGAAAACCATCGGACACAATCTCAGTTTGAAAGGCATCGTGTGACGAAATTAGTCTTATTTGAGTTTGTGAACAATTTCATGTCCCTATTCTACATTGCATTTTACATCCAGGACTTTGGAATGCTAAAACAGGTAAGAACTAAGAACGCAACTTCCTTAAATTCTATCCCAAAACCTAAAATGTATCAAAGGTACTTATAAATATTTATTTTTCAGCAAATAATAGTGATGCTTATAATTCTGGCAACAATTAACCATTTTCAAGAAGCCATTCTTCCCCTAGTCATCCGACAAGGACTATCTACAGTAATTCTATTGATAATATCTTTGAGAATGGTGTCCATGTAGCTTTAATTTTAATTTTCTTTGTTTTTCTACTATGTAGTTGAAGGAATACCTAGCAGAAAATTTCCCATCTTTCTTTGGCAGTGAAGAAGTTAAGACTGTTCACGAAAATAACAATCGGATGAATTCCTCTCCCGAAGCCGCATTAGACAGTATTTGGTCACCGACAGCACTAGGACTTCAATCGCTTGATCCTCAGGATCCAAGAATCAAGGTTTCAAAAGCAGAAGGAGAAATGGATGCGTATGAAGTAATTCTCTAACAAACTGTAAAAATTTTCATGTATTTATTAAACGCTTTCTCACATGATTGATTTTCTACATTAAAGGGTACCTTTGATGACTATTTGGAGATGTTCATACAATTCGGTTACGTCTTTCTCTTCTCGGCTGTTTACCCACTTGCAGCTGTTTGGGCACTTGTAAACAATTTAGCTGAGATTAGAGCTGACGCATTTAAACTGTGCAAAGTGTTTAAGAGGCCGTTTGCTAAACGAGTTAAAGATATTGGGGCATGGCAGGTGAGAACAAAATCAATTCCAAATAATTTGAAACATATTCCCAATTTTCAGAATTATTTAAGCAATTATTTCTGATTTTTCTCCTAGATTGCATTTGAATTGATGGGAGCTATCGCAGCAATGACTAATTGTGCATTGCTTTGTCTTTCACCGAACCTAAGGGCATTAGCTCCTAATTTAACTACAACTGAATGGTTGCTTACCTTCGTTATAATAGAGCATTTAATTTTGGCAATTAAACTGGCTTTAAGGCAGCTAATTCCTGATAGTCCTTACTGGGTCAAAATGGCTCTAGCACGTTTAGAATACCAATCTCGTCAAGCTCTAAAAAATGAGGTAAGCTTGACTAATGTACATCCTAAATTTCCTAAATAATAAATATGATAGAACATAGCAGATAAAATAACTTTCTCCCCTCCACAAAATGGAGAAAGTTGGAAAAAGTATTCTTTCTCTTTTATACGAGTTAAACAGAAAATTTTACCCAATTTAGTAAAATTTTGTACATGCGTCGATATTTAAAGTTATTATTTTTAAACAAAGTTTCTAATTCACTAAATATCTCTTAAATATTTTTACATGAGCAGCAGGCCTTTAAATCCCGACGTCAACTTACTCGGCGCTTCAAGACAATGCATGCCGTACGGAAGAAGGCAACTTCATCATCTTCTCAAGCTTCCCCAATAGCTTCCAGTTCAACTAGCAGTACTACCGTGAAACGACGATTTCTAAAACCAAGCGATACTTAAATTACTTGCAAAAGTAGTTTTTTGATAATCTGACTGCTTTTAATCTAGTTTAACTATTGCTTACCGAATGATACGTAAAATTATGGAAATGTATAAGACAAAAATTAGTTGGAAACTTACTTCAATCATGGAAACTTTATGCTTACAATTTAAAAATGTTAAATCACTTCACTATCGGCCTTATAAAAACTAACATGTACACAAGCCATATTAAATTACCATTGTATCCTGTGTCCGTTCATGTAAATAGTATTGCACAGTCTGCAACGAATGTATTTTTGTCATAACTTAAGTTAGTCTACGTACAATATTTAATGCTTTAACTTTCGTGTCAACAAATAGGAGTCATGTCATGTAAGAATTTGCGAATGTAAACACACTAACAAACTTCTAGAAGCCCTTACTTTTTGCTTAGAATGGCATTATGGCATACTCACTGGTTTAAACGGTAATTTCGTGTATGAGGAGAAAGAAGCAATAGTACGGTACATGTAAAAAATGTCAGTTCCTCGAAAATTCTGTAAAAAAAATAAACTGTATTAACACAAAAGTAAAAGCAGATACCTGATATGACTGTAAAACCATAAAATCAAATAATACGAGTAATACTGGTCAAAGCATGCCTGAAATGATTAATGAAACGACTGCAAATACTAAGTATTCTATTTTATCCAGCTAGTTCTAAATATTTAAAACTTGTGAGATTAAGAAAAATAAATAAGGATAAAATACTCAATTCGTTTTGAAAAAATTAGCCTTAATTTCTATGACCCTAACAGTTTGCTGTAAAGGAAGAAACAAGAAAACAAACACAGGTTTCACTTTCACTTTGAATCCATACCAATACGGTTAACGATACCATAATGATTGTATTCTTCATCTGTATTCTGTATGCTTTTCACGAGTACATTAATTTTGTAAAATGCGATGCAGGAGATAGATGATGCAATGATCAAATTAAAATGAAATGAGGTTTACAAACTTCATACAGTCTCGACAGTGCAACAGTAGATCTAATTTGATTACAGGTGAGAAACCCATTTAAAAAGTGGATAATATTTGTGAGGATAAGAAGGGAACAAGTGTTTCGCTGAACGCTGTGGAAAATGGAAATATGATCAAGTATCTGTAATCTGTATTTAAAATTTAGGTGTCAAAGGCTACTTCAATGGCTACCCACTCCACTGTGTACGAATTCAGTAAGTTAAGTAAAGGAAAGAACGAACAGTGAAAGAATATCAAATTGACAAACAAAACTTTTAATAAATTGATTCTGGTACATGAATGTGTTAATAGTACAGTTCAAGTTCAATATTCACCAACAATGTACTATTAGTACTATAACTATATAATCAGAAAAATTTTACGTACACTTTATTTTAGGCACAATTTCGGTATAATAAAATTTAATGAATGAGTCTACTTAACTAGTACAAACAAGATATCACTATAAACATGTTTTAACCAACATAGTTTAACCAACTGTTTTTGCATTGGAATTTACTTTCTTTTGTCAAATTTACGTAATTTATAAATACACAAAGTCTACCGAAATCGAAGCATTATAAATAAAAATTTAGTAATCATTAGTTCAAAAATGTAGAAACTACTAATACACAAAAACTAAAAAAATATTTTATGAACATAACAGCTCAGTCAGAAATATAGATATGATATATTGTCAATATTGTGTAAACCAAAATATTGGGGAAAAGGAAAAAATCTTTGAAGCGTTTTCTGCAGTCTGCAAATAAAAGGTATCAGTAAACAAGGTCTTTATCTAATTGGCATTATTATCCTTCTTCTGCTGCGGCACGATAATATACTCATTGTAAATCAGATTTCTCTTTTGAATTTTAAACAGATTCGTCTTCGAATACTACCTAGCAATACAGAAATCTTTTTCCTGAATATATGACGCAAGCAAAGTAAGGTCAACACCATGTCCTAGGTTTAGCTAATCGCCATTTGCAGATCAAGCAGGTTCAGTTTTCAGAACTCGACGAACTCGAGGCTTCAAACGAAAAGTGAAAAAGAAAAAATAATTAAACGCAACTTTAGTATGTTTGATTTCTATCTGAAGCATTGTCACCCAATTATTCCAAAACAATGGATAATATTAGTTAGTGTAATTAGTTTTTTCAGTTTATATATGAGAATTCCTCTAAGCACCGGTAAAGCAATAAATTTACTTCTATAACTTAGAGCAATAGATTACTTGAGTCACCCAATAAAAAATAAAAAAATAAATAGACTGTGAAGCTACCATGATTATGATTTATGATCATCCATTTTGCTTCTGCCACCCCTGAATAAGAACCTTAACGTACCAAGAGGATCTCTCCCGTATTGTTCAAACCGGCCTGGCGGCCTTCAAATTTTTTGACCCCATTTAAAACCCCAGAATGGAATCACTAGTGTCTAAGTCTATGTCCATGCTATCATCAATATCCTCATCAAAATTACTTACTTGTTCTAATGGAGTATCACTACTAAGGATGGCAGCTTCTGGTGTTGGTTGAGCGGGAGCTACTTTGGCTGTTATGAGAGAAGGAGCAACATCAGTTGATGTCGTAGGAGGTTTGGGAGCAATGAGAGGGTACCTTGTTACAGAATTTCGCTGTGCACTATTTATTAAAGTAGATGCAGACGTAGTCAAAGGCTTATCACTATTACTGAAGTTTACGACTGGCGCTTTAGCAGTGCTGCCACTGTTCCCCAAAAGTAATCTAACTCCTGGTGTGCCGAAATTAATTATCGGAGCTCGAATCGGTTGCTTACCAGGAATACCAATTTTAATTACTTGTGGAGGTGACGGGGTGACACTACTAGATATCGGTGTCCTTACTTGACTCCCTGGAGTGCTACTAACTATCGGAGTTCGGACTTGCTGAGTCACAGAAGTGACACTATTAATTATCGGACTTCGTACTTGTTGGATAGGTGTACGAATAGCTGTTGGAGTTTTAGTTGGTTGAGTTCCAGGAATAACAACAGCAGTTAGTGGAGTTCGGATTTGTTGAATTCCAGGAGTACCAATAATAGGAGCTATTGGGGTTACTTTTTGCATTCCAGTTGGAGTAGCAAATGTGGCAACCGAAGTTCGAACTTGAGTTGGAGATACACCAGGTTTGATAATCGGAATTCGAATTTGCTGAACTCCACTATTAGATATTCTAAATGATGAGGTTACATTAATAATTTGCGTTGCAAGACCAGGAGCATCTGTCTTTGGTGTTAGTACTGGCATAAGGTCAGACTTAGCACCCTTAGAAACAATTGGGGATACTCCTGTTCCACTGCTACTAGTTGTTGTTGCTATACTGCTGGTATTTGAAGTTTCCTTGTTACTCGTGTTACTGCTGGTAAGTGGAGTCGATACAGCTCCGCTGCTTACTGGAGTCGACGTTGATACTTTATTAACTGGTGTCGTCACCGTTCCACTGCTAACTGAAGTTGACGTTAGTCCTTTGCTAACAGGAGTCATTGAAGTTTCACCTTTATCAGGAATTGATGTTGCATTTTTGCTGACTGGAGTTGGTATTGTGGAACTTATTTCATCCGAAGATGGAGGAACTTTAACTGGAGTAACGCTTTTGTCAACTGAAGTTGGAGTAGAACTTTTTTCAACAGGAATTGGTGTTGACCCTCTGCTGACTGGTGTAGAGCATCTATTACCTGAAGTCGTAGTTGTTGGGGCCACTTTGCTAACTGGAGTAGGTGTGAGACCTCTGCTAACTGGTGTTGTTGCAGGACTATTAACTGTAGTTGGAGTTATTGTGGGAGCTTTGCTGAGTGAAGTTGGCGTTATTGTAGGGCCCTTGCTAGTAGAAGTAGGCGTTGATGTGTTACTTGGAGTGGGAGTTTTGGCAGCTGCCGGTGATGTAATAGAACTGCTTGCTGGTGTTGTTGTGGGACTTTTACTAACGAGACCTGACGCAGTAGCACTGGTAATCGACCTTGCTATCTGACCGTTGCTAACGGAAGTAGGACACAAAAGTATTGGCGTTGTAGTCGAAATACTGTTAGCTTGTATGGCTGGAGATCCACTAATTATTGTAGGCACAATTCCGTTTAGTGTTCCATCTGCGGCGCTACGAATCGAAATCGGTCTTGGTCTGATTTGGGGATTTGTTACGACTTGTCGAATTTGATGAGTAGGGCCTCCAGGTCCTTGTACACCTGTGACAATGTATCTAACGAGTCCTCCTCCTCCAGGTCTCATTGCATTATTAGGTACCACCATAGGTCGAAGATTTACAGGACGCAAAACTGTCGTAAGGGGAGGTCGAGTGGTAGGGACAAAATTCCCTGTTTCATCTCTTCGGTAATATGTATTGGCATGCATTACTTGAGGTCCTTGGTGAGGTAGGCGAATAAATCTTTGGGGCCTGTTCTGAACAGTAAGATTCTTTGCTACTATAGGAGGGTTAATTACAGGCCTCCGTTGTTTTTCATTGTCTTCTTGTAAGGCTGTCGTATAATGATAAGATACGATATGTTCAAATTGTGCACGCACTGGAGCAACTTCCGAGTTGGGACAAAATGGACATGCTATTCCGATATGATTTCTTCTATGAAAACGTTGCATATGTCTACTGAAGTTTTGCCTTGAGATACAAGTATATAAACATAGCATACAACGAATTAGTTTCTTTTCTGTGTAGCAACATTGAGCTTCACTAATCTTCTCATGAGTTCTTAAGCAAATTTCACATTTGAGAAGTGAACGAGCAATTTCCAAAATCGAATCTTTCGAAGACTGGTTAGCTCTACATGTTACAACATGGCTAGTTAAGGCTGCAGAGTTCTCGAAGACTTTAAGGCATCGACTGCATCTGTATTTCGGATCCACAAGTGTAAAATTAAAATATTCTCGGTGATTTTCTTCTAAATGTTGCCGTAGATTTATTCTTGTATCAAACATTGAATGACATATGCCACATTTAATTATCTCCTTTTGATTGGGATTGGGAATAAAAGGCATCTCATCGAATGCCTGATCTATTGGTACAAGTGGTGAACATAATGAATGGTGATCTTCACGGTTTCTAAAGAATGAAGCCTGACAAGTCCGACACTTGTACATTACTTTTGCAAAAAACTTTATAGAATGAATTTCTTTATCATCAACTTCGATCGAATGCTCTATCATTAAATGTTGTCTGTATTTGCTGTCATGCAAGAGTGGATATGTTGTACCGCAAGTTTGACACCCTAAAAGCCAGCTTCCTTCAGTTTTCTGTGACTTTTCGGGAGATCTTTCTTCATTTTTAGAAGCTACCTCTTTTGCTTTGGCATTTAGCTTAGATATAAAATTTGATACACCTCCCACCGCAGAAACGATCCGAGGACCCCCTTCGTCAATTGTATCATCTACATTTCCACTATCTGAAGGATCACTTATTCCAACGGAATGACCAATGGTGAATCTGGTAGGCTGAGCAGGTGCATTTGAATATTGTGAGGCCTGTACAACTTCAGATGTTTTTGGCTGAATCGGAATAGGATTGTTGGTATACATAGTCGATTTGTGTGGGCTTTTCCGAGCAGATGCTGGGCGATATGCTGGTACAGCTGAAACTGTTGCTACTGCTTTCAAAGGAGATCCAGGAAGACTTTGGCCAGGGTAAAGTACACCTTGCTGATCAGGTTGTGCAGGAAGTACCGTTATACCGGATGGCAAATTAATGACAGAAGGTGAAACTATTCCCTTAGACGGTGATTGAATGTTACTAGGTGATTTCTGAAGCGACTTTACTGACACAACTGTAGGATCTAAAGAAGACTCTGTAGAACCAATCGGTCGAACTGTAACCCGCTGTGGAACCTGAGGCAGTGATCTAGAGCGTAGTGTAGGATTTTTTCGCACGGCAATAGCATACTTTCTGTTAGGCGGAGGTCCACTTGAGTTCGACAAGCTTGGATTGCTTCTAGGAGTCAAATCATTGGTTCCAGACGAATTTGGACTTGGAATAACTTGGGCTCTGGGTGACAAAACTGATCCTCCTTTTCTTACATTTGCATTTAATGGATGAAGTTGTGGAATACTAGGCCTTTTATTAGGACCAAGTGAAATAACTTCTTCAGGTGAGATACGCTTTCCACCGACTGAAACAATGAAATGAATGAATTAGCTGTGTTGACCTTTCGTACAAAAATGATAAAAATATTGAAGGTGGATTTATTTACATTTTCTTGCTCTGAATTCGGCTTGATCATCTTTATTTTCCTCGTCAGCGTCAGCTTCCGGACCCTCCAAAGCTAATATAAGTTGTCGTTGCAAATTGTTTGCTTCTGCTTTAGTCTCTTCAATTAGTGCATCTAATTTGCCTTTCCGGAAGAGACTGGTTGTTTTTTTGACATCTAAAAGCACGGGTGCCACGCAAATATCCGTTTCGGGAATTCCTTTATTCATGTCATTGTCGCTAAAAGCTGTGCAAGTAAACAGGAGAAATATAAACCTTAAGCGTTTGATTTGAGCTACAAAAGTTATCAATCTACTCTGATTACTTAATTACTGACTCAAATATAGTATGTATTGAATATTGAATTATGTAAAAACAATATTTTTGTGCTTACTGTAGCCTTCGTCGGCATAATTTTTACACAAGGTTACTTCTTCCGGTGGTTTGGTGGATGGCTCTAACTTTGCCTTTGCTCTACCTGCACAATGAGAAGAAAAAAGATCCAATGATTAAAGTTACTTCAAAGTAAAAGTTTAGAACCATTAGAGTGGTTATACCGCTAGATCGCAAGGGATAAATTACAAATTCTAAAACGTATACGTTGTTTACCCTTATATTCATAGGACGTAATACGACAGTAACTGTCATAATTAAATAATTACCTTTTTTAATATTAACAATAATAGCATCTTGCATTCTTAACATCATATCTTCAAAATCTAAAATTGGATTTTCAAGAATTTTTTCAACTGCATCCTCTGCTATGTTGTCTCCCAGCAATGTTTTATTATCTGCATCTGCAAAGATTTAGAAAATATAGTTGAAAATACGTTGATAATGATCTAATTATTCCACTCTTAGATAAGCAACAGTCTTTATCACGCGTCCAATATGAATTAATCCAAATGTATATACAATTCCTTTATTTTCTCATAGTACACGGTAATACTTAGTTTTATATTTTTAACTTTACAATATACAGAAACTTACTTAATCCTTCTTCGTCTAGGAATTTGTCAATTAAATTATTATCCTCTCCTAAACATTGTGCCAGACATACATTTTTCCAAGAAATATTGCATTCCGCGGGTACTTCTTCTTCCTCCATATCCATTGTGACGTGAAAGTTTTTAGTTACAAGTTTAACGATATGTTCTGCTTATTCGACTTTAATGACACTGGTAAACAAGGCTGCAATCACAAAAAAGTTAAAAGTCAACAACACCACAATTTCTCCGGTATTTCTAATTCAAATCAGTATTTTCTTCCTAAAAATACCTAGATTACCCACTTGGAATTTGTGTTACATATTAATCAAAACATGCAAACAAATTCCAGCTTTCCGTGGTCTCAGTGTTCAACATATAAACCTAATTATATAAAAATTCTGTTTTCGTTCTTGTTTAGCTCGGCAAGCCCGGGAACGAATATTAATCAAGGAGAGATTACACTTCCCAACTTACATTACACTTTGCTTTCAGTTTGTTTGTCGATGTCTGTCTCTTCTTATGTTCAAAAGAAGGTGTCAAACTAAAGACCCCCAAAAAACTCTTAAGTCTAATGCAAATATGAGACGTGGTTGGTATTACTAATCATTACATCATATATAAAGATATGTAAATTAGACCAGCAATAATATGACATGATCTAAATATTGAAATGCAATGGTTGCAGAGTTAACAACATACCAACATGTAAGCCTTTGCCAGATAGTTTTGTAATAAATTATTTTTACTTTACTTTGAACATAATTAATAAAACTCATAAATACGTATAGTATTTTATTTTCATAACTATAACTATCATAACTATACATTTCACTTCTTAATTTCGTCATTTCCTTCCATTTCAAGATTCAAAAAGCAAATAATTATTTTTCCTTCTCAAAGTCAGTCTATGTAATCGCATAATATAGGTAGCCTGTCTGAACTAGCTTTATCATTTTGTGATTGTTTACTTCTGCTTCTTACTGTTCTTACACTTTAGTTTTGTACAGGTACGGTACAGTGGTATAACTTAAAGGCACTTTTAAAGTAGTAAAATAAATAAATTGCTTTCCACTCGCAAGAATTTAGCAACCATGTCCCTCAAAAATGCAAAATACCAGAATACAGTAAACTCACAGAAAGATCTGAATGAACGGAAATGAAAACATTGTGTGGTGCATGTACGCAGACAGAATGAACTACACAGAACTAGAGTATGAAATGAGTAGGGCTACGTCTGCACCAATGAGCGAATTAGAAATAGTTGATAGAGTAATATTGTGGTAGTATTGTAGGTACCTGATGATGTTCCAATAGAGATAGAGAACATCAAATCTACACAGGCAAATGATTTCACGTTAGGCGTAATGTTTTCACGGATGACCTCAAAAAGTATATAAATCCTTTCAGTTAGTAAATTCGCAATTGCATTCTTGCATTTGTCAATTTGTTTACATTCCGTATTAATGTGGAACGGGTCAGGGAAGAACAGAGCACCAGCAGAAGACACTTCCTTCCTTCTATGAGATTTCAATAACAAATGGCAGAGAGGCAACTTGTGTACTGCGGAATGCTAAGGAAAGACGATGCTGGCGCTGCTGCTGTTTACTGTAGGACAGCTCCTATTCGTTGGTTTCATGTTGCATGGATAAACTGCTGTGTAGGTCTCTGAGTCGACGCCAATGGGAGAACGCTATTTCTATTGTGGGAACTCAAATGGAAAGCACTAAGGCAAAGTTTCAAGAAGAAATGTTATTCTTCGGCTGAAATCAGCTGAATGTTTTATTCAATGAATCAACTTTAAGGCGCATTTATGTCTAATTAGGATTAAGATTAAATTGGTATTGCCTTAAGTTGCGTTCAGGATAGAATGCATTTAAAGATAATCAACACAGATTATCGTTTCGAATAAGCCTTGACTTGGTCGGAAATTAATTCTAGGGTGCATGATTTGAATTTATCATGACTGTATCCGAAATTTTCTACACTGTTCTTAGAAATTAGTTCACTTTTAAATCCTAGATTTTGCTTACAAATTAATTCCCCGGTCAAACAATCTACTGCTTTGTGTCCACTACTGCTTTGTGTCCACTACTGCTTTGTGTCCTCTATGTTATCACAGAATTATTGTTTTGTTCTGATACTTATGCACTTAAATAAACTAAATTCAATTCAATTCAATGTGGTTCCACAGCTAACTCCCAAAAAAAGAAATTCAGATGGAAAGATATCCTAATTTCGTTTAGAAATTAGTTTCCCAGACCAAGGAAACTAAGTGGTATTTGTAAATTAATTTTGGGTCAGACTTCTTATATAATAATATTCCTCAGCCTAATTCCTAATTTGTTTCAACTAATTCCCCCTTCAAGTAAGACATTGTTTATAAAGAATTTATAAGAATTTTTTGATTTTGCTTAGAAATAACTTCTCCCAGAATTTAAGTTTTAAATTTGTTCTTTGGTCGAATTTTCTTTTGTTTGGGCAAGAAGTTTGGTTTAAAAAAAATTATTTCGTTGTAATTTGCCTTGATTTTTATGAAAACTAATTTCACTATGAATCTTGATTTTTATGAAAATTAATTTCGTTATGAATCTTGATTTTTATGAAAATTAATTTCGTTGTGAATCTTGATTTTCATGAAAATTAATTTCATTTTGAGCCTTGATGTTTATGAAAATTAACTTTGGTATGAGCCTTGATGTTTATGGAAATTAATTTTGTTATGAGTCTTGGTTTTTAAGGAAATTAATTTCGTTATGGGCTTTGATTTTTATGGAAATTAATTTCGTTATGAGCCTTGATTTTTATGGAAAATTTCGTTATGAGTCTTGACTTTTATGGAAAATTTCGTTATGAGTCTTCATTTTTACGGAAAATTTCGTTATGAATCTTGACTTTTTTGTTGTAATCCTTAATGTTGTAGACAGAAATAAAATTAATTCCTCGGATACATTTGTCTTGTTTCTGGTCAACTGGTCACAGTGTGAATATTTATGACCCACCTCTGAACTTCTTCAGAAGACTGAATGTTCCTGAAACATTGCGCTAGTATGAGAGAGGTGCTTATTTCTTACTGTTCATTGGCAATGAGTTGCATTGACTTGAATGACATTGTGTCACTTGCAGAATGCACCAATGGAAAGTTGTATTCTGTTCTTTCACAACAGCTGGCACTAGAAGTAGAGAAATTTTTCAACTGCTACGATGTTTTAGTGTATGATTTGTATGATGTAGTTCTCTGTTCTCTTGAATGGACTGGCTGATGGTATGGGGTAAATTTCATTTAGTCATCTCATGTGTCATGCCAATGATGAATAATCGTCATGAAATGAGCTGAGGGTGGCGTTAAGTGACTATAATAATATTTTTGGGTGTATTGTTGGTACTTGGTGCTTTGTCGCTTTGCAAATACCTGAATGATTAGTGCAAATTACAATTTACAAATCCTCGTCATTATCACACCTTCGCTGCACCAGCAATGAAATCTTTTTATCTATGAGAATTTATTATGTATATTAAGAAGCTCTGACTATTAAACTAGCTATTAAAATCGGAATTTCACTTAATTTTCTATACGTATTTTTTTCCTAGAAAATGATGAGATTAATAGGCAAAAATGAAAATGCTGTTTTTGGATTTAAAATTTAAATTACATTTTAAGCCAGTCATTATTCCCTAAATACATATATATTTATGTATTGTTATCATTTCTGATAGAAATGTTATGCAAACATAATAATAATAATGCAATACAATCAGGAATTAAAATAATACTAAAACTTCAAACTTTAGGTTAAAAAGTGTTATTTGTTTCCGATTTATCGGCGATTTAAATTTTTATGAAGAAGACGGTTTTAATAATCTTGATGCCTTAACGCTACCATAAAGGATGCATCTTCAATAATCTCCTGAAACTGTAAACAGGCAGAGGCAGGACATACACCCCCGTATTGGAAATGTAAATGTAAAATAGGTATGCAAGAAACAAAAATAAATATTACGAATAAGTTTTTAAGTTTACTACCTATGAAAATCGTGACTACGACTAACACGATTTGGCCTTAGCCCATTAAATATAAAATTCATTTTTTTATTTCTAATGATAAAAATTGACTTTCCCGGTTATATTGAAATTTTTAGACGCGTTTACTTTTTTCAATAATTTAATGCAGGTGCAATAAAGCCATCAATTTTTCGGGTAAAATCTGGTAAAAAAAGTTGGTCAACATCAACGTATAATGGCAGATGATTTTTAAATAAAGATTTGAATAAAATTTTATTTATTGTAGGACTTTTTAAATTTCCGTTTCCAACAATTTGAAGTGCCAACTGTAAGAGCTTTGGCGCAAAAATTTCATAGGCAACATAATGAAATTACTTGCTTTCATACATGTATTCTGAACATTTTGGTCGTGAAACATTTTGAAAAATAAATATGCTCTCTCTAGAACTATGGCGCAGAGCCGTGAAAAACTTTCAGATTTTGTTCTCTCTGCAAATGGCTCAAAGATATAATGTATTTAGTGAACATTTTCTATTATTGATATTTTATTTCTTTGTAAGGTCAGTTGGACAGATAAATAAAAAGACTAAAATTTAACGCTTCCATGCAGATAAGTGGTATCCGCAGGAGGATCCCCAGGGGCCAAGTGAAAGTCGCAGGGGGACAATATGTGAAGTGATGAATTTAGCAGGTCAATTTTGATGATGTCAGTGCCAGGGGGAAATGGTGTACTTTAAAAGTGAGTGGAGTCGCCGTCAAGGATCTCTGCAATTCAGTTTGTCTCTGTTTTCCCATTTGAGACTCAGCCCTGCACGCTCTTCCCTCAACCATAGAGTATTATCTTCTATGTAAAACTCCACTCGATTTTGTACGTATTTACTTTACGTTGAAGGTTTTATCACATTGCCATATATTTTACTCTATGA
This sequence comes from Yoshiicerus persimilis, assembly GCA_020352615.2. Lineage (NCBI taxonomy): Eukaryota > Metazoa > Arthropoda > Collembola > Entomobryomorpha > Tomoceridae > Yoshiicerus > Yoshiicerus persimilis. The sequence continues at coordinate 12,347,075 of CM036943.2, forward strand.
CAAGCTCCCTCACATGAAATTTGCCGACGTTTTCGGAAAGATATGATTTTGGGATTTTGAAGTAACGTATACGTTTCAAAAAAATATCAAAAAAAAGAGAAAAAAATTTAGCAGCGGTTATGAGGCCGCTTTTTTTGAATTTCAGTTTGCAACTATGTAAGAAAAATAGAAATACACGTTTTCAATGTATTTCCCCCACTCCAAAGAACCCCAAATATTTCCCCCTTAAAAACATTTTCGAAAATCAAGCCCTCATAGCCGCTAGAAAAATATGCGGCAATTTCAAAAATGTCTACCCCAAAACTCTCCGTTTAGCCATTCTCCCCCAATCAGGGATTTCAAAACCGACTACCCCTCCTTAAATTAGCATGAATTATGCTGTGCATTTTTAGTCATTATTGAATAGTAATTAGTAGTAAATAATCACTTTTTAAACACTCATTAAAACAGTATAGAGTTTCATTTTTGAATTGAAAGATATGATTAATGATAATGATAAGTAATCATTAAAATGAGTAAAAAATGAGTATTTAATTACTCATTAATTAACTTTGGTGTACCTTGTCATTAATAAAAGTTCTACTTACAGTATACAGAGACGAGGATAAAATAAAGATAAGGATATGGTTCCATACTAGAGAACCTTTCCAAGAAAATAATATATCCTTATATCTCCTAGCGTTAGGAGATAAGGATACGGACAATAAGGAGTCATTTAAATTGGACCTGTAGCTGTACACAATTGTCCAAAAAGCCATACGTTTACTTGTGCGGGAGTGTTTTAGTATTCCTTATTACCTCCGTTAAAATGTCAAAACTCACGAAGGGGTTGACGTACAGAGATGAAATTAAGGTCACTTGAAAGCTGAAAAACAGACTTTTATAATACCCCTATTTAAGGAGCTTATCAGGACACGTGACACGTCATGTCACATTTTGACCCTTGCTTAACCCCAATTACTATATCGGAAGCGGGTAAAACGAGCAGGCAATTTTTTTACAGGTTTATGTAGCCGACATATCATTTGACAAGAATGTAGAGAAATAAAATAATGACGAATGATTTATTGACTAATCGTAATTATGAATCTACTTATTTTTTAATATGACTTTCTCAAAACTAATGATACTATTTTTAATGCCTATTAATTCAAAATGACTGATAATTTCCATTATTCTAATGACCCTTTAAATACCAGCCGTAAATAATTTGTCAAAAAGTGTGGCAACAGTAAACAATTGCTAGCCATGTTCACTTGCAAACAACCCAATACAAACCAAACTGAAGTTACGAAAGGATGGAGGGCTATATACAACTTTCTGCTATCTCGTAAGGATGCAAATTGCAAATTATCAAAATAAGATGACCAAAATATAACTGTATTTGGGAAACTTATATACTTACGACTACTATCATTCCAGTCTTCATACCCAGTTTGTCATTCTACTTTTCTTTTTTGCACATATGACAGTCCTTCGTATAAGATCTCTATAATGTAAATGTACAACTGGCAAACATAATCATGCTAATTTCGGAGGGTGCGGTGATAAGATAAGAAAAGTATGGCAGACGGCATGAAGACGAAAGTGCGTTTAAGGAGAGGGTTGTCTACCGACTAGAAGAGTGCTGTTAAGGGTAGTAAGATTTTGTAAGAACAAAAGTCAAAGTTGACCGAGAGTGACTCAATTGTGGAGCGGGGGATCAATGTTGGTCAAATAAAGAAAACCCAAGCACTTGAAATGTGGAACCTTTGAGTTTAGCACTGCATGTAGTTTGTGATATATGGAAAGGAGTATATTGAATGACGGTAGAAGGAAACTTGAAATAGTTCGGTTTTGTGTGATTGCCCATTAGTTTAGGATGTTTATTTAGTTAGGAAGGCTCTCCCTGAAACTAGAGACGTAGAGACTAATTAACTTTTTCCTCTGAATTTCCTTGTTGACTAAACGGTGGATCTGTTATTTGGTCATCCCTCCAGAACTGTTATCGCATTCAGTATACATCTTAATCAAACAACATCACAAGCACATCGGAAATCGGAATCAGATCTTTGTCTAGCATAGCATTACCCAATGCGGTTCCTCTTCAGCACTTCCTGTTCCACAGAACATAATCCAAAGATACAAATAATAAACGCGTCAATCGATATGACAAAGTGGACCAAGAGTAGGCAGTAACACTTTAAGAACACACACACAAAATTTCATCAGGTTATCTCAATGGGTTCACAGACTTTAGCAAAAACCGACTTTTATTTTTTATTCAAAGGTCAAAGGTTACAGAATGGTCGTCTTTGAAAGGGAGGGTGCTATTTGAATGCTCGATGGATTAAAAAAAATTTCAGTGAATTATCTCAATGGGTTCGTGAGTTATGGGCACCACAAGCGTTTGCCCACAGACAGACAGACAGACAGACAAAACAAAGGCATAAAGAGGACTTCGTCCACTTAATAAGTGTCTGCATTACACGGTGGGACTTCTTTGTTATCGGGACTTAGAGACTGGATATGCGAAGAGAAATTAAAGAGATTGAGTGCACAATACAAATAATCAGATTGGCAGGTGGAAAAATGTTTGCATACAAGAAACTAAATTCCTCAGCAATGCCCCACAGCATCCGACTGGATCCAACCAACCCATTTCCACATTGTTTCTTTCTATGTATATTCATCAATCGACGTATTGTCCGCCTGCGACTTTCACTTGGCTCCTGAGACTCACTTGGCCCCTTAGACTTTCACTTGGCCCCTGAGACTTTCACTTGGCCCCTGAGACTTTCACTTGGCCCCTGAGACTTTCACTTGACCCCTGAGACTTTCATCTAGCCACTGCGACTATCAAGCATCCCATAAAAAGAACTCCTCGTGCCCATACCACTTATGTGTATAGAAGGATGGAAGCTTTAAATGTCACTTCTCTCTGAACCCCATTGGTTATGGCACTTTCTCTTTCAGGAAGGTCCCTCCATTGCATATTTTCACTGAGGTATAATCTCCAATCTAATTCCACACCAATTGAACAGGGTTGATTTTTTAAAGGGAAATTGACAGCAATGACTTGGAAATGGAATTACTGGGAAGAGGGAAAATTAACCTTTTCCAACATGAAAGTGCCAGTCAGTACACATTTAATAGGTGCGTCTTTTAAGAATTTATAATACAGTTAACCAAGTCTGTAAAAAGTGTGTTTTGTGCTTCAAAAATTAGCTTAGAAAATTACCGCACTATTTTTTTTTCTTGCACTGATATCATCGAACCTAACTAAATAAATACTACACTAGTCAATTCATTTCAATGCGATTTATTAACACGTCATTAAAATAAGCCCACCGGAAAGAATCAACAATTTCCTAAGCAAACCAAATCATTGCATATTTCTGCCACACAATTAATTCTAATCAAGATTTATGGAACTAGGAATCAAATGAAAATGATTTATTGACATATATGTCTTCTAATTGTTGAGTTTATAAAATAATGATAATATTTTATGTTTAATATGTTTAGATAATTTCAAGGAAAGCTTTGTCATAATCAGAAAATAGAACCTTTTTGATCTAACAAGATTGCCTCACATTTTCATTATAATATTAATGACTACATTCATATTTTTACATAATTTTATCACCTTGAAACTTTCTTAAGTACCATAATGATCCATACATAGAGAATTCTCTGTAATTGTAATATTATGTGGTACAACCTGACAATGACACTGCTCTTCTTTCTCAAAAGTAAATTTTTTCATACAGGTCATGGGAGAATCGCACTGAGCATGAAAGCGCCTTTGGGCCTTTGCTTCATTATTAAATGTTCCACATGGTGATCCAATTTCTTTAACTTTACAATATTGTAATTGAGTATCAAATTCTAGTGAAGAATCGAAACATTTACATAAGCCATTTTTGCAAGTCAGTCCCATATGAGAGTTACATTGAAACTGGGAAATGTTACATTTTTGATCAAAGGTAAGTTCACACAAATGTTCCTTCGTTTCAGAGTACGAATTTTGGCATTTGCATTTTGAAGTAGCTTCGTCACAGAATGCAGTGGAAATGCACTCTTCTCCGGAAGAACATCCTGTCCCAATAATACCTGCGCATTTATTAATATTTGCATCAAATACTAGAGATATCGGTGAGTCACATTGACATTTTCCATCCGAGCACACTAAATTTCCGGAAGAATGGCACACGCTTGTGGAGTTACAGACTTTCCCAAAACTTGCTCTACAAAATCCTTCAGATGTTTCAATGTAGCCTTTAGCACATTTGCATTTAACGGCATTCCTCTTGGTAAAGAAATATTTGCACTCTGCGTTCTGAACACAAGGCAAATACCACGGCAAAGTTCGGTAATTGTAACACCCCGTCCCCGTTCTTATAGCGCAAGATTTTTTGATCGGATCGTATATGTGTGTATCGTTATTATCGCATTGACAAGTACCTTCTTTGCACACCATAAAAAGGGTCGTTTCACAAGGATTTTTCAAGTTATCGCATTCTTGTCCATAAGTCGCTCTTCTTCCACAGGTTTTGTTGTTTGTATGTTCAAAGTATTTTGATTCGCAGTGGCACTTTCCTTCAAAAACTCCTTCTTTTGTATTCCATTCTGGATTGCACGTTGATTTTGTAACACAATCTTCATTTAACTTGCAGCTTTCTCCAACAAGACTGAGACAACTGTCAAGATTTTCGTCATAGATTTGTGATAAAGTGCAATTAGGCAAACATTTATTCTCCGAATCGCAGTTTTCCAAATCATTGTATAATTCTGTTGTATCACCAATGGTAGAGCTCTTCGATTCTGAAACATTATCATCGCCGTAAACAACACCACGGTTAAAGTTTGCTAGAAGAAAAAACAGAATAATCAGTAAAGACTCCCATTTGTTTTGATTTAGAATAGTCATGTTAAAATGCAGCCCCAAATGACTTCCTTTGAATTATTTTGTGTAAGGGTTAAGCACAATATATGTATGTCGGTTCAGACAGAACTAATATGCATTTTGTAATAATCAGCTAATAAATGAAACATTATTTATATTTTACGATCTAAATATTCCAGAGATCTAAATCAAGTTAATCTGCCTATGCATTGCACTATAGATTATAGATCTATCCACAGTAAAGGAGTAAAGCCTATCAGCGGTGGGAGGGGTTACAGTAATTAAACATATGTCGAGAGTAGATTAAATTTAAATGTTTGGTAATCCTAATTTTTCATTGCTCAGTAATAAAATGACATTTCATCATAATTTATTTTATAATTGCATTCATGTTTTATCATATATTACCTTTACCAAAGAGTAAAGCTATTCCATTTTCAAGTGCCTTTTCTAAGCTTCATATAACGGTGCGGAACAAAAGATGCAGAATAAGAATAAAACAGAAGATAAAGAATTAGATAACTACTAGTAAAGTTACCCGTCCTATAGGACGGGAGTAACAATATTCTGCCGTTAACAAAACGTTATGTGTTCTTTTATTTATCAAGAATATTGTTAACATCAAATTCTAGAATATAAATTTGCTTTAAATTTGTGCGGTGTCATGCCTTGTAAGGTAGTGCCCACCCACCAACCGATCACTTCAAAATATGCAGAGCTATTTGCTACCCCTTCTTCTGTTCCCCGAAACTTACAGCCGTCTGCCACTTATACTTCCTATTTTCATTTTTCCTACTGTAACGGACGTCTCCCACTTATGCTACACCTCTGCCTTCTTCCACAGTTGCTTCTACTTATGCTTCACCTTTTTGTGTTTCCTAACATTAACGGTGGTATCTAATTTATAATACACCTCTGCCTGTTTCCTAATAATGACGTTTGTCTCCCACTTACGCTACATCTTTTCTGTTTCCTCACACTAACAGTTGTCCCGCACTTATACTTCACCTTTTTCTGTTCCTCGCATTCACAATCGTCTCCGACTTATGCGACACTAGTCAATTACCCGTCCTACGGACTGGCAGTAACAGTATCTAGCCGTTAATAAACGGTGTGTTAGTAAAAAAATACCTACTTAAAATACTAAAATTTACATTGATTTTATGCCTTCAAAGGCGGTACCCTCCATCCGTCCATCGGACGGGCGGTAACAAAAGCCTTGCGATAACAAAACCGTTTGCATGGGTTATGTTCATAAAAACATTGATTAAATGAAATTGTAACATTTAAATGCACTTTAAATTTACTCGACCTTTTGTGTGAAAATATCTCCTTCTTATGCTACCCCCTGTCTGTTTTTCCACATTTGCGGTCGGATTCCCCTGATGCTACACTTTTGTCTGTTTCCCCACATTTACGGTCGGCTCCCCCTGATACTACAGCTCTGTCTGTTTCCCCACATTTACGGTCGGCTCCCCTTATGCTACACTTCTGTCTGTTTCCCCACATTTACGGTCGGCTCCCCCTTATGCTGCACCTCTGTCTGTTTCCCCACATTTACGGTCGGCTCACCCTGATACTACAGCTCTGTCTGTTTCCCCACATTTACGGTCGGCTCCCCCTGATGCTACACTTCTGTCTGTTTCCCCACATTTACGGTCGGCTCCCCCTGATGCTACACTTCTGTCTGTTTCCCCACATTTACGGTCGGCTCCCCCTGATACTACACCTCTGTCTGTTTCCCCACATTTACGGTCGGCTCCCCCTGATGCTACACTTCTGTCTATTTCCCCAAAATTACGGTCGGCTCCCCCTGATGCTACACTTCTGTCTGTTTACCCACAGTTACGGTCGGCTCCCCCTAATGCTACACCTCTGTCTGTTTCCCCACATTTTCGGTCGGTGCAATGGCATTTGTAATTTTAAATATTTATTTGTTAAATTCAAAGATTCTTCCACATTCTTTTTCACTGTTTCAAAACTTTTGCACTCGCTACCAATCAAAGAGTTTTCTCTGAAACCGTTTATTCTTATTGTGTATTTGTCAACAACAAAACTGTCTTTCGGATGATAAATTTTTGCCTGTTAATACAAAAAATTAAATAAGACTAACTTAAAATAATTTGAAATGATGAATGAAAATAAATACTTTATATTGTATTACCTGGTATATGATCTTTTTATCAAAACCAGCAATTGCCACCGATCCTGGACGTTTTATATTTTCTAACGTTGTAACCATTTCCACATCAAACGAAACGATATCGCTTTCATTATATTTCTTCCACCATCGTAGTTCAGGAGCAACATTTACTGGAGACACTGGAGCTACGTTAACTGTAGACACTGGAGCTTCATTTAATGTGGACACTGGAGCTACATGTAATGTAGACACTGGAGCTACATTTAATGTAGACACTGGAGCTACATTTAATGTAGACACTGGAGCTACATTTAATGTAGACACTGGAGCTACATTTAGTGTAGACACTGGAGCTACATTTAATGTAGACTTTGGAACGACATCATTGATTGGCAACGAAAAGGAATCTTTTTCCAATTTTGATGGCTGTACAATGTCTTGGGTTCTCCTTAGTTTTGTTTTTTTCCGCTTTATCTGATTCACGATTAAATTTTGTATTTCGCCAATGTCTTCTAATGGAACACAATCCAAAAATCTTTTTAAAAATCCTCTTCGTTCTTCTTTAGTAGCCTGGTACGCCCACGACAGAACATCATCCTAATTTCAGTTAAATATTAATTAAAATGTCATTAGGCATGATCTTTTTTCATTTCAACGTCCCAATACGATTACCAAAATGTTTAATAATGTATTTCTCCTTTTCCTCGCATATATAAAATACCCATAGGTGTACCTGTGACATGATCAGCTGTTTCGGTGAATAGTCACCAAATTTGTAAAAATAGCAGCACTATCCAGTTTCCAGTCCACCAAAAAACCAGTTTACGATGTACTTGTAAAGTACACAGGGCGATAAAGGATATTTTTCTTTTCACTCAGCACTGTCAAGTTTCCAGTGCACCAAAACGCCAGTTTTTTCTTTTCACTCAGCACTGCCGAGTTTCCAGTCCACCAAAGCACCAGTTTACGAAAATCCTGTGAAGTAATAAGAGTAATCCAATAGTTACCATAAATGAAAGTACAATAGTACTAAGTAGTATAACTTTCGATTTTAAAGAAGGTTACGTCAGAATTCGACTTCAGTGGTTCCCAGTGTACAGATGACTTATGCAAAAATATGTTTGGTTAGCAAACTGGTGAAGTAAAGAGAACGATAAAGGAGTTTCTTTCTTTTCACTTAGCACTGTCGAGTATCCAGTCCACCAAAACGCCAGTTTTTTTCTTTTCACTCAGCACTGTCGAGTTTCCGGTCCATCAAAGCAGCAGTTTACGAAAATCCTGTGAAGTAATAAGAGTAATCCAATAGTTACCATAAATGAAAGTACAATAGTACTAAGTAATTTAACTTTCGATTTTAAAGAAGGTTACCTCAGGATTCGTCTTCAGTGGTTCCCAGTGTACAGATGACTTATGCAAAAATATGTTTGGTTAGCAAACTGGTGAAGTAAAGAGAACGATAAAGGAGTTTCTTTCTTTTCACTTAGCACTGTCGAGTATCCAGTCCACCAAAACGCCAGTTTTTTTCTTTTCACTCAGCACTGTCGAGTTTCCGGTCCACCAAAACGCCAGTTTACGAATTACTTGTGAAGTAAAGAGAATGGCAAAGGAGATTTTTCTTTTCAATCAGCACTGTCGAGTTTCCAGTTCACCAAAACACCTGTTTACTAAATACTTGTGAAGTAGAAGCAGCTAAAGACGACTATAATTGTGTCCGCGTCTTGTGTTGCATGTTTACAAATGATGTGCCGGGATTTGTGAGTGTGCAGTTCGGATGTACATTTGAACAGAGAGCAATCCAAGGAGTTCTACTCAATACTTTTGTTTCAAGTCAAACTTGTGACATACCCACAATTTCTTAATCTTATAATAGGGGATGGTTTTTTATGCTCACACGCGATCAGTCATATCACATTTATGCTTCCTCCATTATTATCTCACAAAATTATTGTTTACTGAAAATTAATTCAAGATACTTCAGGTGACCGAATGATTAACAAATTACTCAATGCACTGTGAATAATTTAATTATTTCCAAAATCGCAAATATAACGTTTCACAACCTGCAGTACAAATTATTATTTCATTTCTGAAACAGTTGTGTGGAAACAGCGGATCTTCTATACTTAAATATTAAAGGCTTTCATTGATTATTAGTGTCAAAGTTGCTGTAGTCTTGGCTACATGCTTTAAACTCTAATCAGGTTAGCCCTTCCGGAGGGGTAAACAAAATAAATTCACTTTTTTCACTCTGGTTTCAAATCAGGCGAATTTGAAACCAGCATAGCGAGCCAAGGGGTCTCCCCATCGGGTAACCTTAGATACCGCCTTGGATCCAACCCAAATGACATGGACTGGTTTCAAATTCGCCAGATTTGAAACCAGAGCGAAATAAGTGAATTTTATTTTGCTTGCCCCCAGGAAGGGCCAACCTGGCTAGAGTTTAAAGCGTGTAGGTAATACTCCAGCAACTTTGTATTAGTGTGCATGCGTTTACTGCTGAACCTGCGCCACTTTAGTTAATCTTTTACCTTAATTAAAAAGCAATTCTCTTTAAAAAATTAAGTAAAAGGTTCTGTAATAATAAAATTCATAATTCTATTTTAGATTTAAAAAAGTGTAGCTGACTGAATCTTATTGCATGACTTTTAATTGAATTGCTCAAAAAAAGGAATTAAAGTTTCACATGAGGTGGTAGAATTGGTTATTTCATTTTTGAGACAGCTGAGCTGAAAAAGTCGAATATACGCTGTTAAATGCTATGAATTATAAAACTGGGTCTGTGGTTACCGACAGATTTTCTCCACATTAGTATGTCGTTTATTAAAAATAATACCAGTGTGTGGACATAAAACGAATTGGCAAAAAAACCGTTAACCCCCGTGCAATAATTGTCAGAATTGCGAGTGTTAAAGAAAAACAAAAAGTTTTAGCCACCAAAACCACTCTGAGGAACTACAGCCACTACAAAGACGTCTACATTAACCCGGAACTCACAAAGAGGCAAGCCAATAACGAAAAATTACTTCGGGACACTGGAAAGGAATGGAAAAAACAAAACAATAATATAGCGGTGCAAATAAGAAATGGTTTATTGACAGCAACATTGAATGATGAAATCGAAGTGTACCACGTTAACAAAGAGGGAAATATCGAATTGACAACATTTGGACAGTAGCAAACAGCACACACAATCGCAACGTAAAATAAAACCATGACAATCACAAATTAAGGTAAAATTATCATAATAAATTAATACTGATAAATGCATTCTCAAAAACAGAAAGATATACTTGTGAATACAAAAATACACATAAAAACTTTAATGTACGTGAATATATAGAAATACACAAAATACTTTAATGTACGTGGAAATAGAAATGCACATAAAATACTTTAATGTACGTGAATATAGAAATACACATCAAATACTTTAAGTACGTGAATATAGAAATACACATCAAATACTTTAAGTACGTGAATATAGAAATACACATCAAATACTTTAAGTACGTGAATATAGAAATACACATCAAATACTTTAATGTCCGTGAATATAGGAATACACATAAAAAACTTGAATGTACATGAAGATAGAAATACACTTGAAAAACTTTATTGTACAAAATATTCTTAAAAACCCTGTATACACATTCCACATGCATAAATTTCTGTAAAATGTATAATCTAAAACACCTAATTTCACCATATAACACATTAATAGTAAGGAGAATACGTAAGCCGATGACGTGTAATAATATTTTAAAAGGCATTGCCTCGTCTGTCCTGCTCTACATTAGTCATAAAATGTGCATACAATTACAGATTTGCAAATGTTAACTATACCTGCTTACTCAGATTAATAACTATAACCGACTCAAAGCATTACAAGTAAACCATTGTAAAACTGCAACTCAAAAGTGTAAACATATGCAAGTTAATGTTACAAAAATATTCATAATAATTATTTATTGCAACTTCTGGACACTAGAACCTGTAGCGTGTAATGATTACATTTAATGATGTTCGTGCAAGGGTTTAGTACATATAAGGTCTATAAACTCCTCTGTTATAACGCAACTAGGTCAAATGTATAAAAATGTCTATTATGAATACGCAGTTGAATATGTATATACCTACTTCAAAAATGTGCCTTAAGCAAAGTTAGAAAATAATTGTATCATTTGTGCTATAAATATGCAGCTAACAAACTAAGCTAAGTAAATATTGTATAACGCTAAACCGGAAATGTATCTGTACTTTGAGATAAGCAACCATATAAGACACATTAATGCTAAGCCAACTCCTCAGTTTTGTGTGCGTACCCGTTTCTCACAATAGATTTAAAGGTACCACAATGACAAAATGCATAATACTACTTTAAATCCAAAATATATTGTTGATAGCCGAATGTTTAGTTTGTAAATAGCACAATGCTCGACGACGTAGACGACTAATTAGTTTTTTCAAAAAGGTGGAATTGATGATTCACAGTCTGCAGTAGAAATGAATATTTAATTTTTGTAAAAGCTGATAAATACTACTGCAAGCTTTATTACATGTTATTTTAAGTGTGCTTTTGTTTAATTCTTCATCTGCGCCACGTTATAGGTCATTTGTCATTGTTAAGTAAAACCCCAATTACTTCATTAAAGACTTCACATTAATAGAAATTTTTAAATACAGCTTACATTTAAAATACTATGGTTGACTGAGTCAAGGGTTATTGCACGATAAACAACACACGTCTTTAAAAAGGTTGATATTGTAGTTGAAATTATTAAAACACAATTAAGATAACCAAAAAGGAAAACAATTTCATTAAACACAGAAATCTACATTTATAATTAATATTATATTTGTTTGAAAACAGCTGAGTGCATAATTGTAATTTGAAATCTTTTCTGAATACTACCCCATTCCCTAAAAAGCGCAGGTATTTTAAATAAAATACGCAGGCCGGTTTAGAAAACGGAGTTTGACATAACTATTTACCTTTAATAGGAAAAAACAATTGTAATGTAGTTTACCTACCAATCACAGTAAAGTTAATTAACAGATGTGGGAGACGAAACCAAGACGAAATAGAAAATACAAAACTTTCAGTCCTAAAAGGGATGGAAATGAACTCGATAACGAAAAAGAATAATTATACATTGAAGAACATGCGGTTGCTTCTTACAGATGTTGTAATTCGCGCTGTGTAGAGTGTGGTAATTTTAAATTTCATTTGAGATTTGGTATTTTATTTTTTAATTTTGATTTTTAGCTCAGCGGTCAAAGGTTAAAAGTCACTCATATCCTAAACTGACTCTAAGTTTAGGAATATCCTAATTTTTGAGATATTTATGAAGTTTCTAGGTCTTCAAATGCGGCTGTAGTTGTTTTATGTTACGTACAGACACTGGCTTTTTAGTATTAAGATTATGAATGCTTATACAGGGTTGGCCATAAGTAACACCCCATAGGGCGGGATGGCTAAATGGTTGAGACAGTTGCAGGTGTATACTACTAAGGAGGTGTGAGGGGTTTTAAAATCCCTGATTGGGGGAGAATGGCTAAACGGAGAGTTTTGGGGTAGACATTTTTGAAATCGCCGCATATTTTTCTAGCGGTTATGAGGGCTTGATTTTCGAAAATGTTTTTTAACGGGGAAATATTTGGGGTTCTTTGGAGTGGGGGAAATACATTGAAAACGTGTATTTCTATTTTTCTTACATAGTTGCAAACTGAAATTCAAAAAAGCGGCCTCATAACCGCTGCTAAATTTTTTTCTCTTTTTTTTGATATTTTTTTGAAACGTGTACGTTACTTCAAAATCCCAAAATCATATCTTTCCGAAAACGTCGGCAAATTTCATGTGAGGGACCTTGTCATAGAGTAAAATATATGGCAATGTGATAAAACCTTCAACGGAGTAAATAAGTGCAGAATCGAGTGGAGTTTTACATAGAAGATAATACTCTATGGTTGAGGGAAGAGCGTGCAGGGGAGAGTCTCAAATGGGAAAACAAAGACAAACTGAATTGCAGAGATCCTTGTACGGCGGCTCCACTCACTTTTACAGTACACCATTTCCCCCTTGCACTGACATCATCAAAATTGAACCCACTTATATTTCGTTCACATGTCCATGATTTTAACATTCAATCCACAATTCAATGATGTGTATATGAATGAAAAGGAATTATTCACCTTTTGCTCAGAAATTTATATTAGAAGTCCTAATGAATCCGAAGTTTTATTCAAACCATTCGTAATATGCTTTATTAACTCTGGCTCTCTTCTGTTACGGCTTGTTGCTGGTATTTTTAATTGGATCGTAATAAGTCGTGTGCACGATTGTAATTCAAGTCGAATTCAAATTTCATGGTTTAGGTCGATAATAATTTTTGTAAATTGAACCAAATTTATGCTTTACAGTTTGGATCGGGCTGATTTTTTAAAAGCATTTTCACTAACGCTGTTTGGGTTTCGACTTTTAATTCTGACGACTCTATGCCTATGCCTCTTAAATAGAGCCGTTATTCCTACTCATAAGTTTTCAATGAATAAGTGTATAGAAAATAATTTAAAAAATCTTCTAAAAGAAGAAGGGGAGGAACAAAAATTGGGGGAAACAGGTTTTCGTCAATTTTTGCTCCTTTAGTTTGTATAGTTAGTAAGTTCCATTGCACTAATAAATGATAAATAAAAATTTTGATATTCGCTTTTACTAGATTCCCTTCATCCTCATCCCTTCTGTAGTAAATCTTAGAATTGCTTTGCGGGCCCTATTTGACAGAGTGAACGCTCATTAGGTCATTCTGCTTGTTATTCATATGGGAATGGACCAGGGTTACGAAAAACATGTTTCCACAAATGTCCAAAATATTTAACCAGTCAACAAAACCAAAAATGAGGTTTTTATATTATATCGGTTGGACTGAGATATAGAATCGGTGTTATACAGTAGTGTGTAATATAATAAATGGTTAATGCAAATGTATGCGATTCGACACTAGGTGCATTTTAATTATTTACATGCTGCACTGCTGCTAATTTACATATTGTGTAACATAAAGAGTATTAATAAGAACTTAAGAACTTGGTATAACTTATAACGGTTTACGGAATAGCTATATTCTTTAACAATACAGAATACACCACAACTATTACAACTATTGCGTTTCATTATGGAATACTAAGTATTATCCTTTAAGTGAATTGGATAATTATAATTATTAATCTGAGCAGGAAATGCGATAAACGTAAACCTATTCAATTCCTAACCAGACATCAGTTTCCCAACGATACATATTAGTAGGAGTATTGACATTAACAAGCACCATAGTCTTAACAGTTATTGATGACATTATTTTTCAGTATGCGACTGCTCAAAACACGTTTTATGTATTTTTGTACAATTGAGTTTAGGTTATATCGAGTTAGCTTACTATAGTTAATATAATAAGAGAAACGTGTACAAAATACTTGGTTTAGGTATCACTGTGACAAGAGTGACTACGACTAGGATTAATCTAAGTTATAAAAGACTGTGTCAGTCATCCATAAAGCTAAAAAATCGATGTCGAACTAATATGCATACACATCAAGTCGCTCCATATGTACAAACTAACTCAAAAGTACTGGACCCTAGCCAAACAAAAATAAACTAGTACAATATTCTTACTATACGAACGGAGCCATAGAATTTATCTCAATCCGTCAGCGAATGCCGTATATCGTAGTAAAAGGCAACTTGTATACGGTAGTACATCGTAAGCACGTAGCACTTAAGTTAAATAATATATTGCATGTAAACCATTTAGTATCCGTTGCTGCGGCTGGCCTGGCCGGCCTCTTGTCATAGCCCATGTCGTGCTTGGGCGGAGGTGGGAATAGGTGAAAGCACCTCCATCCACCTAAGTGGGACTAGCACGGAAAATTGTATACACTTATTACGCAAAACAGACCTGACATCTTCAAATACTCAAAGAGTTTTGTACTTGTCGTAGTAAGTACTTTCCCACTGGAGCTACCATAGGAAGTCGGTAATTTTTAGTGAGCATAATAGAAAGCAAAGTAATTTTGATGAATTTCAGATGATTTTTATAAGCATAGTGCTTCAAATAAACTTCAACTTTACTATTTACTGACTCTTCATTTCATGGCAAACTATTCTCATAGTTTATTTTTCAAATAACAGGAAATGCCGACTTTCTCCATGTATTAAATGATAGGTAATAAAATAATTCACTTGCTATTTCACCAGCAAGGAAGCAGGGTTCTTAATTTTAATGTTCTAAGTACTATATAAATTATTATCGTAAAATGTCTGCTGAAAAATGAAAAATTAAAGTTCATTTATAGTTATATTATATATTCATATTTTTCAGGAATCTTCTAGAATTCGTAAAATGATCCTCTCAGTTATTTACCTACAGCTGCAGCTTGCCCTTATTGAAGATCACGGAGTATCAGATAAATAATATGTCAAACGAAAGTTACGCATTTTGTATTTTCTCTTAGTAGTGGGCTTATCGATTAAACTGAGTACTATGAGTAAGCTCTATGTTATGCTACTATGCATATGCCACATATGTATGACTAATGACACTAGGAATGGAAATATTTATTAGATATTATTTAACTACATATTTACTTGTATTGAAACAGAGTTGAGTTTCTTTACTGGGTACATGGGTATTGTACAAACAAATGTTCAATATTCTCGTCCTTATGATCATTATAGCTTATAAATTAAAGAGAATATTTTGTTTCGCTTTCAGGAAGAAAATATTAGGCTAAATTTTTCAAGAATGGACCTTACTAACAACATTGAAAAGAGGTGTTTACAGCCACAAAAGAGCTAAACAAGAACAGATACATAGACACTATTATAGTTTTACTATGCAATTCTCTACTCTAGCCTAGAAGAGTTGTTATTGTTGTGCTACAGTTCAAAGTTCAGACTGAGACTCAGAGAATTATTATGTGCCGTATGTGCCATGTGCACAAGTTTCGGTGTGGTCTTGTCATAGCCAATATTTTAGTATGTAATATGTAACTTGATCCCTCGAGGAACCATTACATGGTTGTTGTTTACATAGTAGATGCTGGTAAATGCATATTGAACTGGATGACTATTGTTATGTATCCAATTTGGTTTTGGTACATACTGCGAAGTGATTCACGTTACAGAATAATAATTCAAGTCTCAAATTATCACCTATTCGTTCAACTTTATTTTTACAGCCTGCAAATTGCAGCAACCAATGTAAGAGGAAATGGAAATAGAGATACCAAAGCGTACAAACAGCAATGTACGTATGCATAGAAAACATAAGAAACTTCTATTGATTACTTCATCTACTCTACATTCACTTGTGCACACATACATTTTGAAATTGTTGTACAAGCATTGCATTTTAAAACTTTGTGTCCAACTTTGGTTATTTATGTGATATTATTGTGCAGAGTATCTTTACAGTTGAAAGAAGTTTGGCTTTGCAAAGAGGCAGAAAAGGTCCATAATAATAGCAAGTACATAACTGCATGTGTGGTACGGTTTAATATTGTAGTATTGTGGCATTGCAGCATTGTTATACTATTGTGGTGTAGTTTGTAGTGGTTAAAGTGTTTATAGTCACTCCACTCCATATAGACATTCAAATTGATTCAATAACGAAGAGAAGACCGAAGAGAGCAGGCCAGGCAGATGAGCTCTTCTATAGAAAAAGGCCAATCCTCTTGTGTTTGTTAATCCCTGAGCGTTCAATAGCCGTACGTATGGAAAGAAACAGCGGAGAATGACTTTCAGTATGACAACAGAAGTCGTCATAAGATCATGAGTCTTACACATGTTTTCTACAGGCATTCCACCTCCTCTTCTATCAAGAACTCTACATCTGATGTCTTAAAACGTAACAGATTTTTCAATTTTCAACAGCATATCTCATTACTATTACAGATTAGTGTATTATATAACTTGCTTGCTAAAAGGCTATTATATCAGTAACATTGTTCTTTGTAATTGAATCCTGTTTTAAGTTTCTGTCTACATGCAGTGGGCGATTAATTTTATTTGCCAAAATGATTACAGTTTCGCTACTACTACATAATATTGGCAGCTGCTGTAAAAATGTTTCAATTCAGTAGGATTATCTCTATCTATAGGTATACATGTTTACTAATGTAATTTTGCGTATCAGTCTACAGTGTTGTAAAGCGTAATATCATTAGGTTGTTCGCAGTTATTATAGAGGCTGAATTTTTTCGTTTTGTCGTCCGTCTGTTAATTCAGCACAGTATTTTAATTACATTAGCATAATCCAATCCAATTCTTAGACTAGACAGACGTAAAGTTTTACTACACAATAAAGAAATTCATCCATTTTCTTGCAGAAAAGTACGGATATACATTATTATTGTTTGCTAAATGTGTTTATGTGTAATGTAAAAACTCCAACGTTTGATAAACTAATTATGTCAGTTTACTTTGAAGTTGTTTTCATTCTGCGAGTGTGAAGAGTGATTAGTGCTGATTACTGATAAAACCGAATACGTAGTAATAGTGATGTAATAATAGTGCGTGAAAGTGACCTATCACCTTATTATTTTTACAGTATTTGTGTTTTTCACTACAAGAGCACCTAAATATAGGCAATTTTTATTATAAATTGTCAATAAAGTGTAAACGAACGAAAATAATTTTGTAGATTCTTTGCAGCAAAAAAGTACGAGCTCTTGGATCAGCTGCTTCCTTTGCCCAAAAATTGTCATTGCCGGTAGAAAAAACAAACAGTGAATAAAAATAATGTTACATTATTTAGCAACTTAAAAAAGGATGTAATAGTAGAATATCTTTGCCTGTGATTGTCATTTTGAAGTATTTAATGGATATTTCAAATGTCAGCACATTAATTAGGATATTAGGAACATTAACAGTTTTTTTTAGAAAACAAGTTTTGTCAAAAGTGTAATCAGCCGATGACATTTTCTTTATGGTTCTTTAAGCCAAAGGTGATTCTGTGTTTTGGTGATATAAAAAGAGCACAGCATTACTGCGTACCTATGTTAATTTTTTTCTATAGTGAACACATAAAGCCAGTAATACAGTAATCTGCAATCTATTTTTGCATTTCTATTTATTCTAATTTACGTTTATGAATTGTATTATTTATTATACTTGCAACTTGCAATTAGTATTAATAGTGTCTAAAATTCTTTCAATTTACAGGGAAAACGATCAATTCTAAGGCTAAGGGGTCATCGGAAAATAGTTACTTATGCCGAAGAACATTTTAAGTTTTGGTTAACGTCTGCACTGAAAGCTCAAGAGCACAAAATATCTACTATCTACCAATCTCCCCTTACAAGGCTAACTTCAAGAAACCATAAATTATCAAAATGGTTTGGGTGCAACAGAGATTTCACAAGGTCCTGAATTGGGTTCGAATTCCAACGTCGACATTGTCAGTCGCTACAATTGTCCTTGTCGCTTCTGTGACAATTGCCACCTCTACTTCTTCGGATGCGGAATTAGATGAAAAGGCTAAAGCAAATCATCGACTAGATTCTCTGAATATTCTTCTGTATACAATATTACTTAGCTTGACAGTTTTGACAATTTGGTCATTTAAACACAGAAGAATTCGTTTCCTTCATGAAACTGGGCTTGCAGTAATTTACGGTAAGAGATTTCTATTTTAAATTAAATTTTAAATTTGTAGTTAGACAATAATTATCCGATAACATATGGCTTAAGCGTTAAAAATTGTATTGCCTTTTATAACATAGGTAGCCAAACATTTTAAAGTTGTTACAAGCATATTGTAATGTAGTCCCTGTAGATAAACTATCAATTAGCATAAGTATTAGCATCTCAAAGGATCGAAGAAATAGATTTGGTTACGAAATCAACTGATGTATAAGATATTCCATTAATCTCAAAAAGGAATTTGATATTAATGTACAGTATGGGGAGTATGGGTGATTATATGGGGCGCTTGGACCTTGATCTGAATCTATAAATATATTTTACTTGTTTCAAAATAAATTAACATTACTATAACGTCATGACATGACGTTCATGGTTAGTTGAATTATGGAATTATCGTTATCAGATCCTCCCTTTATCTAAAAATTACATTACAATAACAAACAACTCATGACCGCATGAGAGGATATGAGTGTATTCAGTGTATGAATCACTAATGCACTTCATTTTTTTGTTTGAATGTATTCTGTTTATCCAAGTCCTTGTTGAAACTCAAACGTTCTTATTGATGAAGTTACGAAGGTGACATTAAGGCACTGCTGCCTTTAATGCATACGCATAAGTACCCATTATTATTTGTTGATAATTGGTATTCCTACACCAGTTTGATGATATACTATAACAAAATGTATAATTATAAAATGTTAGTTATTTATAATAGTGCACCACATGGTTTTGGTTAACTATAAATAGAAGACTGTTTACTGTTTGTGTTTGTACTTATGTACACAGTTTGTTTAATTAGGTGTCAGCTTTTCTTGGTGGGGTCATAGGTCAATAATAATGATACATGGATGTAGAGAGTATAATATTATTTTCCCATATAATACGCATTTTATGAGTTATATGTGCCACGACAGGGATACGACAAGAAAACATCTATATGTCAAAAATGTCAGGCTGTCATATAAGTAATTGTCGAATAATAGTAATGAATATCAATTACTACAACAATACTTAAAGTCTATAAATCTATACTCTATGTATTTATTGTTCCAAGAAAATATACTTTAAAGTTATATTAGCACATCTGTGTGCTTCGCCTTCGATTCTCTAAGTGTCGATTCTCAAAGTGTCTCATTTCAACAGCTAAAACTTCCCAGCATAACTTATATAAGCTCATTCATTTACACTGTTGCAC